>AXZN01000010.1:0-600000 GCA_000498155.1 Shiraia sp. slf14
GGGGGGGGTTTAGTTGGGGGGTCATTGTGGAGTGGGATGGGATGGGATAGTGTCTTTGCGCTTGAGGACGAGAGATCGTCGTTGACGCTCATGTCATGGGATAGGTGTACAATACACAATACCTAGGTACACAATGCAATGCCGACCTTGCAAGAAAGATGAACCTATTGAAAATCAACCCCCCATTGCCATCCGGAGATATTTCTAATTAGTCGCCTTCGGTGAATATTCATTCGACTTCAAAACAAAACACACCGCTGTCGCCCAAACTCCCGGGTTCGTACGAGGACTCAGAAACAGCCTCATCGCCCCATGCAGCACAGTATGCTTATTTCCCTGACCCTCCGTTCCCATTGCAGCGGGCTCACTCGAGTCCTGCATTGCGAATCACGAGTCTCACACCCGGGGATGTGGTCAGCGAGCTTGGAAAAGCGCAGTAGACGCACTGAGATAGGAGACTTGGGGGGTTAGATAGGGTAATACTTTGGCTTTGAATTTTGTTAGGGCGACGGGATGTTCCATCTTGAGCGGCATTTGGAAGAGGGGAGGGGTGCCAAGATGTCGATCGAGGAGTATGTGCGAGACTTTTTACGAGATGGCGCGTGTTAGGTACATTGTATGTAGGTACTATATATGGTTTGAATTTGAAATTGTAATGTGTATTGGGGTTAAGGTGGCTGGGCGAGAAGTTCACGATGCTGGGGAAGTTACTTGGGTACTTACGTATCTAAGTGAGGCAAGACGATCGATCGTGAGAAACAGCTCGGATTCGTATCGCATATTGGTATTCGTGTTTATTTTCGGTAGGTAGGTAGATGATTTTCTCAAGTGCATGTATTCGTGATACACACATACACAGAACACGAATACACGAAGCAACATTCGTCATCCCCCGTCTAATCCTGCCATTTTCCTTTTCACCAGCCAGCCAGCGAACCTAGTCCGTCTACGCCGACCCAAAAACCCAACTACAAATAACTCGATCCAACGGGAACTCACCAGCGACAACTCAAGCCAAATGCATAACAAACCCACTCCTAAAACAATTGCCGGCCCTTGCACAAACTTTCGCATGCAGCCACAATCCCAAATTTCCATGGAACGCCACAACCTCAGACCCACCCGCCACACATTCTAGACCTCCCCTCCCTCCTTCCCCACCACCACCACACTACTTGAACCTTTTATGCATCGTCACCAACACCAAAAAAACGTTGATGATTACTATCTCCCACCTTGCTCACATGCTGGCGTACTAACGTGGCCTTCGCGCCACGACCATACCCGTTCTTTACCTAGCCCTAGTTTGTCGTTTCGCACACGCAACGCACCGAGCGCGACGAAGCTAAGAGCGGAAAAGGGCACACGACACGATGGACGATGTGTGACGAAACCAGTCTATCGCGCCGCGCGTATCGGGCGTATTGATAACGAGTGGACTGGTTTACGGTAGTTTAGATTTTTGCGCTCGGAAGGGAAAATCTGCGCAATGCTACTGCATTAAGGTCGGGATGGGGGGCCGGATGGGGGAGTGTGTAGAGCCGCGATGAGGTGCCGGGAAGAAGAGGTTGTCATTGAGAAGGATGGGTTGGGTAAGTGGGTGTGGGTTTTGGGAGAAGATTGATTGTGATGCTGGGGAATGGAGTGTGGTGGTGATGATGACGTCAAGGATGGAGAGATGGTAGTGTTTGAAAATGTCCGCGGAGTGCTAGGTCTTTTAGTGATTGATATGGAAGATTATCAAGCATTCTAGTGGCTCTCACGTAATCTTTGTGTATTGGTGAGGGTATATGCTATCTCAAAGTGACTCGATATGCAACTCGATACGATCACGTCGTTCTCACAAGATATCATGTTGCATAGACACGCCATCTTCCAAGTGCACGAGAGGATGCTACCGTGCTTGAATCTATCGTATACACACATAGTAGTGCTTGTTATCGAATACTATTCTATGACTTTGTTTTATCATTCATATCGTGAACGAGTCAGACATTCTTCAATACACTTCACATATTCACAAGGTGCAAAGAAAACTGCTTGACAACGCTTTGATGCTATACTAATTATATCACAAAGCAAGTTAAGGCACCTGTATACGGCAGATAGTACTTTTATATAGCTATATAGAGCTAGCTAGCTATTTTGACTGCCATCCATATTTGGCCACCCATTGGCAATGTTCAATATTATACAAAGGTTATGCTCTGCTATCCACCATCGCCACCCACCCAAGCACAAGCTTAAAGATCATTGCGCCGCCGCTTGATACTCCTCACGAGTTCAGCCCCCTTGTGCCACCAGCGCCTGATGGAAGCCATTACTTGTTGGCGACGATAAGCAACTACCGTCATGCCCTCCGCGTCGCGAAAGGTATGGCGGTTGCTATTGAAAGCTGGGACTTCGCTTGCACGGCCTTGAAGAGTAGAGGCCGAATTCTCGTGTCCTGAAGCAGGAGAGGCGAGCTCCGCTGGATTGACTTTGCTTCTGGTGACGCGCGGGGTAGTCAAAGTAGTGGTGCGAGCAGCCGACGAGAAACGCTTGCGAAGGCCAGTCTTCCTCTTGTTGCGGGATATGGTGAAGTCTTCGTCATCGGAAGTATCGCAGGCGGACAGGTTGTCGCGAAAGATAGCCGTGGGTGGGCTCAAGGCTGAGGTAGGGTAGCGCTCTCCGACAGCGTGGGCTTGATCACCGCTGCGTCCAAAGGCGCTGAAACGGTGGGATTGTCGGTTTGCGCCAGAGTCTGTAGTGGCACCGAAAGGTGAGGTAGTAGGTGTATGTGTCGATGCAAAGGTGCCTGTCGATGCTTCTGAAAGTTTGTTGCAAAGATGGGAAGGACCGGGGCGAGGCGACTGGCGAACTGCTGTGGATGGAGGAAGAGAGATGTCAACAGAAGCTCGTGTTGTCGTTGCCCAGGGATAGTTTCTGTCGAAATTCCAAGGGCGTGTATCGGTTGCTGTGGGCGTCGAGGCAAACGATCTCAGAGACCTCCTTGAGGAAAGAGCGGATTCGCCTGAAGCCCGAAAAACTTGGTTACCGGACACGGTGTTGGATCGAGGACGTAGAACAGCGGGAGAGGGTGCCTGGAGCTCTGTATGGCCGACTGGCACGGTTTTGTTGTCTCTGCTCCTACATCCCGTCGCGGTCTCACCTTTACACAACGCTGACTTCCCCTCAACCTCCGCGCTTGGGCCCCCGCCTGGCGACCGTTTGCCTTCCATACTCTTCCATAGATTATCATCAACGAGGACAACGCTGGAATACCCAGGGACAGGACGTAGTCGAGCAGAGGATCGCTTTTGCGAAGGTGGCAAAATCTCTTGAAGCTCTTCCAAAGCATGCTCCATGATCACCTCCTCGTCAGGGAATTCACTAACATCTTGAAGTTCTCCCTCTTTGTTGTATCCCTTCAAAGCTTCTCGCAATGATGCTGAGGGCATCATTTCCGAAATGCGAGTCGTCAAGCCTTCCACTGAGGGGATGGTCAAGCGCTCCAGTTCTGCTACAATGTCCGGTGGATACGCACGCCTCAAAGTCGAATCATTCATCGCAAGAAACCGGACCGGCTCCTTGCCCTTTCCAAGCTCTTTCAGCTCTTCAGCACCCATCTCATTCACCCCACGTACCTCACCTACTGACGCGGATCGCTGTGGCATTTCACTCTCAGTACTTGGCACTTCGAGCCGCATATCTCCATCTGAGCGCGAGAAGCGTATGCCAAGGACATCGTGAAATTTCTCAAGCAGATTGCCCTGACTGATATCAATTGAAGGAAGACATTGTGGCTGCATGGCAGAGCTCCTCTGATGCGACCGCATCGACGACCTTCTCGAGAATATGACTTGGTCATCCAACGAAGCGCGCGCACCCGGCCCACCACCATACGGAAACCGAATGTGAGAATTCTTCAAATTGCTAGCACTAGTGTTGAGACTGGAGTCCTCGTGTGACTCTTCTTTGAGATCTGGAAGATAATGCTGAGCTCCATACTTGTATTGTGACAGTCTGAGATCAGTCGTAGAATCTTCTTGGACGCTGGGTAAAGGAAGACGAGGCTCACTTCCGCTGGCAAATTGGGAACCATAAGATCTACGACCTGGCCACTCAAGATGAGTCGTGGTTTGGCTGTCTCGCCGACTATTCTCAGGAGCGCCGCGTCCACGTGTTGGTGAACATGGTATGTCATTTTCCAAAGAGAGGCCACCACGAGTTTCGGGGGATGTGTCATAAGGTGAGTACACAGAAGAAGGCTCTGGAAGTTCAACGGTTGGGTTGTCGAAAGAATGGCAATGCAAGGCTGCTGCTGTTTCCGTATTGGCCAGCACTGGCTTAGTCGGATCCCCATGGCCGCTCGCGGTGGGACTCATCTGTCTGTAAGGGACTGCCTTTTCGATAATCGATGCTTTCTCAAGAATTTGCGTACGACCCTTGGGCGTCTCAGGGGGCGGCGGCATCATTTCCTCTTCATCATTCGTATCCAGAGATAGCCCATGAAGTTCTGTCACCTTTCGTTCAGGGGAAGCCTCTGCCTGGTCTTGAGTAACCGTCTTCTTACCTTTGGAGAAGCGTGCTGGAACAACACGTCGCATGAGAAAGGAGCTAACAGCATGGAATCTCTGGGCCTCCTTTGATGCACTAGAGTCTCGTGGTGGTACATGGGGCGGTTGCTGAGACATACTCAAGGTAGACGATGAACCAGAGACTGACATTGAGCCTTGCTTGACACTTGAATTTGACTTTGATCGAGCATTAGGTGCAGCCGTGGCGCAACTCAAGTCTTGCGAAGAGACAAATGGTTTGCGGAGCACCGCACGTGTGTCATTTGGCAATGGGAAATCCGAGACTGGCCTCTGTGGATGTGAGCTTGTAGGCTTCGAGCTTCTTGGCTGCAGCGAAGGTTGTGGCATGGAAGTGCCGCGAGTGGGATTGATGACATTATGGTCTAAAATTGACGAACCAGGATCTTGCCTTTTCTTGGGCGTGGCAGTTGTGTCCGAAATGTCCGAGGCAGATTGAAACGATCCGGCCTCTTCTTCTTTATCTGGTTCAGGTGAAGGCGACTCTGCTTCTGGCACGTCGGTACACGACTTGAACGACTGCTCGTCAGATGACTTATACGCGTGGCTGCTCCTCTTCGGCGAGCATTTGTCCACGAATCGGTCTTTCTCAGAATTCATCTCTGCCTTTGTCGAAATCTCACAACCGCGTTTAGAGTCTGTATGTTGGTATCCTGCCAGCAGCTCAGACATACCATCTTCCGTAGTCTTCTCAGGACTGACAGGCGAATCCGAAGTACGGTGCGAATGAATAGTTGCACCAGCTTCCATTGCGGGGATAGAGCATCTAACAGCAAAGTTAAGAGTGGATGAGTCGATAACGCTCGATCCAGCTTGCGAAAGAATGCTATGTCGATTGTCATTAGGACTAACAGGAAGTATGGACGACCTGTCCTCAAGACGGTTTGCTGCCCCAGATCCTTCTTGTAAGGCTTCTGCTGAATAGCTACTCTGCGCTTCCCGGGACTTGTCAGACGAAACTAGATCGCTTGTTATAGAAGCGGGTCCAAGGCCTTCGAGAATAAGGTCCCTGGTAATGCGTTTAACCACAGGAGATGCAGGAAGTTCGGCAATACTGGGGACGTCTGCGCGCGCATAATCGAGGGAGTGATTGCGCGGAATGGTGTTCATCTTTGGTTCATGATCCATCTCTAGTCGTCCACGAGGCATAGCCTTCGCGCGATTCATGTAACCAGTTGGCACAGGCTCAACATCGATCTCATTGTATCCCTGATGCTCGAACTGTTCACTGTAGTCGTAGTATGGTGGACTACTTGGAATATCTTCTCTCACCACTCGTGCAGCTGTGCGCCTCACTACCCGCGTACCGAACGATGCAGCGTAACCGTTCATGGGCACACCGTCTTGTGGCGTCGATGGCTGAGGCATGTCTGAGGAAGGTGTATCGGAATCGGTACGAAGATTAGTCGAGCCACTGGAGCCTGATCCCTGAACTGATCGAGCCAAAAGACGAGCTTGCTCCATCGCTGGATGGTAGTGTTGATGGAGTGGTGGGACGGGCGGAATGTCAGACTGGGGACCATGATAATATCCAGGCGATGGACCGCGGCTTGGTCGACGAGACAGTCTTTGTCCATGCTCTTGATAGCCAAGGCTTGCATCAGAAGGCATCCTCAACCTCATTTGGCTGGCGTGATGGTTCATGTTCTGGTTCCCCTGGCTGTATAACCGGCTTGAGTGCATCCCGGGAATGTTACTCCAGGCCGGTGAAGCTGGCCGGTGGCTGGGACGTCGAAGTCGAGTTGGGTAGTGGTAAGGCGACCTTGGGCGTTGAATATGCTCATTGCCCTGGAGGTTTCCTAAGGAGCGATTGGCAGAAAGTCTGACCGGCGGGGGTAAGCTTGTATGCGTCATTGATTGTGACCGATGAGAGTCTCGCTCGCGGCTGCTTGATGGAACCAAGGGTGAAGAGCTGGGAAAACCCATCATGGTGGGCGATAGTGTATCCGCAGCGTATTGTGGAACGTTGGGCATAGGCTCTCGCGTCATGGAGTATCTGGCAGCTGAAGATGAGGAGGGCCGCTGTCGGTGATGTCTGTTAGTGCGGGTTGAGTGCGTCGAAATCGATGAAGCTGTGCTCAGACGACTGGAAGCTCCTCGACGCTGCGGAGCTCGAGGCACATTTACCAAGTCAGACGTGTTGCCTACGTTACCCATCTCCGTCGATGTTCGCAGCATAGACATGACACCCGGGCCCGCAGAAGCTAGAAGGTCTTGTTGGCCAGTTCCAGTACTGGGATGTTTGCTGGTTCTCCGGGACATGTTAGACATGTTAGACGCACGACTGCTACGGCCGTTGAGCTGCCCGTTGGGGTCACGCTGAGAGAGCATTTTGCCACTGTGAGCGAGAAGAAACTCGTCTGTAGGGCGGCCGCTGGGCGTAACGCGACGGGACGCGTATTTCGTTGGGTGAGGAGCAAAAAGATGTGAGGTTATTGGTATGACCAAGAAGAGAAGACGATGCTACCAAGCAGATCTGACCAAAAGGAAGAAGAGAGCTGCGGTAGAACCCCCCTCACCAGCCAAGCACGCCAAAAATGAACGTGGAGTTGCAAGTAAGGAGGGAGGGTTGGTGGGTGTGGGAGAGAGGGCGAGTGAAGGAGTTTGGTGTTTGGCCAAAGTCTTGTTTGCGTCAAAAAGCTCCTGCCTTGACCACCACACCCGCTCGTCTGCGCCTGCCCCACGTCAACAGAGAGAGGCAAGAACGAACCTGAGAGATGGCAAGAGACACTGGAAGAGAGACTCAAGGAGAACTGGTAGCATTGCAGCTACTAGATTTGTACTCATACCTATTCCTCCAACACCTTACCACATACACCCCCATCGCCACAGTCACTGTCACCATCAGACTGGCAGGAAACGAGCGTCCTTGACCAACGTTCCTGCCATCTTCTGCTCATCTCGCTCCCACGTCCCATCAACCTCCTCCTCACGCCCAGACCAAAGCATCTCAGGCCAGAACAAATGTCCTCCAGAATAAACAAGCTGTACCTTTTGGGGGACTGTACAAATCTCTGGCCGGCCGCAATCTGCAAACACGGCTACCAATTTACACGTTCATTACGACATTACATTAGAAGAGAGAGAAATATGCATCATATACACACGCCCAAAGCTGGGCAAAAAGACTGTGACAGTGGGGTACCAAAATATGCCGAGAAACGCTCCACCGACTAAATACAAGGAAAGGAGGGAGGTGAAGGAAGCATTCAAAGGGGTATATAACCACGCGACGCCAGACAAATATGCCAAATGCCCGCTGAGAAAAGGAACAAGAAAACTGTCAAATGCTGCGCCTTCATTCGGGGATCGAATTGATCTCCTCAGGCCGCTTTTTGGTAAACAAGCGTTTGAGAGATGTGAAACTGCTTCGCTTGGATAACCGTTTGCTCGATGCATCAGAAAAAGTGCTAATCGCTGTGTCTGGGCGACTTGATGATAAATTGGAGGATTTGAGAGAAGGTGTGGCCTGACTTGAAGCTGTGGACATGGGCGACATGGGGGCAAACCGCCCAGAGATAGAGCCTCCTCTAGGCGTACTTCGGGCGCTACTTGGGAAGAGTCCAAATTGCGCTTGTGGGGACATGGAAGGAGTCGAACGATGTTGGGGCCCTGCGGGAGATGTCATGGACGCCCCTGATACTGAAGAGTACGCCGAATCTTTCCCAGTTAGTGGCGGGCTTTGCTCTCTGTTCTCAAGCTTGGTCGATGGCCGTTTCGATGTTGGAGCTGACGTCTCGTCCGCACTCTTGTCCGATGGCTGCCGTCGATGCCCGAAGAGCCGGCTGGATCGACTGGATTCCGCCTGTACAGTCGATCTACCACGTTGTTCCTCGCTGTGCCAGGCTTCATGGTAGTACTCAGTCTGTACCTTGACAATTTCAGGTCGTACATCTACGTCAGTGTCTGGAATTTTCGCTGATTGGCCAGATTCCTGGCTCCGTTTGGGAGTGCCAGCTGAAATGGGGCTGGCAGTATATGTTTGTTCCAACCGTGTTGGTTTGGACGTATGGCGTCTTTGGGGGCCTTCTGCATCAGACGGTGTCGCCGAACCGCTATTGCTGTTCGATGTCACTATGAATGGCGGACGGTCAACAGGTACTGGAGGCAGGTCCTTGTTTTGTGGGAAATTACGAAACTCGTGGTTGCGAGAACTTGACGAGTTGCGAGAAGAAGATCGTGTTGCGACCTGAGGCACAAATTAGTCAAAGCCTAAAGCGGAAGCATGTGATGTCGACCATGCAGGGTCGATGTTTTAGAACAACGGGCATGCATACCAAGCTTCTCCGACTCGCAGCGCCACAACGCTTTTCGATCTCATTGCAGTAGCTGCTCACTTGCACGAGCACCACTCCCAGTCTCTCTGCTTTAACCAAGAGACTTTGCAGAAACTGCGCCCAACCAGAGGTGTTGCCACACATTGCCGAGTATATCTTCCCGACATCCGCATTGTGATATGCCCATTCCTCGCCAATGTCGAGCAGGTAACATTCGAGCTCGTGATTCGCTTCTCGCATTACGCTAATATCGGTGAGATAATCGTTGAGCATCTGCGACATTCGACCGATCGTGCGCTCGATAGTGACATTGCCGTCTAGAAGCTGGGCACGGTACGAGCGGTCTTCGAGAAGGCGGTCGAATTCGTTGACGTGTTCCATGGGAACTCTAAGACACTTGTGACGAAAGAGCATATCTTTGAGGCTACTCTCGAGGTCTTCATTCGCCCGCTGCAGAAAAGCATCAAGCTCGTTGACATGCTTGAGGAGAATGTCAGCAACATCCGCGACCGACTTCTCCAAGTGCTGGTGAAGTAGATGCACACCAAAGACGACCTGAGTAACCGTCTTCAGCAAGGGGTGAAATTTGCTTTTAGGATTGTGCCTCCAATGACACGCGTAAGTAAAATTCCAATCCGGCTCCGTTGCTCCCTCCTCTCTGCACAGCTGCTGCTGCCGCTGCTTCACACTCTTCTTGGGGTTTTCAAAAGGCACATAGCCAGTCTCGCCGGTAGCATCGAGCATGGATTCTTCGAAAGGGCCCTGCATAAACGACAGCGGGTGGATGGGAAACGTGGCCGACATGATGGTTTTGTCGCGCTCGTCATGCCATCCGTGAGGGTCGCGATGGTCTTGAGAGCGGTGGCGATCTCGCTGTGATAATCGTCGAAACGGGACCATGTCACTGCCACGCTTGGGGGCGACCCAATTCGTGGATGATTGTCTGAAGGTCCCCGACGGGCAGGCGATGTCACTACTCAGAGTATCGTGCAACCACCACAAAACCCGAGCCTAGACTGCCAGATTCAAGGCTGAATAGCAAGGCATAAGCACGAGACGGGCCAATGGAGTGCGTCAAACTCACAGCTTGCCAGCTGTCCTAGCAGGGGTGTTCTGGGGTCCGCATGCTGCAGTGAAGTATGGCGAGGGGAGGGCTGATGTATGTATGTACTTGGGAAGAGTGCACGCACGGGAGGAAACGGGAGAACGAAGCTTGGATGCGGATCTGCCAACGTCCAAGGGGATGTCCCTGAGCGAGCCGTTTGGCGTAGCTGGTACGGTGCAGGCCTGAAACAGATCTACCAACGCCTGCCGACTGGAGCTCGGCGCTTCTCTTCACCCTGAGTCGCTGCATGGCGCAGACGCACACCAGAATCAGGGAACGCGCGCCCTCGTCCGCTTTAGTGCCCGAGACGGTGCGTGCATAGCATGGGTCGTCACCAGGCGGGGAAGCGAGCCTCCACCAAGCAGCATCGCGGCTAAGAAAAACTACGGTTGTTTCGATGCCCTAGCTCCGCGCAGACGCATGTCAGCCGTGTATCAAGCTGATTGCGAGAGAGAAAAAAAAGCTTCCTGTCTTTACTTTGCACTTGGACAGACTGCATATGTGAGCCCCTGTTCAGGCCCCGGGCTTAACGCGGCAGAATTAGACTTCACGCAACGTCGTCCAACACCAACAGGACTATGCAACCAAGCCTACTGGGCATCTCGACACCGCCTGCCTCGACAGACGCAGCCATGTCGCCCTTTTCATCCGAGGGGCTCAATCCATTGATTGATGAAACCGCTGAGAAGTTGGCCGACGTCATTAGCGACTTCAACCGAGAATTACACGGTCAGGATGGCAGTTGGGGAATCGTTGGTGGCCAGATGGAACTTTCTTTGCAGTCGCAGACGTTTGAACTTACTCTGACGCCGAACGATGACGGTGAAGATTGTCGCATTATCGTCCAGGCCACGCTGAAATCACATCACGCGACCAATGGCAATGCATCTTCGCCATCATCAAACGCAGATTCGACAGACCAGCCTGTGCAACGCAAAGTGGGCGCGTTGCCAAACAGTGAACTGCTGACGCGGAAGAGGAGGACGCCCAACGAAGATGGAGATGACGAGGCTGGAAATGATGCGCGCAAAAGACTGTGCATCGACCGCGAGGAGGACATGACACCGCAGATCAACCAACAACATGTTGAAGATCTTCTTGCCAGCCTGCGTGCAGACATTCGCAACAACACATCCGAGTCTGTCAATCACGTGCAAAACCTACTGCAAAAATTAAGAAAACATTCTCCTAGTGAGCAATCAGATTCGCCCCCGGCTAGAGGACCCATTCGCGAATCAAACGAGAGAAGTATAGCGCCGGTAACACCAGGCGCTTCGTCAATTGCCGATCAAGACGATTCGAAAACCTCTATTCCGGAAATTGTTCAACGCCAGACCAAACTCTTATCAAGTCAGATCAAGTGGGTAGAGGAGTGTAGAAGAGTGGCAGCAGACATCCACGATGAACGCGAAGATACATGGCGCACAACTTCGGCAGCTTTTCATGAACAACAACGCCAGAATCGTGAGAATTTCCAGAATCGAATCTTGCAAGAATCAAATATGCAGAAGCAAACGTTGACTCAAATCCTGAATGAAGTTAAGGCCATTGGACTGTATGCTCAAAGCATGAAATGGGAGACGCCCAGTTCGCATCTTGCATATCCTCCACCAAATTATCCACCACAGCCTGCATATCCAACATCAAGACCACCAGCATCAACAAATGGCACATCCTCAAAACAGCCATACCGTCAAGTCCAACCAAAGTAGTAATTTTAAAAAAAACCATAAACTGTTCATTAAAACTTGTGCCCCACACCCCTTCACCTTGCAAAAGCCACTCATACTCCTGATCCTACTCCCAGCACCAACCCTTCACCAACCCCTCCACCGACTCCAAACATCAACAACCCTGCCATTCCCATCCCCATCCACAATAAAATACCATCCAAACCCAGCAGCCGCCACACAAGCATGATTAGGCCACACCAACACTTTATCCCCTACTTCCAATCTATTACACCCCTTCCCATCCCCCTCCGATTTCAAAACCCCATGCTCCTGACTCACACTCCCCACTATCCACCCCGTCCTGCCCCCATCCTCATCATACACCAACTCCGCCCCTGAATTCGCCAGCTCGTTGCTCACGATCCCCCAGCCTGGGTAACTTTTACAGGGCTCTCGGCCGAGTGCTAGGGTGCCGCAGGATATTAGCGCTTGGGGTTGCGAGCGCGAGGTGTAGACTGAGGAGATTTCTACGAGGAGTTTGATGGCGATTGAGGTTTTGGAAAGTGGGGGGAATGAGCTCTCGGTCTCGTCCTTATCCTCGTCGTTGTCGTTGTTCTTGGCTGTGCATGTGGTTTTCCGGGGCCGCGCACACGTAGCAACTTGTTGTAAATCCAGCAGCGGATATACACCTGCGTGTAATTCGACTTCGTACTTCTGCTTCATTCTCTCCAGTGCTTTGCGAACTTCACTTGCCTTTTCCCCGGCTGCTGGACTGCCGCTAGTGAGGACGTTCTGCGCAGATGTCGCGGTGGGTGTAGCACCCACGCTTAGAACCACGCGGTTAGTGAAAGTGGAAGGGAGGTACTGAACTGCAGTTTCCAGCCCGTGGAGTTCGGCGACGAGGCCGGTTAGTGCGTCGGTGGGGGTGGATCCGGCGTAGGAGTGGCCATAGTGGCTGTAGAAGCCTTTGAGGTAGAATGATGAGGTAGTTGAAGAGGAGGAGGAAGCGATTTCCCGAACGAGAGCGGGGAATTCTGAAGAAGAGGTTTCGAGGCCTGCGCGGTGGTAGCCTGTGTCGACTTTTATGAAGACGCCGATTTGGATGGTGGGGTTGGAGGGTTGGAGAGAAGATAGTTGGTCGGAGAGCTTTTTGAAGGCGGAGAGGTTGTCGATTATGATGTGGATTGAGCGTGGGGCGAGGTGTTTTGCTAAGGAGAGGAGTCGCGGGAGGGCGGACTTGGGGCAGGGGACGCCGTAGAGGATCTGGTGCTGGTTGTTAATACGAAAGCTTGATGTTGTAGATGTGAGTGGTTATGTGTAGTCGTATAAGTAATGGTGTTGAAGGATAGGAATTAACAGTGAAATGAAAGGATGGCTAGATAGGATTAGACAAGATGAAATCAAACATACACTACTCTCCCTCCCCTTATCCTGACACTCTTTCACATACCCCATCAAATGCTCCGCTTCTATAACCGTGCTAACGATGAAATTCGCAGGACCTTCGTCGCCAACTTGCATTTTCGATAGTTCTAGCGTCTACGAAATAGTCAGCACAAGGAATCAACATCCATATCCCCATCCCCATACCCACACCCATCCATCTTTCTCATAATCTCCCTATCCTCGCAACCTAGGGAATACATACCTTATGACTTTTAACATGCGCTCTAAACCCCACATCCAACTCGCGACACACACGCAACATCCCCTCGCAATTCCGCGCTATCTTCGCTCGATCCAGCACAATTGCAGGCGCGGGTAAGTCAGTCACGCGTTGCCCGATGAAGTGCTTTGTTAACTCGGCCTGCGGGGAGAGGGGGTAGTATGGGATGTGTGCGGAGGTTCCCATATTGATAACAATTTGAGTGTAGGGTTGCTTGCTCTTATTGCTGATTGAAAACGATAATAAGGATGGTGACGGTGTTTTGTCTTGACTGGGTGAGTGTTGTAGAATATTGATGCTGTGAAGACTGCGGGACCGATGGGTTTATATACACTCCCCCCTCCCAAAACCTTTCGCTGAGATAACAAAGGTGAATAATTCCAATGGGGTAACGAATCTGGAGTGTAGTACCTATGGGGTAATTGATGACTCAGGTGGAGCGATTGGGGGCGATGGTGTAAGGTTAGTGTAAGGCGGGCTAGATTAGCGGGGCGGAGAAAGAATGTGCGGTTGAGGTGATCTACGTTTGGGACAAAGACGGGTTTGGATAGGCCGCGGAGAGATGATGAGGAAGGCCGCGCGTGGGAAAGGAATGTCTTTCGTAGCTAGGGAAAGGGAGGTAGGGGAGGTACATTTTCCGTCGGTTTAGGATAAGGTTTGGGGAGTGGGGTTTGATTGGTGCGTAGTGGTGGATGGATTACTTCCTATTGTAGATGGATGGGAGAACCAAACACATGTTTAATCAAGATAGGTGATAACACAATTCGTGATTGAGGCATTCTATAGAATTCTAGTCTAGCGTGCAAAATGCGATAGCAAGGTTTCCAAGCAAGCCCAGATTCCAAACGAATCACACAAAATCGCGCACAAGCTGAAGGGCAATTTACTAAACCGTCGGAGCCGGCCACACACTGCTCAATCTCCTCCTTCTCGTCATTGCACTTCCAGGACTAATACTTCTACTGTGTATATTCGTGTTGCCGCCTGCGAAGCTGTTTTCTAGGATTGCGTCTTCGAGGTCGTCTTCTTCTTCAATCCTGTGAACAACATCGCTTGGAGGTTCTTCTTCGAAAACAGCCTGAAGGTCTGCATGAGGACTCATTTTACTCCAGCTCCAGAAGCCGCCGTCGAAAAGCCATTTTGAACGCCTTGTTGGACCGGGTCCGCTGATTGATCGCCGACGAATTGGTTTCCAGAGAGCTGCACGTTCGTGGTATGCTATAGCCAGGAGGATAGGAGCGTTTAGGATACGAACGGCGGTAATGTTGATTTTATGAAACCAGCGGGGTGTGAGAAGGAACTTCAACGGAAGTAAGATTACAAAGGCAAGGAGATTGAACGGTGGGCGGTAGGCGAACAGCGAATCGGATTTGACGCCTTCAAAAGTTAGGACCGCACGACGAAATTGAATTTCGGCAGTCGCATCGGCAGCGATTTTCGAGAAAGTATTGCTGAGTATGGAGACGAGAACCGTGAGGAAGAGAGTATTGCCGAGGAACGCGTAGATGACCATCAAAGTCGGACCCAGGATCTCGTGAAAATTCGGTGCCTTGTCAATTCCAGTACCGTCCAATCCAAACCAGATCCAGAGCATCCATTTGGATATCGTAACAACGCTATGTGAGTCTTCGTAGCCAACATCGGGATTGCTGATGCTAAGCCATTTCAATGCTAAGAGGAAACCTCCGAAGCACCAGACAGCAATCAGACTGAGTGCAGTGAATTCCTTCACCATTGCTCGAAGTGCAATGAAGAGCATGTTCTCTGGCATGAGGTTGAATGCGATACGCGGGAAAAGGATCGGAGCTGCAACAGCAAGCACATCGAGTGCTTGTCTACCAGTTTCTTCTCTACCAATGATCCAGCCGTGGATCCGTAAGGTCAGGTATACAATGAAAATGCCAGCGAATGTGACATCGAGAAATGCCCACAGCTCTTGGGTATGCACTTCCCATCCGTGTTCTGTACAGGAAGCAAGCTCGTCTAGCACCCATCCAGCGCCATAAAGCATGAATATGAGCTCTGGAGTGGTCAAGTAATGATCCCTTCGTTCCGTCATGCACCAGCAGTACAGAGCTAGAAGGACTATGAACTGCACTACCTCGATAATATTCCGCGTTCTCGGAACCATCAGGCGGTATTGATTGAGAAGTGGCGCTTTCCTGGGATCGTACAAGGATATAGGCTTATGCTTGTAATGATCAGGTATAATGTCGATGAAAGTAGTTGGCGTGTACACAATGCGACCCCGGTATACAGCGTCTATAACCTTTTGACTGGCACTACTACTGAGTAACACCTTGCTTTCTGAAACGATGGCAACTTCCAAGGCTGTGAGTTTGCCCTCGTAGTCCCCTTGGCCTCTATACGATGCCGTCAGTTGTCTAAGGTCTGATAGATGTTCCTCGGGACAACGATCAGCCGGAGCGCCTTGGAATGGTTGAAAAGGCGCTACAAGAACTTGAGCAAGAAGTAAGAGGCCAGCTTTTCCAGTGCTCTCTTCATCATGTCGACGTAGGACTTTCATGGCAACGAGTTCGCAAAGGTTGGCTCGTGTGAGATCGACTGTTTGATGATGTTGCTGAAACTGCTGTTCTCGGAGAAACTGCATTCGATTGACAAGCAGGCAGTAAACTATTGAAATATCGTCTTCATTGTACAGTCGATCCACAAGTGGCTTAACAATCAAGACGTTCATGCGAGGTTCCCGAAGCTGCTCCACGGTATACGGGTCTTCAATAACAGCCAAGACTAATCTCCTGATTCTGTGGATGTTGTAGTAGACATCCAGTGCAGCATGTGGATATGGCGCGAAGATATCCCGGGGTCCCTCAGGCTGACCAGCACCATTGAAGCACCCATCTGATCCAGCTTGGTCATCATCCGGCATCAAAGTTTCCTGCTCTTCTCTACTCCTAGCCGCACGCAGAGCATCGCTTAAAGTTCGTTGGCTTTCTTCTAGATGCGGTCTCTTCAGAAACTTTCGAAACTCAATGTGCCGTGAAGGTTTCCGGGAAGGAGATGTTGGTCGTTTTGGCGGTACATCGTCATCAGCACCAGTGCTCTGTATGGCAGTGCTGTCAAGACTACCATGGCTCAAGTTGGAACTAAGTCTAGGTCTAGGGAAAGTTCCATAAGCAGGACTGCCACTGCGCCTGACAGTGGTCCAATCAGGGTTGGAAGTAGGGCCAGACATGTGAGGCCCACAATCTTAGGTAAGAGGAACAATATAGAGAGAGGTGCAGCAAAAGAACCGGCTAATCGGTTGCAAGATGAGATTAAGCTTCTGATGTCCCTGGGATGGAAGGTGTAGGCGAGATAAAGTGGGGCATTTGCGACGCGTTGGTGAAGGCGCGTGGACGAGAAGAGTAGAATCCAGGTTTTCTGAATGACAAGGGTGAGATGCTGAAATGCTTAATTCATTATCATCCCGCCACAAGATGTTGATAGCAAGGAAGAAAGCAATCCACTCCTCCGAAGCTCCATCTATTGAAGGTGGAGTTTCACGCTAAAGCAATGGAGATCGCACTAATGCTGACTTGGGATTAGTCAATCTCCCACTATCTGATGTCATGTATCGTACTCCGCTCTAGCATTCACATGTACTCGAATCTCTACTCCATAGTGTAAAGTAATCGACTAGAAAACTGGCAGCGTCAAAATCATCACCCACACCCTCTCACCTTTGCGAACCATTCACGTTACACTACAACCCCCCCCCCCCCCTCCCTCCCCGCCGCCCAAACCACCCCCCTCCTCACCAACCCCAAAAACCACTCCTCCAAAAACGCCTCCTCAAAATGCCCCGCCGCAACATAAAAACACCTCCCCCCCTCAAACTCCTGACACCAAGCCAACGGATGATCCCCTCCATGCCTTCCCCCCGAAAAACTCCGCACATCCCCGCGTAACAACACCGCAAGATTCCCATTGTCCCTAGGATGCGTCGTGAAATTATACCACTCGTCCATCCAGTCCGTCCGGCCTCCGCAACCGCTTAAAATGAAATGCTCAGCCTGTGCGTCTTCGATGAC
Source organism: Shiraia sp. slf14 (assembly GCA_000498155.1). NCBI lineage: Eukaryota > Fungi > Ascomycota > Dothideomycetes > Pleosporales > Shiraiaceae > Shiraia > Shiraia sp. slf14. The sequence continues at coordinate 17,333 of AXZN01000010.1, forward strand.
AAGTGTGCCACGTTCTGGTGCGGGATGCGAATCGAATCGCGCGCCGATGAGGTTTGCGTACCATTCGTTGCTGGGCATGCCTGCTGCTGCAGCGTGGATGGCGACGACGCCTCCGCCGTTATGTACGAAGGATTGGAGGGCTGAGAGTTCGGAGGGCGTGAAGATGTCGCCTGTGCATTGGAGGAGGATGATGACGGCGTAGGTGTGGAGGTTTTGGGGGGTGAAGGCTGAGGAGGATTCGGTGGCTGTGAGGGTGAAGAGGGGGGATTGAGAGGAGAGGGTTTGTAGGGCGTGGATGCTGGATGGGATGGAGGTGTGGCGGTAGCCGGAGGTTTTGCTGAAGAGGAGGACTGGTATGGGGTCTGGGGTGGAGGACATGGCTGTTTTGACTTGGTGAGATTAGAAGTATGGGTAGGTTTGTATGTTTATTATCAAGTCTTGGTATATAAATTTTGGTAGGAATGGCTAAACGGCTAAGTTCAAGGTTAGATAGTAATTATGACATAGTCGAGTATACCGAGACATCGGGAGATCATGTCAATACTCATTATCGAAACTGATCAAGCATTCGAGATTGCCATGTTGCACTAAGTCTTCATGAACAGGGTTAAAAATCATGACTAGGCTTCCTCCCCATCACAAACCTTCATACAATCACAAGCACAATTAGTTTCTTGTGAGTACTTCTTAGTTATAAATAACTACCACTACTACTATCTCTTCTCATACCCGCTCTTCATATCGCCATACCATAGTTGTAAACAGCTACACGAAGAACTATGCTATCTAAATCCGTAAAAGATACCGCCAAAAAGCGCCATGTAAATGCACCCAGCCCAATTCAATCCATTCCCATGCATCCCATATATATCTCATTCTATTCTTCATCCTCGTCCTCATCATCCCCATCCGTCCTCTCAACAATCAGATTACCACTCCTGCCAATGCGCTCTTTGATTGTGCCGCCAGCCTCTAACCCATAGACCTCACGGGGCATAGGGGATACAAGCTGGAACTTATACTCATGAGTGAAGTTTTGTGGTTCTTCAACCCCACTTGTATCTTGGCCTGAAGTGAGGATATCATGGCACTCGACGAAAGCATAGAGTTCCTCAATATGTGCGTCTGCGCGGAACTTGCGTACCACCCGCTCTTCGGTGGGTAATTTGACGGCAATGCGGACCACATCTTTGTCTTGTGGTGTGGGTTCAGCTGGAATGGAAGCAGCGCGCCATTTCCGCCATTGCGCGAGGTTCTGTGCGTATAATTGCGCTGCGCGTTCTCGCTCTTCTGCTTCTCGGGCTTCTTTCTGTAGACGCTCAGCTTCTTCTTTCTTCTTGCGTGCGCGTTCACGGTCGAGGGCAAGACTGCGTTCATAGGCGCTATCTTGTTGTTGGCGGATGTTTCGTGTGGCTTGTTGTTCTGCGCGTTGATTTCGGACGCGGTTTAGGGGCTCAGTGTGCTGAGCCATTGCGGCTTTGAGCTTTGCTATGTATTGTGCTGGGGGCGTAGGGCCCGTGATACGTGTGGCGATGCCCATGGCTGTGGAAGAGACCTGCGGAGTGTGTACAATGAGCCCAGTGAAGGGGAATTTGGTGCAGTTCAGGGCACTCGAGACTTGGTATGCTTCGCTGTCCTGTACATTTCCAGCCCAAACAATAATGTTATTTTCAGGATCCCGAATGAAATCCACGACTTCCTGATTCAACAGTGTGTCCTTCATGAAACTCGCAGTCTCGTCATGTTCAGGCGAGACGAGGAGAACGAGGAGGAATTGAAGGTTCTTCTTCGCAAGATCGAAGGCCTGCGCATACCCACCCTCAAAGAATGGGATCTGGTGACTGCCATACTCCTCCTCAAACTCGCGGATAAAGCGCGCCGCAGTGTCGCGTGGGTTCAGTGGTCTACGACCAGTTGCCGCGCCTCGCCGCGAGGTTGGGGTATTGATATTACTAGCTGTCAGGCGACCCCATGTGCGCGGTATCAATGGGAACATCCATCCCATAAACCGGAAGTATTTCGATAGTAACGAGTATACGAGCGAGAATGGCGCAAAGATGATGGCGAGGACGAGTGGTGCTTGGGTGGTGACTTGGTTCTCCGGCTGCGGGACAACGCGTGGCGCCGGTTCTATCCGTATCCTTCTATTACTCGAACTTGAGGTGCGCGGAGAGGATGTGAAGCCGTTCAAGAGCGTCTCTTGCCGCCGTATGTCTTGGGGTGCGGATTGTGTTGCGGCAGCGGCGATGGGGTCTTCGGCTGGTTCGCCATCGAAGAATCGGGCAATGGCTATTTGGACGTTCCATTCGCAACGGCGGAGGAGAGGAACGGCGGCTGCAAGGTCTTGGTCTGTTACAGCGGTGAATTGCTGCAGCGCGAGCTGTTGATCAGGCGTGAGAGACGCAACATCTACTGCGTTCTCCGCCATGTTGAAAGTGTAGATGTGCCCTTGTTCTGTTTGTGCCAAGCTATTATTGTCGAGGGACTTCTGTATTGCAGGCTTGAAGGGACGGGGCTTGAAAGTCGTGGAAGGTGGCACAGCACACAGAAGTTGTGGGTTGCCTGGCCTTAACAGGCGATGATGCACATGTGGTTCTCCGAGCTATCAACCAAGGTTCGGAAAGTTGAGGCTAATCCTCGGCAGGCACCCGCAGCTAGTCAACCGTGGAGAGTGCGTTTTCTGGGGTAAAGGGAGCTTTGCTTTATACTCAATGAAATCTGTAACAATCGCAGAGTGAATAAAATAACTTTGCATTGTATTTGTGGTTGCGTTCGCGTGAAAGAAAGTCTGTTCTAAGTGTAAGAGAGTTCCTAGGATGCTATAGCTTCCCTAGTATCAACAAGGCAACTTGACTGAATTCACCTACCTGGCGATATAAATCGTCTTATAGTTTATAGGTGTATTAACGAGATTCATCGTTCACTTTTGTAGTTCACTCCCATTCACAACCCCCCATCCCACCTCCATCCAGCCCAACAAGCGACGGACCAATCCCACTTCTCATTGCCAGTAATGCTACTAATCCCTCTCCAGCCAAGCGACCCACCCCACCAACACTCAGCCCTTGCCTAATCAACCCCACTTCCAGCACCATTCTTCTCATGTTTTTTCACCAACTATATAATACGATTATTGAAAATTTTGGACATCTACCACTCTGAAGCATACCTTCAGACCGAGCTCGCTTGGCGCAGTGGTAACGCGTCGCACTTGTACTGCAATAGTGGAAATGCGAAGATCGGCGGTTCAGTAAGCTTATTCCCAAGTCGCTGGTTCGAAACCCTCATCTGACTGTTGTAGATTCCGCCAGTGAGCATAACAAAACGTTCAACGTTCTTTTTGCCATCTGATATGGCATATCTTTTTGGCATCGCTGCACACCAGGCTTCTTTTTTCTTCTCTGATCCCCATCTAAAATCTTTTTTTTTTTTGGATGGACAGGTAAAGTGTAGGAAAGTGGAACAATTTGATGTCCACCTCACATTATGAACGCATAAGAGTGAAATTTTTGGGTGATGTATTCATGTTATTCGCTCATTGCAGCGCCACATAACGCAGCGCAAAAATCATGCTATGCTACCAAAGGGTATCTGTAATTCGGCTGTTGAAAGGCCTTTTTCCCCCTAATGCAATACCAAACCAAACCCCATTGCAACCAAGACACAAGGTCTACATGCAAATGGGTCTTTTTGTCCTTCCCGACTGAATTGCCAGTCGAGGGACGATGTCACGTTACGCCAGCTGACCCTTCAAGCCACTATAGAGGCTGGGGCCTCGTAATTGTTGAAAACACGAGCATCAGCGCTCACAGGTGATGAGAACGCTTTAGCTAGCAGTGTAAGTCTGCTTGGGTTGAGGGTAGGAGGGGCCGAGTTCCTGGAGACTGAGCTTGGCGAGCCATTGGCCCATGTCGATGGCTGATTCGAGGCTCTTGCCCTGGACAATACCTGCGACGAAGCCTCCAGCGAAGGCATCACCTGCGCCATTGGTGTCGTTGATCTTGTCGCTGCCGATGGCGTGGACGGGCACCTCCTTAACGTCGACTGCGCCGCCTTCCTTTGCGCTGACGGCGATGGTGGGGTCGGTGCCTTGTGTGAAGACGACAGTGCGGGTGCGCTGGGTGTTCTTCTTTGGTCCCTTTGCGATGGCTTCGGCAATGACCTTGACATCCTTGGAGTCAATGTTGTGTGATTCGGCGAAAGCGGCGGCCTCAGTTTCGTTACCGATCAGGATATCGACGTAAGGGAGGACCTCATCAAGGGGCTCCTTGAAGAACTGCGAGATGAAGGGTGCTGAAAGGTTGAGGATGAAGGTCTAAAAGTTGTCAGTCAGTCTTGCTATGCCAAATAGACAACTTTGCCATACCTTGTTCTTTGCAGCAGCCTCCTCAGCCAACGCCTTGATAGCGGGAACGCAGACTGTCAAGTGGAAGCCACCAACATAGAACACTTGGGCGTGCTCAACCTGCTTCCAGATGCGTTCTGACTTCAAGTGGTCGACCTTGTAGTTGTTTGCGGCAGCGAGATCAGTGCACAGCGAGCGGTTGTGGCCAGTGATAACAACACCGCAACGACCAGTAGGTGTGCTCTCGTCGTAGAGGTATTCGGTCTTGACACCAGCTTCCGCTGAGATCCTCTCGAGGGTCTCGCCGTACTTGTCCTTGCCGATGCATCCGATGTAGACGGTAGAGTTGGGTGGGAGCATGTACTGGATATGTGGTCAGTATAGTGCATGTCCGTGATCGGTTCAATTTGCAGTACCTGAGCACCCCTTGCGGTATTTTGGGCTGCGCCACCAGCGATGAGGACAGCTTTGAAGTTCTGGATCAGATCCTCGTACAGTCCCATGTGCTTCTCGGGGTCGGCGAGAATCGCATCGTTGGCCTTCAAGCCATACTTGTCAAGAAGGGCCTGGTCGCTGTGTTGCTTCGTTAACAAAAACCCTCATGCTTACTACGGTGCTCCGCTGCTCTGCTTATGCTGTAAACAGAAAAGTTTGTGATATGAACTTACCCAACACCCTGGATATCCAAGAGAGGGTTCTCCAAGCACAGTAGTTCGTAGTTGCCAGCCATTGTTGTGTTGTGTGAGGTTCAAGAGAAGATGAGCAGAATGTTGTTGGTTGTTTCGACGTCTTAAAACGTGGGGCAGAAATGTCGGTGATCGAGGGGCACTCCGGTCCTACAGAATAAGCGCCGACGACGGCACATGCACAGGGCAGGTTTAGCCGAGTGAGAGTGACACGGATGATGAAGTGCAGTCAGATAGATAATAATTCAATTGCGTTATGAGTTTGCGTCTCTAATTCACACCATCTTTCATGTCTTCCCAAAGCGCTAGCGTCGTCTGATCATCACCAATACGCGACAGGTGGATTCCACCCATCCAAGCCTATACGATAATAACACAACACAACAACAACGATATACTCTTTGCCCCCTTATACATAAACGCTTCAGTGTACCCTTCCAGACGTTTCCTAGATATACTCCTTATTCAGCGCTCCCATCAAGCATATGCATGCTTTCCCTTCAAATACAGCGGGCTGTTTTCTTCATCAAGGCGATCCTATTTGCCCGATGCGCGTCCCGCCCGTACTAGATCCTGGAAGGCACTTTCTAGTCCCCTCTTAACTTCGCGATAACTCACGATTAGTACATTTTGCTCATCTCTGCTGATGAGCGCGACCTTCTCGTCTGTGCCTGCATCGAGTTTATTCAGGCAATCCAGGACGTGAGCCAGATCAGTGACTGGATGGCCATTGGCATCGACTTGGTGGAACACATAGTCGCGGAAGAGCTTCAAGTAGTATCGTTCGCCAGTCTCAGCCCAAACAGATGATGAACTAGCTGTATTGTTGCCGGATAGCTGCTGTGATGCGTCGAGCTCGGGACGTTCGTTGATCATGTTAAGTTTTACCAAGAGGCGTACCAACCGGGAGGATTCCAGCTCACGACCAAGGGTGTTTGTGAGTGTATCCTGCGCATGTAGCTCACTGTCAAAGACAGAAGCGAATTGGTCCGCGATACCAGCCAGGAATGTATCGATATCCTTCTGCATGACGTTTGGTGCAGTGGGGGACGATGGGGTCCCTGCAGGCGGCTGAGGGCTTAGCAGCCATTGTATGCACTCTTTGAGGCGTGCTGTGTAACTACGCGTGATGTAGTCCATGGATTTTTGCATCTGCATATGGGCGGTAGCGCTGTTGTTTGCGATACAAAGAATGAGGCGTCCGAGTTGCACAAAGTCGTCCATTTGCGCTTCTGCCACTGGCTTTGCACCTTCGAACTGCACAATGTCCATGATAGCGCAAGCATTGAGACGAACGCGATTCTTCGACGTCAGCAAGACCTTTGAGGGAGATATGAGCCTTGCTGCCAGACCTGATCCGTGAATGGCTTTTAGTGCGGATGCTATCTGTACGATATAACCCCATAAGACCTGCTCCGGAACATGAGATGTTGCTGCTTGCCTGGGATGGAACCTTTGCATTGGTTTGAAGTGTTCGTCTGCAAGAGATCTTGAATTTGGGTGATAGTCACTGACCAGAATCAGGGAGCTGTCGCCGAATGCTCTGGTTGTAAAAGCCTCGTGTATCGTGACAACACTTCCATTCAGGATTCGCTTCCACGGCTGAGCTGAACGTATGGCGGTCTCGCTGGTGAGACGGAAGTTCTCCAATCTTCGCAGAGCGTATGTTTTTCCATCTTTGCTCGATATGGCCTTATAGATCCAACTTGCGTACCCAAATGGTACATTGTTCTTCTGTGGAGATGTGTCTAGGCAGAAAAGTGAATGGAATTGCTCAATGACTGGAAGAGAAGTGTTGGGAAGAACTTGACGGGCAATTTCTGCCTTCTTCTGCAAATCTTCACGGATAGCATCAGGAATGAAAAAGTCGTGCGCCGTTCGCTGGTAAGCCAATAATCCTGTGGGTTGGGGACCGACCGGCCAGTATAGATGGTAAGCAGGCGAAGATTGAAAGGCATTGGGATTTTGATAGAATTGATCCAGGCCAGAGGGGCCTTGGGCGTAGGGGTTAATAGAAGTTTGATGTGCTTGACCAGCAAGAGTGGAAATGTTCGAATCCGTGGTATATGGATCGTAGCCAGAGAATTGTTCTGGAACAGCAGCATCGACCTAAGTAAATCAGTGACCGTCTTCACAACACAAAATAAAAGCAAGATAGTATATAGGAGCTATAGTAACGTATGAGATTTATAAGAGGGGTGCATACCATTGGACCGCCAAACTGGCCTGGCACAAACTCGCGGAAGTCTGGAGGATGCCAGTCGGTAGCAGGCTCCTTTGTGTGCAGATGTGGAGTGCTTGCGGCTACAACGGTCAGCATATAAGGAAGCCAGATATCAAAGATAAAGTAGACTTACTAGATCGCTGCGATTTGGGTGTAAACACTGCAGCATTGGCAGCCTTTGGTGAAATTGCAGCATTGCGAGATGAGGGCGTCACTGATCCATTGGATGCTGTTTGCAAGGGAGTGAACGAGGGAGAATCCACATTGAACCTCTTCTTGGTGTTTTCATTTTGGTTCAGCTTTGCGTGGTCGTGGATATACGGGCAAGCTAGGAGAAGTCACTATGAAGAACTATTGAGAGGCGCAATTAAGAGCACTTACTATTTTCATACCGACAATGCCCATAGATGGTGACATTGCGGCAGAAAGTATTCTTGGCTTCTGGTTAGAATGGTCAGCCAATGTCTCCATTTGCAAGTTAGGTGGCTACATACCGCGACCTTTTGGTCGTGGAGAAGCCACTCCCCGTCGCGAGTCACCCGATGGGCTGCCAAAAGTTGTTGCCATCAATCGCCCTTGTTTGGCAGCTGGATTGTTGGCGGCAAGGTGGTGCTGGCGCTGATGCTTGGGCGCAGGTTGGGGAGATCCTGTGGTAGTTGGTGGGGCTTTTGAAGGGTGAGATGGTGGCGGCTTGCGTTCGGAGCCCGTGTCATCTGAGGAACCCCCTCCTCTACTCCATTTGGGGGTTGACTTGGCCGACTTGTTGCGTCTGTAGTTGCGCGCTTGCTTCTGGGGAGTGGTTTCACCGCCGCCGCGCGCCTGCTGGGCGGCCGGGAGGGAGTCCCGTGACGAAGACGAAGATGAAGTCAACTCGGAAGCGGATTCGGTGGTGGATGAAGAGCCAGAGCTGACAAAGGCATTCGCATGTGAGTGGAGGGCTCTGGGCAAGGAGAAGGAAGGCGGACGCGAGGGGTCTGTTGCCGTAGTGGTAGTAGTGTGGTGCGAGGGCGCGCCTTTGTCTGGCGACGTGGGCTGAATGGTGGGCAACGTCGAGGCGGGTGTCGGGTAGATGGATCCTGGGAATGGGTTAGAGACAGCGCTCGTCATGGGCGACAGGTGGTGCAGAGCAAGGCGGGCAGGCCCGCCAGCAGTCATGATGGCGGCGGGACATGCGAGGCGATAGCAAGTGGCCGACGAAGCATGGGGGAGGGGAACAGAACAGACGTGGGAACAGGTCGAGTACCTTATGGCCAGCGGGCAATGCACCTCCCCGCGTCAATTCCGGCGTCGTGAAGCAACTGAAGCTGCGTCTCCATCGGCCGGCGCAACCCAGAGTAAGATGGCAATCACAGCGGAGCAGAAGGAGCTGGGCCAAGAGGGCAACTGAGGTGTGGTTAGCTGAAGCCTATCATCGCCCTTCATTCGCCTGCAACCCTGCCCTGCATTGCCGTTTGCCTGGTTTGCATCCGGTGCGCTTAGTCAGCCATCGACGTCACCTCACACTTCAGCCTTACCTGTGCCTAGTACCAACAACACGAGCACATCACTGCCTACCGTGTGCTTGCATGACCGTGAATAATGAGAAAGATTCACATTCTTGGCGAGCTCGATACAAGCGTCGTCTCGACCAGCAACAACATGTTTTGCTTCATCTGTTCCCCCCACCTCTTCATATCTTGACTACCTAGACATGACCACTGCGAATTCCTTCACATCTGCTCAAACCAACGCTCATCGTCTGAGACTCTTTTCGAAAGTCATTAAGATGTTGCTGACTGACAGAACTGTCTCACCTTGATCGTCTGACTCTCCTCCAGCCATTGTATGGATCTTGATTGCCGCTCCATGTTGTACGGCGTGCGCGTCGAGTAGGTGCCCGCACAAAGCGATTAGCTCGTACATCTTCATCAATACTGCGATTCTCGTTCACTCCCCAATCATGGCCTTCCAATAGATCGCTAAAAGTATCGTCTGTCAGCCAACCCCTAACGAAATCCTGGTACTCTGCAACATGGCGTGCAAGGTATCCATACGTCTCCACCAGCGTTGTTGGCGGCACCGTTTGGAGTTCCCAGAGTCGAGGGTAAACTCCGTATCTCGATTCCGAAGGAACTACCTCTGAAACCGCGTCTGCGCGTGGCCGGGCGATGTGTCGTCGGATGCGACGCCATGTCGAGACTTGCCGTGGAGGCGCCTGGATGGGCCCGAGAATCTCCGCTTCGAGAGAAGATGAGATACGGAACTCGTCTTCGGGATGATCCTAGATCCACCAGTAAGCATGTTTTGGTATTTCCTAGAAAGGCCAGAAAGTGCTACAAAATGCACCATAGCCATATCCGCTGAGATAGTAGAGGGAGTGGGAAAAGCTGCCACAGGTACATCACCCCAGATGGGATGGGAATGCAACCGTACCGCGAGTGTGTCGATTCGATACGATATTTCTTCCGTAGCAGTGAAATCGTCCCAGCGTAGAGGCGGGAACAACTCCAGGCGGCAGTTTGGGCAACTGTTTTGTCCAATTTGAAGAGGTTGAAGCCATGCCCTCAAACAATCCATATGAAAAGAGTGGCCACAAGCCCTGATTCGAACAACCTGTTCTGTGCGTGGGTGGAGATCTTCCAAGCAGATTGTGCAATTGTCGGCTGCAGTGGCGTGGGGATGCTGGGGTGTTGGAAGCCTGCGAAGTCCAACCTGAAAGAAGTGCTCGCAACTGTACGAGATGGGAGTCATGTCGTTTCGCATCGCAAATGAGTGTGTATAAGTTGTGAGTGTAGCTTCTGTTGGACTGTTGCCCTATTCGCTGTGAGTGGACAGCCAGAAAGACAATATCTCGTGGCCTACACTGAGCTGAACGCGGCGTGGTAGGGATAATTCAATACAAATGTAGATGGTAGGCGAGCGTAAAGGTAAGAAAGACTGTTGGAAGATTATATACTCTAGTAAGGGCGATACTAGCGGTGGTGGCGATGAAAGTGAGAGTGAGGAGTGAAAGTGAAAACAAAAGCTCAGATAAACAAACGCAACAAGCCGTAGCCAAACCAACGCCTTCCCACCGCAATTACACGCAAGCCTTCTTTCCTCAACTTCTCCTTCGCAATCACTTTCCCAAACTTCGCAATGTGTCCAACCGCCAACCGCCAACCGCCCATCACCCACCGACGCAATCCCCAATCACCACCTCCCACCTACACTGCACCCCTGCGCCCCCATACCAAGCCCATCCACCACGACCGACCCTTCCCCAGGACCCTTCCACCTCCTCCACTGCGGCCACATCGTACTCATAACCCACCCCGACCGCCGCTGCGCCCGAAACTGCCTGTATGCCGTATCCTGGGCGAACGAATACATATCCAACAGCACCTCCCCTCTCACAAATCCACACCCATACTCCTTCCTCCCCTTCAGCTCCGCCGAGCACCTCAACTCCATCGAACCCTACAGCACAAACAATATCTTGAGTCCTGTCGACCTCCCCAGCTCACACCTCTCACGCCTCCACGCCCCCCTCCCCCCCCTCAGCACCACCCAATCCCACGACCTCCTCCACTGCGAAGTCTGCCACGGCATACCCTTCGACACCTTCGAGCGCCTGAAACTCGACTTATCTAGCGTGGAAACCTCCCAGCAACGCCGCACCATGCGTCGCGCTCTAGGTCTTACGCGCGCGGTGCTGCAGGCGGAGGTGCTGCTCGCTGGCGCTGAGGAGGGGGTGGTTGAGAGGATGGTGTGTCAGCCTTTTCGGTATGCCGGACAGCGTTTTGAGGGGGAGGGGGACGGGTGGGAGAGGCATTTTTTGAGGTGTGGGCATGCGGTTTGGTGTGGGGAGAGGGGGTGTGCGGTGAATTGTAGTGAGGGGGAGGAGTGTGTGGCGAAGGGGAATGGGCAGAGGAGGGGGGATGTGATTGTTTGTGGGGAGTGTGTTTTTCGGGCGGAGGGGGTGGGGAGGAGGTTTGCGAGGTTGCAGGGGGGGATGTGAGGGAGGTTGGGGATGGTGAGGATTGGGTTGAATGGCGGTTGTCTGTTGGAAAGAAAAGAATGTCAGGAAATGTTCGATCAAGATGCAGGAAGTAAAGCGGATGTATGGTCGTCCACAAGTTAAAATACCTCAGTATACCCACCCATTCTCCTCAGTCTTGAACTCATATACTGAAAGTCAGTGCAGGGATGAGGAGAGAATGCTATTCTTGTGAGGTGATAAATCTTTCAGATCCTTCAGATTGCTCAGTTGCATATCACTTGGCACATCATAAGAAGACAAGGCTCACAAAGGGTATCATTTCATATTTTCTTTTTAACTTTTCTTATATCATGATTCATCGTTTTCATTTTCAGCCTCATCTTTCCCTCTAACTCAGCGACACACCCCCATCATCCAGAAACTCGCCAGCAGGTTCATCATCCGCATCAAAGCCATCATCGTCATCACCATCCTCGCCCATATTAAAGCGCATGAACTTTTCATTCTTAGACTCTGTACCCCATTCGATGACTTGGCCGTCTTGAACCTCGCAATCCTTAAGGATGGTTTTGTCTGCGTCTTTGGCTGCACCGCCTTCGAGTTTGCATCGACGTCCGAGAATGCAATCTGTGAGCTGGACGTTGGGTCCGATTTCGACGTTGTCCATTAGCAGACAGCGTAGTAAGCGGGCGCCTTCGCTGATTTTGCAGTTGTATCCGATTACGCATTCTTTGATATTGGTTTTCTCTTCTACAATGACGTTATCGGCCAGGAGGGAGTTTTCGGCTTCAACGCGGCATTTCTTGGGGATAGATTGTTTGTGTGCAACCTTGGCTTGATGCGCAAAGGGAGAGGCTGCTTCCTTTCCAACTTCCTCAACAGCAGGTAGTTTGGCAAGTCGAAGAGATATGTTGAGCAGTAGATGGGCAGTGTCGACACGGCGAATCAAGGGCTCTGTTGGTGAATTTGGCTGTACATATGCGAGTAATGGCGGTACAACGAGTTTTGAGTCTGCGATCGACTTTGCTGCCTCTGGTATGCTATTGGATTCCAACACTCTTGAGGCCAGTGTCTGGGGCGTCTGGCTTCCATTTGAACTCATGCCACCAGCGTAAGTGGTGCTGAATTTTGAAACATCGATTTCGTCCTCAATGACTTGAGACCCATGGTCTGATGCATCTTCGTCATCCTGGAATATTTCTCGCATGCCCAACTTATCCCCAAGTCCTTCTTGCCACCCCGCCTTTGCCCACCAGCCGAGAACGTCTTCACTGATGCTCTCAAACTTTTCATTTCTCTTCATAAATTCGGCGGCCCAGTAGGGAAGAAAGTAGATGTGGGCGTCGCGATACGTGGTAAGCATCCTGATGCGAGAGTGTTTCTGGATAAGAGAGTGCCGTACGGGAAGTGCTTTGTTCTCTTCGGTGATATCTTTGAGTGTGTCTGTGGGAACGGAATATACGAGATTCGAGATGTTTCGCCGTAATGAGCCAGTCGGGGCTGGAACGGTGGGCGTTGGTAGGGGAGTCGTTGCAATAAAATCCGTCTCTTCACCCTTCTTGCTACCCTCGCCTTTGGTCTGATACCACACACCTAAGCCGCCTCTTCGACCCAGTCTTTCACCGCCAGCACCAAAAGCGATCTTGCTGCCGTCACCATCCAAGCCACCGGTTGCTCCAGCAAATCCTCCTTGTTCAACCATCCAAGCATCTGCCAGGCCTGTACCGTCGAGCTCACATATGAGATCGCAGGGCAGCACAATGAAGTCGCCCTTGATCGCACTCTGTACTTCTGGGAGACGAAATAGGTCGCTGGTTCCAGTCTCGTGGGTGAGGTCTTTTGGTGCTACGATGTCTGGCTTGGGCGCAGGTAAGGAAGTGAGGTGGGGGTTCTGTGACATGGCAGCCTCAATGGCTTCTAGAGACTCTGGGGGTGTGATGACAGTTATGACTGTCTCGTATTAGCAATGCCCCCTCGCGCGTTCCTCGTCTGGCATTGCGCTTACCTGTGACGCCCATGCGATAGCACCATTCCAAGGGATACCAGACCATAGGCCTGTTCGCAATGGGCAGCAGGGCCTTTGGGATCTCCTTTGGGTTCGAGGTGAATGTGCTGAAGGAAGCGCCAGGGCCGCATAGAATAATTGCCTGGAACCCCGGCGCGGGGAGGACTGCGTGTGGCATGTTGAAAAAGTTGTGGAGGGGTGGTGTCGCTGTCGTGTGTGGCTTCCTCGTGGGCCCAGTCGAAGTCTAGCCAAGCATCAATATACAGGTATAGTTTGAGTATCACGTGATGGGTATGGCGGGCGACAGAAGTCGCATATGTGTGTGCAGGCCGTGGGGTTGTGTGTTGATGCTGGTGGTGATGGTGAAGAGTCACCCCGCGGAAATCTTGAGCAACATGACTCGCGGGCGGTCACCGAGGCATCTGCACATGCATCGCGCGTCGGCGGCTGTTCCTTGCTCAGTAACGACGTTAGCCTTTCATCCCCAGCCTCCCCAGAAACATCAACAACACCAACACTGCCGCAACCCTCCTCCACCCACGCCCCGCCTCACGATACCATGAAATAAAGATACGCGCACTATGAGCTTCAATTACGACCGCTACGACCGTCGCCAGAATTCCTCCAGCCGCCGAAGCACCCTCGGCTACTGGGTGCCGCTCACCTTTACTGTTGTTGTTGCGACAGCTGGCTTGGCTGCTTGGGTCTGGTCGGCGCGTGAAGACCACCACGATGAGTCGTCCGACGACGATTTGAGCTATGGCGAAGACAGCCGCGGTGAGAAGGGTTATGGGAAGCAGCCAGTGGGGCCGCCAGGTTCGCGCGATGTCATGTCGCAAGGCGCTGTGCAGAGAGAAGAGGACAAGGACCTCCTTTCACGTGCCCAAACCATCATTCGCCGTACACCCAGCCCTCAGCAGCTGTTCGACACTGTCAGCAAGAAGACGGCTGCCGGATGGGCTGCTGCTGGAGCTGCTGCAGGCGCTGCGCTTGCGAGCATCCGCGAGGAAGACAGAGACGACTATGGCGACCACAACAGGTGGAGCGAGGAGGCGGCAATTCGGCGCAATGTCGAGGCGCAGTCATCGCAGAGTGCTGCAGCTGTCGACACACAAACAAGGTCCTTTGTGGCCTCCACCAAGAAGCAGTCGACAGACAGGAAGAAGACGGTGGCGCTGGTTGTCTCAGCTGAGTCGCTAATGGACAACCCACATGACGACGACGGCTCCTACCGCTCTGAGAACGCCGTATGGCTTCCCTTTACAGATTCTGAGACATCTACAGATACGACTAACACTTGTTCAGACTATTCTCTCTCTCCTCCCCGATACCGACTTCAGCCGAACTAAGCTGTTTGTCCTCATCTACTCGCCCTCCCTTCGCTCGCGCCCACAGTCCCGCACCGGCAGCTCCGTCCTTGGCAGCTCCTACTCAGCCATTTCTACACCAGCACGCACCCCAGGCGAAGAATTGCAACCCATTGAGCCTCAGCCAGAGGATCACGAGCACACTATTTACACTCCTGCCCTTTCTGCCCGCAGCTCTGACACTGTCCTATGGAACACGCTCCATGCTCAAGCACTGCGCCTTGTCGAGGATCCTTCCATGGTGATGCCCTTCAGCCAACCGTCTGGCTTCGTACATATGCTACGTCACATTGGCCCTGAGCTCGTGTATGTGGTCGATGCTCTCAGCGGCACCGGTGGAAGCAACATTGAGGATATCAAGCGATGGGTTGGCCAGACCATTGTCGTCGTTGGTAGCGATGGTACCGGTCTTGGAGGCCTCGTAGATACAGATGATGAGAGCAACACCAAGACCAAATCCACAGAACATTCAGTCAGCAAATGGTGGGAGAGTGCAGACATGGTCGGTCTTGGCAAGGGTGTCGAGGTCGTTGATGCATCCAGACTTTCAGACGATTATGAGAGGCGCGTCGGAGGTCGCGAGTAGGCAAACTCGTGCATCTTTCTTGTCCAATGCTTGATGATAACCCTTTTTGATGCTTGCCATGCGTTTAGCTAGTATATTTGGCATGTTTATATATCTTACAATGTCAATACCCGCGTTTTACCATCGACGCACTCTAGTGGCATAGTGGCATAGTGATACTACTTGTAAAGGCCGTCTTGTGCACAAGTTCTTGGAGGAATTAGTCGAGCTCGGTATACTATAGATTATCGGGGGAGCATTGTGCAAAATCATAGCTGGTTTTGTGTTGATCTGATGGTAATAATGCTATCACAATGCCAGTCACACATTCACTTACTTTACCTGTCGTCTCTTCGTCATTACTATTATTATTACTTGTCGTCCCTTTCCCTATCAGCAAGAACCTCCACTCCCTCACACTCTCACCACAACCAAGAATTTCAATTCAAAATGTCCAACTCAGCAAACATTTCCAATTCGCTCGTCAGGCCTAACCAATGGATCTTGCATCTACAAAACCCAATGGTCGCGTCCGTGTCGCATGATGTCCAATGCCTGCACAATGTGGTCCGCGATGGCACGATCGAGTACTGGAAACTAGAGGAGGCATACAAAAAAGCGTTGGCCAAGATACAGATGCTAGAAAACATGGTTCAAAAAATGGGTGGTGGGAATGTGACTGGGAATCTCGTGGCAGATGAAGAAACCAAGGAGGTTGAAATGGGCATGTCGGCGATGAACATCAACTAAATTACGGTGTACCTCGATGGTGTCTGCTGACTAGATCGCGTGCAGCATGCAGGGACCTAATCTTACAGATCGGTCCATTAGCTCGGAATTTGGTATCACATAGCTGATATGGTGTTGTGAAGTCGATCGCTTCCAACATGAAACACCACAATGTCAAGTCTTTACAAAAATTTACACATATCCAAAACACACCGTATGAAACAAGGTGGATATTGAGATAGTCAAAATGATGTGTATCTACAGGGATACTACGTAATTCCAAGAGTAGTGGACTCGCTAGATAGCCCCAATCGTGACCCCACTTCAGACGCCTTTCCAGGTTCTCCGCATTTTACACCATTACACCGACAATCTGGATAATTCTTAGTATTCCCAGCAATATGACAAGCTTTTGATCTGCTTTCTTCCAAAGCTTCAAGCCAATATGTCAGCTGGTCTACTGCGGCTCTTTCATTGCTTACACACCTCGGTTATCGATTCTTCAATTGGGGCCAATTATATCGGCCGCTTCCTAAGCATCAGCTCTCTACACCAGCGTCAGGCCACTTTACCAGCCTGTGTATAACCAACAAACTACATGTTGCATACCTTGCAGCGCCGCTTTCGCCACAATGCGAACGGCCTCGAGGATGTTGATCGGACCATTCAACCTACCAGCCCTCAGCACACAAGAAGAGAGTCAAGTGATAGGATATTTCTATACAAACCTCTCGATGAGACCCAGTCTGCTATACGTCTCGTCACCTTTACTTCTGAGCTCTCGTCAGATGGGTGTGTACAGTGTTACCTCAGTCACTCTACATTAGAGCGCGCCTCATATGTTTGTCTTTCATACAGATGGGGCCCTCCAGGACCTCTCAAGCGAATTCTTATCAATGGCCTGCCTTTCTATGTCCGATCTAATCTCTCCGACTTTCTGGAAATGGCTCGGAAAATGCCAATGACATTTTACTGGATAGACGCTCTATGTATTGATCAGTCAAACATTTCGGAGCGCAATCACCAGGTCGCGCAAATGGGGCGCATCTTCTCACGGGCTTTTCTTGTCTACGTCTGGCTTGGCAAAGAGCAGACTATGGCTCCTTGGATGCAACATGGGGATAGCAGCAAAGCCCAGGATCACCTCAGACTGAGACCACGAACGAACCAAGAGCGGAGGGATATCATTAAGAATTGCATATTCAATAATGAGTATTGGTGTCGCGCTTGGGTATGTTGGCCTGTCTCTGATAAAATGAGAAAATAACGTCTAATCCTTCTCTACAGATCACGCACGAAATATTATTAGCTCGAGAAGTCCTGGTTCTTGTTAGTAGGGACTCTTTCAAATTACCAGAGCTTTTACATTCGCTGCGCACTCTCGAATCCGCAGATCGCATCCGATTTCGCAATTGCGCTTTCGCACCGGTCGCCGACATAATTGACAACCGCGACAAACTCCATCTTAAGACATTGATCAACCTCCTCGACAGATTTCGGGATAAAGAATGCGACATCCCACGTGATCGCATCTTCTCCTTATTATCCCTCTGCACAAACTTCCAACTTCCTGAAATAAACTACGCCCAGTCGAGCGAGGACCTAGCATACGATGTGCTCCACCGCGCAGATGAACCACTATGTATATGTTCTGCCCTACTAATTTCTCACACCCTCTGCCTCACCGACAGCCATGTAGGAGAAATGGAGCAGCCAGCTGAAACCTTCTCCACCATCGAATTCGACATCAAAGACCTGCGCTACACCCGGCACGCCATGCTCTGCAACGACCAAATCCACTCATGGGCACATTACAAACTCATTGGAACAGACATTTTCGGCCACGACCAGATTTTGTCCGATCTATGCCCTGCCCTCGAAGCCTTCATGGACGCACTGCAGAATTGCGCTTTGAACATGAAGACTCATATGTCCCTTTCACAAGAGCATATCTCCACAGAGTCAGAATTAGAACCAGAACCTCTCCCTTCATTACTCCGCATGATGGATGAAGAACACAGCTCTGCAATCATTCATGGCTTTGGACCTGAGCTCAGTATCCAAAGCCACATTGCTGACCAGAACACCAGCACAGTCAGAGTCGCATTTTGGCTCCTGGCGAAACTTCTTCCGCAAAATGTCCCGCTTTGCAGAAAGGTTGCACAGGGAAGTGTGAAGAAGGAGCGCGATGATGTGTTGTTTGCGCCGGTGGAGAATGGGAAGAGTGTGGAGGAAGAGAGCGGCGTGATGAGGTTTAGACTTAAGCGTGTGGATGTTGGTACGCTGCGCTGAACGTCGTGAGGGCGCATCCACCGAAACAACGATGTTATGAGATGCGGTCGTAAGGCGATTACGACATGGCGCTGTTGTTCAAAGGACATGATACAAGAGAATCTCCGACATTCAGCCACCATTGATCACGAATTTACCCTCAAACCAATAACGAGAGACCGATACTTGCTAACATCACCTTGGCTCCAGGGTATCGGGATGGCAGCTTAGTCGAACCAAGAGTCCCTCGAAGCGGATGTCGCCCTTAGAACATGCACAGACCGCAACAGGATGTGTAGATGCATTAAACAGACGAATTATTCCGTGTAATGCCGAGGAGTAACATTCTTTTGGACATAAGAACTTGGGAGAGTCTTCCATATCTCCTAAGACTGACACAGCAGTCGTGAATAGCAATACACATAGAACATATACTGTACATTGGGATCAAGAGAAGGAAGACATGATAGTATAGATTGGAGGAACAATGGCGTTTGGGCCAATTCAGGGATATGGGCTAACCGGTGCACAACTTGAGTACATATGGAAGAAGTACAAAAATCTTAGGACCCAAACTCAATTAACAACGACCATCTGGCCCCGAACATTTCTGGCTTGATCTCCCCAGAAAGCTTATTTATATACCTGACCACTACAATCACAGTCAGCAAATCATCTCTAGCAAATCACAATCAACCTACCCGTAATTCTCCTTCGTATACCCTGGCGGGACTTCTTTACTATTCAACTCATGCCTCCCCTCATCCTCAACCTCCTTCACTACATTCTCTCTTCCCCTCGACCTCCTCCTCTCCCCCACCACCGCAGCCACCACCCAAGCAACCCACACCAACCCCGCCACAACCCCATACGCAATCATATGCCCTCTCTGCGGCGCAAACCGCGTAATAGCCGGCGCCTCACTCGCCAGCAACAACCCCAACCCCCCATTAACCATCCCCAACGTAACCGCCACTCTCCCCAACCACAAATGCGCATACGACCACACCGTGCGCCTCCCCACCCTGCGAAACCTAAAATGATGCAACACCCCAAGCACCGGCTGGAAAAACAACAAAGCAAACACCACAATCCCGATAATCGGATGATACGAATCCAGCAAATCCACAGGTACACTGTTCACCATCCACACCCCCAGCCCAAATGCCGCCGCGTACACTACGTACGCGAAGACCTGCAGGATGCCGTGCACTAGCCATATCCCGCGGAAGGAGCCTAGGCGGATGAGGATTGCGCCGCTGGGGAAGAAGATTACGAATGCGAGGCTTGCGAGCACGCCGTGGGCGATGAGCATTTTGTGCCGTGTTGAGGTGTATGCTGCGAAGCCGGGGCCGAAGAAGGGGTAGGGGTAGGAGTCATCGTCGTCATCGTTGGGATCGGGGCGGCCCCAGGGGCGGCCTGGAGGGCCGTGGGCGGAGGTTAGGTGTGCTGGGGGTGTTAGTTGGATTGTATGTAGGGGAGATGAGGGTGGTGTGGTGTTTGTTGGGTATAGAGAGAGTGGTGTTGTGTATAGGTGAATGGTAGTGTCTTGTAGAAATGGGAATGGAAGAGAAAAGGAAAGTTGAGATGAAGGAGCTTGGATAAGAGAGAGTGTATATTTACCAAGTATACATAACACCAAATTACTCCAAAATACCTTCTCACCCATTGCCTTTAACACTTGAGCGTTTCTTTCGGTTTTGCTTAATCGGATTAGGTGCAGGTACACTTAAGATCCCGATCGCGTGTAAGTTGAATTTAAATCCAAGTCAAATCAAAATAAAATCTCAATCAATCGCCCTTCTCACATACCTTCAAATCCAAATCCAACCCTCCATCCCACGCACCACCCTATATACCCCCTCCCCTCCCCTGCCTTCCCTACACATCCACCCCGCACCCCATCACAACCCTCAACCACCAAGCCAAGCCTCCCCATCCCAGCGCCCGTGACGCAAGCCCTCGCACTCCGTCCCTCGCAACATTACGCGTAACGCATTTTCGCAGCGCTGCGAGTGGTTGCACTGCGAGTGTGCCGCGGCGCTAGGGGCTGCGGGCTGAGGGTGGAGAGCCGGGAGAGGTGAGATGTCGGCGGGAGGGGAGGTAGGGCCGATGGTGGGTCTTGGAAGGTAGGGATTGAGGAAAGGGAATTTTGGTTGTTGGAGATGGGTAGAGATGTAGAAGGTACTCTTTTTGGGGGGTGGGGATTGGAGGGGAGGGGCTTGGGGGATGGTTGCGTGGTAGGGAAGTATGGATTAGGGGAAAGCTGGAGCATTGACTTTGAGTCGCGAATATGGAATTGTTTGATAGGATGTTTTATTCTGATTGCTGATTACAATTTTCTTTTCTCTTCTTGCTGTTGTTCTTGTTGATAGTGGTGATGAGGCTGATCCTCTGCGGTACACAAGGTCCTGCACCTCGCCACAGGGTGACGAGGTCGATTCATTGTCTCGCAGTACGGACTTCATGCACGACGTTACTTGACCAATAACTTATCTCAGTACTTTGCACGATTCTTGAAATCGCTCTTGGCATGAGAGCGCAACTATGGCGATCAGTTGTGTTGGCGGTGTTGGTGGTTACGCAATGGTGAAGAATATCGGTCCTATTGCGACTTGAGAACGATCAATGATAGTGCGCATGGCAATCCACACTAGGGCTGGTCGTCGTCGATTATTCGACGTCGAAAAGACGTCGAAAACCCAGCTGTGATCCACACTTCCTCGTTAACTTTCCTTATTAGGTAGTTTAACTTTAGCCTAGACATGCTACTTTACTGCATGCGGCTACATAGTAAAAACGCCCTTATCTAAGTGCAGAAGTGCAGGCATTTAATGGACTTTAGAGAACCTGCCTGATAGGGAAGTTTCGCGTGAGTCAAGGGTATAGTGGCTTGCGTTGGCGCTTTTCTCATACTTGTTAATTCAGGAAAGGCGGGTTTAGTAGTGGTGTCTGTTCAACGCCGAATTGAAGCTCGCATTTAAATGTTGAATTTAGAATTTGAATGTAATGGGATTTTCATTCAGATCCTGGAAATGCACTATGTTTTGTCTACAAAAGCAAGATCACACGCTCATGTACAGCACGAGCTTTGAACGGAACGCTCAAGGATTGACATAAGTACATGTGCATATCATTTTGCATAGATAGAAGCCTTATCTTTGTATTTTTGGAGCTAGAAATCAAGCTGTCCAGAGAATCATGTAAGTCTGTTGTCTTTGTATGTTGAGAACTGACTGATTGCCTGTGTCATCTCCTCTTTTATGTTGTGTAGTCACCTACCTCACCAGACATATTATGAACTCATTTTATTTCAACTTTCGTTAAGACATCAGTGGCCGTGGCAATTTGATATGGCTCTCGTCCTAGATAATGCACGGTCTGCCCAGAGTACTGCAGAAGTTGTGCTGAAAGTAGATGCTAGAAGCTACGACGAATGTCTTCGCCTCACTTACCTATGGTGCTAAACTGGCAGAAGTAGCAGAAAGGCTAGTAACAAACCAGAACAAACATTATCTCACTACCAAGATTCTGAAATCAAATATCGCATATATGAGAATACCTTGAAAGTGACGCAAAACAAGTGGATGTCGAAGAACAGCATGCAGGTCTCGACAAAGCTACAACTGGGTGATTGATGCGCCGTGATACCTTTTATTATGTGATCAAGTCTTGCGGTGAGGGAGATTAGTCATATGGACACTGTCATGTTTCAGGCAGCATCTGCCCAAAGGCAGTTGTGCCTGCAGGCATCTTGACCTAGCCCAGGATGAGTCCATGCGATGTCACTGATGTTTTAGATAAGTCCGATGAGGGGATTCACACGATGAGGTAACGTGTTTCTCGGCGCCTTGCAATTATGACTGTGGGCAACTTGTGACTGTGGCTGGTGCGGTGATAGTGCTGAGGGAGCGGATGGAACCCTAGTTGCTCCCCCTGCAATTTCGCAAGTCTTGCATGTACAAATAAACCCACCGAAGGGTTGTTGACCCATCCAGCTTCGGTGATAAGAGGTTTCTTTTTCTTTGTAAGAACGTCATTTCTCCGAAAAGATTTTGACCGTTATGCTTGGAAATCACGGCCAAGCTGTCGAGTTGGGAACCAAGGGATAACTAGGCACGTGCTCTCGCGACAGATATTGAACGCGACTAGGGGCCCTCGTGTAGGCTCCCCAGGCGGCACGGGCGCCCCTGGCACATAGGCAATAAATCCCACGCAATCCTGCCAGGCTACACAGCGGACCCTGTGATACGGTTTGTGCACAGTTGAGTCGGAAGCATTGTGGCATCAGGTCGTGTGATTGTGGTCGGATGAGTTCCGGGAAACAAGCCGCTAAAAGTCCAGTTTGGGGTCCCGCAAACTGGACAACAGGCACAGGTAGCAGTTCGTCATGACCTGGAGAAGTGACCTTTGGGCATTCACGTGCAGTTTGTTGGTGTTGAGGCGTCAGTGTTCGTGATCACTCACAGCCACAAATGATAGACTAATGGCCGTCGGAAGGGGGTGCGAAGAAGCGAATAGTGTTGCGCTCAGCCGCCATGGTATAGACAATGCGCCCTTTGATGAAAATAATGCGAGAGTGAGTCGAAGAAAAGAGGTGTAGTACACATTGTTGGATGAGTTGTGCAATGGTGTTGGAGTTCATGACTCCTTGAACAGGCGACATCGGATAGCCGTGCTTCGCCACAGACCATGTCAGCTGACCAATCATCGGATGGCACGAAGCATTTGCGGGTCCCTATTCGCTGGCATTCCGCCATTTTCCACTCTGACACCATCGAGTGGCTCTCTGAGTCACTGCAGCCTTGTGACTGGAACCTGAAGACTAATAAATGAGCCATGCTCGAATCTTCATATATATGTCTCCGTAGGCCCTGCTGTCATGGCCTCTCACTTTTGAGCCCAGCAGCAGTTTTCGCTTTGCGAAAGCGGCTTTTCGCCCCTGCTCACCTCTCATCTCATCCCTCTTGAAACCATCAAATATATCCATCAATATGGGAAAACGACACAATAGAAAACGGACCAGAAGTCGTCCGCGGCACCGCGACGGCAACATGCACTCGGTAAACCATACTCGAAGTATGTCTGTCGACACCACTTGCACCAACTCTACGATTCATTCCTCTTTTCAGCCCTCTCCCTTTTTCCCCATGGCAAGTTTGCCAGCAGATCACTGGCACGAAACCTATTATGCTTGGCAGAATCGCCTTCGATATGAGCAGGAGCGGCATCAGTCTTTGGAGATTCAGCGACTTCGTGTGTTTGGTGGAGAACCAGGCGACGATGTAAGCCTTCTCGAGCCTATGCTTCGAGTTGTCACGGACCTCTTTGACGGCATGACCGACTATGAGGATCCGTGATGCTCGCTTCTCCTTTTCATACTCTCAGAAATTGCATCTCTACTTCTTTTCCATCTCATCTCTCTACTTTTCGTAGCGGATAGCTGGGCTTATGCATTCTCTGCAGACTGGTTGAACTTTCTTGCTCCATTGGACTTTGGTTCATAGCAATACATTATACCCTTCAATCTACGCTCCAGCGTACATCATGCGCATGTGCGAACGTTTCGACTCGTTTGAGCACAACAATGCAACAGCACAGAACCCAACAACACTTGAACGACGGCAATGAACTCTAGAAACCAACTGAAGGCGTGGGAAGACCCTGGGCAAGGACTTGCAACAGTGAAGGCATGCCTCAGCAAGCTCGGCCGGGTTTGTTGAATGTATGTTGGATCGGTCCCCGATTGCTCAGCCCTTGGACTTTGGTTTTACGCATGGGCGGAGGAAAGGAACCAACTTTTGTATAGTGTAGCTCGATGCACGCCAGGTGCCGACTTTGGCTTGAGCTATTGGCTCGCCACCAGTAGACCCTGGCTCGAGCGTCGCTACCTGTATTCAGATAAGGAGACATGCGTAGCAGGTGGAAGAGTGGTCACGGCAAGGAGGGATATGCATTGTGCCTCCACCTTCAACGGGCGATCCATGCGAGGATTGCAACTCCGGGAGGGCGAGCGAAACTATGGGCGACAGAGCGAGAATTACTGGTTTTATTAGTTCAATAATGCAAGATCTTGTTTCTAGATTTTATGATTTGTTATTCCTTGATCACCTGCAGTTGCATTCGCGATTAACAGGAAACAAATGTCGACTAAAGAAAGCCAACAAGAATCTAGAGCCTGTGGCTCTGTACACACGAGCTGACTTTACAGATCGGAATTTGCCGTCTGTGTAATCCACGGTTGCTCAACGCCAGCAACATCGAGTTGATTCTGACCAATGACTAGACTGTAATTCAACTTTCTCTTCAGCTTTGACTAGTCTTGCATGTATACGATGTGCATGGTGCTATTATCAGTATCCAGAGGATGCTTGATGAACTTTCACAGGTTCAATTTAATTGGACTCTGTACAGTACACTAACGAGCGCGGTCCGCGGCCAACCACGTAGTGTGAAGGCAAAAGCACGCACAAAAGTACCTAGGTAGATACGCGATACGATCATGATTTCGATGTCTCGATCAAATTTATGCCGATCTTTACAAATTACCGTGGTACCACAGCAGTAATGCCTGGGAGAAGAATTTGTCGGGTCTAGGTGTCTCCTACAAATTAATGGAAGAATCTTCGGCAATTCTTCTAGAACACCACGTGTGACTGGGCGGAGAAAATCTACCTACCTAGACAGCCACGAGGGCGCTGCGCCGTCAAGATCTGTCGCGTGCAAGCAACCATGGTACACCATCACGACTATCAACGTAGAATAATCATCGGATCGGATCTCACACGACTAAGGGCTGGACTACTACGAAGATCTGCCAGCCATGTGGTTGTCACGAATCACGGGGCTCCCTCCGCGTTCCCCAATATATTTCGGTCCAAGGGCCAGACTAGATCGCCAAGTAGTTCTGTCACTACTTCAGATAGTCCCAAGCCACAAAGCTTCTCCAAAACCCTCGTCGTTATTCCTGTGGGTTGTGGAAATCTACCGGCCCACTTGAAGTGTACCTAGGTACTGGCTTCGATTTGGCGGATTTCGGCATCGGCACCTAAAATTTCCCCTATGTTGTTGACAACATCAACAAGAATTAGCCCACCGGAGACCGAGTCTTCCCTGACATCGATCGCCTCAATTTGACCTGTTCCAGAGCTGGTGCGAAGAGATTGGATCGGAAAAACCAACACTGACGCCGTGTACCGCCAATATGGCGCATCGTGCGGCCACACACGTTCACCAAGGACCAAGGCACCTGAACAGGGACGTGCAGCAACATGTTCCCGACTTCCGAAGCCAGCCAAGAACTCTGTATCATAGCTGGCGCCATCTTCCACTAAATTTACTTCCTTTTGAAACACTCGGCATTTGGCGACAGCAACAGGCGACTCTTTAGGCAATGTTTGCTTCCATATTAGGCCGAAACTCATGTTCCCTGAAGCGATCCATAACAAGACCCTGACATTCTCCTGGTCCCACGTACCTAACAAGGCTAAGATGATAAGACCTTTCCCATGGTGAACCCCCACCAAGGATTCAAGAACGTCAATTGACCTGGTAGCGGGGCCAATACGAGTAACCAGTAAGGGTCGTGCAGTGTGGCTGTTCCTAAAAGATGACCAGCCTTGGAGTCGTCTCCACCGCCGGCGCTATCTCGCAGCCTCATGGACATAGCGCAGTCCAAGAATTCTTGCTCAGTGCCTCTAGGAATAGGAGGCCGTGACAAGAGGATGTGATATATTTAGGTGACTGGTATCCCACCTCCCGTGGGCTTTGGCTTTGCATCGCAGGATCAATCATACAATTGTGGCCCATTATGTTGCGACCCACTGCCGCCAAACTCTTCGTTACGGCCATCTTCCTCGAGGCAACTCTCGCTCTTAATGCTTGCCCTAATGCCGACACAATATACACGGGTAATGGAGGCGTCAGATACCGCATCTGCACAGGGTCTGATCTCATTGGCGAGTCTCTTCAAGTAACTCCTAATGTCGACTCGGAAACATCATGTGCCCAAAAATGCGATCAGAACATGAATTGCTTCAAGGCGGTATATAACAGGCAAAACGGAGACTGCCACTTCAAGGGATATAATGGACTCGACTGGGAACCTAGCGATGTGTTCACAGTCATTCAAGCAGAGCAAGTGAACATTGCGCAGTGCCCCTACCAAGAAACCACGTACAATAACAATGGCGTAAGTTCTATCCATGGCAATGACTTGGCTATGGTGACCTAACTTTTCTACAAGAAAACCTTCAAAATATGTCGAGACACAGACTTCCGTGGCGCAAGCGCCCAGGTGCTGCAAAACTTTAATAGTCTGAACGACTGCGCACAACGCTGCTCTACTATCGACACATGCACTGCTGCTGTATACGATGCCACTGCTCAAGTGTGCCACATCAAGGCCGACCCACGATCCAACACACTTATCTGGTCTACAGATAAACGTTTTGATGTTATTAGAATGGATGTGCCTGCAGCGCCTGCTACCAATGGTGTCTGGTCCGATTTGGTTCGTCTACCAGTCATCCCGGTAGCAGCTTACATTGTACCCGAGTTTCCTTCTGCACAAAGGCTGCTCATGTTCTCAAGCTGGGGCACTGATTCTTTTGGTGGTGAGGGTGGAAAGACACAGTTCGCTGATTACAACTTTAACACGTATGTGGAAGTATACGAGACTCTTGACTAAACTCGCTAATACATTTCCCAGTGGTGCTGTCTCGGCTCGCACAGTCGCTAACACCCACCATGACATGTTTTGCCCAGCTATTAGCAGCCTTCAGGATGGCCGTATTCTTATTCAGGGTGGCGCGAATGCAGCGACCACCAGCTTCTATGACCCCAAGACCAATGGCTTTACACAAGGCCCTGATATGACGATGGGTCGAGGTTACCAAGCCTCTGCTACTACCTCGGATAATCGCATCTTCACCATCGGCGGTGGTTATACTGGACAACGTGGTAACAAGAACGGCGAGATTTATGACCCTTCATCAAACTCATGGAAATATCTCCCAAATGCCATCGTTGGCCCAATGCTCACTACAGATCACGAAGGCGACTGGCGTACAGACAACCATGCCTGGCTATTCGGCTGGAAGAAGGGATCTGTTTTCCAAGCCGGCCCCAGCAAAGCCATGAACTGGTACGGAACATCTGGCTCTGGATCTCAATCTCCCGCAGGTATTCGCGACCCTGACAACGACGCCATGTGCGGTATCTTCGTCATGTACGAGCCCGGCAAGATCCTCAGCGCAGGCGGATCTCAAGACTACACCGATTCCCCTGCCTTTGCCCGAGCACACATCACCACCATCGACAATCCCAACACCCCCGCCAACGTCGAACGCGTCGCCGACATGGCCTACCCCCGCGGCTTTTCCAACGCCGTCGTCCTCCCCGACGGCACCGTCCTCGTAACCGGTGGCCAACGCCGCTCCCTCGTCTTCACCGACGACGACGGCATCCTCTACGCAGAACTCTTCAACCCCGCCACCAAGTCCTGGAAGACCCTCGCCCCCGAAGCCGTTCCCCGCAACTACCACTCCGTCAGCATCCTGCTGCCCGACGGCCGTGTCTTCAGCGGCGGCGGTGGCCTCTGCTACCTCAGCCAGGTAGGCGCCAGCTCCGTCAACTGCAACAAACTCGTCGACCACGCCGACGGCCAGATCTTCTCACCTCCTTACCTCTTCAACGCTGATGGATCTGCCGCCGCTCGCCCTGTTATCCGCTCGATTGGCAGCACCACTGTCAAGGTCGGTGGCCGAATTTCCATTGCCATGCAGAGCAGCGCAAGGGACGTCAAGTTCTCTCTGGTGCGCATTGGAAGTGTTACGCACTCTGTCAACACTGACCAGCGTCGCATCCCGTTGAACGCGTCCGGTGGTGGAGGCAGGTTTTCAGTCACGCTGCCTAATGATAGCGGCGTGCTGATTCCTGGTATGTATTATTTGTTTGCGATTAGTGCGCAGGGTGTTCCTAGTATTGCTAGGACTATCCAGATTATTTTGTAAGGTGTGCGCACATACACTCTCTCTATCTTTCCTTTTTTTTTTTGAAGTATTTGACCTGCGACGTTCTTTGGTATTTTTTCTTTTGTTCTATTTGTGGGAGGGTTGTATTGAACTTTGAGCTTTGGACTCAACTTGGTGCGATGCGTATTGCTGATAAGACTGCGACGACTATGGACTAGATCTGTTTCCTTGGTTTGGGAAGAATTGTAGATGTAAACAAACACCATATTGGGATGTGTATATAGTAATCATAAAGTATAATTTTTGAATTACTTTAATTTGTAAATGCAATGCTAAGTATAACTCCTTCAACTCTTTCGTCTCGAGTGTATTCGCAACTTAAAGTTTGACATATCGTTTTCGCCCCCATCCTGCATCCATCACACATCATACCAATCACACAACATCGCATACCTTGGCCACACGCACTTCATCCATCGCCATCGCCATCACCATCTCCCCCAACCCAACCCAACCCACCAGCCACAAATATACACACAACTACACCCCATCCCAACGTCCCACCGAACCTCCCCCAACCACGAACATCCCAATCTCACACTCTTACTTAAACACCCAAGTAAGATCCCAACGATGCACATAGGTAAGCCGGAGTAAACCTTCCCTCAGCCGCAACCCGGGTGCCCGGCAAAGTCGCGATAAGCCTACATGTTCGGCCCGCCCGACATGCATTCCCCACGCACTGCATAAGCGTCGATCACCCATGTTGATCGCGTTGGGATGGAAAAAGCATAATCGGCCTTGTGTGAGGAAGAGGTGGGTGGGGCGAGGGGTTAGTGCTTACTCAGGTGAGAGGTTATTGGTGGTGTTGGAGTGGGACATTGGAGGAATTGGGCAAGTGTGTTTGCTCGGTGGTTGAGAGGGTTTGGGTGGTGTTTTTGTTTTTTTGCATGGTTGGGTGTGTTTGGGTGAGTTGTGGGATGATGGGGAGCATTGTTGTGTGAGATTTTGGAAGGGGCAATTCCCGATGTGTGGGGTTCTTCGCGAATCAAAGTATGCAACCCTTTTGGAGTCCCCGAGGTGGGGAAATTGAGTTTGGAGATTTTCAGAAGGGATACAGTTGTGGTATGGATGGAGTTTTGTGCCATCGATTTCGAGATGATGGGTAGCTTTGGTGTGCTGGGCTATCTGAACGGTTGATACTTTGGAAATGAGTGCATAGATGACTGCAAATAATGAGCTTCCCCAAAGTATGCAATCGAGTGGGCTGAAGTCACGAGTTACGTGAGCATTCACCTCAAGGCTTTGTCGAGTGGTTAGTGTGTGCAGAAGATGACTTGATGGCAGGACGCCACACACCTGGCAATGAACGCCAACCGAAAGTCAAATAGTGGAAGAAGAGATGATTCGTAGAATAAACCATGGCTGCTTATCTCTGGTAGGCTTCCTGCATCTTCTTTCTTACCGGAATTTCAACCATGGCTCTGTTGCCTTTATGCAGTTCAGCAGTACTCAATGCGTTCATTTCGGCATTGAACCTGCTCCTTGACGGTCAAGTAACTGCGTTCATTTGGCCACATGACACAAGTATAATTTGAGCAATTTGTACTGCGAACAGAGAATTTCAATGGCAGTGGGCCTTCTGTGCACAGTTGACGTAGGTGTCGGAGCGTGCCAGGAATTCCTTCTTAGCTCTATGCACGTGCCAACTTACTACCATTAGTTTCCATTTCTGTCGTCATATTTCCCTCTTTGATCCCAAAATAGACACAAAGGACCCAAGTTCTGTACCCATATGGGCTTACACGGACACAACTCCTATGCAACGTCGTATGTGTACGATGGTGGCCAAATTACAAAAGGCCGTCGTGCGCCGCCAGTGCAATATCGAAGCTTCGCGTTGCCAATTTTCAACTTCACTTTCTCTTTAATCACATCGCAATGGTTTCTTATGATTTGACAGCGTTGCTTTCGGCTTCAGCTTTGATCTCGGTTGTTTCAGCAGCTTGTTCTGGTGACTTATGGGATGTTATCGTTGTTGGTACGAACAACCATGATCCCCGTTTTTTGTGCAATACTAACACCGAAAAGGCTCCGGCCCTGCCGGCATTGTTGTTGCTGACCGTATGAGCGAGGCTGGAAAGAAAACACTACTTCTCGAGCAAGGTGGCCCGTCGTACTACATCACTGGCGGTACTGCTGGGCCTAGCTGGCTGGATAACACCGACCTCAGCCGTGTAGACGTCCCTGGCCTCTACAAATCTATTTTTTCAACACCAGGCGGAAACCTCACTTGTGCATCAGATGTGGTAAACGCATTTCAAGGATGCACAGTTGGCGGAAATACTGCTATTAATGCAGGTCTCTTCTTTCAGCCACCAGCGAGTGATTGGGAACGATACTTCCCAGAAGGATGGAAGAATGCAGACATGCAATCGGCGATTCAGAAAGTTCGACAAACCCAGCCCTCCACAGATAATCCTTCGAAAAACGGTCAAAGATATCTACAAAGTGGCTATGAGGCAGCGAAACAGTGGCTGGTCGGCAATGCACAGTACAGTGAAGTTGGACTCAACGATGGGCCTCAGAATCATACTAAGACCAAGGTATTCGGCCACCCGGTATACAACTACGAGTGTGGCCAAAGAAGTGGTCCAGTGAAAACTTATCTCCAATTGGCGCGTCAACGGGATAACTTCGCCATGATGACTGGATCACGTGTTCTGCGAGTGATTCGCGACGGCAGCACAGCAACTGGCGTAGAAGTTTCGCAAAGTAACTCAACGGGTACGGCAAACCTTGAGTACTGCATAAAAGATGGTGGAAGAATTATTTCATCTGGAGGCGCTTTGCTCAGCCCCCAACTTTTGATGTGGTCTGGCATCGGGCCAGAGGACATTCTCGCCAACATCTCAAAGCAAGGCTTGATCAAAGTTCCTCCTCAAGACTGGATCAACAACACCGAAGTTGGAAACAAAGTGTTCGACAACCCCAATACCTTCATTGAGCTGTTCTCAGACTCTATTTCATCATATGACTACAAGTACGAAGATCCTATAGCGGCAGATAAGGACTTGTACCTCAATAATCGCTCTGGTCCATATTCATTCGCCTCCCAAACGAGTGCTTTCTGGGACTTCATCCAGCAAGGCAACGATTCTGTAGGCTGCCAAGGCACGATCGATTCTTCTGGAGCCATGGACTATACCAAGAATGGTACAATCACGTTGAATGTCTATGGTACATCTGGACTTCGCTCTTTTGGACGCGTCAACCTTGACTCCAGGGGAATAGCACTTCCATCTTCCAACTTTTACGCCGATAGACGAGACGCAGAGGCTGTCGCAACGTTTATCCACAACATATTTGCCGCTTTGCCACCGTCTCTTACCCCACTTAACGTCGCAAAGAACTCAACGCAGGAAGAATTAACGACTTGGCTTACGACGCCTAGTAAATATACGATGGGTAATGTGCAGCATTGGAGCAGTAGTTGCCGCATCGGATCTTGCGTAGACGTCGATGCGAAGGTCATTGGAATGAACAACCTTCACGTTGTGGACGCAAGTATTAGTGCGCCGTTAACGACAAACCCAGCCATGGGTACGATGATAATAGCAGAAAGAGCAGTGGAGAGGATATTAGCATTGTCTTAAGAGAAGAAACATTGTAATTTTAGTATACCAATATTAATTAAGTCATGACTGCATTACCTGTCGCGGACACGGTGAACATCGTCCCTACAAGAGAAGCTCGACGCGCTTCAGATATTCTTCGCCGATCATCCACCGATTCGCAAACCATCGAAGGATAACAATGTACCCATCGATCTCTCCCGTTTGAATCATGTCTTCATCTACGTACTCACGAGTTTCTAACACAGCCAGCCCGGCTCGTAACACGCAACATAACCCCGCTAATGGTAGGAGCGCTACTTCCTTTTCATCCTGGATGACTTCAATAGCGAAACGAACCATGTCCCATGCCACATGGCGCCAGTGTGCGAGGGCGTTCTGGACTTGAAGATATTCGGCAGAGGGACCTTCGAGGGTATAGGCTCGCGTGGTGGCATAAAGGTGGCGCATGTGTGAATAATGTAGGAGGATATTGGAGCTTATTTCACGTTAGATATAGATATCTTTGCCGTGGTGTATAGACAAACCAAGATGCCATTGCGATAGAGTCGCAATGTAACCAGGTGTGTGGTTGTGGATTGTTCGTCAATGCTTTGATACATGTATCCATAACCTCGCTGACTTGCTCGTATGTTTCGTTAGGCTCCAGGCCATGATCTCGTGCATATATGTACTCCATTACATGGCCCGAAGCTAAAGATGCCACAGACCGTATGTGTACTTTGTGAGGGGAACTTGAGTACGAGATTGGCGGTCCTAGTGGTACTATGGGGGCCAGGCTTTCGGCCACTGACGTGCTGATCGGATCGTCCGAAGGGATGTTAAGTGGGATGATTTGAGTAGGCGTTGTTAAGGAAACAAATCTATATTGGATTAGGGAGGCTATTTTATGACTTCGTATCTGTGAGCATACCGATCGAGCATAAGAAGACTTGATTTCAACCACTGTACCATCTCCAGCGTTGCGCGATCTTGTAGTTGCTTCGTCTCCAGCTCCAACATCTTCAGTGTCGCCGAAGTCGATACCAGTGTCTGAAAAGCTTGCCGTGTAAGACCATGCCCCGCCTCATATATCGCAATCATCATCCCAATTTGAAAGACGTCAAGGCCTAGCCCTGGCCGGGATTGCAGGAGAGCGGCAATCTGCTTCATGGTGCGGTACAACTCTCGGGTATCAGTCTCCTTATGCTGTGCGCATGGTCTGTCCATAACAAGCCACAAGCATAACCACAGAAATGGGCTCTTTGGACCTTCCATATTCTTTATCTGTCGTGAAATATCATTTTCGCATCCTCTGAGAAGATCCTCACTGACGATGGGGCACCACTGCTGTACACTGGGTCCAAATTGCTCCAAAGCAATTGATAAATCGAAACCAGCCTCGTCGAGGATTACACGAACCATTTTGAGAAAATTGGCAAACGAATCTAGCGGCGACGCATCATCTATACACACTCTGATCAAGCGGAATAGCTCGTTGGTGCCATGCGATGACAAGTCCTCGTGGTCACATACTTCATGATGAATGACTAGGACCTCAAGCTCTGAGCTTCCTGGCAGGAGCGACTCTTTGCAACGTGTATAATCGCAATGGCAACCCTTACTGCTTTCAATTAGCCTGGATATTGCTGGATCCCATAGAAGACTTGCTCATCATACGAGTAACAAGAGGGCGGGCTTACGTAGCGCATCTCTCACATTGCGGCAGACGTCGATCACATTTCTCTTTTCTGACTCGACAACTTCCACAGAAGTTTGGAGCTTTCTCTGAGAATGTTATGAGCTGGGGCAAGAAATTCAAGTCCATATCAGAATCCTGAGATTTCGCCTAGTAGTGGGACATGAAGCGGCCGTTGTATATGCCGTATCGCCTCCGATGCATCGTTCGGTGAGGGGTTCACCCTTAAGCGACTTTTTGCTACAATCAAAAACAGGTTTTCAATGGAAAGCGTTGATTAGAAAACATGCCCTTTTTTAATTACTATAAGGAGGACTAGGAGCATAACGTTCCCGCTGGTAAGATGCTTCTAACGCTAATAGGAACCGCTAAGGCAACTTCGGTCTACGAAATAGCTTGCCGATTCGGCGTCTGCCGATCTCAACGAGATACGGAGTGGATGTGTAAACATTAGGAGTAAAGGTCCTTCCCATAGACCAAAATCATGAAAGCTTCATAGAGCGCACAACAGTTTTGTCATGGATTAAGATCGAATCTTAAAGCCAGGAAAAGTTATCATACGCAAATTTTCAACCTAAAGCATGTAATTATGAAGATTACTCTAGATAACGACAGGATCAACCCCCATGAATCAACATCACTGTCTTGAGGTTCTCTTAGGCATGATAATATCGACCACTTTTAATACTGTGCATTGGCCTCTAAGCGACACCTTCCTTTCGTATCTCAGCCCATCTATATTAAGCCCGGTATTACAGCATGCATAATCCTGATGATACTTGCTTACACGGGTGAAATTGTGGAAACTCTAACATTGTGATTTTTATTCCCAGGATTTGTGTTACAGTACCAAGCCGTGGCGCTTTCTAATCAAGAAATAAACACTCGCCCAGCACATATTGTAACGGATGATCATCAGCCCCGCACTCATATACTGTCGTTCAACACATACGCGAAGACCTGGTATCCACCCAAGCATACCCATCGACGATGAGTATGAGAGGGTAAGGGTAGCAAGTCAATACAACAAGCCGCGTGGGTTAACGTGCGGAAAATAGCCATGCCAAGTGCACCACCCAATCACGTGGAAACAATACCAATATTTCAAGTCTAGGTCTCATCCATTCTGAAATCTGTTGATACCTAAAAGCGCCCCATTGTCTGAAAAAAAGGCGTTGCTGCTGAATCGGATTTCACATCATCGCAATAGTATACCTACGAAGAGAACGTGTTGACCGCCAATCTGACTTTCAAGAGATCGCCCTTGACAATCTCGTCTTCCTTCTTGCTCAACTCCTCCATATCCCAGCCTGCACTGACATAGCGGCCTCCCAACCACTCCCTTCTCTCAGCGCCAAGCCACAGAAGAGTATCACCCGCTAGCTCCGGTGTATCAACCAGGTATGAATGAATTACTTTTGGCATCGTCAACGCCAAAGGAGTCGGAACTCCGCCAGGATGTACTGCAATACACAAAATGTCATCAATTCCTTTACCGTGATCCTGGTTGATTAATTCCGTGAATCGCATCATTCCAATTTTGGTGAGGTTGTATGCAGAGCTATGCTGTGGATTTATGAGTGCGCCAATGGACGTAATGTTCATAATGATCTTCAACGATGATTTGAGTAGGAGGGGCCAAAGTGCGCGTGTAACAAGATAAACTCCTTTGACGTTTACCTCCCAGTCTCGGCACCAATCGTCCGGGTCGCTTTCAGGGATGCTTACAAAACTTGATAGGTACCCCGCGTTATTGACAAGAATGTCCAAACGATCAGCAAAGGCTTCCGCGATTTCTTTGGCAGATGCTTCCACATTTGCTCTGTCGGTGACGTCGAGCTTCAACTGGAGGATTTTGGGTTCTCGATGGCCGGCACTCATCGCTGCTTCTCGCACGCGTTTGGCTACGTCCTCCAGGGGCGAGCGAGCCGCAATCGCGATTCCTGAAGCCCCTGCTTTTGCATAGCTTATTGCAGTAGCTTCCCCGATACCTCTGGACGCACCCGTGATGAACACATTCTTTCCACTCAAATCAAATTTGGAGGGGTCGATGTAAGGATAAGTGTCATGGCGAAGAGTCGTGAAGTTCAATCCTGTTACGGTCAGGCGAGCTTCAGCGGGAGCGATTTGGCCCTACCATTGTTAAGGTATTTTCCGCCTGTGTCCTGTGACATGTTGCCGGTGAAAATTGTGATCGTGTGTCACGACCCGCCCACGTCAACTTGGAGAGCTTTAAGTATGTTTACGAGGTAATACAATGACGTAGTTTCCGAGTTAGCTCAACTAAATGCCCTGTACCAGTTCACAAAGATTCTTCATAGGAGGTAGAACTGACAGTAGATTCGAATGGTTTCAGATACATTCCAATCCAGAACTGTCCGCATAGTGGTCGGCGTATATTCCATTATATACAAGGTATTGCGAAGAAAATGTTACTCAATTTCGGCGCGGCTCTAAAAAAACATGGCATGTAAGCCATCTGCCACGTGTTCAGCGACATCATAGAGCAGCATAGTCTTATGTTGAAAGTGGGGCCAAAAATCATCTGATAATACTATCAGACTTCCTATGATAGTTAGCGCGTGGGATAAAAGTAATTGCTTCTGTAGCAATATTCGTGTTTGCCAAAATAAGCGAAACCTAAACCACTTCAAAATGATCCGTTAAGATTTGATCGATTCGTGTAATGCGTCTAAAAGATCCTAGTCCATGATGCTCTAAAGATTCGTAAAAAGATGTGCGCTTATAAACATCACAAATGAGTACACACAAATACCCTATACCGGCACGACCATCTCATATTTCGGAGGCCTGTCTTGCCTAAATTTGTTTGAACGATGGCGCCGACGGAGTTTTGAAGCTCCCTCTCCGTCATAACTCCGACCGCAAATTCTCTATGCACAAGAGTTACAATTTAATCTTCTGGAAAAGCGTGGAAATAGATCTTACCTGCCGCCGATTTGTAAAGTCTTTATACAATCCTCTCCAAATATTGCGATCGCTACAATCCTCTTCTTCTCTATCTATGGCCTTTTGTTTTTTACACTTTGGCTCATGCGCTTGCATAATATCGTCTCCAGCCTCGAACCACGGCTTAGGCACGGGCCAATCTGAGAAGTGAATGAACTTCGCTTCTTCAAAAACTTTATTTCCGTCCCAAGGCTCTTCTGGTGATCCCAGATACTTGTCGTGCTTCTCGGACCGGTATTCTCCACTGAGTAAGTTGTATCGCCTATGTGGAATGACTGAACATGAGTCTTTATACAAAGTGTTTAAGATATCCATGTCGTAGCCAGAGTCGCTGCGGTCAATGAAGTCACGGATGCGTTGCCATTCGGTATGTGAGGGCTCGATGAGGATGAGTTGGCTGGAGAGGAAGGGTTGATCAAGCCAATATGCTCGCGGCATCGCTACAGGAGAAGACGGTATTAAGAAGAGCTCGTCCATGTGCTATCGGCGGAATGCTTAGTATGTGACGTATGACTGTCTGAATTACACTTACAGTTCGGACTGTCGCATCTGAATCGAGCGACATCACTCGTTTGTATTGGGTTTGATTGAAGGCCAGTAATTTGGTAAAACTGTCTGTCCAGGTCGACTCGCCTTTCTCGACCGATTGCAATTTGATTGGCACAAGCTTAGCCCCGTATGAGTTTTGGGCATGTGCAAGTAATTTGCTTTCTGTCGAGATTGCGGGAGTATCGTTGTGAGCCATTTGCCAATCCTCTGGATACATCATGATACGATCCGCCTTTGCTCCTGAGCGGTGCAACGCTTCGAGTATCATAAGAGAGTTACAGAGATAGTTTTCGTTTGTAACGTATTGTACGTAGGCAAAGTCGCGCCATTGAACTTCATCTCCATGATTTCCGTCTCCATGAACACTGCTATGAACACCGGTTGTTGAAAAATTGCGAAAGTGTTGGAGTATGACGCCAGTATTGAGCCCAGATGGGGTCGATTGGACTAACAGTGAGGCAGAGAAGATGAGAAGTAGTGATGCGCTTACAATCAAACTTGCCAAAAGGCGTTGATGCGCAAACCATTTTAACAACTGCAGTTGTGGCATCATGTCAAGGGCTTGAGCAGCATCTAAAGCGCGTGGATCTCCTCCATCGGAGTGTAATTATATTGATGGAAGTGCCGTTATGAAGGAGAGAGCAAGAAGTGAGTCACTTGGGAGCTTGGTTCAGTCGGAGGTACGGTGAGTGACTGAACTGGAGCGTGCGTGGTTGGTCGTGTCACCTGTCATGAGAAAGTGAGATAGGACCAAAACATGATTTAAAAGCTCCTTCGACAAATTCCGAGACTCGATTGCCCTTATGATAAAAGGAGGTAGCTAGATACTAGGTTAATAGTCTAACAATGGAATGTTCTGTGTCCTATGGTAGAAAAAGGAGTGAAGTCCGTAGCGCGCCACTTATGGGGCGTAGGCCAGACCAGAACAATGAAATGAGTTCGTGTTTGTTCAGCTGCAATTAGATTGTTCTAATTTGCGAACTAGCCAAGGACAGAATTTTGGCAAATTTAGTATCATTCGATTCGGGCAATGCCTAGTGCTCAGCACTTACTAATATCGATATTCTAAAACGCGGTATACTCTTAAGATAACTGTAGGTGAACTATGAAGCTGGGAGAATACTGGTGTAAATCTGGAAGTATCAAGTAGTATCAATGTACTCTTACTGACAAAATCACGCCTTCATACCTGGAGTACTTGCCGCAAGTTTTCCAACATGACATCAGCTGTTCAAAAAACAGGCGTTGGGTTGTGGGTAAACATCACTGCATTTGTTGATGGCGCTCTCTGGTACTGCACCAACGCCAAAGACAGACTTTTGGCAACCCGGGGTACCCTATGCACTCAGTGGAGTTCTTGATGTGCAACTCAAGGTGCAGGCCACCCTACCTATTTTGCTCGAGAAATTACACCAACGTTATTGCGACTATTGTGGCAAGTTAGTGTAGCATTCGTGGTTACCTACAACATCGCGGCTGGGCATTGATTGCGCACTCACGAGACTGCTGCGCTTTGAGAAAGAAGAAATAGTTGCAAACTACAAACTCAAAGATGAGTAGTTGAAGTCGAATCCGTCCTTTTGATTTTTGCCAGCCACTGTTAACTGCAACGACAACATCTTCGAAGTTCGCCAAAATTATACCTTATGTGACACTCGAGTTGCAGCAAATATGTTTTACAACAAACAAAGCCACGAGGGAACATCTGAGGGAGTGGTACAATTGATCAACCGATATTCAAATCAAGCAAAAGAAGAGACTATTTGGTTCCGCCTGGACACTTTCCGCGAAGCTGCCGCCGCAGAATGGCGATGATCGTTGCGCCATGGATAACGAAGTGACGGCCCAAAAATAGGGTTTCTCTGCACACTGTGTTTCGAAACAGACGAGAAAAGACGAAACACCCTTTATATGCCTGAACACTTTCTGGAACATCTTCAGAATTGCCGCATTCGACTCAGAGTTCTCAGGGCTGGTATGGGCCGATAGTGGTTAAGTTCACAGAATTCTATAAGCCTATGATAACGGCGAAGTGAAACATCTACTACACAGTGATAAGATGTTACAAAGGTTGGATACTCTTGAAGT
Organism: Shiraia sp. slf14; assembly: GCA_000498155.1. Classification (NCBI taxonomy): domain Eukaryota; kingdom Fungi; phylum Ascomycota; class Dothideomycetes; order Pleosporales; family Shiraiaceae; genus Shiraia; species Shiraia sp. slf14. The sequence continues at coordinate 56,380 of AXZN01000010.1, forward strand.
ATGTGCAATGTCTGACTCTGGTGCTGTCATGGTCGCAACTTGATAGACATATTGGTAATTCAAGGTATCAAGTTAATGATGTTGCATCAAATGCTAGGAATACAGTGCTGGTTCTTTCACCGTAGTACTTTTTGGCATAAATATTATAATGTTAATTGTGTCAAGCAGGTTACAAAGGTATCAAGATGTAAATAGTGAATGTTTTGAGATACTTGAAAGATAGGTTAACTGAACAAAAGTATACTTAGAACATTGAGAAAGTACAAATGCATCGCTTCATTGGCAAGCTAGACATAATTGAAGAAGAAGTTCCAAGAGTTCGTAATTCTTGAGCGCCACAGCCAGATTTTTCTCACAAATCCCATAACTTTGAATTTTCTGCCTGTTTAATATCACTCCTTAGGACCCCTAGGATCTTTACCGTGATAACTTTGGGTCATCCTGTTAATCATATGTTGCTCCACTGTCAACACCTTTTCATCAGCAGCAGATCCATCCAAAGGACTTAGACTGCAGTCTAAGTTGCCATCGAAGAAGAAAACAACACTGTACCGGTCCAGAGGCTTTTTATTGATAACACGGTGCAGGCTGCTCTTGAACCGCCGACCTGTCCACATCTCCAGCATGTCGCCTACGTTTACAACATAAGCATTGCGAGTTGGCTCAATCTCATACCAGCTCTGCGAGGTCTCATCATAGACTTCGAGACCAGGGTTGCCATCTTGAAGTAGAAGGGTTATAGCGCCAAAATCTGTGTGCGCTGAGGAGCCTAGTTGCCTTTGATCAGTCTTCTGAGCGGGCGGATAGTGCAGCAGGCGCAATGGCGCTGCAACGAGGGCTGGTTCCGTGAATTCGGCTAGCTTGGTCGAAGATCCAGCTGGAAGTGTCGCGAAGATCATGTCTAAAACGCGCAGAGAAAGATTATACACAGCTTGGTAGTACGCTTCGGCAGGGTCTTTGAGAGCATGGTGTGGGAGAAGGTTCGTGGGCGGCCATACGCTAGGGCCCATATAAAAGCGGCGACTGAGCACGCGCGAATCTGTAGCTGGGATATCAGGGCCAATATAAAAACCCTGTTAAAGCCTTGCATCAGATTGTGCTCCAATTCACGTTGGCGTCATGATTACTTACCTCTTTCAGATCTGGCAATACGCCCGGCTCGTACGACTGGCTGGCCAACAAGTCATAACCACGATGTCCCAAATGCTGTTTACAATCAAGCTTCTTCTTCTCGTCATATGGAAGCGTGAAGAAAGATTCCGCAGCTTTGAAAAGTGACTCTTGGAGGTTGACAGGTACGCCATGGTTTGTGAGCTGGAAAAACCCAGACATCTCACATGCAGAGCGGACCTGATCAATGATCCGAGAAGATTCATAGGAATTAGGGTCGCGAAGAAAAGGAGCCATATCTATACGAGTTAGTGAGGCTCGGCGTGTTAATGGGAAGAAACTCCACCTATGGTTGGAACGTGGAAGTTCGAACGCATTTGTACTGGTACCACCGTCCCAGTATCCATTGGCTCTATACTTTGAGCTGAGACGGCAGCATTCGTACGGGCATTTTTGGTGGAAACGAAACGGACGCTTGCAGAAGAGGTATTTTTGGAAACATGAGGAATTAACCGTGAGCAACGCAGTGAAGGATTAAAAAAACGTTGCATGGCCGACAATTGATACCAGAATCTGAATACTATACAACTCGATAAGATCAAATGAGGATCTAGCGTGGAATGTGTGAAGCGCGGAAGTAGAGCAATTAAAAGGTATTTGTCACGGGTTGAGACACCATCAAGGCTGCGCCCATCGGACCTGGGATGCATGAGCACCTCAAGGACCTTCGGACCCGAGTGAGGGCTGAAAATGTAGTATTAACCCGCGATATTGTGATAAATTCTTATGTGTTTGACCTGAGTAAAAAGAGAATACCGATCGTGGTGCAGTGGCAACCCATAAGGAGCCTTGGAAATGAAGTGACGATATCGCACGTACGAAATTTGGATGTTATTTGTTATGCTTGAGAGAGAGGCCCTATACATCATGTAAAAAAGCACATCATCTTAGCTTGTACATTTATGATTTGTGATGTATAATCCTTCCAGAACTTGAACGTGAACTTGAATTACAATAACAACTCATACAAAAATAATGAGCAACAAGCATCTCTCTAAGCAATACTTCCCCTCCTCAATCTTCGCGCTTCTGAATAATGACGTTTAATCCTTCCTGATTCACAAACCACCTATTCGTGATCTTCCAACTCCTATCATACGGATCGGCCAGCTGAAACTATTTTCACTATTAGCTTGAAGAAAGATAGAGAAGAACAAAAATATTACTTGAAAAGTCCGCAGCATGCTTGGGATCAGCTTGTAAATCTCTAAGTAAGAGATATTTTTCCCAAGGCACGTCCTGTTGCCAGCACCGAACTATACTTGTTAGCCCGTAATTTCGAACAGAATCAACAACTCACAGTTAAAAGGGAGTTTTCCATGTTCCTTCGTTTATCAATCGAGCACTGTAGCCAGCGATTGGGATTCCAATTGTCGCAATCCAAGCCAAAGGTGTCCTGGTCACGATGCACTACCCATGCATTCATTCCAACGACAGTTCCAGGCTCGAGGAATTGACCACATATGGTAGCACCCGGGATTGGAACAACGCGTTCGAGGTGCAGACCAAACGGGGGATGTAGTCTCCCCGCTTCCTTGATTACAGCATCAAGGTAGGGCAAGGCACGAGCCTCGTCCCATCGAGCTGGTGTTGAGAGACGGCCTTCATTTGCGGCAGTATCCAGCTCGCTCAAGAGCGTGCGCATCGACTCTGGATTGATAAGGAGATTGTGTAGCACGGTACGAAGCAGGATGGCAGTGGTGTCGGAGCCAGCCGTGATGTTTGAAGTTGTCCAAGCTGTAAGGGCGAAAGCAGGAATTGTAGGATCTTTTTTGATCGCGCCTAGGAACCTCGAGAGGAAATCTTGATCGTTAAGATTATCATCCCTAATCGAATCGTTCTTGCTTTCGCTTTGCAGCTGGCGTTCTCTAGCTCTTTCTACGCCAAACGCAACAACCGGATTGGCAGACACCTTCTTGAAACGCTGTAAGATGGGATTCTTCGTCCATAAATTGTCGATCCATGGCACTTGCGAGATGGGACTAGTCTTTTTGAAATACTTCCAGATATTTTCAGTAATATCGCCTATATCTTGTGCTCTTTCCAGGAAACCAAGGCGTTTGGAGAAGGTGATTTCACCCATGAAGTCAAAAGCGAACCATTGAAGCCATGTGCCCAGGTCGCACTCTTCGCTAGTGGTCACAAAACGGTTCTGAAGTTGCTCGAAGAAAACCGAAATGGTACTGTCCACATATTTCTCGAAAGAGCGCATATTACTCATCGAATATATTGGTGCGATGGGCTTGCGCAGAGTGCGATGAAGTCGATCATCTTGAGTCGCGAAGATGGTGGGCACGGGTTTACCCCTGGCATAGAAAAGCAAGACGTGGTAAAAGTTGGACTAAATTTTTAATGTTATCACTCAAATTCTGCTGTATCTTGCTGTCAACTTGCCTTTTTGAATGTTCCAGCGTGGTTGTAGATGGTGTTGATCTCCCTGGGATCCTGTACTGACACCATATTCGGTCCGAAGCGGACGATCTTGCCATACTTCCTGTGTAACTCGACATGGATGTCATGCGCGTGGTTGCTCTGCACCCATCGCATGCGCGGGATGTTTGTCCATGCTGCGAGAAAGGGTCCTGGTATATGCCTCAGCTGCAGATAGCTCCTTAGACACCAGAACCCTGCCAACACTGCAGCAATGGATCCCAACACAGTAGCGTTTGCGAGCGCGAGGATCATCACGTTTCAAGTTACCAGCATAATGGCACTTGATGGCCTTGCTATATCCGAAAGTTTTTGTGCATTTCGTCGACTTAGATACGGACGAAGGACCCGAGTGTGGCACAGTTAAAGTTCCAATAGCCGGGTCCAGCTTACTTTGTACGAGGCATTGAAGGCTCGGGCCTGGAGAATGTGGAGTTATCATTATCTCCATCGCAAACATTACACAAAGCAACATGATACTTTCGTGACCTCAAGCCGACAATTCTTTCTTGTCTATCTGTCGAATATGCAGAATAACGATTCCACCAAGCAGTCTAGCACCTCCGTCACAATGGGCCACGAAAACTTTACTACGTTCGAGTATGCTGAGTCGCCTAGACCTAGTGGTAGTGACATGGAGCAAGAAAAGAAAGAGTACCCAAAGGGCCTGAGTCTGGTCACCATAGTGTTTGCACTGTGTTTGGCCGTATTTTGCGTTGCTTTAGACAATACGGTTTGGACGACCTCGCAAGAAATTCTGCATCACTGTCACTGACCTAATCTAGATCATTGCCACAGCGATTCCGCAGATTACAGATCACTTTCGCAAGCTCGAAGATGCAGGTTGGTATGGCAGTGCATACCTAATGACCACCTGTGCGTTCCAACTCTTCTTCGGCAAAATGTACACCTTGTACTCGCTCAAATGGGTTTTCATGGCTTCGCTTTTTCTATTTGAGGTAGGTTCCTTGATATGCGCTGTCGCTCCCAGCTCCACCGTCTTTATCGTTGGTCGAGCGATCGCAGGCCTTGGTGGCGCCGGCGTGTTATGCGGATCACTGGTCATCATCTCATATGCCGTGCCTTTGGAAACACGACCGAACTTTACCGGACTTATTGGAGGCATGTTTGGCATCGCCTCTGTGTCTGGCCCGCTGATGGGGGGTGCGCTTACTGATTCTGTCTCCTGGCGTTGGTGTTTTTACATCAATCTCCCGGTTGGGTATGTCATTTTTGCTATGCTTCTTTAAGCAATGTATTGACGACTTAATAGTGCTGTCACTGCCATTATTCTCCTTGTTTTCTTGAAAATTGAAGGCAAGAGAGATAAGAATGGTACTTTCTGGGGTAATCTAGCTCAGCTTGACATTCTGGGAAACGTGCTCTTTGTCGGCTCGATTATCTGTCTTCTCCTAGCACTACAATGGGGAGGCGTCACGTATGCCTGGGGATCAGGCCGAATCGTTGCACTCTTTGTACTGTTCGGCATACTTCTCATTGCTTTTGTGGTGGTTCAGATATTCAAGGGCGAGACTGCTACAGGTAATGTACCATTGTACGAAGTGTTTCTTCGAACTACACTGACATCTGGAGTAAGTCCCTCCCAGGATTGCCATACAGCGGAGTATTGCATTTGGCTCTATCTTCGCGTTTTTCATTGGCGGCGCGTTTTTCTTATTTGTTTACTACCTTCCATACTATTTCCAAGCCATTAAAGGAACATCAGCACTGCACTCTGGTATCGACATTCTCCCGCTGATCCTATCTCAAGTCGTAGGTACAATTCTAGCAGGCGCTCTTACTTCACAAACGGGTTATTACATGCCATTCGTCTTTCTGTCTACCATCTTCATGGCAATCGGAGCCGGACTCATTACTCTTTTCGAGGTCGATACTTCGACCGCTAAATGGGTGGGCTATCAGATTTTGTTCGGGTTTGGCGCTGGCCTTGGGTTCCAGCAAGTCACACTCGCTGCGCAAGCTGTACTTGACCAAAAGGACGTTGCAACCGGCACTGGTATAGCCATGTTCATTCAGCTCTTTGGCGGGGCGTTATTTGTCTCCGTTGGTTTGAACATCTTCACCAACAATCTCATCAGCAACATTGTTGCGGCACAAATTCCAGGATTGAATCCCGGTGTGGTTATTAGTGCTGGCGCCACAGAAATCCGTCGGATCGTCGGTGCGCAATATCTTCAGACCGTGCTTGAAGCATACAATGATGCGCTTGTCGAGGCTTACAAGGTTGGTCTTATCACAGCCTGCTTGAGCATATTGGGGGCGCTTGGAATGGAATGGGTAGATGTCAAAGGGAAGCAGCTCGAAGCTTTGCCTGCTTGAGCGTAGAGATAGCTTACGTTGGCTACACGAGAATGCCAGAGGATTGGATGGCATGTATGTGCATAAGTCTAGGCCGCCGCCACCAGTGCTGCAAAAGCGCCACCAATTTCAGCAGTAGTTCAGAGTTTGGTGCTATTGAAAACTGTAGATATCCCAATAGTCCATAGTTCACATTTAAACAATATCCCAGATTCATAATTGCAAATTTCGTCCGTCATTAAGATTTTGTGCGAATTAGATTTCTGTTAGCGTGGGATGGCAGCGAGAAGCTTTTGGGCCGGGGCTGAATAAGGGCTGAGGTGAGACACGTCTGCACCCTTGCGGCGTTGCGTTGTTGGATGGTGGGCATACCTAATGTACCTATTGGCTGTAGCATTGCGGGCGCTTGCAGACGCAGTCGATCTACAGCATTGCACTCGGGTCCTCCTCGAAGCCCCAGGTCTGCGCCTCTCGGGACCTTTTTCGAAGGGCCCGGACATAGGTAAACTCCTTGTACATATCTCGTCCGGTCTCGGGTCCTACAAACATAGGCCTCAATATGCGGCGTTGTTTTTGTTTGTTTATTTCTCCAGCTTACGACGCCACATCAGGCTGCTCTTCTAACACCCAATATCCTCTTGCCCAGACGAAACTCTTCGCATCAACCTACATACTATCTCATCTTGCTTGGCTTTCAAAACTATCTGGACTTCTGATCGAAGAATCACGTAATGGCTACTCCAACGTTCACTCAACTCTTCCCTCCCGCGCCAAATTTTACCGAGAAAAGCTTAAGTGATCTATCTGGCAAGGTTAGTGAAATCCTACAAAGCTTCTTAGTGCTTGATTTTAACCTTGTCCAACCAGGTTTACATCATAACTGGAGCCGCCTCTGGTGTTGGCCTCGAACTCGCCAAACTCCTTTACTCCAGAAATGGATCTGTTTATGTCGCCGCGCGATCGCAAAAGCGCGCACAAGAGGGCATAGATGCCATCAAGAAGAGCGTTACTAATTCTCGCGGCTCTCTTGGTAGCGTGGTCGTCGATCTCGCAGATCTGTCGACAATCAAACTAGGCGTTGAGCAATTCACCCGTCAGCAATCCCGCCTCGACGCCTTGTTCCTCAATGCAGGTGTCATGACACCTCCCGCAGGAAGCAAGACAACCCAAGGCCATGATCTCGAGCTTGGTGTTCATTGCCTCGCAGGATTCCTTCTGGCCAAGCTGCTCGAACCCACCTTAACCGCCACAGCCGCCTTACCCGATACGCCTCGCGGGAGTGTCCGTGTAGTGTGGGTATCATCCCTGCTGAATCTCGGCACTCCTCCAGGCGGAGTTGCGTTTGACTCTCAGGGTAAACCTGTACAGCTCAAGGCCATGGACAATTACATGCAGTCCAAAGCTGGCATGTACTTGCTGTCCCATGAATTCTCAGTGCGAAAGAATGGGACGGGTGTATCGCATGTATGCTTGCATCCTGGCCTGATGAAGACTGAATTGCAGCGATACGGCCCACCACCTATGAAATTGATCATGGGTGCCGTGTTTAAGGGCCCCCGCTATGGTGCTTACACCGAGTTGTATGCTGGCCTTTCTCCGGATGTGAAGAGTGGGGGCTATTACATTCCCTGGGGACGACCTGGTTTTGCCCCTCCTCACGTTGAAGCCTCTTGCAAATCAGAAGGCGGGAAGCCTAGCATTGCTAGCCGCTTCTACGAATGGTGCGATAGTGCATCGGCGAATTACGTCTGAAATCTGGCAAAAGAACATCACTGAATGAGGAAGAGAATTGTAATTTGTTTTGCGCGAATTGATACCAAGTTATTGGATATGCACGTTATAGTTATTATAGAAAATTCGAATTTGGATCGTGTCAAGCTTTCACATTCTAAATACCATTAAATATCCAGAATTGCAGATCTCGTCATTTGTATGTTTTGTGATGTGCCTGCTCCACCATAATATCTGGTCTGAATCAGCTCTCAACATATGGCTTGTAAGAAATACTCATAACTCTCATCCCACTCCCATACATGTCAACCACCCCCAAATTGGATTCAATGAACTATATGAGTGTTTCATTTCATCATGTAGCTACAAGTATCCGCCGTGAGAATTTTTCCAATGCGCGCTCTAATTTATCGCAAACAAGAAAATCCAAAGCTAAAATAAGATCTCCGCTCTAAATGCAAAACCAGTAAGATTACATGAAAAGAACAAATGCTTTATGAAGAGCTTAGTTTGCATCAGAATTTGAGGCCCTCATTATCACCAGATTGCATGCTGATCTTGGTATTTGCCTCCGCAAGCACTCCAATGACTTTGCAAAGTGTGACTGGATCAACGTCCTCCAGGACGAGCGTTGTTTTACTGCGTGGTCGTCTGAGGCTGGGCTCTGGTGTATCGGGCTCATTCATTTTGATAGTGCATTCTTCATCCTCTGGGATAGATGAGAGCAAGGCTAGGTGGCCAGTATTTGCATCTTCAAAGGGAGGTAGGAAAGGCGTATTCCAAGGTATACCGTCCTCCATGGTGCCATCTGTGTCAATCGGAGGAGTGAGTGTGAGAGCGAAATTTGGGTCGTTATCAAGGAAAGAGTAATCAAATGCGGGAGAATAGATGGACGTATCCAAACCCATCGTCGGGGTTGGGGTAAACGGTCGATAATGTTCGATCTGTACGTTCTTGTCGTCTGAATCTGTAATGTTTTCTACTTCTGTTATATCTGCGTTGTCTGCAGTCCCGCAACCTTCCATGTCGGAAAGAGAATCATTGCTTTCTAGATCGAACTCGGGGCTCAAGTCTCGCGACGCGTTGTCGTTGATATCGTTGTTGCGTCTACCAGACCTCGCCTTCGTTAAGGTAGAATACCTTGAACTTGCCATTAGTCGCCCTGCCCAACATTAGGGGTATGGAGCACCTACCGATTTTTTATATCAGTGGTCGATCGGCTAGAGAAGTATTCATCTGAAATAGTCTTCCACTTATGGCCATGCACTTTCACCGCTGCGAGGAGGGTGTCATCATCCCTTGGGCGCCATTTTTCGGGGACAATACTGGGATCAAGAGACTGTTGCCAACGCTTGGCACATTCTGAGTGGATGGTTAGTTTTAAGCTTGACTCACCAGCGCCGTTCCATACATCATCATACACGCGGAGAGTGAGTACCTACGATCTGCATGTCTTGTTTGTACAACCTTTGCCACTTGAGTCCAACTACAAGCACCGTTAGTGGGGTACACGAGTTGATCTAGAAGCTACGCACCACTGTCCATGTTGCTGAACTGCCTTCACCAGGCGCATGTCTTCAGCAGAAGTCCATGCCCCTTTGTTGACTTTCTTGCAGATCTTCATCCATCGTTTTCTGCAGTCTTTGTTTGTCCGTCTCGGAAGGCTCGCTGCTATCTGGCTCCACGCATTGGTAACACCATCCTGATCCACTTCACTCTGGTCAGCGTACTTACAAATGCATGAATGGGGCAAAACTTACGCAGCATCGCGGCCCCTCGCAACAAAATTTCGTCTTCACTCTTCGTCCATAGATTCCTCAGTCTTGGCTGGGTTTTGTTGACTGTTGAATCGCTGGTTCCCGGGCTTGAGTTTGAAGCTGACGATGCCTCCATAATCACGAACCTTCGATGCTAGACTCCACTAGATGTTGAATAGTAACAAAAAGAAACGCTCAAGACTTTTAGCCAAGAGGAAAGCGTGGTTGGCGCTGGTGTCAAACATTTAAGGCCTATGTCACTCCCACATGGGTCAGGGCACTCCTGTGTCTTACAACTATTCCAGGCTCAAAGCTACTTCGCCGGTGTATCAAGCAGCCACGCCGTATGCTTTGCGGCGTTGGCTTGCTCTGTGCGACAGATAGTAGTCTTTTTCAGGCTTGCCTCAGTCATTAGTACGCAGACCCACCAAAAGCTGCTGCAGGCTCAGAGATCAACAGCCCCAGTAAGCCGCCTTCCAACACGACACCATACTAATACGTGTAATCTGATTATGCTCAAGATAGACATGCCCCATGGCCTACCTTCCTAGGTAGGTGTATGCTGGAGACGCTTTGACAGCCATGTCTGAAACATGAATGTATTCCTTCGTAATTGAACTTCACACCCATTGATATGTACCTAATACACGATAAGTACATAGGTAGCGTACGCCACTCGCCAGGTGATCGGAGTTGGAGTTGGAGCAGTTGGCAAGGTTGACCAGATTCGATTAGTTGAAGACTAGACACGTGATAGCCGGTTTAGGCTCTCTTCAAGTAAGCACTAGGCAAGGGCTGAGATTACCGACTAATCACTCGCGTTAGACGTGCAGGCGACTGTGTTGATCTGGTATCAAAGTGGAGAAGTTGTTAGCTAAATTAGGCGTATGCGTGCATGGTCAAGCAGACACGCTTTCAAAAGTGATCCTCGTACCTTTAACGAATGGAGATCAGCGCAGCCGGTTGCCTATCACCCTATGATCAAGAACCAACGGCATGGCTTGACGTAAACGCACAGGCTCATCGTATCACTTCCTCGTGCAGCGACTTAACCTAGACCCTCAATTAAACGTTTGGGTTTATTATGATCAATCACGTGCTATGATCAATCCATATCGCCTTGCCCATTATAATCTACGTTTACAAGTTCAAGAATGTTCATTTTCCTCTTCCAAGGGATAAACAGGCGATTAAGTACCGTAATTTGAAACTTCCACTGTATTTTCGTGTTGACGGACCGCACCGCGATCCTCCAGATTCCTGTGGGCGCTCACCGTTTTCGCCCCAACCGTGGATGCCGTTGCCTTAACGCCAACTTTATGTATGGAGGGCTTTAGTGAAACGTATACCTGGTGGCTTCGCCGAAGTCTGTATGCGCTGATTTGTATTATTGGATGCTTCGAACTTACAGCCTTTAACGAAGGGCAAGTAGGACAAGTCGTATTACGGACTGCGGCTGATGTTTGGGGCTTGGCAATGCAGCCCCTGACCCATTTCTTTTCCTCTAATCAAGCCGGACATGAAAGCTGACCTTTCAGACTTGCATCGAACTTACCTCAGCTCTGCCTCACGTATGCTGGGGCTGAGGCTTCGCGCACAGTTTTTAACGCTCATTACGCCACGTGTACCAAGCAATGCACTAAGGCATCAGCCCCGCGATCAAGAAGCTTGTTTATTTTGAGTGATTCATTGGAAAAAGTGTGAGAAGATGCTCCACAAAGCTATGGTCTAAAAAGTACAGCTGCCGCATTACCAGCCACCTTGGTACTGCAAGCGGTGAACAAAAAAACAAATGCATGGAAAGCCACAGCTTAAGAACCGCGCTTGATATCCTCAGCTATCTTCTCAGCAAGAGCGACTGTTTGCATTGTCAGTGCATAGACGGGGTTAATGGATTACTGGTAAGACTTACATATTGTAGCCTGCGGGTGTCCAGGCGGTAAGAGCGCGAAGGAGCTCGCATCCACAACGCGAAGACTTGAAATGCCAAAGACACGGGCTTTACTATCAACAACCGCCATTGGATCGCTGGCCTTTCCCATTTTACACGTGCAACTCGCGTGGAACACTGTTCCAAAGCTTTGTCGGACCTGTCGTAAAATCTGCTCATCAGTTGTAACATTGGCGCCTGGCCAATATTCTGGGCCCAGCAATACGCCACGCATATTCTGAAATACAGATCTTGCCCTCTTCCACCCCGCAACTGCAACTGCCTGATCCGTGGGATGAGTCAGCCAGTTGGGATTAATTACCGGGGGAGTGTTCATATCAGCGGCACTGATGGTAACATTGCCGCGTGAGAGAGGCGCCCCCAATGCCACAGCCACAGTCGCATAATTGAAGCCATCTACTGGAGCATCGGTCCGGAAGTTGATTTGATCTCCGTAATATGCACTGGTTGGAAGGAATTCAAGATCAGGCCAGTCTGGAGGCAGTTTTGCTAGATCGGCCTGCACGGAGCTAGGTAGCTGAGACGTAACGTTCTTTGGCAGTTTTTCAAAAGCAAGAAAATCTGCACCAACGGACGTGAGCATACCGCTATTGGATGTGAGGTACTGCTGGACCTGTTGCCCTGCGAAAATGGGATTTGCCATGGCTGAGGTTGTCAGGACATTTACACGATATGATGGGCCTCCGAGAACATGGTCTTCCATGTTCTGGCCAACGCCTGCCAAGTCTTTCACCACAGGTATACCATTTCTGGATAGCACGTCCTTCGGCCCAATGCCAGACACCATGAGGAGCTGAGGTGATTGAAAAGCCCCAGCAGAAAGGATGACCTCCTTCTTTGCTGAGAGCTTGAAAGGCACACCGTTCATGCTGATTTGGATACCTGTGGCCTTAGTACCATCGAACAATATCTTTTGCGCCATTACCGATGTGTAAACCACCAAATTGGGCCGTTTTAGGCCAATTTTCTGCAGGTAAGCTGTTTCAGATGACTCTCTCACTGCCGTCTTGGAAAGCGTGAGAAGTTGATAAGAGGACCCGAGTACGGAGCCGCTTGTAAACCCATTAATAGGCTTGATACCCATAGAAGTAAGCGCATCTCTAGCCCAAGATGAGAACGCCATAGCCCAAGGAGCGAAAGTAACTGAGAGAGGACCACCCCGCTTCACTGTGGCGGTGTCGTAACCAGGGGTGGCATTCGCGGGTCTATCATGGGGTGGGCTGAAGTCCTGGCTTTTCTGAAAGTATGGAAGAAACTTATCCCAACTGTAGTCTTGGTCACCAACCTGGTCTGCCCATCGCTGATATGAGCCTTTTGGACCAATTTGGTAGGTGAGAAAGTGCCGAGCAGAACTTCCACCAAGAGCTTTGCCACGTGCATAATGCACAGAAACGCCGTTCATGCCCTATTTTGATGTTAGCTCATATAGTTGCTAATTTGAGAAATCTTACAGCTTGGGGCGTGGTCTGGAATTGCCAATCGACGAAGGGATATGTGTCTAGTGGGGATTTACCAGATCCACCTGGTGCAAAAAGAGGTATTTGACTAAGATTGGAATTGGCAATTTCGTAGAATGTACCAGCTTCTATGACAGCCACCGATTTGGATGCATCTTCGGCCAGTCGTGTTGCAACCACTAGACCAGCAGTTCCACCCCCAACTACCACATAGTCATAAGAAGCACTGTAATCTGATGTTAGCTATTGCGTCGTAACTTGATCCCTAAATAGTTTGCATACTCTCCAGGAGGACCAAATGAAGAGCCAAATAAACGCCGACCCTGATCATTACGATACTCAGCTTCGGCCTGCCGCGGTTCGATTGGCGTAGCTAAAGAGAACGCGGAAAGTGACAGACAGCAGACAGCTGCAGAGATGAGCGAATGCATATTGACGAATGAGGGTCCTCAAAATATAAACTAATCAGATTGGTTACGTGGGGTTCTACAACAGATCGTCATCTTCACATGATGTACTTATATGTAGTTGACAAGGTTCGCAATTTCCACCATCCACACTTCCCAACGCCTTTTCACGGAAATCAGCTCCAAAACTCGGGTCTTTGATTCACTGGTTCGATCATAGGTGGGTAGGACCTACATAAGGTGAATGCCCCGGTTTCGAACGGTGTAGCCGCAGTCGGGTCCTTGGGGCAGGAGCTCAAAATGTACCTGAAGCCTACCTTACATGCTGCATACTTTCTGAAAATACGACAATCCCACATTTTCGCTTGCATTTCGAGTTCATTACAGCATGGGTAACCTCACGGATATGGCAGAGCGCATTCTCGCGCGGGCGAAGAAACTCGACGCGCACGCAGATGCTTCAGGCTTGCCATCAACGCACTTCTTCTATGATACGCTTGGAGATTTACCCGCCGATCTTGAAAAGGAACGCAAAGCACTGGTTGATGAAACACAGGATCTGAAAAGACTGGCGCTGGGGCCTGTGGGCATGTTATTGGAGACGTTGTTCACGGTAGGCGATCATTGAAGTCACCCATTTCAACCAGTGCATGCCTATCTAACCCTTCTTGTAGTTCACTGATTTGCAAGCCCTCCGCTTCCTATACCACCACAAAATCCCCCAACATGTTCCCCTGGACGGAGACATTTCTTTCGTCGAGGTGGCTAAAGCAGCCAATGTGGATGCTGTCCTCCTACGCCGCTTCCTTCAACATGCGATGATGAGCCGCGTCTTCGCTGAAGTCAAGCCAGGTCATGTTCGACATACTGCTGCTTCACGCATCCTTGCTCTCGACTCCGAAGCCATGGACACAATCGGTTTCCTCGTCGAAGACCTCGCCCCTTCGAGTCTGAAAGTCATCGAAGCACACCAGAAGTGGCCTGAAAGTGGTGAGCCCAATGAAACCGGGTTCAACATTGAAAACAATACCGACGACTCATTTTACATTGAACTTGCCAAAACGCAAGAACGCGCTCGCCGTTTCGGAGGCGGTATGCGCTTCATGACTCGCGGCTCTCTATATGACATCAACCATCTGATTCGCGGCTACGAGTGGGCGGCGATCGAGGCTGTTGGCGGCACAGTCGTCGATGTTGGCGGTGGGCAAGGCGGCGTCAGCATGGCCCTGGCGAAAGCTTACCCCAACCTCAAACTCGTAGTCCAAGACTTACCAGGCACAGCCGAGGAGGGCGAAAAGCTTCTGCCCGCGGCACTAAAAGACCGAGTCCGCTTCATGGGCCATGATTTCCTCACAGAACAACCTATCAAGAACGCACACGTTTACTTCTTCCGCTTCATCCTGCATAATTGGTCCGACAAGTACGCAGAGAGAATTTTGAAGAACCTCATTCCTGCCATGAAGCCTGGTTCTAAAGTTGTCATTTATGAATTCCTTCCGGAGGTTGTGGCTTCGACTAAGTGGAGCGATAAACAGAAGAGGAACCTGGATATGATTCAGGCCCTAGGTTGGAACTCGCTTGAGCGTACTACACCTGATTGGGAGAATCTATTTGCGAAAGTCGATCCGCGATTGAGGCTTATTGGGACAAGGACCCCGGAGGGCAGCATGGTTTCTTTGATTGAGGCTGTGTTCAGTGGAGACATGCAGCCGTAGATGGATGATGTGTTAAATGTTACTTTACTTCGCCGTCTTCTAGATTTCTGTAAATTGATTTTGATACAGCAAACCATTGAACTATTACCGCACATAACCACATTGTCAATTCATTGATATGAAAAGCTTCAAATAGTGAACGTCGTGCAACTAAATTTCGATTCTCCACTCTACTAATTTTCTGCTGCATACGCGTTCGAACACATAACAACGCTATCCTTCATCCATGCTGATGGCAGCTGTCGGGACTTATCTTAAAGTGAATTTGAGTACAGGACCCGAGTGTAGCCAAAAAATTACCCCGACAATCAAATGGAGAGCTCGAGGAGAGGGCGTTCCTCAATTTTGCGCTTTTGCGTGCGTGCCTTTGATATTGGTTTAACTAGAACAAAAGCTTGGAGGTTTATGATGTTGCTCTAGGCATAAGGTGAAAGATGTGACCGTTCTGCACTAAGGTTGAGACAGCAATGTTTTAAGGAATTTCGTATAGAATGTCTAAAATGAAATAAAATTTGATCTGAACAATACATAAGATGAAAAAAGTAAACGAAATACAGCATATGTACTTGAAGCTTTCGAACCTTCGAGATCGTAATATACAATGACAGCCTCAACGCCAAACACCACCTGCAAGAACCCACCAAATACCTCCCACCCTTATATGCCTATAACGAATAACATAGGAGATTGAACGAATGTAAAATCAAGGGAAAAATCTTCCAAAGTGAAAATCATAACTCGTCACCCCCATTTCTCCTTAAAGTTGCACCTGACCAGCCAACCACCTATACGCCCTTTGAATTTCATCCCACCCCTTGTCCGAAAAGGTGTCAAACAAATGCTCCACACCATCCAGAACCTCAATGCCGCTATCCACACCGCGGTCTCTCAGTGCATCTGCGACGCGCTGGCTGTGCTCCCATGGAATCAAATCATCAGCTGTGCCATGGATGAGGTAGGTTGGCGTGCGGTAATTGCCACGAAGGATTTGTGACATGGGGGAGATGGAAGCGATTCGTTCTTTAGAAGGCATCGGCATGTCGTATAGCGATTCGGGTGATTGGCCTGTGTGGAGAAGTCGTTGCTTGGATGGTAAGCCATTGAGCAAGACTGGTAGATGCTGCGCACGCCAGTTCATGTGGAGAACGAAGCGCCAGCGGGGATCTTCGAGCGACATGAGCATGCCCGGGTAGTTGATGTTGGTTTGTGGGTAGTGACTTGCGATGGGCGCGTCTTGGACGCCCTCGAGAAGATCGTAGGGGGTGTCGGGTGATTGTTGGCCAGGTATTGGGTAGATGGGATGGGTCCACCAGTCTGACTCATAGTCAGTCGGGCAGTAGAATGCTAGGATAGCTTCTGGTGGCTGGTAGCCCTTTTGACGCGTTGTGAATGCTGTTGTCATAGCTAAGTGGCCACCGGTCGACCAGCCCACCACAGCAACCTTGCTACCGTCTACCTGGAGGCCAGGACAGTTGAGCTCCATCTTAGGCAAGTTATGGCGGGCCCAAAGCACTGCATCGCAAGCATCCGCCATAGGTCCTTCCAAGATAGTGACCTCAGGGCAGAATCGATATTCGATGCTGACAGGAAGGAAACCGGCGTCCACCAACAGTTTGATCTGTTTTGGATTAACCTCCTTGCGAGTGAACATAACATGTCCGCCGCCGTGTATCAGCAATGCTAGGATCTATTAGCCAGAGCAATGATGATAATTAGAGTGTTCACTTACCCACTGGTCGCGGCGTAGAAGTAACCTTTTCGAAAGAAGGGAAGTAGATGTCAGCCATCAATTCTAAGTTACCAGCCTGCTTCCATTTCACTGTCTGTAGTAATACTTCAGACTTGCGTTTTCTTGAGATCCGTCGAATCTTGAACAAGTTGCTCTCAGCTTCTGCAGCAAAGGCAGTAATAATGCGCAGAGTGCGCGACTCTTCAGACGCTCCATCCGTCCATGTCACATGCTTGAATCCAGCAGTGCGCATACTGGTGTGCCAGAACCACTGATCAGCGAGGACGTGTTTGCGTCCATCTTGGAAGAACCACCAGCCGTCGAGAAGTCCGAAGACAAGGTCAAACCAGAACATGTTACGAGTAAACTCTACAACAGACACGAAACCATCAGGCCTCAGCATAGCGCGCATGTTGCCGGTTGATTTCGTCAGGTTTTTAGTGGCATGGATGCAATTCGTGGACAAGATGACATGATATTTGCCAACATGTTGTTGCGGCGGAGCCTTCTCAATATCAATGACAGCGAACTCCATGTTCTTACGATCAGCAAACTTCTTCCGAGCGGCCGTCACTAGCGCGCCCGAGATATCGGTGAATGTGTACGTGAACGATATGCCGCGTCGGGTGAGGTATTCGATCAGATGTTTGGTGGTGCCACCAGTGCCTCCCCCGAGCTCGAGAATATGGAAGACACCGTCCTGTTTTGGTTTATCAAAAGCTTTGGCAAGGAAGTCGCCAAGTTGCTTGGTGATGGCTTCGTACATGGGCCCAAGTTGGTACACACGTTCAAGGAGTTCTTTGTTGGCCTTGTTTCTGAAGAGTAGGTTAATGGCATCATCTGTTCCTGAGAGGCACTCTGCAAGCCTTGAGCCAGTGATATGCAGAAGTTTGTGTTCATCGGCATGCTGCGGAAACTTTCGCAAGATCTCTTCCAAGATAGTGTTGGAAGACGCCAAGTCGACGGCCTTCTCTGTTCGAACCATCTCCCCTCCCTCTGAAGTAAGCAAAGACCCATCTTCGAGGATGTTGTAAAGTTGTTTGACCAAAAGGTTATGCTTCTCAAGGTGCTTGAATGGTGGCACGGTTTCGCCAGCCTCTAGAATTGTCAGGTCACTGCCCAACTTTTGGAACGCTTCGACGGTGTATGCAAGTACTAAGCTAGCTTGCATTGGGTAAACAGTTTTCCAAAACCCCGCGAAACCAGTTTGACTCGAGTACGCATCATAGCTATACCGAATGTCCTCAAAGGCCTGCTGCGCAGTTCCAAGGACAGCTTCAGGGCGCAAAAACGAAGGCTTTGGTTTGGGGCTTGGGGGCTCTTTGCGAGACTTCGATACCGAAATCTGTGATCGCTTTGAACCAGCAGAGCTAGTTGACGTGACTGTAGTATCTGACTCTAAACCCGAGTAGTCGCTCGTAGAGTCGTCACTGCTTGCACCCGAAAGCACGAGTGGAGAAGAAGAGCCACCGCCACAACCTCGCGATATGAGATAGTCGACAAGAAGCTTTGGTGTTGCAAGGGTCTGCCAATCCTCATTCGGTATCTCGATCTTGAAGAAGTTTTGAACTTCAGTCAAGACTTCCATGATCATGAGAGAGTCAATGCCGAGGTCATCCAGAGTCGAATCATCTTTGATATCAGACTCAGGAAGCTCTGCGACCTTGGCGAGAACCTTGCGCACATCTGAAGGAACTGTTGGTGGGGCTTCAGATGGCTCTTGCCGGCGGGCTCGACGTTCTGGTTTGGACTTCATGCGGAGCTTTTTCGTTGGTACTGCAACGGGCTCCGTGATAGCCACTGGTAATTTCGATTCAGGAAAGCGGGCCTCCGAAACATCTTGGGTGCTCTTGTTAGCACGGGAGAGGACCTTTGCAAGCGAGGAAATAGACACTCGCGTGAAATGTGCTCCTAAACCGAGGAGGACCAGTTTCTTCGTCTTTGTGTCAAACACAAAGATATCGTTGACAATTTCTCGATCACCTGTGGGGGCAAAGGTTGAATATACAATCCATCCCTTTGCGTCTGGCGAAGTGAACTCAAGATTCATTCGCATTGAGCTAACTTTGGTACACACAAAGACCTCGCCATCGCCAACCTCATTCAAGCTGTTTACATGGAGGCCAGCTACTTGGAAGAAGTTGTCGACTGCAAGTGGTCGGGTGATGGTGTTTTCGAGAGCCGGGGTTTCGTGGGATGGAAGCGTTACAGAGCCTGCTACTTGACGGTCTTTCGAGAAGATCGAGCGCATGCCTTTGTAGTATGGCGCATATGTAACTACCTTCTCAAAAACCTTGTATATCATAGCGCCTTGAATAGCCTCAGCCTCAAGGTCATCACGTAACTCCATGAAGCGCTTCGCTGAGACAAGGCGTTCATAGTGCTCGAAGTCAGCGAGCAATTTCTTGCTCTGCGACAGACCGATGATACCAGTTGCGTGAGAAGATGGTTTACTTTGATCCTTAGCCTCGCGTAACTGGCTAGTGAATTCAAAGGACCAGGTTGGCTTCGATGAGTTGTCCGAGCTCCAGAGTATAAGAGTGATGAGGCGATCAACAGCTAGCCCCAAAGGTGCTTTGATCTCAAGCTCTTCGATATCAGGATGAGCTGTTGAGTCATGGAGCATAGTGGCAGCTTTCGCAACGAGCTCAACATACAAAGGGGCGGGGCAAAGGGGTTCTGCAAGAACTGCATGTCCTTTTACATACGCCTCGTACTCTTTGCTGCGAGGATCGATCAGGAATTCGGCAACATTGTTATCCTTGTCAAGATACTTAGAGAAAGTAAGCAGCACAGGCTCCTTGGGAACTATCGGTACAGGTGGCAATTCTTCTAAAACTTTTGTGCTGACAGTGTCTTTCCATTCGAGCCAATGCCTTGATCTTTCGAATTGATATGGAGGCAAATTGATATCTGTATATTCAGCTCTTTGTCGGCGGTTGAATGGCCAGAATTGAACCGGGTAGCCAGCCTTCCAAAGTGAAACAGTTGTGTCGGCCAGGATCTCGCACGCGTGGCCGGGCCTGAGAGACACAGGGACAAATGCATCTCCCGGTGTAGTTTCCTTGCTGAGCGCTGCGCGAACCATAGCTGCGATGGACGAGGCTGAGCCAGCTTCAACCCACGTGCAAGACCCAAAACGATTGGAGATTCTTTGCACCGCTTGGTCAAAGTAGACAGCTGTGCGAGTATGGTCGACAATCAATTGAGGAGTAGCCTGCATCCAACTGGCTCCTTCCGAGCAAGTCTCTAGATGAATATTTGGAGTGTTTAAAGTCAAACTTTCGGCGATCCTGCGTAGCCCAGGAAGTAAAGGCTCAGTGAACCGAGAGTGAAAGCCGTTTGTTACTTGTAGTCGCTTAAATTTGGTACCAGAAGAGGAAGCGAGTCCTTGAACAGTATCGATAGCTGCAGAAGTGCCAACTAAGACGTGACTCATTGAACCGTTATAGCAAGCAATTTCGACGTCGTGTCCAAGGGTTTTGACAGATGAAATGAGGTTTGACACCGTCCTTCGATCTGCCTGCAGCGAAACCATGGAGCCCGCTTCGGAGCCCCAGTGTGTTTTCATCAAGGATGCGCGACCGCAAATAAGCTTGATTGCATCGCCCAGACTGATACTACCACTGACACAAAGTGCAGTCAGTTGACCGAAGCTGTGGCCGATAACAGCATCTACACGAAGGCCAGAGTCCTGCCATGCCATAGCTGAGGCATATTGCAGTGAGAAGAGCATTGCATGCAGGCTAACAACATCCTTAACAGGCTCCATCTGGAAGATGCCTGGATAAAGGCTAGGCAAATTAGCAGCTCGAAGCATTGCGTCGCAATTATCAAGATGAAGTTGCAGAATCGAAGAGCGTTCGAAGATCTCCTTATCGAGGCCAACAAAGTCGTTAACCTGACCACCGAAGCACAGAACCACGGGTTTCTTCTTTTCGGCGTCAACTTGGCTTACATCTGAGCTGTTTCCTGAGCCCACGGATTCCAGGAGGTCCAACAACTGTGCAGGGCCAGAAATGCTTGCAGAAAGAACGAGTGGTAATTTCCTATTTTGCTTGTTCGCAAGGTTAAACGCAATGTTGCCAATAAGGTTGCTGTCCGAAGTGGCGAGGGAACGCTGAACTTGAGAGGAAAGCGCTGCAGCATATGCTGACATACTCTTCATCGATTCTGCTGTGATATAGATAGGATACTTTGGTAGCCAAGCAGATTTCAGATACTGTGAACGATCTGGGGATTGCGTTGTAACGGAAGACCACTCACGAACGATCAATGCAGCATTACTTCCAGCCGCGCCATAATTGTTTATGCAGGCTGCTCGGAAGTCTGATCTCCAGGGTGCGGTCGATGTAGGAATCTCGACGCCTGTAGTGCCAAGAGCAGCAATCTTAGGGTTCATGGTGATGTAGTTGGCTTGCCTTGGAATCTGTTGCCGTTGGAGCATCAGGCAGACTTTGATGAGAGCAGCAACGCCAGCTGCTCCCTCAAGATGGCCTATATTACCTTTGACTGAAGCTACTCGGAGTGAATCGCTGCGAGCTTCATTGGCAAAAACTTTGCGAATGCTCTCGAATTCAATTGGATCTCCGACAGGTGTCCCTGGTCCTGTTAGTTACGAGTTCTGTAGAGGCTCAAGTCCTTGTATACGTACCAGTACCGTGGGCTTCAACGTAAGAAACGTCTTTAGGCATGATGTCAGCCTGACGAACTACCTTTTGGTAGAGATCTTGTTGTGATCCGCCATGAGGAACTGTAATATAAGTACAATTGCGATTTTGGTTGACAGCCGAACCAGCAATGACACCGATGATGTTATCTCCATCAGCCACTGCCGCTGACAGTTTCTTCAATACGACTAGACCAATGCCCTCTCCTCTACAGTAGCCATCAGCTCTTGAATCAAAGGGCTTCGTAGGGCCAGTAGGACTCAGAAAGGATGCAGCTGCTAAATTCTGGTAAAAGTTCGGGTTTGTGTATAAGCTAACACCACCGGCAATGGCTTGAGAGCAGTCACCAACTTGAATGGCCTTGCATGCCGCGTCGATGGCTACTGCTGATGAGGAGCAAGCAGTATCATATGTGATGGAGGGCCCAGTCCAGTCAAACCAATGGGATATGCGACCACTGAGGAAAGCTCGTAGCGTGCCAAGAGAGGAGAAGGCGTTCGGGTTGTGCGAAGCGACATTGTCGTTGTAATCATTGGAGCATGCTCCTATGTAAACTCCAATATCACGAGAGATTTCTTCACTCATAGCACTAAAATAACCCGAGGACTCCATTGCAGCATAAGCTACTTCCAGGAGAATGCGCTGCTGTGGGTCCATCGACGCTGCTTCCCTTGAGGACTTTTTGAAGAAGCGATGATCAAAAGCATCTGCATCGCGGATGAAGTTTCCAAAAAACTTCAGTTTGCCATCAGCTGAGCGCCGCAAGCCTGTTGTAGAGAATCTATCGGCTGGCATTTCTTGGCACATGGATCCGCCGCTGGCAAGAAGGTCCCAGAACTCCTCGAGTGAATCTGCTCCAGGAAATCTGCAAGACATTCCAACGATCGCCACAGAATGGTCAGGATAAGATCGATCCTGAGGGTTCACGGCTCCAGGAGTAACTGCCACTGATGGCAATGTACCATTAACGTTCAAAGTGGGCATTGGTGAAGCCAGCGGGGCATTACGCCACTTGAGTACCTCTAAGCCAGAGCCTTTGACTATAGAAGCTGGTATGCTATCCCTGAGGCCAAAGGATACGGCCACAGGTTGGTCGAAGGTAACTAGCTGAGACGTTGCGTTGACCATAGTCAGATACCAGTTCGATACATCCAACATGATGTCTCTGAGAACTAAGGCTGTGAGAGGAGCCGACCTATATATCTGGCCATCTACATTGGACCGTACTGGAAGCCGAAGTTGATCAGCAGTCGGGAAACTAAGATCACTCCGCTGGTTGCAGAAAGCCATGATACTTTGGAATGCATCTTTGTTCGTCTGTGAATGGCAGCGGCCTTCCAGACCAGCTGACTTGAAACTGATGTTCTGCGAAATGAGGTATTGGGTAAGAGATGAGATCGCGACTTTAGGCACAGTGATATTGGCATCAGCTGTGTCCCGTATTACGGAAATGTAAGCCTAACATGAGAGTAAGTGATAGTCTTTGGCGGGAGGAAGTGCTTAGGCCTTACGTCTGAGAACTCGTTGACAACAGACACGAGTCGGCTATGACTTTCAGCTGAGTTCCATCGCACCGCAAGTACGGTTGTATCGCGTTCGAGGCGATCAAGATCGATATAAGCGCCAACACAAGTGGCTAGTCGTAGTGCGACACCAGCATAGGCAACGATATCATCTTCATGCTGGGCTGATGCGACGGCTATCGCGCTCAACAGCCCAATGCAGAACCCTTGGATACCGCCCGCTCGCGCGCCATCCAATAATTGACTAAGTGTTGCTTTGTTAGGGTTGTTGTCCATATAATGAAACCATTGTGCCATGTGAATCATCACGGTGAAAGGCATGGAGAGAACATTTGGAGGTGTTGAGAAATCTCCACGAAAGGTTCCATCATCTATCCAGCCCACAAGTTGTTGGAGGACATCACAGCCGGAAATGCTTCGAAGACGCGGATCTTGTCTTGCCAGGTCGTTCCATAGTGTAGGTAGGTTCCTTATGGCTAAGACGAATGATCGTAGTCGTGAGTCTTTTAGAAGCAACAATCGAAGCTGCGAAAGGTAGTCGATGGTTGGCCAAGTGGTTTGAGGTCCAAACACGAACAGTGCTGGAGACGACATTATGCCGAAAGAAAGTTGAGAAGTTACTGAATGATGATGTCTATGATGGTCTATAAAGCGCATAAAATTCCCTGCGTTGAGGGGGAAAAGAGGGTATCCAGTATAAGTGTTGAAAATTGGCTGCGAAGATACAAGTACAACCTTGGTGGTTACCGGCCGGCTTAATTAAGTCATTTTGCAGTACTGATTTGCAAAGCAAACATTGTAGATTATTACAAACGTAGGGTCCGGGCACTCGGGCTATTGAGAGTAGTCTCTGACATGATCCTTTTCTGGGGACACTCGGGTCCTGGGGCACGATCACAGCCCCTCGAGCTAATTCTCAGCTTACTTGCGGCGCAATCACACAAACCTCCATTCCACACCAGCATTGAACTTTTCGACTTTACACCCAGAAGCAGATAGTTCTTTCATCGCCTTGTCGATTCGCAATGGCTATGTCCCCCTCGGTGTTTTCGCAAACATTCCCACCTGCACCAACTCTCACTGAGAAGAATATTGGTTCCCTCAGCGGCAAGGTAGTGCTGATTACTGGCGCCACCTCAGGTATTGGATATGAATTGGCAAAAGTTTTATATGAAAGCGGCGCAGTTGTTCACATTACTGGGAGATCTGAGGCCAAAATCGAAAAAGCATTGGTCGATCTGAAGAGTGGGCGACCGCGTGTCGACAGCGGCGATGTCAAAGGATGGCGTCTTGATCTGAGCGACTTGTCGAGTATCAAAGATTCGATTACCCCGTTCCTCGCCAGCGCAAATAGACTTGATGTTGTCTTCCACAATGCAGGCGTTATGAAGCCTCCGAAAGGTAGCAGAACGAAACTGGTCAGTCCCTATAACTTCTCGTTCCGAAGAGAGATAACGCATACTCACACACTTACCATAGGGGCATGATCTCGAAATGGGAACGAATTGCCTAGGGCCGTACCTTGTGAACCACTTCCTCGAGCCTCTCTTGCGAGCCACGGTAGCATCTGCGCCAAAGGACAGTGTGAGGGTAGTATGGCTGTCCTCGATGGTGGCCGTAGCAACGGTTTCAGAGGGTATCCAATTTGAACCCGACGGCAGTTCTCCCGTTGTACTGGACAATGTGATGCAGAACTACATGCAATCGAAAGTTGGCAATACCTTTTTCGCAGCTGAAATGTCGAAGCGGATGGGTAGCGCGGGGGTCATTAATGTCAGCGTGCATCCTGGATTTCTGGCCACGCAGCTCAACAGGCACGCGCCCTCAGTGCAAAGACGGATCATGGTACGTTTCACTCGCGCTGTTGCTATACCTACGCTAATTTTTTATAGGGAGCGCTTCTAAAACCGGCCATTTTTGGTGCATACACTGAGTTGTGGGCGGGTTTCTCATCTCAAGTGACCAGGGAGCAGGATGGTGGGTTCATCGTTCCATGGGGCCGATTCGGGACTTTACCGCCTCCAATTGAGAAAGGGCTTCGTGGCAAAAAGGATGGCGGCTCAGGGCTGGCTCAGCAATTCTTAGATTGGTGCCAAAGAGAAACGCAGCCTTACATGTAGGAACACACATTAGCAGTTGGTCTGACGAGCGTTATGTTGATAAGGGCTATGTTATGTTACGCGACACCTAGGTACCTAGTTAGTGCACTAATCTATTTTGGGATATGCAACCATCCCATTTAGCCTATGCCCACACGTGGTAGATGAGACTATGATTATTTCGCATGCACCCACTCTTTCAATGCAGAAAGTTGTTTAGGCCATTTTGAAGAGCCTCAGTTGACAGATCACACAGAGCTTTCATATGGCTAGGCCCGTGCTGCAATGCACCCTTGACTAGGTAAATGGCCGAGCTTACCTAGGTAACCCAACGGACCCGAGCCCACATGTGGTTGGTACCGGGTCTAACTGAGGCATACAGCTCATATCATCTTCCTACTCAGATACCTGACGGAATCATAGATCGTAAAAGTCAATGCAATGTCTTCCAGCGTTTCCGTACCTACATCCCCGCTCTCTTTGAGCACTTCGATGGCGACATCACCATCCTCAGCCCCAAACACTGCAATGCCATCGTTCACAAGAGCGCATATTGGCCTCGATAGTGCTAGCAGTGGCGTTCTGACTATTCCCGAATTGATCGAGTTCAATGCTCGGGAAAATGGTGATCTTGTTTTCTGCATACAAGCAAACAGAACTGGTGAGAACACATCTATCTCCCACAGCCAGCTCAAGCAGGCTATTCACAATTGCCGCCGCCACCTCCTCAAGGCCGTTAGCCATTTGAAACAGCCTGAGAAGGGTCCTGACGGCAGATTCGTCAAGGGGCATCCGATTGCGCTGCTTGGAGAAAGCAATGCTGTCCTCCTGATATACCTGCTTACTTTAGTGAGCATGGGCGTTCCAGTAAGTTCACTGCTACGTGCTTTACACTGTTCAATAACAGTATGAATAACTATTCCTGAAATAGGCTGTTCTACTATCTGCACGCCTCAGTCCCACTGCAGTCCGACATCTGCTCTCCGAAACCAATGCAGTAGCCATCATAACATCGGCTAAGTTGCGCACGACAACCGCTGAGGGTATTTCACAGAGTTTCGAAACTGAGAAATCACTACCCATTTACGATCAAGTCGACCTCGAAGTGCTGTTGGACAACAGCACAGAAATTACTGCAGACAAAGTCCATGCTCCAGGCTACTATATCGATGAAGCAGATCGCAATGTCTTGATATTGCATTCTTCGGGGACAACAGGACTACCTAAAGCGATATTCACATCACATGGCTACCTTCTGTCATTCACAACCTGTCATGACTTGCCTTACAGTAGCAGCACCGAGCAGCCGTGTCTGTCAATGCTCCCACTCTATCACGGATTTGGACTCATCGCCCCTCTTCTATCAATGGGCGTAGGAATGCCCTTTTGTATTCCACCGAGCTCCGGTATCCCAACAGGTGTCTCAATCGCAGAACTGCTCCGACTTACAGACGCATCATCTCTCATCACTGTTCCCTCTATCCTTGAAGAAATATCCCTTCTTGCAGACAACGAAGGTGTCAGGCTTCTGCAAGGGCTAAATTTTGTTGCATTTGGTGGGGGTCAATTGAAACCATCAGTTGGAGAGACATTATCTGAAGCTGGTGTTCGACTCGTGAATCACTACGGCACAACAGAGAGCGGACCGCTTGCTCCACTCTTCATACCTGGGCCGGACTATGACTACCGATATTTCCGACTACGGAAGGATATCAAGCTACAAATTGAACGAGCCCAAGATGCTGCAGACGGAAGTTCACGGTTTAGCTTGACCACATATCCACCTGGGTGGGGGACTGCGTTTCCAATCCAGGACCAACTTGTCCAGAATCCCTCTTGTCCTGGAACCGATTTTAACGCAGTGGGACGAAACGATGCCGTCATAGTTCTTGCAACTGGTGAAAAGGTACTACCTTCCATAATAGAAACACAACTTCTAAACGACGAACGTTTGTGTGCGGTTGTCGCCTTCGGTGACAGTCAATTCGAAATTGGTATAATTATTCAGCCGAGCCCACATGTAACCGTAAATTCACCAGAAGATTTCAAGCAAGATATCTGGCCTCTGATTGAGCGCGCAAATGCAGATATGGATGCCCAAGGCCGTGTTTCATCGCTCGACCTTGTCATTTATATCCCACCAAACGTGATTCTGCCTCGATCGGACAAAGGGTCTATTTTGCGACGCGAGGTAATCAAACAATTTGAGACTGATATCAACAAGGTTTATCATGATCTAGAAGAGCATGTAGTTGCAAACAAAACCACGCGACTTGACATGGACACGCTTGAGGATGAGCTGCAAGAGTACATTCAAAAGTCTCTAGGTTGGCGAGTTCCCGAAGGCCGTTGGTCTCCGGACGATGATCTGTTCGAAATCGGAATGGATTCTCTTCAAGCCT
Source organism: Shiraia sp. slf14 (assembly GCA_000498155.1). Classification (NCBI taxonomy): domain Eukaryota; kingdom Fungi; phylum Ascomycota; class Dothideomycetes; order Pleosporales; family Shiraiaceae; genus Shiraia; species Shiraia sp. slf14. The sequence continues at coordinate 83,740 of AXZN01000010.1, forward strand.
TGCAATTGCGGCGGCATCTTCTTGGGGCCCTCCCGACATCTGAAGGCCTCGTTTCAGCTTCTACTCGCGTGCCACGCGACTTCATTTACAAACATCCTTCCATTACCAAAATGGCCAAAGCACTGAGAAGCGAAATTGTTTTAGATGGCGACGATGAAGGCTCCTCCTCTGCCATCAATGAGCTTTTGGCAGAATTTCGATTTTCTTCGCCTCCGGCAACATTATCTAGAGAACAAGACGAGTCCATCATCCTTCTGACTGGTACTACAGGCAGTCTGGGTGCGCACATTCTCGCAAAGCTTGCTTATTTCCCAGAAATTCCGCGCATAGTCTGCTTGTTGCGTCCTAAATCTCAGTCTCATCCTGTAATTCGACTACGCGATTCTCTTACTGCAAAAGGTTTGCATATCCCAGACCGCGCATGGTCACGTATCGAAGTCATCGAGACAGATATGGCAAAGCCCAACCTAGGTCTCAGTAAAGTATGGTATGCTGAGTTGCAATCGCGTGTAAAGTACATAGTACATGCCGCTTGGCCTATGGACTTCAACCGCAAAGTGCACTCCTTCCGCGATGCGTTTCAGAGCCTACAACATCTTATCCTTTTGGCTCAGCAATCGAGCGAGAAGCGTCACAACATAAAATCAAGGCTTATATTTGTGTCTTCGATTGCTGTAGTCGGTCAATATTCCAAGATCACAGGCGAACCTATGACCCCAGAGATACCAATGCCCGACAGCTCGTACACGAACCATATCGGGTACGCGCAGGCTAAGTTCATCTGCGAACGTATGATAGAAGATGCTGCAGAGAAATACAAAGGGCAAATAGAAGTGGGATATGTGCGTGTAGGGCAGATGTCTGGAAGTTCGATAACGGGCTTCTGGAACGATAAGGAGCACATTGCAGCTCTTGTTGCGGCCTCGAGCGCCATTGGGAAACTTCCTCAACTTCAAGGTGTACGTACCCCAGTCGTCGATAAACTTGCACTACTAAACATAAGAGCAGACACTTTCATGGATCCCCGTCGACCATGCAGCTTCCGTCATTCTCGACATTGTTCATACCGACAAGCCACTGAATATCGTATATCATCTTGAGAATCCTATCCGCGAACCCTGGCATGATGTCCTATGCCGCCTCTCATCTTGCATCGGCGTTGATATCAATCAATCACTCCCCATGTCGGAATGGATTGCCGAAGTACGGGCAACATTTTCCAAGTCAGCACAAGCTGTGAAATTAGCAGACTTCTTTGTGGAAGACTTTGAGCACATGGCATGTGGCAACGTCATCCTAGACACGTACCAAACGAGGCAGGTGTCGTCTATATTGCGGAAGCTGGGCCCTACTGGAGTGGACGAGGTGCAGAAATATGTTGAGTGGTGGAAGAAAGCTGGCATTTTGTAAGGGTTGTTATCGCGTTTTAATCTTTTGCATTGTATGGTATTTCGATATCGCATAGATAGCACAGCAGATTTTCGAGATATTATTGAGCAGATACCTTGCATGATTTGGAATGTGCTGTCTACTTAAGAATACAGTTCCGTAATGCTAACGAACCTTGAATAGCACGATGGTATACGTAGTTGGGCTAACGCCCCAAGATAAGAATCGCTGGTGCTGCTAGCGAGGAGAACGAAGAAGAGAAGAAGAGGAGTGGAGGATGGTGATGATAATGAGGGTGGGGGTAGCTCTGGGGGTGCAGGATGGGTTGGGGTTGGGGAAGGACGGGCAATGACCCAGTATAGAGATATAGTTTCTTGTATATATATTATAGTTCTATGCTGCTCTAAAGCATAAAATACCATCTTACACTTCACTATCACTCCATCCCAGTCACTAACATAACCTTCACTGCCTTCCCCTCTACTTCCAAACTTTCATTATCACGTACGAACTTCCTCAGGGACTCTAAAGTATCGAAAGCCAGCCACCAAATATGCACATTGTCCTTACAATTCATCCCAACCGCCTCCAAACCATACCCCACGAACACTTCCGCCAAGTCTCTCGCAGAAAGCTGCGGAAGCCTCCCCCCATCTCCAGCCACAAGTCTCACCGAAAAAGGATACCCCGTCCAATCGCGGAACGCTTTCACAGGTAGCAACGACGAGGATGTTTCAACATGGCCTCTGCACCGCGACGTCGTCATCAATTTCACACCAGCCAACAAACCAGCCAGCACAGCAAGATGGCGCACTGCATCATTCGCCGCCGAGCGCTGATGCGCATTCCGCCGATTATCAATGATCCCCAGCCCGCCCACTGCATCCGTGAGACCCAATCTAACGCCACCGCACTGCGCAGTGACGAGTTCTTGGACATCTGCCCAGGCGGCGAAGGAAGATGCGAGGGCAGGGTAGTGCTCAGACATCCATTTGAATTCCATTTGCATGTCGTAGCCGATGAGGATGAGGGGTTTACCGAGGGTTTGGAAGGGCGATAGGGTTGTTTGGAGGGCGGGACCTGCTTGGAGGGCGGTTTCGAGGCGGGTTGTTTGGCCGTGGCGTTTGAATTCGTAGGCCTTTTGGTTGGGCGCGTGCAGTTCAAAGGTGTAGGCTTGCACGGCGTTTTCGTCGAAGAAGCGGCACCGCCCTATGCAGAAGCGTGGTGTGTTTTCGCGGACGGGGAGTATGGCGAGGCCCATTTCATTTATGGTTTGTGGTGAGGATTTCATGTCGAATGCTACGAGAACATTGTTTGACATGCGGTTTTTCAGTTCTTGAAGGTCTGTTATTTTGGAGCTCCAGAGAGGTTCCAAGTGAGTGGTTTTGAAAGGTGGTTTGTGGTTTCTGAAAATCATTGTTTCAGTGCAGATGTCCAAAGCTTGCCAATCGTGTTGAATGGAGGCAACAAGTCGAGCTCGAGGATATCGAGTGGGCAAATACTGCGCAAAGATGGGTTTCAGTGAAATTGTAGCGGCTTCGTGCGACCAGCATCTGTTGGGACCAAAGCTGATGATCAGAGTGGTGAGAGAAGGCGTACAATTTCTAGAGAACTTTTTGAATCCTATACCCGGATACCTTGATTCCTCAAGTAAGCTTAAGAACGGGGTCCGGTAGGTATTATAATGTGGTACTCCACAGAAGCTCTACCCCCGGTTCAACTCTACCAGATCTACTCCTTGCCCAACTAAACAAAATTGTCAGAAGTCAGAAACTTCCAGTACAATGACCATGACTGAATGAGTTTGAAACGTGGTATGTCATTGGTAGTTAGAATGCAATTGTAGCGTGAACACACGCCGATAGGATCACACCCCTTCCGCTCTCTCTGTTCCCCTACTAATCGAGCCCAAACCCAGGTATATAACCCCCCATCTAACCCTAATCTTTCACATACGACCATAGGACACTGAGAACAGGGCTTCCCGTTCGCTCAGCCTTACTTAAGCAGTGTACCGGCGGACTAGTACTCAGGTGGGTGACCACTGGGGAATCCCCGCTGTTGTATGTTTTTGCCTTTATTTTTTCTTGTCCTAGGTGGGTGGGTGAGTTAGGGCTTTTATAGAATAGTGGTTGGTCGGTTAAGCGGTCTGGCCGAGGAAGGGCCGTGGATAAGATCAGGCTTGCTTGGCATGGGTATTGCGCCACCATCCTTCAAGATGAGGTTTGCTTTTTTTTTTGTAGGGATTTGCTTATTATGGGAGAGACAAGGTAGAAAAGCAAGTAATCATAGAATAATACGTGTTTTGAAAGGGTATCACAAATCTCTATGCAATCTAACTTCAACATCTACACGAATAAGACCGATCTGAAATATATACTCAAGAAAGTATGCAAAACAACAAACTACGGGGATGGGTATCATCCGCATATGATGCTTATTTACTGCGGTGACTAGCAATGCTCGCCCGACGGGCCTCGAGGATCTGTTCCTCGTGCGTGGGTGGACCTTCGTAGTTCTTCTTGCCCCATACAAAGTACCAGACAGTAGCCACAAGGAAGAAAGCGGCAAAGACAACGGAAGCGTAGTTCATGGTAGTCGGAGTGACGGGAAGGGCAGTCGGCATGGAGAAGAGAGGGATGGCAAGGGCGGACCATACTGCAAATGCGAGTTAGCGTCATGTGATTTAATTTGAGGTGAAGGAGATAAGACTTACGCAGTGCAACGACATTGCAGAAAGCACCAAAAGGTCCGAGGTGGAAGTTTCCAGCACTGATTTGAGATCGACCCCGGATGAGCGAGATGAGGATGGGGATAGCGTAGCTTGTAGTCAAGCAGATGACACCGACACCAGAGAAGGCGTTGAAGGCGACAGGGGCTCCGAAGTAGATGAGGCCAAGGACAAGTTGAACAACCATGCTGAGCATCATGGCGTTAAAAGGCACATCCAACTTAGGGTTGATAACCTTCCACCACTTATAACCCGGAATAGCGCCATCACGAGCGAAAGCCCAGGTGGCTCGGGAAGCGGCTGTAGTGCATCCAATACCACACATGATACCCAATACCAAGAGTGGCATGAGCAACGCAATAGCGGCACCAGGCGAGCCGACTGCGCTTACGATGATGGTTGGCACAGGCTGGCCAGATACCAGGGCGAACAAATCTGCCTGATTGGGCAGAACGAAGACTAGGGGAATGAGGAAGACGAGGCCACAGATGGTGTTCAAGGCGACGGTGCCGACCAGAGCCTTGGGAACCTGTGTAGCAGGGCGCTGTACTTCTTCACACATACTAGAAACAAAGTCAGCGTATAAACAATGGTCGAATGAGAATTACCGATTGATGATGAGATGCTGCCATGGGAAAAAGGTCGCTCTGGATCGGCTGGGATGGATTGTCGCTTGGGATTTGTTGCATTGGCAGGAGTGTGGGCTTGGGGAGTGCATGGGCAAAACTGCTTGTCGCTCTGGTAAAAGAAAAGGTAGGCTCACGAGATGATCATTCCCGTAGATGAAGTGGCATAAGCTGCATGGAGCAGACCAACACAGAAAGACCATCCAGGTACCCATCCAGAGTTGGAGGGGTCAAACTCGGTGAAGACGTATTTGGCGCTGTGGCGGCCGTTTTTCGCAATGGCAAGGACGCATACGACAATGGCAAGGACACCGGCAAAGGTCCAGAAAATGGCGAAGGTCTAATCTAGTAAGTAAAGCGTGTAACATATGGCGCAGATGGGAGCTCACATCGAGAATTGGCAGCCAGCGGTTTCCACAAGAAGACACAAAGTTGCAAAGGAGGGTGAGGGCGAGGAAGATGAGGTAGATCTGCCAGTCTTTACCAGCAAAAATGCCCTCGCCAGCCGAGTTTGTAAAAACATTGATGCACGCGCCGAGGAAGAGTGCAGTGGCGAAATTAACAGCGAGGGTAATGGTAATGTTTCCGACTACGAAAGCCCAACCACAAATCCAAGATGCAATCTTTCGGTACGAGGGTGGTGCAAGCATAAAGGTTTGGTAGTAAACGCCTCCGCTAGTTGGGTAGACACTGGTAATTTCTCCAAGAGAAGCAGCTACGCAAAGAATGATCAGGGACACAGCGAGCCAGCCCCAAATGATACCAACGGGTCCAGCGCAGGCAATGGGATAGTACAAGGTGGTTGCCAGTCCATATGGCACGGAAGCCAGGACAAAGGACATGAAGGCGACCTGGAAAGTAGACCGCGACCGCTTCAACTCAGCCTTGTAGCCCATAGCCTGCAGAAGGTCGTCGGCATCATTGGGACCGCCAAACTCGGGCGAGTTTGCTTTGCCCAGACTCATTTTGCGATTCTTTTTCTCGGATACAGGTCGATGGTGGATGTCATTCTCGGCAGCGTAGGCATCCGACTGTGTGCCGTAGCGGTAGTCGGACATGAGAGGCAGCGTGTCGTCGGCTTCTTCGTCGACGTCGACCTGGGGGAAAGGAGGGGGGGCGGGAGGGCGAGAGGAGGATGCTAATGGCAAAGAACTGCAGTACGACATCCTTGGAGGTGCGGGATGAGCGCAGTCTTTTGAATGGCTGCACCTGCACGTCAGCCCGCGTTTGGCAAGGCAGGCCACGAGCGGGCTAGCTAGGATCGAGGCAAAGCGTTGTCCGCGCCTATCTCAAACAATCCCAAGTGCGCGCTTGGCGGCTCCATGGTGAAGGAGGTTTGCCCCACCAAGGCTGGCTAGTAGGGCCGAAGAAATCACCGGCCGGGACAACGAAGCTTTTGCGGCTGCAGACTTTGGCTGGGACCTATGCCGGGAGCGAACAGGAAGCTGGGGAGATGAGGTAGCAAACGCCTGGACCACATGCCATCCTTGGGAGTTTGACAAAGACGACAACTTAATCGCGCGCGCGACCGCCCGAAGAAGCTCCAGCGCGCTGTGGGGTTCCCTGCGGCGTATCTTAAATGTCAGCATCTCAGCCAATAGGCGTCGCCGACGGTGTCAGACTGAATCGTTGTGGAGTTGGGTGCTGCGCTTGGTGCCGGCGATGGTTCCTTAAAGATGAACGAGTTGCAGCCAGGAGATTGGTCGTGTGCCGACAACCTGGCTGTGCAAGAACCGCAACCATTGGCGACGTGGGTGAGTACGAAGTGCTGTACGCACATGTGATAGGTAAGTTGCACCGTATAGATACTCCAAGCAGAAGAAGCATACGAAACAGTGGTGAGGTGGTGAGTGGAACAGTATGGAAGGCATCTACTGCGATGGACCATGTTAGTGTATTGGATCGCTCTTGCCTTCTTCCTGCACGCCCTACGCCGTCAGATGGGGAAGGAGAAGTAGCGCTCCATAGCACCAACGCCTCCATCAGCGAGTGTATAAAGTCCAAAGCCTACATAGTATACAGATGATAATAAAACCATCCATCCCAAGAAAGCAAGTCTCTTGTAACAACTGCATTAGCGACCGTTTTTGATATCAAACTACCATGCATCACGAGATAGTCGCCCTGGAGAAACAGCACCAACCCCTACCCCCAACCGGCTTCTCCTTCCCACCCCCCACAACCTACACCCTCACAGCCTACGACTCCACCTCGTCGCGCGACAAGCTCCACGCCCGCATCCACAATGCCACCATCATCATCGTCACCACCGTGAAAATCGACGCCCAAACCCTCCACCCATCCATCACACCTCACCTGCGCTACATCGCCGTCTCCGCCACAGGCACCGACCTCGTCGATCTCGCCGCCGCCGAAGCCCGGGGCATCAGAGTCACAAACTGCCCTGGCGCCAACCTCGACGCCGTCTCAGAACATGCCATCAGCTTGTACTTTGCGGCGCGCCGGCGCACCGTGCTGCTCGACCGCAAGACGCGCGAGATCCCCAGTGAATGGAAAAGGAAAGGGTCTGTCAACAGGTGCATGCGTCTACCAGATGGCCAGCCCCCCTTGACATGTCGCGAGGAGGTGGTCGGCGTGGTCGGGTATGGCGGACTGGGTAAGTTGCCTTGAAGGGTGATGGGAGTGGACGTGCGTGTGTGGGCGGGCGTGCGTGCTGACAAGCGCCCAGGGAAGCGCATCGCGGATCTTGCGCGCGGTTTGGGAATGAAAGTCCTGGTCTCTGCGCGCAAGTCTGAAATCACAAGCGACGACTCTCGCGCCCCTTCGCCTTCTGATACGACGTCTGGGGCAAGTGAGAGGATTGATCGACGGCCGTTTGATTATGTTTTGCAACATGCTACTGTGCTGGTTCTTGCTCTGCCGCTTAATGCGCAGACGCTGAATCTCATATCGACTGCTGAGCTGAATAAGATGCATCCCTACGCTGTGTTGATCAACATTGCGCGCGGTGGCATAGTAGACGAAGAAGCAGTTGTGCAGGCTCTCAAGGACAAGCGAATAGCTGGCTATGCCACCGATGTATACCAGGTTGAACCTGTTGGTGGACCTGAAGACACGCCCCTGCTAGCAGAGGATGCACACGATCTGAACATCACCCTAAGTCCCCATCTCGCATGGTTCTCGCAGCGCACTCTCAAGAATCTAGGTGACATCTTGAAGGCGACTATAGATGGCTGGGCGAATGGTAAGGAAATTAATGTCATTGTCTAGAGACTAATTCAAAATATGCAAGTGAATCCATGTCTCATCAGGCTCCTAGGTGATAGCCCCCATAGTACACCACACGCTTGTTTTCCGTGTACCAAATGCCGTATTCCATACCAGTACACGTGCCAATGAAGTTTCGGATTCTCTCTTTTCTGCTAGTCATCACCTTCAAGTTCATCGCCCAACTGTCGCTTCACCACGTCTGGCGCCACGCCCCCGCCACTACTACCACTGTTCCTTCCCCTTTCTCCCCTGTCCTCCCTCTCCTCCCCATAGAACGGAATTCGAAACGCAATTTCGCCGTGCGCACTCCCCTCGCCCTCATTCCCTTTCTCCATCTTCTCCATGCTCTCTTTACGCTCCACTTCCTTCGTCGCCTGCTTGGGTTTGGAATAAGAAATAAGCCTCTTCAACGTGCAAGGTAATGTAGTCGATAATCTTGCCAATGGCGAAAGTGCTGGCCCGGGGGATACATCACCATGTGCGTTAGGTTGGTTTGCGGGTGGAGTTGGTTCCTCAATGTCGATCCTGGGAGTCGGTAAGGGGTCAGGTACTGGTATGGGTAACCGAGGGAATGGAGAGAACGGAGAAAACGCTTCTGTGCATACTTCGCCTTGCTCATCTTCATCATGATCACGAAATTGTGTAATGGCGTGCCGTCGGCCGAGTAAATCTGGTGTACCTGAATGTTCGGGCGAAGAATGGACGGTTATTTCTGCATCTGCTTGTTCACCATCCTCGTTTTCGTTACTCAAATGTGGTGAGTCTGCGTGTGCCATACCCTCAGGCTTATACAGTACTGGCCCAAAATAATCTTCTCTTTCCCTCCCTCTCCCATCCTCGCCTGCCGAAGCACCATCGTAAAGTATGGCCATAGGGCTTCTCGTCCTGGTAAAGATTGATTTGCGAGAATCTTTGATCCTGGGAGGGGAAAGTGAAAGTGTGCTGGGCAAATCTTTATCCATCACTTGACTTTTACGGCGGCGCCGTGTATGCAACTGGGGACTCTCTTGCGGCGACGGATTCTTCTGCGATACTGGTGCGGGGCCTATGTTTGACAAAGTGCTCTTGGGGGTTGGCGGATAGAGGCCAATCTCAACATCTGTCCATGGTGCTACTTCTTTTATGTTGCGCTCGAACGCCATCTCTGTACGCCCATTGCTGATTTTGGAAGATGAATCTTGGTTTTGAGCTTTGAGATGAGAGTTGGGCCCTAGTAATACTTGAGGCTTTTCATGGCTATCGGCAGGTTCAACGAGCGTGCTTCCTCTGTTAGGCGTGAGGGGGAAATGATCCATATCTGGTATTGTCATAGGAGACACCACAACCTGCTCTTCCTGCCATTGTTTCTGAGGCTGATCGAAATGTAATCGCTTGAATGTTGGCATGTTCATCATGCTTTCGGAGCTTTGTATTGGTGTCTTCTTTACGTTCATTGTCTTTGACTGTGGTTGATGAGCGAGCACTGGTGGTGCAACTTTGATTAACTTGCTGTCTGCCCTCACTGGCTGTCCAATTGGGTTATGTACTTTGCGTCTTCCGTCGCGGTAAATCTTGCGTAGCCGCTTGTATTCTGAATAATCGTCCGTTTCCGTTGCCGTCGGGCGTTTAGCAACTTCTGACATGGGAACCTCGTCTACACGGTCGAATCTGATTTCGAAAAGAATGTCGCCTTCCTTCCAATGACCGGTCGTCGTGTCAGATGCCTTTGCTGTACGAATCGACCAACCATCTACTTTGTATCTGTACAACGTTAGAATATGTCATAGTGTTGAGAAAACGACTCACAAGCCCTCATATCTCACTCCTGCTTTAGGTCCCCACAGGCTATTGATGTCATGGCTTCGCAGAACCCGTATTGGATCTCTACTTCGCGGTGTAGCTGCTGTCAGTCGATACTTCCCTTTATCAGACTGTGGGATGCGATATGTGAAGTGGTCTTCGGAGTTGGCTTCGACTTCACCAATCTCCTTCAACACCAAGGCATATGCCCCATGTTTGTCAAAGCAAGTTCCACCTTCGACAGCCTCTACTCCAATGATGCCAGCATGATGCGCGAAGAGCGTATTGATCCACCAGCTGCAGAATATATAGTCAGTAGAGTTATGACATGGGTTTTAAGAAAAACTCACTCGCCAGCTCGGAAACCAAGATCCCCCAACTTGTGAGCTCGCTTATGATGTATCTTGTCAGGGCAAGTTTCTGACCACCGCTTGAGAAGTGCCTTAGTCTAGGGTCAGTTACAGGTTATCACAAGATGGCGTTTTCGACTCACTTCACGAGAGTACTCGTTTGCATTAGCGATACCCTCGAGCCTGCCACCCCTTCCATATAGAAAAGGGTGGAGCTGACTAAAGGGACCGAATTTGATAGACCAGAGTGAAAGAATCTTGTCGCAATCGTCGCACAATCCACCTGGCCACCGAGTGGCTACGCCTGCGATATCCTGGACCGCACGGTGGATTCCAGTCGCACGTAAGTCCAAAGCGGTGAGACCTGGTGCCTGACTGAGTGCGATGAGAGCTTCGCGCAAGGCCAGTACATCGTCTGGTCGCAGAATATCAGGTCCCTCGCGAGCCACAAGCGGATCGAGCTCATCGCGGATCCATACAGCAAGCCGCTTCAATTTGGGTCGCGAAAGTTCTGTAGTTTGAGCAGTGGTTGGGAACGTCATTCCGATTTGTCTTTCCATTCTAGCAATCGCGTGGTTGTGAGTGGAAGGTCAATCACTGCTGAAGTTGGGCGAGCCTGAGCAGTAAATAGCAGGCCATACTGTCAGAGTCAAAGGCAGGTCAAACAATGGAAAAGATAGGTGAGGGGCAATTGTTGTTTTGGATGGAGGGCTGTGATGCTCCTGCTACCTGAGCTCAACTGCGTTTGCTCAATCAGGCTAACGTGACTGCCTGTTACCACTGTTCGCTCCTGCCTCAATCACGATCCGCAGCTTTTCGCTTTTTCTTCTTTCTCCGCTTCTTCGGCGCCTCAGTTGTATCTACTTCCTGTGCTTGCTTCACTTCCTGGTCGTCGTCATCGTCAAAGCCGTGCCCCTCCTCGTCCTTGTCGTCAATAACCATTGCGGCTTCTCCAGCATCGTCAACCCCACGAACAAACCCGGCAACGAAGAAGCCCATCGTGCCATCATTAGTTCCTTTATCGCAACGAATACACCCGTCAAGAACTTCATCTTTTGCAGCCTGTGGAATATCAATATTGAGTTTATCATCCTCCCAGACACCTCGCCTCTGCCAGCTCTTCAAGCCTTCAACCTGAGAAGCTCTTTTCAATATCCTCCATCCCCGCTCTTTAGCAATATTTGATGCCAGCGCCTGGAACACTACGCTTTCATTTTCCTCAAAGTGGATCGAACACGTAGAATATGTGATTTTATGTGCGCTTGCGAATCTCATCGCATGCGTCAAAATGTGAAGCTGGAAGTTGGACAAGCTAGTAAGTCGCTCAGACAGCTTGCCTTCAGTGGGTGTCTCCTCTTGTGTTGTATCATCAAGTTCGAGGTTCAGCTCAGCAGTAGCATCAGGTGATTGGAGTGTCTCATCTCCTCTCTTTCGCTTTTTGCCCTTCCCTGCCGTTTGTGCTGATTTCGATGCGCCCTGCTGACTGGGTAAGTGCATTTTGATCGCGTCGTCCCGGCCAACGATTCCTGTACCAGAACAACTGGGGTCGAGAACAATGGCGCCCACATTGGCAAACTCATCCGAGCCAGGTTTCGCAGCGAGAAAATCGCTTCCTCCTTTTACAGTGACGATGCTGTCAGCTGAAGCAAGTTTGACCATCTTTTGGAGTGTCGAAGTCCTAATCTTGTCCCTTTCAAACGCAATGACCTTTTGCTCTTCGCCTTCATGCCTCTGCGCTGAGACAAATGCTGCGATATGTGTAGTCTTGTTTCCTGGAGCTGCACAACCGTCGATAACGTCTCCGTCATCAGACGACAGGTCGAGGAGGTACGCAGGGAAGCAAGACGCCTTGTCTTGGAATATAATTTCGCCCTTCGTGTACGCAGGAGCGCGGGTCAAGTTGATTTTCGATGGAAGAGCCAGCAAATTTGGAATATTCGGATCCTCATAATAAAGCTTGGCTGTCCCTCGCGCTTGCTGTACTTCAGCAAGATCTTGTACCCTTTCGAACCCTGCGAATGTAGTCGCCAGCTGCTGTTCCAATGTGGACTTGATTGTATTCACTCTGACCCATCTTGGATGTCGAATGACCTTTTGCGATGCCTCATCATTACTGCTCAACTCGCCATTGTTGACTGCCTCCCTAAAGGCATCCAGCGTGGCATGTCCATATCGTATTCGCGCTTTGGTGAATTCCGCAGTCAGTCTCGCTTTATGTCTCGTTATCGCAAGCTTGAGTACATGGTTCGCGGCAGCAGCTACACCTCCCTTCGCCAGTAGCAGATCGTGTGTGAGGAGGACCGCGAGGATTGGCGTAAGCTGCACAACATGTAAGCCAGATTCAACACTACGAACTTCAATCCCTGACCCATCGATAATAGAAATTGACATTCAAAAATCCATAAAACCAAAAATACTGCATACCTTCTTCTCCTCCCCCAACACCCCCGTCCGCTCAATAACATCCTTCAGCACAACCGACCACTTCGACGCTTCCGCAATCAGCGCAAATATCTGCCCCGGTGTACTTTTCAAATCCTTCTTCTTGAAAATTCGAGACTTGAGCGATCCTCCAACTTTATCCTCGTTCGCGAGAATCGCTGCTGCCTCGAAGTACAGCGACATTGCGACGGGATGGTTCAACGCGCCGCGCGCGCGGAATTATTTTTTGGGGGAGATCGGTTTGGGATGCGTGGTCCAAGCTTGGTTCCCCGCAGACCTCCGCGGGTGGATCGTTGCTGGATTGGGGAAGGTGTTATGGGTGTGTGGTTTGGGTAGGTATTTGATCTGGGAGTTTCGTGGTTGTGAGGGTTTGTGTAAGATTTTGTGGTGAGTTTTATTCTTTTAACTTGGTGTTGGTTTAGTTCAAATTGACAATTGTGGTCGGCATTCTGGTGGAGCATGATGATTCTAAGGTTTAAATACTACTACTATCATAGTATGTACAGTGATGGAGATAATCCATGGTATAAAATATCCATTTGCAACACATCATAACTTGAATGCCTCGGTGCTATATTTGATATGCAGAATTGAGTGTTAAACTGACATAAATGATTCAGTCTGTATTTCGTACTGGATTTAACTTCTGCCACGACTGCGTCCATTGTCGTATTCACAGAACATGAAGCCTTATTGAACATCTCGGAAAGTTGAATTCTCTACAACATAAAATACAAGTCTTACTAGCTGGAAATCAAGAGGCAAGATCCACGGGCCCAATGCATGAATAGAAGCTCATTAACAGATGAAATAACAATCTAGAATCTCATCGTATGAGTATAAGACATAATGCAGATCCAGAATTCCTATACTTACTCGCCCATTATACTTGTAAACCCGCTAACTTTTAGTCAAAACGGTATTTCGCACCAATAGGGAGTGCTCCGATTTGGAAATGCCTTCCCGAGATCTCAATCTCGATTCTGACACCCATCTCATACAGTGACATATTGTTCAGTACAAACTGTCAAACACGTTGTGCCGTTTAGCAAAACGTCTCTAGATGCCCCGGAGTAAAGCCGGGCAAGACGGTCAGAAAAGTTTGAGTCAACGGTTTCGATGAGCGGCCTTTAGGAGACTGCTCCGAATTGCCTTGTTTGGTCAGTAGAGGTGGTGACACAAACCGCGTGGCACCAAAAAGTGGATATGGGTTTTTTGACAGGGAGATGACTCGGCCGATTGCTTTTTCATTTTGACAGGTGACCCGTCTCACAGAACAATAGAGGGGATTCTAGAAAAGGAGAAATGCGACGTGGAATGCTGTTCATCGCGTGTTTGTGGGTGAGTGTGTGCGTGTTGCAGAACGTCATGTTGAGCAGTATAGTGACATGTGGAAAGGGCCAATACATTGGAAAGCGATTTTCTTGACTGGCGATATCGTTTGTACCTTTCGGCAATAAAGAAATGATGGGATTTGTTGAAGGGCGGTCACATTGTGCGACCATCCCTCAACGTCGAGCGGTTGCACACCAACGGCGCCAAACTCCAAGATAGCGGATGGAAATGAGCATTGTGGGGTGGAAAGTATCTCGATATTTCAATCGAGGTGGCATGACCAAGGGAGCTCGTGGGTTCGTTGGACGACATGGTGGAGAATCAAACCTTGCATGTTCAACAGACGTGGCTGCCCTGTCAATTACTGAGGACGAACGCGAGGATACTGGTTCTCGGTACTCCATACACAGGAACTTGAGATGAAGCTCAAACCTGTGCGATTCGGTGTGTTGAACAGCATATTTCACACGCTCGACGAGAACTCGATGTGCGCCTCGAGTTTCTTCAGTGTGCTCTGCAGGCTCCTCGGAAGCATGTGCGCGATTCAGCTAACTATTTTCGTGCTATTCTCGTCACTGCCCTATCGTAGAATATCTAGTGTATCACAGGATGCGACGATGAGATAGCGACCAAGACCCTACCAGCTTAAGACAGCCGCATCGAGTAAGCTGTGCTACGGGGGTCTTCCCCACAGCAGCTGGCGGTCGATGGGTGAAAATTTCCGTACCTCGGAGGCTGTCGGGCGTTGAGGCTCTACTGCCATGTCTGAATAGACTGGAAAGGTTCTGGTGAGGAAAACGCGCGTTGTCAATAGAGCTTAATGCAGGGGCTGATCCGTCAATCAATTGCACGAGTAAGAAGAAAATTGGACAGGACACTCCGCAAGGCTGAAAAATTGACGCTCAGGAGTCAGGCCGCCGCCCGAATTCCCCGGTGCAAGAAGGTGAAGGACGAACGAGCTGCATGAACGTAACATTGTCGCCAACGAACAGCCAAGTGGGCCTGGTCGAAACTGAAACGGATAACTTCCAAGGATCTTCCATTAATCGAAAAAAGGCAATGCCATTGATGTGCTGGCTTCTGGATTCGCAGCACAGGCGCGTGGACTGTACAGGAGGGCAGTGTTAAGAGACATAGGTAGCTGGAAGCTGTACCTGCATTGAGAGATTGCTGCAGTGCTTCCCCAGCATGGCGCCACTCAGACAAGCGACGTCATCAACAGGACTTCGATATCGATCGCTGGAGGGTTTTGTGGCGTTTTATTTTCATGTCTGAGCACGGGAGCTATCTATTATGAGCAGGTGGTGCGTCGTGAATGGGGGGCTGGTGGATGGTGGGTGGATGGTGGATGGATGGTGGTGGTGGGAGGTGTTCCTAGCCATGCCCCAAGCGCCCGAAACTCGATTCGTCTGACCTGGGAAGCGACGATGCGCACTGGCCACGTGATGCGCCAACCCCTGTTGATTCACCGATCTTCCCGTGATGCATCCCAGCAATTTCTCCAACATCCCATCATTCGATGGACGGCCTGCGGTACGCACCAGCCTTTGGTCTTTGGGACATCGTCTTCTTTCCCCCGCGCCGTGACTGCAGCAAATGCATTATGATGCCTGCTAATCGTATGGCAGGGTAGCAGTCTGTGTCCCCTGGGCGTCTTCTTGTGGCACCAGTCTCCGCTATGGCGTTGAAGCTCACGCGTCTCTCCCTTAGACAGGATGGTCGCCTCTCGAGTTGTACCAGGGACAGTTGAGTCCAAGCTTGGGTATCACGGTGTAGCTTTGGCTCGGCAGCATCCGACCACCTGCTATTTACGCTCCCTTGCCGCTCGTTCGCCTGGGCAGCTGGCCTGCCAAACTTTGTTCGCGTTTACTGCTACCCGCTAGAATCCTCGTCCATGTGCGAGCTTCCATCCTGCTTCATCAATCTCTGACGTCTCGTCACTATCGAGGGTCGTGCTCCTTTCACTCGCTTGTTGTAACCTTCACTTGACCTGTTCCACGCTTCTGGTAATTGACAAGCTTCCATTCCTTCCGCCACACGTCCCACATCCGCCCGTTAAGTAGAGAGAGGTGCCTCAACTATCGACGCTTTTGATTGCTTCGCTACCGTTCTGTCCAAAAACCCTTCCGTTGAGTACCGTCACATCATGGTCAGGATGGCTCCCGTCCTAAGCCCGCGAAAACTGGATGGCGGCGCTCCCAATACCGACGCCCTCGGTATCCTCTGGATTGTCGCGGCTATAGTTTACACAATGATACTAGGCGGCGAACTCTACATTCTCAAGCAATACCGGTCCGCTTTCTGTGTGCGAATACGAGGCCTGAAGGTTGTATTCTCAGCCGTGTTGATGCTGCACATCTATCTGGTACTCGTTCTGCTTGTGTACCCTTGGAATGGCCTCTTTCCCTGTGCAGCAGAGTTTTGGATCATGTCTGTATTCCTACCGTCTGGTATGGCATTCTTCCAAGGTAAAACGTTTTCTCGACATAACCATTCTACTGCTAATACGTGGTAGCATGCAACGCTCAGGTCTTGACAGCTTATGAAACTCAAACTCGACTAACTCGCAATTTTTTGGAGGGTGCTCGAAGAAAGCGTATTTCTTACACTCCACGTGGATTATGGGAAGCCTGGTGCAGTCTTGATGCAGCAATGCGAGTTTACATTGGCACGCTCGTGGGATTGGTTACTTCCGTCAGTCTTGTACTCCTCTGCGAAACATCAAGTACTAACTTATACAGTTTGTCCTTGCCATTATCCTTTTCTTTGGATCGCGCAGGTTCCATGCTACTTTCGGCTTTTTTGGAGTCCCTTCTGATCACAAAACTTGCCGCAGAGGTTTCGAGTGGTCAGTTTCCTGTATCGTGCATATCCGAGTTTCTGCTAAAAGTCGCATAGGATCCCTTCGATCATCGTACAGCTTTTCTGGACAGCAATGGTAGGACCATGGATTCTCTGGAAAATTCGTCATATCAAAGATGTCCATTCGTGGGCATGGCAGACAAGGCTTGCTATCATCGCAGGGTATGTATTTGGACGTCTCTTCATGGTATCAACGCTAATACAGGACAAAGTTTACCTGGAACGCCTCTCTGGATTGCCTTCACGTTTTCAAACCTACCCGAGATTTTCAAAATCAACGAGTATCTTGCGCCAGCTGGTTGGTTTATACCATCACTTGTTGTTTGTCAACAGGTGCTCATTCTTATTCCCCTTCGCGATGCGCGTAAATCTCAGCCTCGCGAACAATCTACCTCTGCATCAGAAACAGAATCACTCACATCAACGCAATCATCCCTCTCAGCGAAATCGACCACATTCGTTGTTAGCAAAGAACTCAAGTCGAAATCATCAATGCAAGCTCTTGAGTTTAGCATCGAACACAGCATTGAGCCCCTGATCGCCTGGGCAGCCTCACGGGAGTTTACTGCTGAGAACACAATCTTTCTCCGTGAGGTGCGCAACTTCAAAAAGAAGTGGTCTTCTCTAGAAAAGGTCACAACTGCACAACGAAGACAGATGTTCAATGAAGCATCACTCATATTCTTCACCCTGGTCAACCCCTTTACCGCCGAGACACCCATCAACATCGAATACAAGATTTTCAAAGCTCTTCAAAATATATTTGCCGGGGTAGAGTTTGACCCATATATGCCTCGCAGCAAAACTCCTGACGACTTGAAGTCGCCAGTCGTCAGGGAAAACGTCGTCTGCCCATGGGAAGATACTTTGAGCAGACCAGCCAGTATCGACTCCAACACCAGCGCTTCAACCACATCAAGCACCAATAGCATTGTTCCCAGTCATTTCTCAGATGAGATCTTCGATGCTGCATTCGAAAGCATCAAGTATCTGGTGTTCACCAATACATGGCCCCGCTACGTTGATGCCGAGTTGAGCAATAAGGCATAATTTCTCTTCAGACTCCCCAGTCCAGGTACATAATCAAGTACCTCACGTGTGGTTACCGAATTCTACGACCACCTCAGGCAGCCGACGGGTCGGCAGCCCGGGTCGGCAACTCTCCGCAATTGGCCCCCGGTGCTAATAAAATTACATTACTACTACCTTCTCCATGCTAGGCAAGTGTCCTCTTGTTGCTTTTACATCTAGTGTTTCAGCGAGCGTGTATTTTCAGCCCGCACTGCGAGCGATGTTCATATAGTATGACATCCGGATAGGATATACCCTGAATGATATGCAGTACATTTTTTCCAGACCCGCTATTCTTCAATGTTTCCTTAGCTCACCACACAGGGCATCCGGTGTGGCTGTTTTGTGCATGGATTGTGACCCAGGTACCCAGGTGGCCGGAACACGGTTTGGTAGGGGTTTCAGCTACTACCGGCTGTTTGTTCGCATCTCAACTTCCGAGACATCTGTCGTTGCGGAACGAGGCTTGCGCGGATCATGCCCCGGATAATTACTTACACCTGCATGAATGCACATGTGCCTGGCGGCTGAAGGCGTCGAGCGGCACAAATCTCGACGACTATCTCGGTTGTAAGCTCCGCAGAGACCTCATGCCGTCTCTCGAAGACGCGTTTGAAGGGGTAAGAGCACATGTCTCGAAGCATTTTCCAAAGGCTCGCGAATTACTTCCATAGCTGGGTATTGCGGCGCTTAGGGAAATTGATGTTTCTATGGAGACATTCTTAAAATCCCGACGTTTGGTGTATTGACCCACCTGTTTTCGAGTCATGATGGAGTGCCGACCAAGGCGCTATCTTCAACTTAATCTGCACTCTAGTCTCATGTCGCTGCAGGCACGACAAGTTTCCTATTGGGCTTTGCTTCTACGACTCGTGTTAAGGTTTTGAGTTCACCACCCTTGCAACTCGAACCATTATGATGTATTCGAGAACCCGTCATCATTTCAATAAGTATTGGATGCAGATTGCAATATCATCATTTGCTATTAACAGGCGCTCATTTCTTAATTTCAGGGCTTTTATAGAAAGAGAAGTGAAGAATAAAGATGTTGCATCTACGCTTTGAATGGATTTCTCCTGGTACGTCATGATGTGGTATAAATGATGTTAAGTTTGCCATGCCCAAGATGATGATTCCGAACCATGAATCGGTAGGTAGCTCATACTATTGCCTCGCGGCAAGCAGCTATCGACCTCACCTTCAACAAACTCTAGTCTCCAAGACACTCGATAATCAGTTCTAGAGTAGAACGATAAGAATAAAGGTAGCCTTTTTAGTCTAAGGATATTTGTATCGTCATTTATTCTGCAGCTAGTAACCTTCCTTCCTAACTTGGGCCTAGCCCACGAGACCCGCGACAATGATCATGTATGTCATGCATAAAACAAAAAAAGTAATAACCTGAACAACAAAAACACATCTTGTCTCTCTCCACAAGAACATGGGCACCTCGGAATTGAGGACGAGCTCCGCGGATTAGAAGTTGAGGTGGTGGTTGAGTAGTATCCACTTGTAGATCTCCGGTACGGCCCGCTTCATTGCGCCGCGGATAAATGAGCTAGACCGGGCTTCACCGTGATCAGTGGCGATAGTGCATAGGGAAACGATAAGAAATCTGAAGGGCAATCTCGCAACAGATTAATTGAAGTAAGTACTCTACGCGCTATTTTGTTGCGACTTCTTTGCTGAACGAAATTGTACTATTTCTTCAATCTGAGGTGAAATCTGCTTTTCAAATCGATTGAATCCAGGCGCCGTATTGGTATGGGAAAGACCGACAGAAAAGTCCTCTAGAAACGACTTCAAACTATACATGAGATTCACTGAAATATGATTCTGGTCTGGTGCAGCTACCACTAATGTGAAATGACGCTTTCTGTCATTGTTAAAGAGCTTTTTTCGGGTACAGTCAGCAGTCCATCGTAGGTGCTCTTGATCGAGAGCTAGATTAGCTTTTTGTCGGTCAGTTCGCATCCATGGGTAGGCTTTTTAGTCTGCCCCAGCACTCGACATCAGGGCCATGACGAAATCCGACTAGACAATCACGGTGACGAACATGGAATTGTGTATCCTATTCTAGATGAAATCGGACTCTTTATGGCATTCTATAAGTACGGTGTTTCATTGACACAGTTCAAACATGATTTCTATCTATTTGGCTGAGCAATGAAATATTACTTCTGTACGGATTCTAATTAATGATTTCGAGATGTCCTCACAACAGACGGTCACTTGGACTGAGAATGGCTGTAAGTTTGCTAGAGAAGTTTGAGCATTCTCTCAACCTCCCCTTTTCACTTTCACTTTCAAGCTCCCGCGTACACTAATTGTACTTGTCAAGTCAACAACAACGATGGCGATCGTCCGAAGCTAGAACGAAAGAAGTCACGTACGAATTTTCA
The DNA here is from genome assembly GCA_000498155.1 of Shiraia sp. slf14. Lineage (NCBI taxonomy): Eukaryota > Fungi > Ascomycota > Dothideomycetes > Pleosporales > Shiraiaceae > Shiraia > Shiraia sp. slf14. Next base: position 103,958 of record AXZN01000010.1, read on the forward strand.
AGAGTACTTCGTGGGTATTTGAATACATCTATTTGTACTCGTGGGATTGACAAGATACCAGATTGGCCCTCGAGACATCACACGACATTCCAAATGGTGAAAAGCCAGGTCTCAATCACTGCCAAACTATCAACTTACTCGTGATAGGCCACGAGCTTTGCGTATGCATGGCAGTGTCACTCCCAAGCTTCTTGTAAGGACGCTTTGTATTGGGATCTGGGCAACCTTTATAACGACTATTTCCCAGAAAGTACATCCAAGTTCGTCATCCATCGCAGTAATATCTCCACTCTTGTTAATCGAATGCATAGTTAATATTCATCCTATCATTACCACGGTCCTGGGCATCCTTGTTGGGTTTTCATTGAATCTCCGCAGTGCAACCGCTTATGAGCGTTATATGGACGGCCGAAAAGTATGGAGCAGACTCAGTGGAGTCTCAGCCGCGCTTGCCCGAGACATATGGACCAACGTAGAAGAACGAGAAGGAAACCTAGCAAAACAAGATCTCCTCGGAAAAGTAACATTCCTCAACATGATCGTAACATTCGCCGTCGCCCTCAAACACAAAGTCCGCTTCGAACCATACATCAAATACGAAGACCTCTACGACCTCGTCTCCCACCTCGACACCTTCGCCCGCGACGCAGGCGAACCCACCATCCGCCCACGCCAAAAAGACACTCTCTGGACGCACCTCCGCAACCTCATCCGCATCGCGGAACCCAACCCACGCGCAGAACTCAAACGCGCAAAACGCCCCCTGGGCAACCTCTCCATCGAAATCCTCTCCCACATGGCGTCGTACATCCGCACCGTCTGCGCCAACAAAACCCTCTCCACCTCGCAAACCATCACAGACATATACGTGCAGCTCAACGCGCTCAACGACATCCTCACCACCGCAGACCGCATCCTCAACACCCCCTTGCCCATAGCTTACACCATTGCCATCTCGCAAATCACCTGGATCTACATCATCACTTTCCCCTTCCAACTGGTGCACCTCATGGGCTGGCTTACCATCCCCACGACTATTGTCTCCGCGTACATTATCCTGGGCTTCGCGGCCATCGGTAACGAGATTGAAAACCCGTTTGGTCAGGAGGTCAACGATTTGCCGCTGGAGTTGTACTGCACGCAGATTGCGAGTGATATTGCGGTGATTAGTGCGAGGCCGCCGGCGGATATGAGGGAGGTGGTGTTGAGTCCGGAGAATAAGCCGTTGTATCCGATGAGTAGGGTGGGGAGTGAGGCGTGGGAAGGGGCGGATTTGAAGGATATTAGGGAGGCGTTGTTGATGAGGGGGATGGTGACGAAGCCGGCGATGTGGAGGAGGCAGAGTTGCTGTGCGACGATTTCAAAGGGGTTTGATCATGAGGGGAATGGGAGGGGGCAGTCTGTTGGGGGGTCGACGCTGACTGAGGGGAGTAGTGTGTAATGACCTTATTTAGAGGTAGTGTGAGTGTGTTGAAATTGTGGCAATATGAACAGGCAGAAGATAAAACACATTTCAATACATTAGTTTTCTAGTCATATGCACATAATTCTTCACAAACGCCCGAACAATACGCAGTCGAAGTACACACACGGCAAGCCAGCCGTGGGATGCATTGATGAAAGGTGATGAGATAGAATAACCAAGCAAGCAAGTAAGAGAAAAAAGGGGTATATCTCCCAGAACAACACAACACAAACCACAAGTAAAAAAACCCGTGCTTTTGTTCTCTTCTTTGCTCCTTTTAATGGAAACTCCCAAAACACCTCTTTTCCATGCCATGCAGAAAGAAAATACAACGTGACGAACGTGCTAACAATGGAAGAGTGCACGTAAATGTGTCTTAGCCGCTCCAGCCCATATCTGCACCATTACCTTGGCCAGGTTGGCCCATTCGTTGTTGAACTTGTTGCTGTGCCTGGCGCATCATCATCATTTGCTGGACTTGTTGTTGGTTCATTTGGCTGACGTTCATGCCCTGCATGTTTTGCATTTGCTGGAGGTTGCCCATGTTCATTCCTTGCATGTTACCCATGTTCATGCCTCCCATTTGGCCCATATTCATACCCTGCATGTTGACATTGTTCATCATACCTTGTGGCAATTGGCCGCCCTGCTGCATGGCTTGCTGTCGCATGGCGAGCATCTGCTGGTTGCGGGCCTGTTGGGCGCGTTGCTGTTGGAGCATTTGTTGGTAGGCTTGCATTTGCATGGGGCTTTGTTGTATGTTGGTCGGCATTCCATTCATCTGGCCATTCATTTGATTCTGCATTTGGTTCTGCATGGTCGGATTCATTTGCTGCATTTGGCCTTGCTCCTGCTGGACCCGTACCTGGATGGCTTGTTCGAGTTGGCGCAGCCGCATGAGCTCTTGTTGAGGAACGTTCTGCCCATATTGTTGCATCAGCTGCATCCGACGCTGCTGGTGGGTCTGTCGGAGTTGGGCAAGACTCATAGTGTTCGTAGCTTGCGGATTAGGCATAGCAGCCTGTTGCATACCCTGTGGGGACATGTTGTGCATAGCTTGCTGCTGCTGCTGTTGCAATTGTTGCTGCTGCGTTAATTGCTGTAAAAAGCGTCGAGCAACCACTTGTAGGTATTGCTGTGCGTTCTGCCCATTGGGTACTCCTTGTTGATTGATATATTGTTGCGCCTTTTGCAGAGCGAGTTGCTGAATTTGATTGTTGCCCGGAGATACTCCTTGTTGACGCATCTGCTGTTGCTGTTGCTGCTGCGCTAGCATTCGCTGCTGCATCTGTTGCTGCATATCCGGGGTCATACTCTGGCCTGGTTGGGGCGTTTGCATCATGATTGGAGTGCCCCCTTGCATCGTCATGGATGGACTGCTCTGGTTCATGCGGACAGGCGTGGGTGTCATGTTGCGGTTCGGTACGGCAGAGTTTGGCACAGGTGTACCTTGGATCATCTGAGGAGTACCTGTCCTGCTCATGTTCTGCTGCTGACTGACAGATCGTGCCATTTGTTGATGAGAAACAGCAGAAGGTGGACGAGCAGGGCTTGCAATAGCATGGTTTGATGCGGTTGCGGCCATTGGTGTACCGCCCATGGGGTGTGAGACGGGTCCACCAACGCGAGGGGAAGCTGCATTGGCTGCCATCGGAGTTCCATTGCGGACAACTGGAGAGAATTGGGCTTGGGTGGCTGACAAGGGCGTTTGTGTGATATGAGCAGCAGTCGCGTTGGCCATTTGCATTTGTTGCGCTTGTGTTGCTGCGCGCAATGCTTCATTTTGTTGCATTTGGGTTTGCTGCACCTGTTGCTGTTGGGCCTGCTGACGGAGAAGCAGCTGCTGTTGCTGCTGTTGTTGACGCTCGATTTCCGCCTGTTGTCTGTTGGTTTCTCTCTTCTGTTGCTCTGCTTCCAGCTGTGCTTGTCTCTTCGCCTGAGCAAGGCGAGCATCTTCCTCCTTCTTCCTCCGTTCTGCTTCCTCATGATTGGCCTTGATGTTGGCAAGGGTCTTGAATCGAGAGAATGTGTTGGAGTTGGCAGCAGCTCGCACTGCACCTTCATCTCCTGTAGCTGTCGATGCCATATTCGCTTGCTGTTCATCACCCGCCAACATGAAGCGTTGCAAGTTCGCGGCTTCGGCTTCATCGGCAGCAAGTTCTGCAGTAGTCCTCTTCCGTGTCTTACGTGCAGGTGCCTCATTTTTGTTGTTTGGATGAGTGATGGCCTCCATAAGTGCCAGCGACTCGCCAAAGCTCTTGGTCGGTTCCAGATACAGTTTGGGGCAAGTAAGGTTGTAAACCTCGGCTTCGAATTCATGCAGGTTACTGTCATCCAGCAGCATTTTTTGCCGTTTAGGACTGGGGCCAGTAGGAAAGGTTGGGGTGGGAGGGACGCCCGTCATTGGTGTAGGAGGCATACCCGTACCTCGTCCAGCAGCTTGCATTCTCTTGAGAGCAGCCAGGTCAGGCAGTGGGGTCGTCGCCAGCAGCTGTATGTCAGTCAGGTGCGACTGTGGGGTTGGGAACAGGACCACGCTATAGACCTTAGCTCTGGCAGGCTGCTTGCTGGAAGTGGAATTTTGGTTGGGAGCTGGCATATTCTCCTTGTCGTCTTTGATGTCGACATCCTTGCTTGGTGCTTCTGGCTGCTTGGGTTTTGCGTCTTGTTTGTTGGTGGTGGGGTACGGCACATGAGGGGAGGGTGTGATAAAATTGTTATAGTTGTGTATTGAGAATGCGCTGGTCCCGCTGTCGCCTAAGCTGTTGGTGTCGTCTCGAGGTTTGACACCACTGGAGCGGAAGTCGTGAATCTCGACAATCATGCAGTTGTCGTAGAAGGGCATCTGGGTGTCGTAGAATTCCTCGGCCATGTTATGGGGAATTGTCTTGTCGCGGATGTGCTGCAGCAATTCTCGCATGGGCGACGAGTAGCTCAGCGTGTCGGGCGAGTCGTTGAGCCGAAAGTGCGAGGGATGGAGGAAGACGCGCAACGAAGGGGGCTTGCCCTTGTGCCTGGCCAGAATGTCTTGCTGTGTGTAGACTGCGCTTCATGTTAGCCGGGTGCGATATCAGAGTGCGCGGTGGTGCACTGCGCGGCACTGCGCTGGGTTTTCTTTGACGCACCATAGCGCCTGGTATCCTGCTTGGGGCTTTCGTCCTCCATGGTGCTCTGTTTGGTCGCAGAGCGCGCGACTCCAGGGCGCTGCGATTCTCGACGAAGGCGAAGGGCCTGGGGCGGCCGTTGGACAGCAATGGCGCCAGACATGTTGCGCTGTGTTTGTGACCTATTCGGCGATTCGGTGGGGCGGCGGTGGGACGCGCTGTCCGTCTTGGGGGACAAGTGCCTGTGCCTGCAGCGGTGAGGCTGCCGTATTCAGTCCTAGACGAGGCTCGGCGCAGAGTTGCGCACGCAGCCTGCGAAGGCTACAGGGCAGCGAGAAAGGGCTTGGAAGGTGGTTAGAGATTGCTTTTGCCGGGGCGCGCGATGGGTGGGAGTCGCGGTGGTTTGCTGAGGATGATGCGCGAGGCACTGCCTCAACGTCTAGCGAGACCCTGACCCATGCCTCGCAGCTCGTTTCATCATCTCTCACGTGACTATATGCAACCCAAAACGAACCTCACACACCGACCGCAAGCCTCAGCCACGCCACCATCAGCGCAAAAGCCATACGCATACAGATCGTGACATGCTTGCACATGCCTGTATTTTCCTCACCACGCGTATCCTGGGATAGTAGTTCCGCTCCACTATCATCTTTGATCAGGGACTGGACCAGACGTGACATGCACTTGCATATTGACAGTACGTTGCATCTCCGAACTGCGAAAACCAAGACTCTCAAGTCCGAAACGAACGTGCTAGCTTGCGTCTACAGAACTAGCCTCAGATTATACTCTCATCATTAACGTTGTCCATTAATTTTACAATTTTTATTTAATCGATCGTCTGCGTCATGATTAGAACATTCCTTAGTTCAGACCATGTGCATCCAGAGACGCATCAAACCCGAACCCCTACCGGCTTCTGAAAGATTGATTCGTCATGATTACCCTCTGTATAGCTTTTATACTCGCAATCTCCACACCTATTTCTTGGAGGCAGCCTTGGCGAGGTCCGCAAGAGCCTCACGGCGCTTGAATTTGGCATCCTGGATAACGCCTAGCGTAATATCAGCATCATATTCAAACTCTGACTTGAGCTAAGCTTACTGGCGTCAGCATCGCTAGAGAAGTTGCCAGTCCAGGTGACAAATGTCTGTCCTTCATGCTTTCCTGAAGTAATTGGGTATGCGCGGATGGTGGAGACAACGCTCGAGTATGAGAGCTCAGGTTGAGCTGAGATGACACTGTAGGTAATGAAGTGGTCGATGCTCTATAGGGACAGTCAATCTATGGTGCTGGCTGGGTGCAAGAAAATTTTGCCGTGCTCACCGAGTGCTCCTCCTGCTTGACCTCGACAGTGGTGCCGTCCTTGAACGACCATTTGACGACGTCGGCCTCGTCAGAGGTGCCCTTGACCCACTCGCTCTTCTCAAGGGCTGACCAGAACTTGCTAAAGTCCTGAAGCTTGATCAGGTGCCAGACATCGCTAAAGGACGCCTCGATGACAGCAGACTCGCTGACAGAAGTAGAGGTGGGGATACGGGAAGACATGGTGATGTGTATTGGTGTAATTGGATTTGTGGTGGTTAATTTGACACAATTTTTTTACGAGTGTTGAGTTGAGAAAGAGCTTCAAGTCTGGTGGGGCAGAAATGCTTGTCTCATTTCATTGCGTCATTGGCAGTTGTTTGTATGCGAGGCTGAAGCTTGCCCCTCCCCCGCAACGCGCTGCTGGTCAACATCTCGCCACCAACAGACTCCTACCAGCTCAACCACGTGTTTTAGTATTGCAGCTTTAGCATACCCATGGTTCCATCGTGTCAAAGCTCAGAGATCCATCGTTCGCTGGTGTTCGTCAACTACTGACAGCCATCTCTGCGCTGAGTGTGCAGACTCTCTTTATGAACTCGTAGAATTCCAGCCTCCATATCTACTAATTTCAAAGATCCCAACTAACTCATAAACCATGTAGCATGTTTTACAGCTTGAAAGGAAATCAATCGAACATTCTTGCGAGCGGGTTTCTAATCATCTTTGTGTATCCAGTATACCAACCAGCAATACGAGCGACTGTTGACAGACCTTGCGGATATTATGCGGCTCCGACGGCTTGGAATCGAATTCGTTATGACATTCTGTCCAAGCTTATGGCACATAGATTCATCCGAGATTGAGTAGTTGGCTGCACACTGGACGAATCACATGGGTCCCGCCACGCCTTTGCGCCACAACGGAGTTTCCAAATCCCCGACTTCATGCCACTTTACCCTTTTCGTACCACACTTTGTACGCGCAACCACCTGTTTGCCTACTTACGACCCGGCCAGATTCCTAGAGCCAACGCAACAAAGCAGCTTATCGCCAAAGCCTCTTCGAGAGTATTCTACAACTTTCGAACAAAATGCAACATGTGCGTTTCATTGGCTCCACCGCATTCGTGGAATACAGGAAGGCAAACATGGTTGCGTGGCGAGAGGACTCAACGTACGTATGCTCTCACGTGCAACCTGGTGCCTGGGCAGTAAAATGTGTATAAGTTTGCTCTACAGGTAGGATATGACGTGTTTTATATTCTATCATCATCATTTACTCCTACCTTCTCCCACCAACACTATACATCACATCATAATTCTACACTACATCATTACAACATGCCTTCGGTCACCTACATGAATAACTCAGCTCCTTTCTGGGATTTCATTGCCAGTCTTGAGCAACAAAACAACGATCACCCCTTATTTGGCCAAAACCGTAACGAGGATAACGAGCGTGGTGAACGTCATCAACCACAACATGATGGTCCATCGTTTGGTACTTGGGGCAACTTCTTCGGGGGCCCACTGCCACATCGTGGTCCACCCCGCCATGAGCCATATCACGACGAGGAACCCAAAGGGAAAGAGGCAGAGAAGCATAAAGACAACAATGACGAGGAAGTGAACGAGGCCAATGAGAACGGCGAAGGGCCTTCTGGCAACTCTGGTTCAGACAACGAAGGCTGCACTGGAGGGCGAGGGCGTCACGGCCGCTGTGGCAGTCGTCGTCGTGGTCATTGTGGCCCTGACAGATCCGGCAGACACGCTCGATTTGGCGGACCTTGCGGCGGCCCCAGTGGATTCTGGGGTCATCATGGACTTCCCCATCACGGCCACCACGGTGGACCCCACCGCGGCCGTGGTTTTGGTCGCCGTGGCGGAGGCTGGGGCCCATTCTCCCACGGCCATCCCTTCGCTGGGAACTTTGCAGAGGCTTTTGACCCTTCTACCCTATTCACGCAATTCTGGGACCAATTCAACGACACGCATACCTCCAACCAGGCCGACAAAGTTCCCACAGAAGACCACACTCCCGACGCCGATGTCTTCGATACCGAAACTGCATATATCGTTCACTTTTCCCTCCCCGGCGCGAAGAAAGAAGACGTAGGCGTCAACTGGGACGCAGAGAAGAGCGAACTATCCATCGCTGGCGTCATCTACCGCCCCGGCGACGAAGAGTTCTTGAAAACTCTGGCGATGAATGAGAGAAAGGTTGGACCTTTCGAGAGGAAAATCAGACTTGGTACCAGGGCTACGCCTGCGCATATCGACGCCGATGGTATCTCTGCCAAGTTGGAAGATGGCGTTTTGAGAGTCGAGGTGCCTAAGTTGGATGCGGGGTATGTGGAGGTTAAGAAGGTGGATATTGAGTAGATTTTTACTGATTCTCGAGGGGAGGTTTAAGAGGGCATATATAATCTCGATAGTCTAGTAATTTCATCGCTGGCGTTGGGCGTTTTTTTGTATAACTGTACGGCACATCACATCACATTGCAAATCAAATCTCATATCATATCATAAGTTCCAAGTCATTCATAACATTGAGTTCATTTATCCATTAGCCTCACTCCCCATTCCCCCTCCCTATCCCCTCCTCCTCTCCCTTCACTCCCTCTCACAAAGCCAACCCCTTCAACCGAATCGGCAAATCCACCGTCACCACCTCCCCATTCCCGTTCCCATTCCCATTTCCACCCTCATCCCCATCCACATTCTCAACAAACCTCTCCGCCTCCTCAACCTGCTTCTCCGCCACCTCAACATACTCCTCCGCTTCCCGCAGCAGCGCCTTCGCATCCTCAATCATGATCTCCACGCCCTCGCGCGTGGTAAATGGGTGGGAGTCCGTGGCGTGGTATGCGTGGAGGTCGAAGAGGTAGGTTTTTATGTGCGTGAGGTGCGTGGTGGCTAGGGTGTGGTTTTTTAGGGCGTTGGTGAGGAGCGGGTGGGTGGTCATGTTTGATTTGGGGAGTGGTTTTTTGGGTTTGTGTTTTTTGGGGGGGTTGGAAAGTGGGGTCTTGGGACAGTTTAGGAGAGAGGGGTTTGAAGGGATTATATAGTTGATGGAATTACTTGTGGGAAGACTTTTGGGTTGGCGTGGGGTTCAGTGACTGGAAAAGATGATGCAGGGTGAAGGTAGATTATTTAGAGTGAATTTGAAAGTGGATGTTTTTGGTGGCGAAGAGGGGTTGGTTTCACAAGTGGCATAGAGGATTTTCAATTGCAATTGAGGTAAGGTTGTTTTATTGAAGGTGAATCGCAATGTTGTCGGAACTAAGATAGTACATAGATACCAAGGTAAAGACTGATGATGCATCCAGAATCCAAGAGCATAATTGACCAATCGCCATCAAGCCAAACCAATGTGAACCATTTTTCATAGCTCCGAGTCCCCAAGCTCGTATTCGTAATCGTTGGTGCTACGAATTCAGCATAATACATTAGTTTTTCTCCAACGAAGTCTGGAATTGCCCAGGTATACTTACGAAGCCTCGAACGTGACACCAAGAATTCTCCTCAGTTCATCAACACGAATCCGCAACTCCTCGAGTTCCTGCTCGATATCCTCCTTTTCTTGCTCCATCTTGATTAAAGCCTTCTTGTCCTTCTCAAATCTTGCTCTGGCTTCGGCGTTGTTGTTAGCGTTACGCTCTTGATATTTCAAGGAGCTCCTAAGGCGGGAGATTTCCTCGGTTTGTGCATACAACTCGAGCGCTGTTGAATCGTACCGCTTTTCATAGGCCTTAAGGTCTCTATGGAGCTTTGAACCGCCGTAGCCTGCAGCATAATGAGCCATCTTGGATTGAAGAGTGATGGACTTTGCGCGGGTAATAGGGTCGTTGTCTTGTTGGATCTTGGGAGCTTATACACTGTTGATTTGAGTTGGGCTTTGCTCGATGAGAGAGAAAAATCATAAATCAAAAGGAGACTGATATATCCTTGAGAGAGGAACATAATCTGCTGGTCCGTGCGCCCGTAGTACCCAGTACTTGGAGTGAATGGACATTTTTTGAAAGAAAGTTAATTTTTAGGCACAGTAGATGTCCAATGAATGAAAGAAAAAGCACATTTGTGGTAATCAATGGTGAATGTTGGATATTGGAAAAATCTAATCCTCAAAGTAGTAAAAATATAAGTAGGTCTCTGATCAAAAACGAAAACACTTTCAAAACACAATTTCACTAGCATAAAGTGTTCTTAAGTCACTTTTTATTATCAATTTTTGACTATCTGTTCAAATTTCTACCTGATCACTTGATCACAATTCCTGCGTATCCACATAGTGTCTCCTTGGACAACCCAAGCATCGCATGCCCAATGCATATCTTTCCCTCGTCTTAGCGTCTGACGCACTTGACTGTGAAGAATGGAACACAATTTCACGTACCTCACAAGTCCATCTCAAACATCTTATCGTCATTTTGATCGGCTCTCCAATACCATCAGCGAATGTCAGAAAATATTTCACAAACACGAACTCACGGAGTCTGAGGACCAACGGGCTCGATAGAAGTATCATTCTTTTCTCCTTTTATAACATCTTCCTCCGAACCAATGGACAAGCCCGCCATGTTCTGAGTGATGTCCTGGCCTGTAACACGCAACTCTGCAACGATTTCTTCAACCTTTTTGAGGGTTTTCTCGGCAGTCTTGACGTTCCGCTTGGCTTCTGCTAACAGGCGTTTCACGGCATCGATTCTGGCTTTGAGACCCTCGAGCTCACTAAAAGCAGTGGATTCGGCTGCGTAGGTTTCCAGAAGACTGGCCAGATAACCTGTGAGATGTGCGACCTGACCTCTAGCCCAGCCGAGGTTCTCTTGGGCATTGATGAGATGATACTCGCCGTCCTTTTGGGCCATGCTGGATTTCTGGATTGATGGAGTGGGCAGAAATGTAATTGCAGGTGGTTTCGGTTTTTGTTGGATGTTGAAGATTGTGGATAGTTGAGTTTAGTCCAGCGGTAAGGACTCGATTGTAGTCAAGACAGACGTACAGTTAATCAACGGAAGTGTTTAATTGATCTACGCAATGGGCAGTGCCTAATTGCGAGTCCCCGGATTGTTGTGAAAGAATGACATGGTGAGTGATTGGCTCAGTTAGAGCTACTGAATCGTTGAGCGTTTTCACAACGCTTTCCAAAAGGTTTCACAGGAAACGAAAAGTCCAATTAAGAAACGAGTGAATACTTCCAAAGGTTATTCGTCATCTTCAGGGAGTATGTGTGCCATAACTTCATAATAACCAGTGTTAATGACATGCCACGCGAGTTTAGCAGCGGCCTACTAAGAGCCGTATTTTGTTTTCATCATGGCAATTTTAACTCTCAACCACTAGTATGGCTTTTAGTAAGAAATCGCCCCAGTGACAGTCTGTCTTTATGTCCATGCCCGGTTTTGGTAGGGTGAAAACTTCAAAGTTGCCGAAAGGCTGTTTTTGACAGCCTGCTGACGCGGTCAAGATTCTTTTCCAACATAATGCATATGCCCAACGAATGTTGAATGACAGGAGATTCTGAAGCATTCCTACCAGGCAATGCGGAGAGATCTTGATTGGTGGGCGATTTGGTATATTTCTCTAACTGAAGCGGCCATGCGTGTAAGGGCTATACACTAGGTTGGGTGGTATTATAAGACAGATGTGAATCGTGGGTGGGCTCAATGGAATTTGTAATCGAGGTTATCGCCGAAGGCAGTTCTCTATACAAGTTCGGAGCATTGTGGTTTTGGAGCGGTCTTGCAGATTGAGCGGGAGATGAAAATGTAGAGAGTAACAAGTAAACAATGAAGAGGAAAATATCAATGAGTATGAGAGCGCGCCCAATTCTCTTTAAAAGCAATTTCAATTTTTCATGCATTTTAACGTTGGATGTTGATCGCGGATTACAGAGAGACTGAAGGAAGCACTGAGCGTGGTACGCACCGCAACACGGATGATGACATATTTTAACACAGCGCTTCCTATGCGCTGAGCTATGAACACCTGGTAGCTAAGATCTGTGCCGCAATAATCCTTACCCAGTTGATCTGACCTTTATGTGACCACGAGCGTTGGAATTTTGATTTTGCCTCATCAATTGCGCGAAGTGGATCTCAAAGTCAAATTGGAGTATAATTCTTATCAAGGCAGAATTGCAAAGCTACGATAGTTCACAGCATAGTGGCTGAGCGCCGTGATGGAGCCGGTTCTTCAGAATAGTCGACACATCATCTCGCTTAGCCGCACTAGGATGCGGCTCTGCGGCGTCGAGCAACATGTCCCTATAGATCATTGGCTCGTTCGGGATCTTCAGGTTATGAACCATGCATTCTCCATGTGATGTGCGTTTTAATCCATGTCTCTTGTCGTGAAAAAAGGCATGGGGACACTAGAGTCGGGAGAGGCGCAGGCGATAGCCCACCACTCAGATGCTTTCCTCGAAACATCACAGCCCTCCTGCATATGCACGAGGCTTCCTCGCGTTGAATACCGAGAAAGCCCGCAGTGATGGGATCTGCGGTCCGATCTCATATACTTGCTGGAAGCGCTATACTTTTGTACCCTGACAAGACTTCCTTTCTTCTCACACTCATGGACAGTCGTCATCTACGTGAGTTTGCAGAACGCCCAAGAAATGATACTAGGCGTTCTTATAACGCTATTACTCTCACTGCTCCCACTCACTGCATTCTCGCAAGCTGTGGAAGATAATTGGACTGCACCTACTTCCCCAGATCGATCGACAAGCCTGCAAAGCGGAAACCCCTTCACACTACGTTGGAAACCTAGTCTTCAAGTCTGGTCCAAAAGTCTTTGCTCTTCATGCGATGCCACAAAGCTTGACCTGTGGGTCACAAGCTACCATGACAGCGACTACAAGTATAAAATCGCAAGTAAGCCATCTCAACCCCAATCAACCAACAAAGCAATATCCCTAACCAATTCCCTAATTCCAGGCAGCATCGATATAACAGCAACATACTTCTACCAATGGGACGTAAACATCCCCTCCTCCGCCCTCTCAGCCAACAACCTCTGGGTCCTATCCTTCACCCCATACCGCTCCTCCCCACCCTTCGACCAACAAATCCCATCTCCAGCCTTTCTAATCAGCGGCCCCTCTCAACCCACCCCAATCAGCAATGCAACCACTACCCCAACCCAGCCAAGTAGTAAGCCAAGTCACATCACCTATCCTCCAACGCATATATACTAACACGTACGCTTCGTTGTAGGCACTACATCCTCCTCTCCAACAAACCAAACCACACCGCCCTCCCTCTCTTCTTCCCCAACCCCCACACCCCCTCCACCCCAACAATACCGCACCACCAAAAAGAAACTCTGGATCGCCGGCGTAGTCGTAGGCCCGATGATTGGCCTCGCGCTCGGCGCAGGCCTAGCATGGTTCCTACTCCGTCGAAAGGCAAAAGAGAAGAGCGTGCACAGCGATGAGCAGGGCATGGCGTATGTGCCGTATGGAGAGAGTGAACCTCCGGATGTAATGAGTGAAGGGCAGGAAGGCGGGCAGAAGGTGCAGTATTGGCGGCGGTATGAGGAAAGAGAGGGAGGGAGGTATGAGCCGGTGGAGATGTCGGGGACGGTGACGCCGCCTGAGCCCGTGGAGCTGTGGGGTGGGAATTATAAGAGGAATTAATTGAATTGATATGAAGCGAGGATTGAGACTGTGCTTGCATGTTTGATTTAAGGGTATGTTGTAAATATGCATGTTGGGAAAAGTATGAATAATGAAGTAATTTGTATATCAGATGAATATATATCAGGTTCAAATTCGCTCGCGTAACACCCTCTCGTTTCTCTTTTCCTCGAAGGTCTTCTCAACCCAATTCTCCAACCCATCCCACTCAAAACCCCCCAATACCATCCTCCCCCTCCTCCCCCTCCTCACTCCAACTCCCCTCACTCTCACTCTCCGCAAACTCATCCACAACCCCCAACAACCCCCTCACCTCCCTACGCCCAAGCGCCTTCCCAAGCCCAATCGCCAACTGCCCATCCTCACCCTCCTGCCCAAGCACATGGTACGTCCAGTCGAAGTCGATATCCTCCAGCTCATGCGGCGCACTGGGTACATCGACAATGGCTTTGACTTTCCACAGCTCGACTGCTGAGATGCTCTCTTCTAGTGGGCCAGTCTTGTTCAGCGGCTCGAATGAGTCTACAGAATCAACGCGGCGCACGCGAGGTGTGGGCTCAGAGTGCTGTGGCTGAGGGCTTTTGGAGGTTTGCACGCCGGCGACGTAGTAGAGGGGTTGGCGGTTGAGGGCGGCTTGGCGGAAGAAGGCTTGGGCGGCGGCGTCGCGGCGGAGGAGGTTGAAAGAGGATTTTGGTTGGGGGAGAGAGAGGTGGGTTGAGGGCTCGGCGCTGAGGCGGAGGAAGGTGTCTTTCTGGCGTGGGTGGCGTGTACGGAGAGAAGTGGTGGGTTGTGGGAGGGAGGAGGGGGTGAAAGAGGGGGATTGCGGCTCGAGGGGGGAGGTGATGATTTGGCCTAGGGTGAAAGAGGTTGGGGGAAGAGGTGTTGGTAGGAGGACGAGGGGAGCCATTTTTTCGAGCTGAGGAAGATTTTGGAAGTGATCAATTGGGAGACAATGGTTGATTATGGTGTAGCAATTGTAGTTGCAGAGTAGTTTATGTATATGATCAAAGAGACTGCTAAGCTGTAAATAAGGTATCTGAGGGGCGGCCAAGATATAGCTTGTTGCCCACATATCAGCTCATGAAACAGTACAATGCGTTATATTTCCTAGCGGCATGCAGGGAGAACGATTGTGGTGGTGCGCATTTGCCTCAAACTGGAGTGACAGCCAACGGATAGAGCTCGGCTGTCGTCGGTTCCCCGGAAAACGATAGTGCTTGACGCAACAAGTGGATTGGCGTGGGTTTTTACCGCAGGAGGTGGCCCCGATTTTGCCCGTACCACGAGCATATTTACTCAATTGGGTCGAGCCGAGCCTGGAGAGGTTTGTCACAACAAGGTCCTTCAGGCGGTCGGATGGATGTCGGCTGACATGGTTCCATGTATTCGGTATGAGGAGTAAGAATTTACCGATATGTGGATTGATGGCCTGAGGAAGCAGAGGGGTAGGAACCAATAAGACCTAATGCATATACCTATCGACTAATCGGTCCAACTCTTTGTAAAATGTCTCATTGTCCATTGTTTATACGGTGAAAGTCTCGTTCTTCGTAACAATCCATTCATCCTTTGCAGCATTATAGTATATCGAGGTCAACGAAAAACGTCAAACAAGAGGAGGACAACATGTTCGGCCAAAAGTTAGCAAACATCGGCGACGCAGCGTTTGAATCGAATCTGCAGGGCGGAGTCGGTGAAGAAGAGGAAATTTGTTGGTGAAGAAGGGGTGGAGCGGAAGAGGGGCACATGACGAAAGCTTGGCGATCAAAAGTGGCGCCGTCCCAGTGGCTGCAGCATGTGACAACAAATACTCGGAATTATTTGCATTGACATCACTGGCGCTGAGGCTGGATGCGCTTATCGTCACGGAGCGCAGGTTTGTATTTTTACTTGCCCGCCCCGCCGCTGGCCTAAGACCTGATGAGACAAATGGCCATGAACGGCCGACGTGGCTGTCTTTGTATTAGGCCCGGCAGCTTGCGGGAAGACGACACTGCCACAACGGAGTGAGCATGTACCGTCAACCGTGAATGACATGTGCTTTTGATTTGCACTTGCTCCGTCACAGCTAACCATCCCCCATTGACCATGGCAGCGACAGGCACTCGAATACTCAACCACGATGCACGGCGCAGCAATGCGTTGGACGACATACAATTCGCCCCCATCGTCGACGATGACCTCACTCCCTCAGAGGACGAGACGCCCGAAGAACAGTCGCTGCAACTGGAAACCGTGCAATCTGCCATTGGCGTGAGCATAGGAGAGCAGCAAACTCGTCTTATTTCACCCAGGACGCCAGCTGCAGAAAAAGCAGCAGCCCTCGACGAGACTGATGGCGGCGTGCTCTTTGAGGGATACGAGCAGCATGTCGATTCAGCCACAGCAACGGAACGGCCGGAAACAGGGCGTATACGGACGGATAGCGATGAATCCGTAGAGAGTGGAGGAAGCAAAAATGTCTCGCGAGACGAGAGACAGCCAAACACTCGCACAAAAGACAAAGAGCCCATGTCTACACAGCGCCTTCCTTCACCTTGGCGAGCAGGGCCTCGAACCTTCCAGGACAAGACCAGCGACCATCGAAGCATCCTGCGCGACAATCTGCAACAAGGCTCACGGCGGCGTGCGTCATCTGGTGGCTCAATGGGCGAGGCCATGCGCAAATATATCAACTTCTCCCTACCGTCCATGTCCAAGACCTATAAAGACCTCCACTTCTCCCTCCCCACCTTTTCTGCACTATCCCTCGATGGCCAGACAGCACCCCAGAACGCCGACCGCCGTAGACGAGGAACCTTTGCCCATACTACAAAACCCCCAGGTCCTATTCCACAGAATGACGGCGGCGTTCAGTCTTCACACCCACAGGAAGACAAGAGTTCGTCTCAGGATACAGTCAGCTTTCCACACCACGCAAATACTGCCCCAATACGCCAAAGCGAATTTGGGACCGACAGCGAATCTACCCTTGCGCCAGCACCCGTACGACCATCTCAAGAGCGACCTACACCTAGACTGCGCAGATCCAATTCAGAAGGTTCGCTGCTAGTTTATCGCACGAAGTCGTTTGCTTCCTCGCTGGGCGATGACAGTCGATTCGAGAGCGTTCAAGAACAAGTCAATAGTAGACTGAAAGCAATTAGAGATAGTTGGCAAGATGCAAACTTCAAATTTCCTAGTCCCACTTTGCCTAACTTCAGCTTCGGCTCTAGGGAGGATCTGTTCAAGAATCGCAATAGTAATGGCTCATCAAAACCACGAGAGCCAGAAAATGGCACTGCGAACCGAGCAGGGTTTCGCAGCCGAGCGTCAGCGACAGGCCTGAACACAGCATCCTTGAAACCTAAGGTCAAAAAATCATCAAACACTGGAACTGCCGATGAAGAGTCTCACCCCTTTTTCACGCAAGCGCTGCAAGAATTAGAGGGTGATGTCGTTATTTTGGGAGGCTATCGAGGATCTGTGCTTCGTTCTGCAGAACCACCTCATCGCCAGCTGTGGGTGCCTATCAAGGTTGGCTTGAATCTTCGCAAGGTTGACCTAGAAGTGCCGTTCGATGCCGGCGCTGATGAGCGCATGGAGGAGACGATAATACCAAGTGGCATGTTGAAGCACATTGGACCTGTCGACATGTCCAAACGCCTTTTTAAACGACTGCGTGCGTCTGATAACGCACAGAATGGAAAATTGAGGATCCACGACTACGGCTACGACTGGCGTCTGTCTCCACACTTTTTGAGTCGCCGCTTAATTCAATTTCTCGAATCATTGCCTTGCAACCAACCGACTGTCCCTCGCGAAAAGCGTGGTGCAATCATCATCGCACACTCCCTAGGTGGCCTGATTGTGCGCCACGCCATTAACCAGCGTCCAGAACTTGTGTCAGGTGTCGTCTATGCTGGTGTGCCCCAGCGATGCGTCAATATTCTCGGGCCTTTCCGCAATGGTGATGATGTCCTCTTCTCCTCTCGAGTACTGACTGCACAGGTCAACTTTAGCATTCGAACATCATTTGCCCTGCTGCCTCTTGACGGCAAATGCTTCATCAACAAACATACCAAAGAAGAATACCCCATTGACTTTTTCGATGTCAATACTTGGAAACAGTGGCGCTTGTCACCGTGTCTTGGGCCACCACTGCCACGTCCTGAGCCTTCCAAAGATAGCAGTATCAGTGTCAGTGGGCTCCTCAATGCTGTGTCGCAAGCCCTGCCCAACTTCCCCAGTCGCAAATACAGTCTGTCAAAAGGCTCACATTCGAACACTTCAGCCACCAATTCATCTGCTGGTGATGCAGTTAAGAACGCAGCTGATACCGCTCGTAATGCAGCCGACAAAGTTGCTGAAGGTGGGGCTGAGGGCGCCGGTATGGGACCTCAAATGGCCCAAGGTCAAACACCATCCGTGTCTACGTCAAGTGAACCAAATCCAGCCACTGCAGTTACGATTCCATACGACAAAGCTGTCGAATATCTAACACGCACCCTCGCTGAAGTCAAGCGCTTCAAACAAGAGCTTGACCATCGTTCCGAACATACGTGCGCGAATGTCTATCCACCAATCGCTTTGATCTATGGCAAAACTACCCCGACCGTGTACGGAGCCAAAGTTGAATCTCGTGACCAAATTCGACGAACTGATGCCTACGATGAGCTTGCTTTTGCCAGTGGTGATGGTGTTGTACTTGCGCGTGCTGCGATGGTGCCTGAGGGGTACTCAGTCGTAAGAGGTGGAGTCGTGTCAAGTGAGCGCGGGCATGTCACTCTCCTTGGCGACCTCGAGGCCGTTGGGCGTTGTCTACTTGCTGTGATGAAAGCACGGCGGAGCGGGATAGGTATTGGACAGCCAGGAATACTACGCAAAGCGAAAGGCAGTGATGATGGCACAGAAATCCAGCACGCACCTATGACTTCTTGAACATTATTGAGTGTCTGTCTTGGATAATTCCGACAACTATTGATTGGTGTTATAAAGAGTATGTTGTAAGATGAATGCAAAGTATCTTCAAGCGAATGTCCTTTTCCAAATACAAATCTAAATACCTCCATTGAACATATTAACATCCCCAACCCTTCCCTACTCATAAGTATAACAATAATCATCCGCATCAGCATACATGGCACTCTCCACGGTAACCTGCCAAGGAGGCATCACATCCGTCGTCTTGCCACCATCCTGCCAAATCGGATTATCCTTCGGCAACTTCGAATTGCTATTCGGCTTCCCACCATACGCCTTCTTAAACTCCTCCCCGCGCTGCTGATACTCCCACCACGTACGATCGACAAAAGCATGATGCAGCCAAAACATAGGCTCATTCGGCGAATTCTCCACCGCCGTCAAATCGCCATTCAAATCCAAACTAAACCCACCGACACCAAGATGGATCGTCCCGTGATGCGGCTCAAACCACCGCCGGAACTTATCATACTGCGTCCCGAACTCCGTGATGTTGCCCGCGATGTCTTTGGGGTCGGGCACCACGGGCTTGCTGCCTGGGGGAAGCTTCACGGCGATGCCGCGCGACCAGATGCGTCGCAGACAGTGCTCGACGTTGATCGTGGGGTCTGTCATGTCGCCGCCCAGGCGTAGCGTCCAGTTGGCATAGCGCCCCGTGGTGACGCAGTGCGTGGAGTTCTCGTCGCCGTCGTGGCCGAAGGTGGTGTCGTCCCAGACAGCGGATTCAGCGAGGCGCACGTTGTCGGCGGCCCAGTTCCAGTAGGGCAGGGAGATGGAGGGGTCGATGGTGCGCAGGGCGGCTTCGTAGTCGCGCAGGAGGCGGCGGTGCCAGGGGAAGAAGGCGGCTTGCAGGTGGGCGTAGGGCGTGTTGTCGCGGTGGAGTTTGGTGAAGTTGATGTCGTAGTCAGAGAGGCCTTCGGCGTTGGGGTTCTGGCGCCAGTATTGTTGTTGCACGTCGATGAAGTGCGTGCGTTCTTCTTGCGTGAGGGAACGCCAGTCGCGGCGGACGGTGGGGTTGGTGCATGCTGCGAAGGTGGAGGTGGCGAGCAGGGAGAGGGAGAGGAGGGATTGGGTGAGCATGGTGAATGAATGTGATGATGGACTTGGCTTTGGGTGTGGGTTTAGTTCATGCTTCTTGGGTTGTGTGGATTTTATGACTTGTATATATAGGGACTTGGGCGATGTTACGTATTCATGGAGTACGTATGTTCACTTCAAAGAGAAAAGTTCAAGAATAGTTTTGCATAGTGTGGATGAACCTTCTCCACGGTGGGACGTCGTATGGGTTATTCCTAGCAAAAGGTAAATCTGCACAGACTTGACCTGAGCCCTACGACTTGTTACCGTGTAGTTACCAGATTTAGCTGGTTCAGCTTCTCACGCTCTTGACGATAGTACCATTCATGAAGTTGTACCTACGTAAGTCAGCTCGTCTTCAAGCACTACTAAGCTCCCGGTGGGCTTGCCGAGTACTAACACCAACCCCAATCAGGAAGGATTTTCAAGCACCTTTTCGGCCCACAACTCGTAACTTATTTTTGTACATCTCACTCTGATACCGATCGCTGCAATTGGTGATTTCAGTGGTAAGTACCGCGCACCGTTGCGGGTACGTGCAGCAATGCTACCTACTCGTTGCAGCATAGCAGTCGAATGCCTTTGCGCATCTCCAGAAGAACTCTGTGGGGACTGCGTACTACGCAGCAATAGGGGCGCAAATGAAGCTATATTTATGCATTCGCCCTGTCCGAATACGAAGCGGCAGATCCCACATGGCCGGAGCTCAAAACCGTGGGTTGGAAAATCTTTTGTGCACATAGCTACCGGGACTTGTACGTCACAACTACCATCTTAAGGAGTCTCACGAACAAGTATATATGTATGCTTGTTGAACGCCTCTCTGGATATCAGTCAAGCCACCTACCCCAGTATCAATTTGCCTTTACGCCAGTTCGAGCTTGTTTGTTTTCAAAGTCTGTATCTCGTACTCAGGAAATTTCTTGAGGCTTTTCTTTCAAGATGACGCGCGCTCTCCAGTTAGTCGCTGCGGCCGCTGCCCTTACACAAGGTGTTTCTGCAGGATCAATACAACTTCCAATTACTTTTCGCAACACATATGTAAGTTGCTTGGACCTGTTTTCAAGCTCTTCTTACTGACTTCAATCGCAGTCTATGGTCGAGGTCTCAGCTGGCACGCCTGGAGAGAGCCACTACCTGCTATTCGACACAGGAAGCGGTTCAACGTGGATTGTAGACAAGAAATGCGCCACTGGCGGTGGCTGCAAGAACAACAGTGGGTAAGTGAATAATGATAGGCTCGCCCCTGAACGGAACATCGGCAACTATTACATTTTTCCGAACCGTCAAAAGCTAATTTTCCCAAAATAGCTTCCAGCGTGTCGGATACGAAGCGAACGCTTCATCCACTAGTACTGATTTGGGAATCTACGATGAGACAACTTTCCTAGGAGGCAAGATTGGCGGACCAGCCATGGCTGATATGTTCCATGCTGACGGTGTCACCTGGAACCAAACTTTCATTGCTGCCAATGAAAGTGATTGGATTAACATCCCTGGAGATGGATTCTTCGCTATGGCCTTCTCCTCCATTGCCGAGAATAGCACCAAGACCGTTGTAGAAACCATGATTGAAGAAGGACTCTTGGATGAGCCTCGATTTGCCATCTATTATGGCGACAAGGCCGGCACAGGGGGCAACGGCAACGGCGGCGGTGCCATCACCATTGGCAAATCCGAGGAAGAGAAGTACGTCGATGGAGAACTAACTTGGCTGCCCGTCAAGTTTGGCAACGACGGCAACTTCCAGCTCTGGAGCTCCAAGCTACGCGTCATGGAGGGAAGCTACAAGTCCAACAACGGCACTGAAGTCGCCTCTCCACTCTTCCAATGGGAAGAAGGCCAGGCCATGGCCGTCTTCGACACCGGCGCAGGTACCATCGGTGTCCCAGACAACTCCGTCGATGCTTTCTACCACGCTATCGGCTGGCCTGGCATGGACGCTCTGCTCAATCGCTCTTTCAAGCCCTTGTGCTCGTACTTCAACTCTACCTGGGGCATTACTCTGACTATGTCTGACGAGGATGGCAACTTCCACAACCTTACTATCACCGGCGACCAGATGAAGGGTCTGCCGGGCTTCGCTCACCAGGACGACGAGTGCAATCCTCCATTTGAGGGCAGTGGAAGCAATGGTTTGATGCTTATTGGTGCGCAGTACTTGAGCCATGTGTATAGTGTTTATGACTTTGGCGCGACTGAGGTGGCCAATTATTGGCCTAAGATGGCGTTTGGAAAGTTGAAGAAGGAGTATACCTTTTAGATAGGTTGAAGATGGATGACTTGAGAAGGTGATGTTGGGGATGGGTTGGGGGTGATTTGGTTCGAATTGTATATATTATTCGTTCGTTTAGTCGGACTTTGAACATAAGAAAGCATCTTGAAGATGATATTTGATGTTTTTAAGACCATATGATGCATTGAGTTCTGAAGATGTCGCGTATCTTGTGTTACTTTGTTAGAGTAATTTTAGCCATGGTCGGTGTTACCACTCTTCCGATATTAACTCACACAAGCTTTCGTATGTCAGATGCATAACTTGTTGTGTAGAATGGCTGCAGAAGGCTTCAAATCCTTCGTATGGACGTGTGATAAGCTTTTCAGCCAATGAAGTGCTCGGAAGAATCACCCTGGGACTAGCGTATCGAGATGCACCTACCCGAGTTCATTTAAGAGCTTCCCACTTTCCCCTTGTAGAACTCCCCACAGATTATCTCACATTTGTTCCTTCATTCTTCTATGGCCAATCTAGAAACATCGCTCTGTAGCTCTAAAGGAGGTTTATGATGCAAGCGAAGTCTCCACATTGACTTATCCTTCGATGCGAAGGTTGAGTCTGGGCTTTATTATTAACCAGTGTACTGCTTATGAATGCCAATCAGTTCGAGGATACCAAGAACTGCCGAAATTGTAGTTCTAGGACAAAAGGGATTGCGAGCTAGGATGAGTCGAGGCTGTCGACAAAAGTGACGTCGCTCTACCCTATGACTTACACCAACTTCCATTATCCCGCCTGTAAAGTGTGGCAACTGGAACCTCAGTACCCGGCTTTCACCAACTCCATGTGCCCCAGCACCCGTGTCGACAGATGCTGGCCGACATAACCCCGCAGTTTCCCCGCTAATTTACCAAATCGGCCTTGCTGTCGGTCGCGTGAACAAGCACTTCATATTACAAAACAATTAACAAAAACGCATCGATCAATAGCGATGAACATCTACAGCATATACGGGCATAGTAGTCTAAACAGGACCGAGATCTACAGGGTTCGGCGAAGAACATCGCGTAGATATTTTATTCCAATTTATAAAGGCCCAGCTATTCATGTGAGTGGCTACAAGGCTATGTTACTACCGAAGTATATTACACCCACACGTGGTTTGGCCGGCAGTTTGAGGTTTTCGCTTATTCCATTATGTAGGATTCGGTAGTAACACCGCTGTGCATATATTGCAAAGGTCCAAATTAGATTAAGTACAAGCTTCATGACATCGGGTTTGGCATTTAACATGTTGCATAGTCACCATTTTGGATTCACGTCAAACACAAATCATGAAGTCTTTTGCTCTCCTTACCGCAAGTGCGGCATTCTTCCAGAGCTTAGCCCAAGCGCAAACTACTCCCAATCCAAACTGCACAGCAGTTGGCAGTCAAACATACGACTACATTGTTATAGGCTCTGGTGCTGGTGGGATTCCAATCGCTGATCGCTTGAGTGAGGCTGGCTTTTCTGTGCTTCTCATTGAGAAGGGCCCACTGTCAAGTGGAAGATGGAACGGGACTATGAAGCCCGCATGGCTGGAGGGAACGAATCTTACAAGATTTGATGTGCCTGGTCTCTTCAATCAGATATGGGCTGACCCTACTGGGGTGTCATGCGATGATCTTGATGTCATGGCTGGCTGGTAAGTCTTCCTCATATCATACTCACACACTACTAAACACCCTGTTTCAGTGTCCTCGGAGGCGGTACTGTAGTGAACTCAGCTCTCTGGTGGAAGCCACATCCCAATGACTGGGACTTCAATTTCCCTTCCGGTTGGAAGAGCAGCGATATGCAGAAACATGCCGACAAAGTGTGGCAGCGAATTCCTGGTGTAAGTACCTCAATTCGCATACATGACAAGACGTCATTAATTGATCGCTTAGACTTATATCCCGTCGAAAGACGGAAAGTTGTATCTTCAACAAGGATTCGATGCAGTTTCAAAGGGGCTCGACGCAGCTGGGTTCAAATATGTAGTAGCCAACGACCATCCGGACCAGAAGAATCGCACCTATGCACACAGCACGTTCTTTTTGGAAAATGCAGAGCGCCATGGTCCACTTGCTACATATCTTGTCACAGCAGCGAAGCGAAAGAACTTTAGTCTTTGGACCAATACAGCGGCTAGAAGACTAATCAGGACTGGAGGTCATATTACTGGTGTCGAATTGGAGTGCTCAAAGGGAGGTGCAGTGGGACCAGGACGATCGGGAGTTGTAAATGTCACAGCAAAGACTGGTCGAGTTATTCTCTCGGCTGGTACGTTTGGGTCGCCGAAACTGCTCTTCAGAAGTATGTATTCGTCAGAAAATTGAAGCATTTGTTCGCTGACAATACAGGTGGCATTGGACCTCAGGATCAACTTGAAGTCGTGAACAACTCAGCGACTGACGGACCTACAATGATCAAGTCAGATCAATGGATCAAGCTTCCGGTTGGCAATAACTTGAACGATCATGTCGGAGTACGCATACAGACCGCACCTTCAAAAGTATCTTGCTTTATTAATGCCATATCTAGACAGACATCCAGATCGCACATCCAGACATCGTCTTCTATGACTTCTACGGAGCATGGAGCAACCCAATCGAGGCCGATAAGAACGCATATCTAAGTACGTCTCTTTCCAATCCCCACGGAACCCTCACTCATACTCCATAGAAAACAGAACCGGCATGCTCGCCCAAGTCGCCCCCAACCTAGGCCCAATCTTCTGGCAGCAAATCACCGGCTCCGACGGCAAAGTACGACACATACAATGGCAAGCCCGCATCGAAGGCAGAAGCAAAACCGCAATGACAATAACCCAATACCTCGGAACGGGCACCACATCCCGCGGTCGCATGGTCATCCAACCCAACCTCAACACACGCGTGGCGACCGCCCCGTATCTGCGCGACAAAGCAGACAAAGATACTGTCATTGAAGCAATTGATTACATCAGAGGTGTATTGAGCGCTGTCCAGAATGTAACGTGGATTACACCGACAGCCACACAGAATACTACGCAGTTTGTCAATCTGGTAAGACATGCCTGTCCTCATCTCTTAACACCGTCTCAAGAACCATTGCGCCACTCAATCAAAGAGTGCTAATATACACATAGCTCCCCGCCACCCCCGGAACCCGCGGGTTCAACCATTGGGTTGGCTCCTGCACCATTGGCACCGACGACGGTCGAAACGGCGGCAAAGCAGTGGTAGATTTGAATACAAAGGTGTATGGAACTGACAAGTAAGTATTGCCAATTAGGAATTGCCACTGTGGCATGTGCTGATATTCCCCATTACAGTTTGTTCGTAGTCGACGCTTCGATTTTCCCAGGGATTACTACAGGCAATCCATCTGGGGCGATTATCATTGCAGCAGAACGTGCGGCGGAACGTATATTGGCTTTGAAATCTTGAGGTGGGGGGCTACGATGGGTTGTGATGTTGAGAAGCTATAGGCAGAGAATGTAGCGAGAGTGTCTAGTCTGGATTTGCAAGTGAGATAAATGTTTGTGATATGCAATGGAGGATATACAGAGATTGGAAAATACAATGTTCCTGTGTGTCTCTTGCTTTGTCGATATAGTGACATCTATTCTGCTAGTATGAGGTGCGTTATGTGTGAAGCTTCGATGTGGTCTTCTGTGCATGAACTGTCCCAAATCGAACCTGGATCCTTTTGATATAGCCTGTGGTCAATACGGGCGGGCTCGTTCCAAGTCAAAGCGCAGAAGACGACATATAGTAATACCGAAAGCCGCCAGAAACCCTGTATGTCACTGTAGATCTCAGCAAGGCTGATGCTTGTAGTTGAGTATGAAGAGTTTGTGTCGAACGCAGTACGTTATCGGAAATCTTGTTAAATTGCCAGCTGTCTGTATGTGAGTGTCAAAGACATGATAACGTGTATAGCACATACAAAGTTGTCTTGAAATTTCTTCTTCAAGTCAGCGCACAAGGCGCAAAGCTCAATGAAAAAAAGGGAGAGATTCTAAGACCAGGGATAGCAGTGAGGCTAAGCCCACCTGGAGCTTCGCCGTGCCATGTAGTCGGTTCCATGTCACCATGGAACTTGCGATGGTGTCCTCTCAGACATACAACTTCCATCGCTTTTCCTCTGCGTAAGTATTTGGCCAAGGAAGTGGCTGGTGAAACCCTCCAACTTCCGTAGCCAACACAAAATCCCACCAAAGCAGACTATTAGACAACCGATGCGCCCTCCAAGCCGTCCATCAGTCTACCTAGAGAAAATGCGCCTAGGAAGCCGTCCATTTCTCAAGGCGGCCTAATAGCCTACAGAAGCAAGAAATGGTGTCAACTGGTCAAAGTACTTACGAGTTGTGCGAGTGTGCTACTAGTAGGTGAGCTTGAACGCGCAGCGTGCACTCTACGAATCCAAGCTGAGGAAAGAAAAGAGAGGGAGAGGAGGGGGCAGCGAGATATTTATGCTCTCCCGGAGTATCTGTCGGCCCGGCTTACGCAACGGGAGAACTGCGGCACTGGCTGCAATTGGTCCGCAATAGTGAAGGTATACAGGTCACGTGCTCACATCAAACGCGCAGCTTTTTTGGCTTTTCGACCAATTACAGAGCTGTGATCATGAACCCAACGCCTGCTTGTAGCTGCAATTTTAATTGTGACGTAGTTCGTGCCGTTGACCGCCTTTCTGGGGGTAATATCAATCACTTTCGCTCACTTCCTCTCTCACCACTACTCTCACTTTACACTCAACTATACCATTCACACTAACAACTTTACCACATTTCAACCTACCTATCTACCTGCCTACCTACCTACCTACCTACCTACCTACCTACCTACCTACCTACCTACCTACCACCACAATGTCCATCAACACTTTCTTCACCAAACTCAGTCTGACTGAAGCCGACAAGAGCCAGCAGGAGGAGATCAAGGCGTTGAGAGAGGAGGTTGACACCCTCCGCACCAAGCTCGAGGCCAAGAGCAAGGAGGATGATGGCTCCTCCAGACAACCACAACCCCCTGTCGCAGACGACGGCATCAAGATGCCTAAATACAAAAAGCAATGCCTCGACGAGGAGCTCTTCGGCCAATGCGACCAGGCCAACTGTGGCTATGTCCACGCTGCGCAAGCCGCCAAGTTTGGCGCAAAGATTGAAGGCCTCCCGGAGAATGGCAGGGCGGCGCACCTCAGGCGCAGGCGGGATCGTAGGGGTGGCTGAGGATCTTCAGGTGATGGGGGGAAGGGGAGGGAGGAGGGGATAGGGTGTTGAAGACCCTGAGGAGGACATGTATTTGTATCTGGGGAGGGAGGATAGTTCTGCGGAGAGATCGGGCTGTATTATAGTAATTCAAGATTTTCGACTTCCAACACATGTGCTTGAGATTATGTGATTATGAAACAATACATCGTACACCTCCTCAACACTTTATCAATATACTACTCAAATGACATGAAGCTGCTGTAGGTATACTCACTCCACTTGAACAGGCTTCTATATATGTGCACTACTACAGCAGCGTGCTGGATACATCCTCAAAACCCAGCATATCATATACACCCAAAACGAGCCGAATCTATCTAGGCATATTATTGAATTGCAAATGATATCCATGCAGCTATACACACCACGACAAACCCTACAGCAGTGTGATAGATACATACACAAACCCCAGAAAATCGCATCGTACTAAAACGAACCGAATCTATCTAAACCTATCATTGCTACTGATACTCATGCAGCTATACACACCACTATGAGGCCTACAGCAACCTTCAAGCTCAAGATCCTCACGTTCAGAAAGTGGTAAGTACATCCCACACTCCACGAGATACAATCAACGCATACTTCAGCAAGTATTATCGTACTTCACGATACGGCATGACTTATTGCCACCAGTGCTTTCGCGTGGCTGTTGACATTATGCTTCACACTGGGCAAGGACCAAAAAGGCGTTGTTGAAAAGTCAAAGTAGAATATATTGTTGATCCAAATACACAACGTAAATTCATCTATACATTCAGAGTCCATCCTCATATACAACCACTCCACCATCATTCGTTGTCATAATCAAGCTCGCTATTATATACTTCATCATCATCATCCATTTGATCATCATCATCTTGACGAAATCTGGGGTCAACAACCGGTTTTTCAAACGCCACATGAGCAGCAAGTTCTTCCCAAGCGCCATCCGCGTCTTTTCCCGTATACTCCAAGGTGGTTTTGGGTTTAGTGTCTTGGGGGGCATCTGGGTCTCTGAATTGGACATGTGCTTCTGATTCACCGAGAAAGCCGACCTTGAGGGATTTGAGTTGGAGATGAGGGATATTTGAGAGCTTTTTGAAGAGGAAGATCCAACGCTCTGGTTTTTCAGAGTTGTGGGGATCAACGTCTTTGAATTTGATTCTCCAGAGGCTGAGGTTTTTGAGTGTGGAGGCGAATTTGTCGATTACACTGTATACGACGTGGGGTTTGGCGTCCAATGCGCCAAGGTCGAGGTGGGTCAGTCTGAGATCGATGGGAGGGGTGTCCAAGGCCTCGATTGGATGTGATGGGGAGATTTTGGCAGGGTGGCTTAGCCATAGGAGGAATTCTTCGTTTTCCTTGTATTGCCACCTTTGAAAGTTCAAACGAAGGTGGGTAAGATTGGGGGTAAAGGAGAGAAATCGCCGGAGTTCACGACCGGATATCGCAACTTGTGTTCCATTCGTATGGGTGTGGACAGTTCTGTAGACTAGCTGAACATTGAGCAGGAGAGTTTTGAGGTTGTGAAGAACTGGCTTCAGGGTTGGCTCCATAAATTTGGGAATATGCAAGGTACGGTCAGGGAGTCGGTTAGATTGCAGCAAGATCTGCATTTCCTTGGGGTAACAGTTTGCTTTTCCAAGAGCGCAGGTTACAGCGTGGTAGATGTGTTCAGGGTAGGAAGTTCCGTTAACGTATGGAGTCGCGGAAAATATCATGTTGATTCCAGTTTCTCGGTAGACTGTACTCGCGCCCCAAGATGTCCATGTGTTTCCATCTCTCTGGCGAGTATTGGAGTTGAAGTCGCGGATGTCGATTGTTTGAAGGTTAGGCAGGTTGCGGAAAGCTTCAGTAAGCATTTCGCGATCCACGCCACTGTTAATCAAGAATCTTTGATCTTCACAGCCCTCCATATACCGCGCTGCCTTGTCATAGTCGAGGAAACGGAGCGAGTTATCTGCATAGCTATTGCTAGCAATGATGACATGGGTCAATTTCTTGGAGAAGCTGACATGCTTCGAAATGTCCACGAGAGCCTGTAAGCTCTCATAGGTGAGCATAAACTGCTTCTTGGTGAAGAACTCTTCCGAGAACCATTCATAGAGTGATCTCTCGACTTGCTTGCACGTAAGACGCAGAGCACCGAGGTCAGGGGTGGTTAGGTGCACTGACACAGCAACGAGTAGCTCAAGAGGAATAGTGAGTAGCGAGGCCATGATGAGAGAGGGTCAAGAAGGAAATGAGGACTGAGTTTGGCAATGGGACGAGGGAAGTGCCAGCGTAGTTATGTCATGTGTTTGCGCGTCTCACTCGTGAAGGCAGAAGGCACGACCAGTCCCGAAGAGGGTGCGCTAAGAGCTGCTGCCTAGTGCGAGCCTCCCGAACACGGATCGGACGTTTTTCGCGAGCTTTCCCCTGGGGCCGAGTGAAATAGGTTCAAATAGCCGTCGCCCCTCTGCTCTGCTGAATTGGCCAGTTTTCATCTTTGCATTTCCCTTCAGATTCCTCCAATGCCTCCTCGAAGGGCTGCTGCCAAAAAGGCCGCTAAGGCTGCGCCGCTAGAGGGCTGCTCAATTGCTACCTCCGGCAAGTTTCCCGGTACCACCCAAGGAGCTCTCGCTGAACGCCTCACTTCACTTGGTGCCACTGTCGCATCCAAAGTCACGGCTGATACCACCTTTTTGATCGCGACCGAAAAAGACTATGAGGCCAATTCCACAAAGGTCAAGGCTGCTGCGTCCCACGATGTTCCTGTGATTACGCTTGACTGGCTTGAAGAATGCGAATCGACAAGTACGTATCAGAAGCCATTGTCCAACAAATTCCCATTGCGCGCACATTGTTCTAAATCACCATGCTAGATACGAAGACGGACGAGACACAGTATCTCTTGTCATCGTCTGCAACTTCTGCTCCAGCTCCAGCTGCAGTTGTCGTCCCAGTGCCTGCTCCAGCTCCAGCTCCAGCTCCAGCTCCAGCGAAAAAGCAGGCCAATGGCTCCAAAAAGCGTGCTGCTGCTTCCAATGCCACACCAGCCGCTAGCCAAGACTCTTCTCAGGCGAAGAAGCCCAAAATCTCCAAGACAGCCAAAGTGGGCGATGGCCAGAATGCTAAATCGACTAAGATGACCATTCCACTTGACGAGTGTTGTCCTCTTCCTAGCTACGAAGTCCATGTCGCTGATGATGGCACAATCTGGGACGCTTCATTGAATCAGACCAACTCAGCTGCTAACAATAACAAATTCTACAAAATTCAGGTATTTACTTCGATTGGCTTATTTGGCATCTATGATCTGACAACTACAAGCTACTTCAAAATGCAGCCAAGTCTGACTTCAAAACATTCTGTCGTTGGGGTCGGGTCGGCGAGTCTGGCCAAACCAGTCTTCTAGGTAAAGGTTCGCTGGATGATGCCCTCAAAAACTTTGAAAAGAAGTTCAAGGACAAATCTGGCCTCAAGTGGGCCGATAGAGCTCTGGATCCAAGACCTGGCAAATATGCCTACGTTGAGCGCTCTTACAATCCTGATTCGGAGGACGAAGATGATGCAGCTGATGACACTGGCGACCAAGAGGAGGAGGACAAAGGGCCTAAGAAACCTCCTGCTGAGTCCAAGCTCGAGCCGCAAGTACAGAAGCTCATGCAACTCATCTTCAACCAGGCTTATTTTGATGCCGCCATGTCAGCACTCAACTACGATGCAAACAAACTTCCACTGGGAAAGCTTAGCAAAGCTACCATTGCTCGTGGGTTCCAGGCTCTCAAAGACCTTTCTGTCTTGCTCGATAAGAATGACGCCACTTCAAGACGCGAGGTGGAAGACTTGTCGAACCTCTACTTTTCTGTTATTCCTCACGCCTTTGGCCGCAATCGCCCGCCTGTCATCCGAGACAACAATCACCTTAAGAAGGAGATTGAGCTACTTGAAAGCTTGTCAGACATGAAGGAAGCTGCTGCAATCCTCAAGAGTACATTGAAAGAGGATGATGATGTCTCTAAATTGGATCGCCAATTTGCTGGACTGAACATGAATGAAATGACGCCTCTTGACCCCAAGAGCCAGGAGTTCAGTGAACTCTCCAACTACTTGAACAACTCCAAGGGAGCTACGCATCACATGACCTACAAGGTGGATGACATATTCCGAATCGAGCGACAAGGCGAGCTTGAGCGATTTGAGCAAAGCGAATTTTCCAAGATCGCCAGTAACCGTCGTCTTCTTTGGCATGGCTCACGTGTTACAAACTTTGGTGGTATCCTGGGTCAAGGTCTCCGCATTGCGCCACCAGAGGCTCCTGTTTCAGGCTATATGTTTGGAAAGGGTATATATCTTGCAGACATGTCTTCCAAGTCGGCCAACTACTGCTGCTCTTGGGACTCGGGAGGTACTGCCCTTCTCTTGCTTTGCGAAGCAGAACTTGGAGACCCACTATACGAGTTGACTGACAGCTCTTATCACGCCGGTGAAGAAGCGAAAGCAAATGGAATGTATTCTACCTGGGGCAAGGGTATGACTGGGCCGAGCATGTGGAAGGATGCGAAGTGCGTGCATCCCTCGCTAGCTGGCTGTATGATGGTATGTGTTGTCACTCTATTACCCGTCCTGTTCATCAAACTCACATGGATTGTAGCCCGACGTATCAACCAAGCCAGGTCCAACTGGCGTGCCCAATGCCTATCTACAGTACAATGAGTACATTACTTATGATGTTGCTCAAGTACGCCTAAGGTATCTTCTTCGCGTTCGTGTATAAAGCGAAGTGCATACAGGTTCTGATGAGTCTGACGCAAGTAAAACTTTGTGTCAGCTTTACCTGATGTTTGTAAGAATAATGCGGATATGTGGTGTTGAGCGTTTGTTTTTATAAGGTCTAGTATATACTTTATTCCCGCAATTTCCTGGATCTATTGAGAGACATGCAACTTGACATCTTGGGCCGCAAGCAGTGTTTTGATACCTATTTCGCTGTGATGCACCAAGACGCATGTAACTGATCATCGACTGAAACCGTTTCATCCATAACCTCTACTCATGGCAATGAGTAAACATACTGCATGTCGTTACCGGTATCATCGCCACGTTGAAGATTGGTGGAGTACAGCTACCAACCACTACAACCACCAAGTTTGTTTGCTTTAGGCGCAATGCAAGCCATGCGCCAATCCACACCATTGATCGGGCCGATATTGTTCAACACCGATGACGGACCATGTCTGACATTTGATTGCCAGGTTCAGGCGTTGAATTAGCCCTCCACCTTGATGTGAAGAAAGCGATGAGAATGGCTGGAATTGCACATTGGAGACAATACTTTCCAATTCCGGTGATTTTGGTAGGGGGCCGCCTGCAAGTAATGGGACCGGTCAATATCAAGGATGGATGTGTTTGGTAGCAGTGTCACCGAGTCATGCTCGTTAGACGCATGGTGATCCTTCACCGGTCAGACGCTGACCTATCAGGCCTCCCGTAGCGCGCCAACTCTCTGCTTCCTACTTCATTGTGTTCACCACGCCGTAACACGGCGTATGTCGCTTGTTGTTTACCCATGAGGACGTTTGGGAATGGTGTCGGCATCCACAGAACTGCAGCATGTTGCAGATACATACACATTGTCTCGTGTTGGCCCCAGAGGAGGGGCAGGTGGGCTCAGGCTGTGGAATGAACAGCAATCAATTCCGGGCTGCGATCCGGTCGCCCATTTTGTCTAGGACGGCGACGGACGCCAAAGAAGCAATAGGCAGTTACACCAGCATGATCTCATCTCTCCTTCGGGGCCAAAACCTGTGAAATTCGTTTTTCGAGGCTTGTCGTGGCTCTTGACCGGCCGGGAAACCCTAGGTCTAGCGCGCAGGCGGCTCGCGTGGCACGGGGCCTCACCGGTGAGCATCGCAGACGCTTATACTCTCCACTGCAACGCAACTTGCTTTGCCGCAACATTTGGACTTTCTGATCTTTCGGTGGCTTGGCGAGGGTTTCTTCAGGATGCAAGTTCTTGATGCTACGGGTCTTGCTGAGCGGTTGAAGTGGGAGGCGAAAGAATACTGGCTGCACTTGGACGCTGACACACCTCTTGAAAAGTACCCAGGTAGAGTTTGGTCCTGACTGGAATCAATTCTGAATGAATCTAATGATGAAATAGCAAAGCAACATGCAAGGCGAGTGCAAGAAAAACTGGGCGCTGAGGCAGGGCTTGTCTATCTTCCAGGCCAACCAGCGAAAAACAATGAAGATAGCGACATGCCTGCAGCTTTTCGGCAAAGACGCTACTTCTATTATATGAGCGGGTTAGTCGATGGCTAACACCTTTATTCGACCAAAACTGATGAGATGAAGTTGCGATTGGCCGGACTGTCACTTGGCATACGATATTCAGCGCGATACGTTATCACTTTTCATTCCAAGAACTGATCAAAGGCGAGTCATCTACAATGGACCTGGCTTGTCGCTTGCAGAAGCCCTCGTAAAGTACGATGTCGATGAAGTCTACTATGCTGATGAACTGCTGGACTTCATCGAAGATTGGAGCCACGAGAACGGTAACCGAGGCAGTATTTTTGCGCTGCATGAGTCGCAAATCCCCAGGCTCCCTCTTCAATTGCAAGAGAAAAGCATAGTCGTTGATGTGACGTCTTTACAGCCTGCAATGAACATTGCGCGCATGATCAAGGATGAACACGAGATCAAGCTCATTCGTAAAGCGAACGATATCAGTTCGCGTGCGCACAAAGAGGTTCTAGCTAATATCCGCAAGTTCAAGAATGAAGCTCAGGTGGAGGGGCTTTTCCTGGATGTGTGTGTTTCAAGACACGCGAAACACCAAGCCTATGACCCCATTGCTGCATCCGGTCCGAATGCTGGTACTCTGCACTATGATGCCAATGACGAAGACTTTGAAGACCGCCAACTTATATGTCTTGATGCTGGTTGTGAGTATCAACTTTATGCGAGCGACATCACACGCACGTTTCCACTGAGTGGTTCATGGCCTAGCAAAGAAGCAAGGAACATTTACAGACTTGTGGAGCGAATGCAAGATTCGTGCATTAAACGAATAGCACCAGGAGTGCGATACCTTGACTTGCACATCCTAGCACATCAAATTGCTATTGATGGACTACTTCAGCTCGGTATCTTGCATAATGGCACAAAAGAAGAGATTTATAGGGCAGGGACAAGCAAAGCTTTCTTTTTGCATGGCCTTGGCCACCATGTAGGTCTAGATGTGCATGATGTGGGCCAAGCAGAGTTGATGAGCGTGCGAAGAGGCAAAGCTGTGGCTACACAAGTAAGTGACACTATTTTCACAACAAATCACAAGCTAATCCAAATAGGTTCCTTCTTTGTATCCTGAAGATTTCCATCTACCAGTTTATGATGCAGAGACCTGTCTTGCTCCAACTGATCCTCAGAGCAGCCACCTTGAAGAAGGAATGGTAGTCACCGTTGAGCCTGGAATGTGAGTTAGATGAAGTCACACATGAGTATATCACCTGACCAATACTTCAATAGCTACTTCTCAGTGTATGCCCTACAGCACATATATCTGCCATCGCCAATACATTCGAAGTATATCAATGTCGAAGCAGTACAACGATATCTTCCAATCGGGGGAGTTCGTATTGAAGACGACATTTTAGTAACATCGAAAGGCTACGAAAATCTGACCACAGCACCCAAGGGAGATGCAATGCTCAGAATAATTCAAAATGGCCAGCCTGATGCTGATAGATATGCTCCTATCACAAGTTCTGCACGAAGGAGAAACAGCGAAGAAACACCAACACTGCTAAGAGCTCCAGGCATTTTGAGCGAACAGCCAGCATCGATACTTCAACCCATTTCAAGGGCTGCGACTATGCCATCAGAATTGCACCAACGAGACTCGATTGATTTTGAACCTTTCGACGGGCCTTCTCTTTTCTCAAACTTCAAACGATCTATGACTACTGATGAGAGGATACGACACTGGAAGAAAACTCAAGATCCTTCACATTCCAATCGTAAAGTCCGACTAACCACGAAACCGCCCAATACCATTTGTGGTGAGGCAACTAGTACTGTTAAGCACGTGCACATGACAGTCAGTAATGACGGCAATAGTCAAAGTCGTTCCAGTATAAACGATCGCGAGCTACCTATCTGCAAGAAGTGCACAGTGCTTTGTGAGACCCTGGGCCGCCTGCGCCAAAACCTTGTTGTTTCAGCACAAAGTTCACCTGTTTCTGAACCATCACCAACGTTTGCGGCCACAACCAAGAAGGAAATTCCTGCCAGGTACCAAGACTTTTACGTTCCAAATGGACATACCACGAAATCTCCCCCGCTTGGCCAAGCCGAGATTAGTGAGCTACCGATCCGTGTAAAGGAAGGAGCCAAAACGCCAGCAACAATACCACCCTCTAGACCTCCTATGTCTTCAGCCAGACCACTCCAGCCACTGCCAGTAGAGAAAACCGCGATGGCAAACGAAATCCTGCCTATGGTAGAACGACCGCAACACGAAAATCCACTGGCTCAGAGGTTCTACCAACAACAGTTCGTTCGAAAGGCCCCTTCCAAAGAAAAGTTCACATCTTTTCCCACTCCGGAACCTACTCCAACATCTGGCCAAATGTGTGCGGTGCCAATACAAGTTCCGCTTGGAAATGCATTTGCGCCTGTGGATCCAATATGGATGCGGGACCAGCAAGCGCAAGCAAGAAGATACAAGGACTTGGCAACACAAGTCAACGATTCACTACAAGATCGCCATTCCCTGCCAAATGACACGACAGGGCCAAATCGAAAAATAAGTCAAACAGCTCCACCCTCAAATCCTCCCACAGACGATCGTGGAACAAAAGACTCACGTAAACGAATACAACTACAAGAAGCCCTTCGCCAGGTCTCAGCCGAGGTTAGCAGATTAGTAAATCAACTCGAAAGAAATGACAATGTTTATGAAGTGTCCCGCCAAGATAAGCAATCAGCCCATCCACCACCAATCGTACACGATACGATCAATGATCGATTGAAACATTTACGACGGAAGCAATTGTATCTCATGGAGTTACTCGGCAATCAGCAAACTAGTACAGAACAAATCAGCCCACTTCCTAATAACCACTGATTAGTTGAAGGGTGTATTGAAGCTTAGTCCTCCTCTAAAGGAGAAATGAAAGGCAATGGCTGGGCGCACGGTAGGCTTTCTGGTCAACAGCAGATTCCAGCGATATCACTATACGTTATCTTTCAGTCCTTGCCCATTCTTTGCCAACCGCAATATTTTTCTCGCAGTTCAACATATTTGGTACATCTCGAATGAATCTATCCTCGCCAATTCCCATTTGAAATTGTTCACTTGTCATCTACCCAACAACAATGCAACCTACCCCCAACAACAACACAATCAACTCCCCTCCAAAAACTCCCTCAACCTCTCATCCAACCACCTCACATCCTCCGTACTCTGCCCCGGCCCGCCCGCCCAATGCCCCCAAATACTCGGAAAAACCCTCAACACGCCCACCCCCTCCCTCATACAGCTAACCTCCGCCTCCGAATCCTCGGGCGGAAAATACAAATCCGTCTTCGCAGGCATAACCAGCGCCCTCGCCCTAATCCCCCTCATCGCCTTCCCAAAATCCCCACCATACGGCTCCTGCGCACTACAATCCCCCGCCTGCCACGTATCCGCCATAACAAGCATATTCTCCGGGTCCTTGCTCAGCGCCCACTTCTCCCAGAAGCCCACCATGAACTCCTCCAGCGATGCGAAACCCAGCGTCGGCGCTGTCTTGTATACTTTCTCGCGGTAGAAGGTTTGGCTGAAGCCCCAGCCTGCGTACACGCGACCTAGCGCTTTAAGCCCGCTCTCCCGCGCGGAGGCAGATTTGGAGAAGGCGTTGGCGGGGAGGGATGTGGGCTGCGCGATGCCGGCGGACGAGGTGCCGAGTGCTGCGTAGAGTGCGGATTTGACGCCTTCGAGCATGACCTGGTTGTGTTCTGAGGTCTTGGCTGCGCCGCAGAAGGGCGCGATGAGGTCCATGAAGTCCGGGTATTGGGTTGCCCATTGGTAGGTTTGGCCGGCGCCCATGGACCAGCCTAGCACGGCGCGGGCGTGGGTGACGCCTAGGTGCTGGGTTACGAGCGTGTGTTGGGCGCGCACGTTGTCGTAGAAGGTTACTCGTGGGAAGGGGTGTAGTGGGGTGTTGGAGGGGGAGGAGGATTGCGAGTTGCCGAAGAGGGCGGGGATGATGATGAAGTATTTTGAGGGGGAGAGAGTTTTGGAGGGGCCTGTTAGCCAGAGGTTGTCGGATATTACTGGGGGTGAGTGTTAGGGGGTTGGTGATAATCTGGTGGATGGGGTGAGGTGGGACTGACGGCCAGAGTACCATGTAGGGTAGATTATGGCAGGGAGAGAAGGGTCTCCTAGGGTTTTGTAGGCGATGAAGGCATCTGGGATTTCCTCTCCGGATTGGAGTTTGAAGTTGCCGAGTTTGTAGATTTCGTAGTCGGGGGAAGACATGTTTATGGATGAAGAAGTTGCACCGCTGGAATTCAAAATTTGTGTTACCGCCAGGCTTAGAAGTCTATGCTGAAATCAATCAGAATCTTTTGTCTACAATGTCTTACAGTTACTTGCTAGTCGTGCGTTATGTCAGTGTTGATGGATTTCCTATTTTGGCGTATTGTCCTTTGTAATGTGGAACTGAACAAAATTGGTTCAACAGTTCAAACAAAATATAGTCAAATCTGCTGCAATGCAAGTAGTAATTAAGAAAAATGACAGAGAGATTTACAATGCAGTGTCATACCATTTATTATTATATTCTTATCGCTGAATGTAGACTACAAGCATCAGTTGGCGGGGTAGTTCGTACTGATGGTGGGGTAAGTGACGTTGCTATCCGTAGCTCAGCTTTAAGAAGGACCGCGGCCGTGTATAAGCGCCATGCGGCAAAAGAAGCCGACAACGTCTTTGAGATTGTTTGTCATCTCAGGATGTATTTTACGAATCTCTGTATGTAGACTAAAGAAGTCCAGATTGTAATTGGTGCCACTTGGGCGGCGCCTTTGCAACTTGCATTCGCTCGAAGCAAAACGGATATCATTCCGCTAACTCATTGCATCATATAGGCTCTCGGAATTGTATCCGCCATTTGCCGTCACGGCAGTTGTTTTCTCTACGGTCGAATATTTATCTGGAAGACTTCCAACTACAAAAGATCCCACAATATTTCGGCCAGCACTCCCGTTACCTTCATTCGACTCAAACCAACAAACCCATCATGGCGCAAGACAGAGCAGACGCGGAGAAATTGATCCAGAGGAATCCACATGGCGACTTCAAAGCCGTAGAGGCGTCAAGGCCAGCATTCGAAGACGCCAAATTTCATTACACACAAACACCCAAACCTGACTGGAAAACTGGCTCTGGACCCAATGATTCATCAATTCTCCAAAAGGAACACCGCGAGATCAATCCATACGCTGAGGGACGCCCTGTTGTCCACAACTACAAAATGCTGATTTCAGCTGTTGTTCCTCGACCTATTGGCTTTACATCAACCGTCAGTAGCGATGGCAAAAGCACCAATTTGGCACCTTTCAGCTACTTCAACATGGTCAATCATGATCCACCCGTGTTCGTTTTGGGCTTCGCTGGAAGTTTAGAAAAGGGAAAAGACACGCTGAAGAATCTGGTGGAGACAGAGGAATGTGTCATCAACATCATTACTGAAGAGTATGTCGAGGCAGCGAATTTTACTTCCATCAATGCGCCACCAGGTATCTCGGAATGGAGCTTTAGTGGACTGCATCCTGCGAAGAGTTCGTTTGTCAAGCCTGATCGAGTCAAGGAGGCGGTGTTCAGCATTGAAGGAAAGCTCATCAGTAAGACTGAGTGGACTTCGAAAAACCCCCAGACTCCTGATAAGAAGACTGGCGTGACAGTTTTCATCGAAGGTGTCAACTTCTGGGCAAGGGAGGATGCGATCGATGCGCAAGGCGTGCTACTTGATCCGGCTGTTATGAGGCCAGTGTCCAGGCTGGGAGGTATTACATATGGACGCACGACGCAAGGTTATGAGTTGCCACGTCCAGACTATGAATCAGTGACAAAAGACGCCGAAGTTGCCAAGTTGGTTCAGTCAAAAGGGCCAGGACAATCAGAGTAACTCGCCTCAGTTCGATTCAATGGTTTGCAGCGAGTTCTGACTTTGGCCAGTTCTCACGAGAGGCTATAGATTTGGATGTTGGGTATACTAGAGACATCATATATTGAAGTAGACTTGATAGAGAACATGTAACAAAACTGATCGCACAAGTGTTGTCATACAATGTGATCTTGTATTCAGCCGCCCAGGAAAGAAGCTTAGATCTGTACCTTTGTGCGGCCTTGCATTCCAGAATGAAGTAATTCCTCTCCCTCTTGATCACACACAGATTCACCGTAATTATGTGTCGGGCAACTTTATATTTGACCGACTCTTAGCGTGCCCTCACATCTGTTCCCCAAGGGCGATAAGCTGCCATTGCACCATCACCATCGAATCGGGTCAATGCCGTTTCCAAGCATGCACTTAGGCATCTGCACAATTGTGCGCCAACAGTAGCTACCGTAAACTCAATTATCGGCACGCGGCTTCCCTTGGCTCTCCTCCCCGGTTGAATCAAACAATGGAAGGTAAATCGCAACTGCGACAGGGACACTCTCTGTTGGACATTCATCCCCCATCCGGCCAATGAATCCATCCTCATCCACCACGATGATGGCCATTCGCTAGTTGCCAGCCACCGCAGCTCAATTGCCCATCTGCGTGCTAGCTTCCCGATATCGCCATGCGCCGCGATACGCCATCAGCATGTGGAGACGCCATGCTTTCCGCCCCGCATGGGCCATGCAACTGTCAGCCCTCAGCAACATCAACATCACCGCTGTGTGCACAAGTCAAGCAACTTGACAATTGCTATGACATCTCGTCGTTAGCCTTGACTTTTGTTCCTTTCCCTTTTATCGCAGGCGGCCAGCAGACGTACGCAATGGATAGCGCGACTGCTCGTAGATTCTCCGCCAGCAACGAGGAGCGTGTGGGGCTGTTGAGTACAGCGCAACACGACAGCGTTGTGAAGCAGAATCAGTATGGAGCGGTATCAATGCCAGATGAGGTGGAGGCGCTGTTGGGAAGAGATGGGACGGTGGTAGAATTTAATACCACAGCAGGCAAAGAAGCAAGATTGCTGGCCAAGTATTCGGTTCCATTGATGATCACATACCTTCTCCAGTATAACTTCAGCTTGATTACCATTTTTGTGGTGGGCCATATTGGGACGGATGAATTGGGCGCTGTCAGTTTGGCGACTATGACAGCGAATATCACGGGACTGGCGGTTTACGAGGGCCTGGCTACGAGCTTGGATACCCTTTGCGCGCAGGCATACGGATCGGGAAAGAAAGAATTGGTGGGGCTTCACTTGCAGCGAATGATTCTCTTCATGTTGCTTGTAACAATTCCCATTGGAGCTATCTGGCTATCATCGGGCTGGATCTTAGCAGCTCTCGTACCAGAGAAGGATCTGGCTTTCCTCGCTGGACGATATCTTTCCATCCTCCTAGCCGGTGCTCCAGGCTATGCCATCTTCGAGGCAGGAAAACGCTTCACCCAAGCCCAAGGACTATTCAACGCAAGTCTCTTCGTTCTGGTCATCGCCACGCCCATCAACATCCTCCTCAACTACATCTTCGTCTTCGTCCTAAACTGGGACCTAACCGGCGCCGCCCTCGCAACCGTCTTATCACACAACCTCCTCCCCATCCTGCTCTGGATCTACGTCTACTTCGTCAACCCCCACTCCCTCGAATGCTGGGCGGGCTTCACGCGCGACGCCTTCTCCCACTGGGGCCCGATGGCCAAACTCGCCCTCCCCGGCATAATCATGGTCGAAACCGAATGGCTCGCCTTCGACATCCTCACCTTCTCCACCAGCTACCTCAGCACCACGCACCTCGCAGCACAAAGCATCGTAATGAGCCTCGCCGTCGCAATCTACCACGTGCCCTTCTCCGTCGGCGTAGCAGTCAGCACCCGTCTCGGCAACCTCATCGGCGCAGGCTCCCTGAATGCCGCGCGCACCGCTACCAAAACTTACATTCTGTTCTTCCTCGCCATCGGCCTGCTCGACTTCGTCTTCCTAGCCGCCCTGCGCAACGTCCTTCCCCGCGCTTTCAGCACCGACCCAGAGGTTATATCCATCGTGTCCACCGTCCTTCCGCTGCTTGCAGTCTTCCAGTTCTGTGATTCTACGACTGCGCTGGCGAATGCGATCCTGCGGGGCTTGGGACTGCAGGCGATTGGCGGGTGGGCGAATCTGTTTGTGTATTATGTTGTTGCAGTGCCGTTGGCGCTGTTTTTGTGCTTTCAAAGGGATTGGAAGTTGCTGGGGCTGTGGGCGGGGTGTGCGGTGGGGAGTAGTTGTATTACGTTGTCGGAGGGGGTTTATATGTATTTTTATGATTGGAAGAGGGCGGTGGAGGATGCGAGGGGGAGGGAAGAGTGAGTGTGGGAAAGGGTAGGGGGTGGGGGAGATGAGGTTTGGGGGGAAGTTTGTTATGGGGTTCAGAATCAACCTTCAAAGTTGTCCATGAGAGGGGATATAAGGGTCTGGGATTACTGGAATGAGAGGGGCGTTTGTCTTTTGGATGCATAGCGTAGCGATGCCTAGCTTTATCAATTTCAATGACTTTCCTTTAGGAATCAAAATAGTCGATACAACCCAAGCAAAACGTAACGATACCAAGCGCTTTAAACCCAAACACAATTTCCAATCCCAGAATTACTATACAAATACATCCCATCCGCTAAATGCAAATTCCCAAACTCCCCCTCTTCTCACATCCCCCTCACAAACCCCCATCCTCATCCTCCGTCTCCCCCCCACTCCCCTCCCACTCCTCGGGCTTACAAATCCTACAATCCTGATACAACCGCCCACAAAACTCCCTAACCGTCATATCCACCCCGCCATCCGCCCCCACCACATGCCCCTTCATACAATACCACATCCAAACCCCCTTCCCACCCTCGCGCTGTAGATAATTCTCGCCCGGCGACCACGTATCCAAAGTGAAGGTGATGCGATTGAGTCGCGGGCCATGCGGCGAGGTCTCGGATAAAGGGGTGCCCATGTGTTTGAAGGATTGGGAGGCGTGGTACCAGATCCACAGTGGGTTCCAGAGGGGGTCGCCGATGGCTTTGGCGTCGAGGGAGAGGGTGGTGACGGATGTGAGGGCGGAGAGTTGGGTGTGGAGGAGGGCGGCGAGGGGCCAGTCTTTGGAGGTCATGGTGCGGGGGTCGGAGACGCCGAGCATGGAGGAGGTGGTTATTAGGTGGAGGGTGACGGTGCGGAGGTGGTTGAGGGTGGTGGTGGAGATGGGCCAGATTTTGGGGGCGGGGTTGTGGTGGTTGTGGTTGTTGTTGTGGGAGGTTTGAGAGAGGGAGGGGGAGGGGGGGGGGAGGAAGTTTTCTGGGGAGACGGTGAGGTGGAAGGTTGTTCGTTTGCAGAGGTATTCCATGTATTCGGTGTAGATTTGTTTGTTGGCTAGGAAGATCCAGTTGCTGGGTTTGTGGTGCTTTGGGGTTGAGGAAGTGGATAGCCAGGGGATAGGTAGCGACCATTTCATTCTAGGGCTGTGCTTCGCGCATGCTGGTGGTGCTGGATATGTGGGGTCTTCCGACAGCTCTTCATAGATCATGTCTCGTAGCTCTTGTGGTAGGTTCAAGAATGGAAATGATTTCTTCTTCGTATCTTGTATCTTCTCATATTTCTTGATAGCCCAGAGTAATACCAAAGGCAGGATAATGGCGAGCAGTGTTACGAAACTCGATTCCTTCACACCAACGGTACGAAGGTTGGCCAATGTGAAGTAGTTCCTCCATGTCTCCAGAATGGTTGTATCTATCATGCCAGCAGTCGAGCTGATCTCGACAACAGTATCGACGCTTGAGGTGTCGTCCATGATGGACCCGCGTATGGTGGTAGGTGCTCGCAGCAACCCAAAAGGGAATGACCTCAGGGCAGAACTTCGTAACCTGTTCGAAGCACCGAATGTCGACAACCCAGATGCAAAACAGCTCTTGGATGATCGCAAAGCTAGTCCAGTAAACGTAATCACAAACCTCGCTATGCCAACTCTTGCAACCTCGTACTCTCAAACCAAAGTCGCCAATGCGTCAACCCCTCTTTCGCGGGCGCTTAGAGACCAAACAACGTCAAACGACCAATGTGCACTCGTCAAAGCAATGACTTTCTCACTCACCACGATAATAAAACAGAGCATCCAAAATCAGCAGTAGAAAATAGGAGACAAAAAATCCGGCCGCGCACGCAATCATAAACAAAGCTGGTGCCTGACCACGTCAAGTCACCAATCCAGCGCGCCTGAAAGAAGTAACCTGAAACGATCACTCCAATGCGAATCACAACGAATGAGCAAAAGCACTGCCCTGCGCTAACTACACTTTGCTGTGCCGCACCGCCACATCGACAATTCCGCCGTTCTTGCGAGAAGACGTGGCAAGGGGGAGGCGCGAACATGGCGATCATCCCATCGCAGGGCGGGGGCGGCGCGTTAAAGCCGGTAGGGCGAAGATGCGTCGTCCGTCGGTCGGGGCTGGAAGGTGAAACGTGACTGGGCTGCAGCGTCGTTGGGTTGGTGTGGTGTGTTGATCATTTTTGTTTGTAGGCAGTGACGGTGATGTTGTGTAAGCATTGCACATTGGGATGGGTTTCAAGTTGAGGGTTTTATCCCTGGAGTATTTGCTCCTCGGATCGGATATGCTCGTGGTGTGGGTGGTGGTACGAGTGTGGAGGCGGAGACAGGGGGCTGGATGTAATGCACGTGACTTGGATTCTTATCCTGGCATCATTGATTGTAGAGGGATGGAGAAATGCCTGGACTCATTAAGATGACATATCGAGATTTTGGACGGTGTGCAAGAAATTTAGTGGTTACTTGAACATGCATCATCTACTCTCGAGAGTGTACCCATCGAGTCGGGTATTCATCATCAAACGAACGTTATGATGAGTTCAATACCCTCCTTCGCCAATTTTCGGATGATTCCAATGAAATTAGCAGCCTGACACATTTTGTTGTAGTTGCAATCTCACATTTTCGCCCTTGAACATCGATATTCAATTCTGGTCAAGAATGGAAAATCCGCTGTACGAATCTTCATCAGCCAAGGAAACGAATTGACTGTAGGATGCCAAATAATCAACGAACTTCTCGTGGAATGCAGCGAGTTGGATGAGCCTCTGGTTGTTTTGAGGAATATGCATCGCCCATGAGTGCTAGCTCCACGACTTCCAAGTGGTGCAATTTGTATTGAACGAGTTCTGGGTGCTT
Source organism: Shiraia sp. slf14 (assembly GCA_000498155.1). Classification (NCBI taxonomy): domain Eukaryota; kingdom Fungi; phylum Ascomycota; class Dothideomycetes; order Pleosporales; family Shiraiaceae; genus Shiraia; species Shiraia sp. slf14. The sequence goes on from AXZN01000010.1 coordinate 148,397, forward strand.
CTGCATTGGCCTCCGATACCGATGGCTAACATCTTCAAATTCCGGTAACCATCCAAGACGGGAATCATGATAGGATAGCTTGAGATCTTTCACTTTAGGTCAACATATCATGATTGAATTAATTGAGGGCCATTTTAAAGGAAGTCCGGCGGAGTACGAGTCAGGTGTATTCCATCTACATAGTACACAGCACTAGAGACGGCAAATTAGCATGAATAATCACATGGTTGACTATCAAACGGTTTGAAGCTTGCAAGCCAAAGTAGTAGCACAGTGAAGTGACGAAAGATCTGCTTGGCGAGAATGATGTCAATCAGTTCAAGAGTTTGTGTTGGAGTTTGCGTTTTGCATTGAGTATTGAGGTTGTATATTGCTGATTTTGTGTAGTATTCTTTCAATATCTTGTTCGACCATGGCGTTGTCTGGTTGCCATGTAGCACTTCAGTATCATAACCACGTCTAGCTTTTGGTGTGTCGGTTGCACGTATAATTCGTGGGTATCATGCCAAAACACACTGGTGTTTTGGTACTGCTGGTAGTCGACATATGCAACTGATGCCTGCCCTCTCCCGTTGGCTAGGCGATAGTCTGGGGCACGATGCCATTGCGTGCATGCTCGTCTTCTCCTTGCGAAGTTGTTGAAGCTCACTCCTCCTCTTGCAAGAAAGGGTTTGCAATTTCTTCACTGCCATCGACTGGAGAAATGACGACGAGAAGGGTGCCACGTGCGACGATCAGACCGAGTTTGCGGTAGCGAATGTTGCCCTCATCATCTGTAAGAATTGTTAGAACATAGGACGGCTAGAGATGATGAGTGGTTGTACCAGTCAAAGCTTCCCTCACTTCATCTAGGACGAGATTCATGAGTTGATCGTAGCCTTTTAGTGTGCCAATGACTGTCATAAATTCTGTTAGCAGGTCCACAGCAAATACAGCTGCTATATCAAAACGCACCTTCTCGTCCGCCGCTGAATTTGACGGTAATCTGCTTGTCCATGTACTTGCTGAGGTCGAGGATGTTTTCCTTCTTGGGACGCTCTGCTTGAGCCCCACCAGATTGTGCGCCTCCACGACCGCCACCTCTTCCTCCTCGATCGCCGCCACGTCCTCCACCTCGTCCTCCACGGAAAGCGGCTCGCTCAGACATGTTGTCAGGGTCGGGAATATAAGGCGTGGGGTTGTTGGTAGACGCGGCTAATGATTTTGGGCCAGTCGGTGACGTGCAGGTCATGGAGCAAGGTCTGTGCGCATTCCTGCATATGGCATCACGTGACTTGGACAATCCGCACACGCTGGCATGAGCAGGGGTGGAGTGGGATCAAATTTCCGCTCATGCGCCTCTGAAATCCAGACTCGCTCCGCTTTGGGCGGTAGTCCACCGGGCGGCGCTCGACGCGTGTTGCGGCATTTTCTCGTCGACGATCCGAAGAGGCATTTGACAGAACCCCGTCGGCGCTGTCTACTGTGTCCAGTCAGGCGCGCAGTGCTGGCCTCTCAACCATGACGATCGCGACGACATGTCACGCTGCAGCACTCTCGACAACCTGCTGAGTGCTGGGAGCTGCTCCAGGCGCTGCGGTTTCACCTGGTGTCGAGAAGGGCGGCCAGACACGCTCAGCTCACTCGGCGGCCACAAGAGGCCCAGACCGTGGCTGTCTGCAGCAGCTCAGCAGACGGTCGCGTGATTGGCTGCGGGCTTCCGCGCCTCCGCCCCCTCGCAGCAACGCCAGCTTATTTCCGTGCCATCAGGGCTTCTCAGCCATGTCTGCGACGTCTGCCAGCCCGCGCGCGCCAGAGTCGCTGTGGCTGTTTTCCGCCTGCCCTGTCGATTGAACGGGCCGCCAGTCTTGCAATTGCCGTCTGCTGCCACCCTCCGCCCACGTCGCCCTGCCGCTCTCTCCACTCTCCACTCCTCTGCTCTCTTCTACTCTCCCTTCCTCCCTCTTCTCTCTGCCCTTCCTCTGCGGTGCTTGTCGCCCACACACCATGGCGCTCTAACGCTCGCTGCCCGCCACTGTGTTGTGTGCTCGCATTCTGTCTTCACTCACTAGCGCGTCCGCTGGCTCCGCTTCCTCCACCCTTTGCTGGTCGCCCGCACCCTTCCCCTCCGCCTCGCTGTCTGCTTCGCCTGCGCCCGGCTCTCTGTGCCTGAGCCCTCCCAGCCATGGCGGCCATGGATCAGAACATTGCCTCCGACCGCTCAATGCCTCACCTCCATCATGCGCCCCCTCCCCATGCCGACTTGAAGCGCAAACGGAGCCCTTCTCACGACACACTGCACCCTGCATCTGCGCCACTCCCCAAAACCGCCAAGACTCACAACCACCTGCAGATCAACTATCTGGTTCGACAACTCGACGAGGACTTACCTCTTATCACAAATGATGACACCCTCACCAACATTTTGTCGCTGCTTGGCGACTACCAAGGCGTGCTCGATCGCCATGAGAGCATGGCCTGCAACCTTGGCGCTAGACCCTTGGGTCCCATCTTGATCAAGCGATTCGAGCGCTTGTTCGACGGCCCTCCACGCGTTCTCAAAAGCCATGGAAAGGATGGAACCACAGTCACCTGGCTGGATGTGGTCGAGTTTGCGCGCAATAAACCCGAGCAGTTCCAGTTGGGCCAAATGAGCGAGGGCATCAGAGTTTGTCAGTTCTACACCAAGCAATGTCGAGTCCAGATATCAGAAGAAGATTTTGTTCTCATCTCGTCTGGTATCCCCCAGAAGATGATCCCACCACAGCCCATTATCGAAGACGAAGAGAAGGAGCTTGGTACCATTGACATTCTGGAGAAGAACCTGGGCCAAATCATCCAATTGGCTGATCAAGGTGAGTGACCATTCTCCTACCTGTCGAGTTGTTCGCTAATCTCCTTACTCAGTTGCTGCCCGTACACGACAATTAAATCATAGGCTCAAAGGACGCAAACAAGCCATCTTGGACAGACGCGCGACTGCAAGCCCAGCAGCCCCGATGCGACCATCGAGCCCTTCCAATGTTGCGCTCATGAATGGCGGTAGTTCGACTCCTGCCACCGTTCCACAAGCAAAACCATCCCAGACTTCGCCTGGTGGTTTCGTAGCAGTAAATGCTCGCCCGCCCCATGAGTCACACAGCAACGGCGCCTCCTCATCTACACGCCACGAACTCTTGTCCAAGTTTCATACTGTTCACGAAAGGCGCCCTTCTTCGCAAGCGTCAAGCTGTCCAACAGATGGGCGACGCCCATCTAGCACAGGCCATGCTGTATCTCATACTTCGCCTCCAGCAACTCAGGCGCCTAGAGCTCTTTCAAAACCTACCGAAGCCCCACCAGCCAACGTTCATAGGCCATCACATCTCAGCGAATCAGAGCTACACTCTCTGATGAATTCACCCGTTCCAATCCCGAACACCCCATCGAACTTGCTTCCTGCCGCGAGTCAGCGCAACAGCCAGCCACAAGAGAAAGATGACGGTGGACCTTTTAAAATGGAAATGGTGTTGAGGATGGGCGAGCGCATCCTGCCGCCGTGCGATCGGTGTCGCAGACTTCACATGGATTGTCTCAAAAACTTGACAGCATGTATGGGCTGTACGAAGAAGCACGCCAAATGTTCTTGGAAAGAAGTACGCGAGGGCGAGCTACGCAGCAACTATGCTCATCCTTCAGGCACAAGTAGCAATATGCATAGTGAGACATCCGACCACGAAAGCGGTGACAGGGCATCAACAGCCTCACCCGCAGGCATGCTCAGTCCTTCTCGTCATGGCTTGGCGTCGTCACACATGGGATCGAGCAATGGAGGGCACACACCACAACCTATGCCGCATCATCCTGCCCCAGCTCAGAATGAGTATCCCCAAGGCGAACATCTACGCCCGCCAGTACAATCAGAACCTCGCCCACAACAGCATTCACACTATGAAGTCCCACATGACGGTCGTGCATCGCAATCGCGTCAATCTCCACCGGAGCGGGACAGAAACCGCGAAACAGAGAGAAAGGTAGAAGCACAACTCCAAGAAGCAGCGCAGTCCAGCCTTGCCCATGCGAATGGCAATGCAAGAGCAGGAGCCGCCGACAACAAGGGATCTGAGTATCACCCGACTATGGTAGCTTGATAAGGCCAAGTAGTTGTAAGATGGTCTCACAACCCTGAAAGATTCAAATCGCAAAGATGTTTAATTGTTTCAATGTATTGTATTTTGCGAAGCACGTGGTTGGTATACCAGGATGGCGAGGAACTCTTGTTGTTTTCTTGCACGTTTAGCCAATGATACCAAGTTTTACATATTCGCGTTTATATATTCCACTTTTAGAAGCAAAAGTTCATTCATTGTATTGCCTAGTACTCCGATTTGTTTCCTGCAATCAGCGCATTCCATTGTGGCGATAGAACCAGATGACCAGTATGCAATTTCGAATGCATATAGTTTCAACTTCAATAACAGAAAGGTCAATTCGTCCTAAGTCTATGGTCACGTTTAAAGAGTGAAGGTTAGACATGGGAGATGGCTCGGCTGCAAGATTGGCCGCTCCGGCTTGGCATACGATAGCTTCCATGTATGATCAGTCCATCAATTCCTCATTTGCACCCCGCCCCATTGGAGGTCAGACATTCACCATGCAGTCCTCGTATACGTGTAGACAATGTCTATCGCTGATCAAGAATGTCCGACCCCAATCGCGAACTTCCCAAATCGGTCGCCTTCTTTCCCAAAATGTTTCCTCGCAACGAAATCATTCTTCCAAAAGCGGTGCACCGCCAAAGATTGCATTGCCTCGTAGGAGTATTTCTACAACGCCAAATCGAAGCTTCAACAAGCCCTTCGAGCCGTATGAATACATTGACCCCGAAGGCATCCGCCGGAAGCGTGTGTTGACTGAGGAAACCCTATTCAATTCCTTCACAGAATCGCCGATACCTGAGATTCGCAAGCGAGCAGCTTTTATGCGACAACATGCATACTGCCCGCATCCATCGCATAAACCAACGCGTCCGCCGCACAATCCAATGGACCTTGAAGCGCGCAAGTCGTCTGAGACAGGTACCCCGCCTGCCCACGTCAACTTTGAGTGCCCAGATTGCGGAATCCCAGTATACTGCTGCGAGGAGCACTGGGCAGACGATTATGAGGCACATCTTGAGGTCTGCGATGTGCTGAGGCAGTCAAATGAGGACGACCATGACTTGAGGAGTGGGCGCTTTTTCAAGGAGTTCCAATTTGCAGAGCCACAGATGGAGGAAATTTTAGTGAACATGAGCAGCTGGGATACATATTTGTATACAAGAGATTATGACGCGCTGAATGAAGATCGGGAGATGCGCCAGGCGACAAAATTGTTGACCTACCCAATCACTGTTGCGAGCGTTCTGAATGAACTCAGTCCATATAACCTCCGCAAGAACGGGCGGATGACACCAGAGGGATTGAAGAGTTTTAGTGGTGAGTGAAGGTTGTCAAAAATCCTACAGCCAGTACTAAAACAATCACAGCTCTCCGCCACAGTCTCCATCCCCCTCGAACTGGAGGTGGTGATTCCTGGAAAAATGCTCGTCTAGCCCCTCCTTCAATGCGCCTCTTCATTCTCGGAGCGCGCGCAGAATCCTCCCTTCCCCGTGAAACCTGGATGCAACTCGCCTACCTCTTCCACCGTGTGCAATTCTCCCTGCACTTCATCGGCCCCGAGAGCATGGCAAACCGTGAATCAGAGCTCCCTCTCCCCGAACGCACTCCTCTCAACCCCTTCGGCGCTGTCATCGAAGACCGCATCTCCAACGCCATGAAGATAAGCACCTATGTAGAATACTACCACACCCTCCACAAAGCCGGCCATTTCTACCCCTACGACCCTTACTTCGACTGCTTCGTCGTCTTCCACCCAGGCTTTGGCAACCCCGCCTCCATGCACGAATGGGAAGAAACCCTCCCCCTCCTTCTTGAAACTAAATGCCCCATCATCGCCACCGGCTACTCTCCCTGGGACATGCAGCAAGACGTTGATTTCCTGCAAAACCGCTTCGGCAATGAAATGGACATGCTCCTCGAACCCGGCGAGAATATCTTCCGTAGCTTACGATGGGATCTGAATGATCTTGACCCCCATGATGTTACCTGCAGTAATTGGGGCGTTTACTCGTTTAGAGGTAAGAGGTATGAGACGACGAGGAAGGAGGATGTTGAGGAGGTGCATTCGGAGAGGACGGCGTGAGAGGTTCCATTACAGGGAGGAAGCGTGATAGGTAGTGAGTCAAGTGTGGCGAGAATGCATGTACGAAGTTTGTAGTATATGTATAAAAAATGTATGCATTGGATATTTGAGTACTTAACTCTAATCCCGCATTAATCTAAATTGCGAAATAGAGCTTGCTTGTTATAACAATAAGTATGATTCTTCTAAAGTAAGTATCCTCCTTAATTATGAAATGCATTAATCCTCTCATACATCTCTACAACAACTGTACTTGTTCATACACACCTAGCAATCATCACACTCTTCCACTCATCATAGCTACAACATATCATCCTTCAGCAGTCCTCCCTTATATCCCGTTCCCGAACCATCCCATCACCAGAGAAAAGCGCATAGAGCGGGTAGATCACGAAGCCTCCTGCGCATAATATTCCTCTCAAGGAAAAAAAATTCAACCTCGATAGATTCATAATGTCAAGTGCCTACACTACCTCTACCATGCAGTACAACTCAACGCCAAGCCCGGCGCTTCCCCGGCGCGACCGCTTAACCGACCACTATTCTATAAAACCCCTAGCCTACCCACCACGCAAAGTCTAGCTAAGGACCCAAAAAAAATAGCAAAAAACATACAACAGCGGGGATTCCCCAGTGGTCACCCACCTGAGTACTAGTCCGCCGGTACACTGCCAGCTGAGCGAACGGGAAGCTCTGTTCTGTTTTCAGTGTCCTATGGTCGTATGTGAAAGGATAGGGTTTGGAAAGGGGTTATATACCGAGATAGTAGGCTTGGTGAGGTGTGTAACCGCGTTCATGGAAAATGCTCTGTAGTTTGCTGGACAGTAAAGCACGTTTTAAATTCCTGGATAAGTTGTATTTGTGCTTTTTAAAGGCAAGATGGGGATGTTAGCCTTGATGAATGCGGTATGGTAGTGTGGTTTGCAATTGTATTTGGGATGTTTTGTGAATCTGGCTTGTATTGTAGGGCAGGGGCTGTTTTGAGAAGGTGGAGGACTGGGAGTTTGCTTATCTGCGAATTGCCGCTGCGCGTTGTTACACTGCATGCACATCATCTGGAAGGCTGGATTGAGGACTGCTGCTCTGGTGATCGATTATCCTTGCTCACTATATGTTTTTAGATGAGGATTTCTTGGCTTTTGGGTACTGCTTGGGTTTCTCGTGTTGAACATGGACGAATGCTGTTGTGTATGTGTGCGTGTCAATATATTGAGTGGGTTAAGCAGACAAAGTTTGCCGGGGATTAATATATGTTCCGTGAACTTGCAAGTCTCAATGAGTGAGCGATGTTATGCGCTTATGTCGGTCGAAGCTGTCACGAGCTGTTGAAACAAGCAGTAATTGGTTGGGTAGGTATGAAGTGGTCTTCTACTGTCAAATACAGACAGGGAGGTTGGGGGGCTGACTGTACCTAGGTATGGGGCAGATCGATTCCGGGGAGAGGGTATATTGTCCTACTCTGCTGCCTGATGTAAACACTCTCAGTTTAGCGAAGAACGAAGCAGCAGACCGGAAATATATCTCTTCAAAAGCTGCACGCCACAGTCAACGCAATTAATCATTTCAACATGGCGCCAGATCACACAAATCGTCCTAGCCATCAATCGAATGGATCTTCCGAAGATTACGAGAGTGATGATTCCATGGAATCAATCCAGGAAGAAACCGAAGGGAGAAAGAACACCCCTGTTGTAAAAATACAACGTGGTGTCAAACACATCTTGTCAACAGGCTCAGACACAACGAACGCAATCAAAGAAAAGTGCTGTATGCGGACCGAAAACCTATGTGGCGCTTGCAAGAAGATACCATTCATTGAGTGTCTTCCAAATGACACTCCTGAACAGGACAATGAAGCCAACGGTGATACCGGGGCTCGCGAAGTACTCATATATCCGAAAAGTCTGAGCCACATCCTAAAGTGTCGGAACTTTTGCAAATTCTGTAGGCTTTTATTCCAGAGCGTCTGCGAGCCAGAGTACGATTGGCTGAAAGCCCAGCATATAGAAGAACATCTGCCGAACAACGATAAATTCAAAGAAATGAAGAGCTGGATTGAACAAGACACATATGTAAAGCGAGAGTGGGTGGGAGGTGCTGGACTTTGGCCATTCGGATACGCTGTTGATCGAGACCAATCTGCGAGGTCGACATTGCAGCAAGTAAGGACGCTTTTCTTGGAGGCAGAAGATCGCGATATAAGTGCCAAGAGCCTCAAAATGAATGATCTCAAGGACATGTACCAGTCTAGAGATATGGTGACTGATGCAACAACTGCAGCGAATACAAGCCTCGCCATCATCAACCTCAGCACGAGTGGAAAAAGTGAGAATTTGCAAAAGAGCATGGTCGGTGCTCAATTCGCGATGGGTCAATTGGCCCTGATACAGAGCAAAAAAAAGGAAGCGACTACCCTGCATTTTCATGCTCAGGGCATATCGAAAAGAAGAGAAGAAAAGAGGAGCCTTGAGTGTACGTGTCTACGGTCACGGACGGGCGCCTCTTGCTCCCTTGAAAGAAATATGCCATTTTAGTTTACGTTTCGAGAATTCCGACATTCCACGAATCTCAAAGCAGCAGATCTGGTATGGGCGACGACTTGGTCCTCAGATCGATATTGGATTTTTCAAGCACTGTTTGGATGCATGCACATCAAAACACGATTGTGAGGAATTGTTGAGCAGTTTAGTGGACAAGCCCACATCAACCTTAGCGTGGTATGAGGCTGCTACATTTCGACTTGTTGATGTGCGCAACATGTGCATTGTGAAGAAGAACTTCTCAGACATGATCCGCTCACGCTCCAACGTGAGGTATGTCGCTTTAAGTTACAGATGGGGACTGCCGCCGCTGATGAAGAATTGGAAAGAATACAAGGACGATTATGGGCAAACGTTTTACCACAACGAGCAAACGAACAAATCGACATGGACACGCCCAGACTCCTTGCGCTTGACCTCAGAAAATGAAAATGCGATGTCATACCCGCGTAGTCTTGAAAGCGGAGACGCACATGTGCCAAAGACTGTGCAACATGCCATCGAGGTCGTCCAAACCATGGGCGAAAGATATTTGTGGGTCGATCAGCTTTGTATTCTGCAAGAAGGCAATATTAATGACAAGCACGCCAACATAAAGCGCAAGGGTTATATATACAACCATGCTCTTTTCACTATAGTTGCTGGAGATAGTATGCATGCTGATGAAGGGTTGAAAGGACTTCATGGGCATCCTGGTCGGGAGCGGCAGCTGGTAGATAAAAACATTGTCAGTGGCGCTCAGATGGTGCTACCAGCTCGCATGGAGTTGAGTTTCGAAGCTTGGGAGGAACGAGCGTGGTGTCTCCAGGAGAAGCTATTGTCTAGAAGGATACTCATCTTCGCTAATGGGTTTGCTGTATGGCATTGCAGGGGAGGAACATGGAGAGAGGATGTCAATGCGTTAGACGGAGACAAGTCGCTGGTATCGTTTCCCTGGCTTAGACTCACACCATTGCCATCTCCTAGCCATATAATTGCACAAGTAGGATTACAGGTAATGCAAGGCGACGAGAGTGTCAGATTAATGAGATTACCGTCAATGCACCAATATATCGAGGCAGTAGAAGACTTTAGCAGAAGGAGCATAGGAAAGAGTTGGGACGTCCTTAGTGCGTTTGAAGGTCTCGCAAATATCCTTAGTAGCCCAGGTTTTCTCAATTCACCGATTCGAATGGGGCTACCGATCAGTCATCTCGATGTTTCCCTCTTGTGGCAATCGGATCAGCCCATACGCCGCCGCCAAGATGAGAATAGTTTCAACAGATGTCCACCAAGCTGGTCGTGGGCCGGCTGGGAATCCTTACAGAATCGTTCTGCATCTGGATGTCAAGGAGTAACGGTACGTTATGAACAGCCCTTTGACATCCTGGTCCTCGAGTCGGGCATCGTCAGGCGCTCTTGCAAGTGCGGCGAAGAGCGCATTCGTCCTCGTAAGGGCACATTTTACTGTGTCCAAGATACAGACCACGTTCGCTCCCTGAAAGAGCTAGGACTCTTCGGCATGCCGGATATGCAAGCGAAAGGATTCAGAGACTGGGACTCATCGCAAGCCAAACCAGCACCGAAGCCACGAGGAATGCCACTGGAACGCTTAGAAGAGCGTCATCTTGTTATGAACGCAGACATGATGCGTCTACAAGTGGGCGATGATTGCTGGAAAATACAGACTTTCACCAGGCGTACTGGCACTGAGCACTGCATCGTCACCTTCTACGATACACGACTCAGTGAAACAGATTTGGAAGCCAATGAAACTATGCAATCGGACATGCAGATTGAAAAGATCATGACCTTGGAACACTGGATTAATACTGATGCGCATTCAAAAGTAGGAGTCGTGAAATTTGACACCGCTTATGGCGTTGACAATACGAGTTCTGTGACTGCTGTTTTGCTATCCGAAGCGCAGTATCTGGGTAACGAGGCAACGCCAGATGTTCTGGGTTACCCGTTGTACAATATCATGCTTGTGAAGACAGCGAGGCAAGAGAGAGGAGTAAACTTCATGGAACGCATAGGTCTTGGTAAAATCTACAAGCACGCCTGGAGAGAAGCTATGGCATGGAAGGAAGTGATAGTGTTAGAGTGAAAGTAACGCACATACAGAGATAAGTTCTGGAACGGCCCAGAACTCATTTCCCCTCAAATATTAGCTTGTATCGGATATGAGTACACACAAGCCGTTGATGTATCCGAGCTGAGGCCATTTTGCTTCGATTAGTATATCGGTTTCACCGTGTATGAGTAAGGTACCGCTGGTGAACCATTCCTACAAAGACTAGATGGCATGCGTAATCCTGGCAATAACCTATCCTCCATGCAAGTGATCATGTTGTCATGTGGGGAACTTGAACACGCTAAACATCTATCGTCCATTAGAGGATACAGAAAGGGTATAAGAGAGAATAGAAGAACAAAGCTGAAATGCGGGGGCGGGAGAGAATGAACGTGACACAGAAATGGTGGCTTCAATAGACTGGAAACCAGAAGCTCGTACTTCCAGCCACAAAATTAAGTTCTCAGATTCAATCTATACAGATTCGCCGTTAATTGGCTAGCGCCAAGAGGTAGATCGTAGAACAGATGAATGCTCGGAGCTAACGCCGATACTGACGCCGAGATATGGCGAGGTGGTAACATGCTCCTCAGAAGCGGCTGAGGCAAACGAAGCCCTCACAGGTGAATTAATCGAACGTTTTTGTCATTCTCCTCGTGTTGGAGTTCATGATGGGGTCTCCACACACCTGCAGTAGTGATGCGCAGTCCTCAATACTCAATCAGTGCAAGTGAACTAGGTAACGCAGCCGACGAAGAGCGGTAGGAACCTCCACCAGGTTCTCGGGATATCTACCGAATGAAAGGTCAGCCTACTCTTTGATGACTGCGTGGGTTTTCCAGAGGAACGACCCAGCATGCCAGCAAATTCCTGGGGTATACCAAGATCGTCTCTGGTTCCTGCGTATATCCCTCCCAACCGCGTGGACACGCTCAACCCAGTTTTGGGATTCTGGGATACAGAGATAGTTCCCGAAACTCAATTTCCCTCCGGGTCGCATGTTTGATGGTCATTTCACGGGTACAAAATCACAGTGTTCAAGCACTAGGTGCTAATAAGGAATGGAAGCAACATGCACTGTGTCATGAGCATAGCAGAAGATGGTGATTGCAAAGGAAACTCCTACTTAGAACTCGAGATGATGTTCAATATGGTTGTTTGCACCGAAAACCTATAAGATTGTGATACGCCTCGACTTGAGAGATGACAAGCAGTTTTCGTCCCATGTAACTTCAGATGGGGTTTTCATGGAGAACAAAGTTTGGTTCACTGGCAAGCCGTTCCCCACCCAGTCAGAAGCGCAAGGCCATACTAATGATACAAGAGTTTGCTGAGGCTTGCATCGTGTGATGCTTAAAGACTTCGCGCAATGCGCTTGAATCGGGCATGTGCCGCACCCCGGACGTGGCTATTAATCAGCGGTGGATACATCGCTGGTGATGTTTGCTAGCACGTTACTAGTGCGCCAAGAAGCGTGCAATACGGCAATACGTCTCAAAGAACCGTGCCGTTAGATTGCCTTGGAAGGGATTCGCGCTTCTTTTGGCGTTGGCTGACCGAAGACACTTCGCGCACACGTCTGCGCATTCAGATTCGAGCCTCTCTTCAAACCCGATTTTCTTTCTTTCCATCATAGTCACCATTGGATACTGTGGGGTTTCCAGATGCATCGTCGTTAGGTTGGTGGCGTGGTGGCGTCCCCAGGGAATGTATTTGTGTGCATCGCACCCAATGAAAGACACTAAACCATTCTCCGTACTCCGTCCGCTTGCAGTGGCAGCAATCCACCGGGGACAATCTTCCACTTGTCGGCCCATCGTTGCCACGACAAGCTAATGTACCTAGGCATTTAGCCTCGGCCGGATGAACCCCCTGGGGTGCGGGGATGGGGTAAGGACAAAGCTTTCAAGACAAGGTTCTGATACGCTGTTAATCTGTGGTACGAGATCTGGAGCAGTAGAGGGTGGTTGTATTTGCGTTGCCAAGTCCACCGATGGCTTGCACAAGAAACAGCCACCCACAAGCGCTCGCAATTCTACTGGTCCTAGTGAACGCCTCGCCCAGGGCATAAGCAGACGACAGCCAAGTTCAGACGGTCAACCCACCGATGTGCTATGTCAGACGGCTTGTAAGACACGTTCTGTGATTGATGGAATGATTAGCGTAAACGCGGCGAATCCTGCGACCTACTTATTTGGGTAGATATATAACCGTCGGTAGGAGTGCTGTTTAAAAGGACGCTGACCGACCACGGTTGTTTCTGCTTTTCGTTCCTTGTCATCTTTTCTTCCTCCACACCTTGGTCGTCTCAACCCACATCAGCCAACATGAGTGACCCCATCGAGAAGCGAGACGGCAACCACGTCGAGAGAGCCATCTCTCCAGTCGATGACAGCGCCAATCTCGATGAGAAAGCGAAACTCGCCGCCTACAAGGCGGCTGCCATCGAGGCTGAAACCGCCGAACATGACATGAGCGTGCCAGAAGCTGTCAGGCAGTACCCAATGGCTGCCCTCTGGGCATTTATCATGTCTTGCACTATTGTCCGACACCCCACTTCCCAGGAGAAATACATCTCGGGAAGAATTACAGCTAATATTACCTCCAGATTATGGAATCCTACTGTGTGTTCCTTATGGGCAATTTCATCCCGCTGCCCGCATTCGCAGACGACTACGGTGTCTTTGACGAGGCCAAAAACAAATACGTCATCGTCGCCAGTTGGCAGTCCGCGCTTCAAATGGCTGGACCACTGGGTGCCATTGTTGGAGTTTGTCTAGCTGGTCCCCTAACCAGCCGAATTGGTTACCGTTGGGCAACCATCTCCGGCCTCATGTTGTTGAACGCATTCATCTTCATCTTCTACTTCGCCAAATCGCTTCCAGTCATGTTCGTGGCTCAGCTGCTCGAGGGTATTCCATGGGGTATCTTCATTGCCAATGCACCAGCATACTGCAGTGAGATCACGCCAATCCAGTTGCGAGCCCCTGCTACCCAAATGTTGCAAATGTTCTGGGCTATTGGTGCCATCATCGTCACGGGCGTTACCTACAAGTACAACACCAGGCGCGACGATGCAGCCTACAGGTACGGAATTTCCCTTGATGAAGCGACTTGTTTTCTAATCAATAAACTAGGATCCCCATTGCGCTTCAATGGATGTTCCCAACTCCCCTGGCTATTCTCCTCTGGCTTGCGCCCGAGTCGCCCTGGTGGCTCGTTCGAAAGGGACGTCTTGAAGAAGCAGAGAAGTCCGTCGGGCGTTTGGGACGCAAATCGACCTTGAACCAAAGTGAAGCTGTTGCCATGATGCGCCGTACCATTGATCTTGAGAAATCAGTCAAGGACCCTAGCTACCTCGAATTGTTCAAGGGCACCGACCGCTACCGAACACTCATTGTTTGTGGTGTTTATGCAGCCCAGAATCTTACGGGTAACCTGATTGCCAACCAAGCTGTCTACTTCTTCGAGCGTAAGTTGTTTTCATTGCTTCTACTGTTAGATGCATAGGCTAACTCTCCGCAGAGGCTGGTGTTTCGGTCAATACTGCATTCGCTTTGGGTCTTATTACCTCCGCCCTCCAGATGGTCTTCGTTATGCTCTCCTGGATCCTTACCTCATACCTTGGCCGACGCACCATTTACGTCTGGGGATCGCTTATCAACGTCATTTTCCTCGTCGCCCTTGGTATCGCAGCCTCTGTAGGCGCATCCACGGCAGCCTCTCTGGCTCAAGCATCCTTGGGTCTCATTGTCTCCGTGTTGTTCACTTTGGGACCTGCGCCTGCTTCCTGGGTCATCATTGGAGAAACATCATCTATTCGTTTGAGGCCCTTGACAACCGGTATCGGCCGTGCTTCGTACTACATCATCAACATTCCTTGCATTTTCCTTGCAAGTTATATGCTCAACCCTAAGGTATGGTGTTCTTTCTCCCCTTGCAAAGAAAAGCTACTAACGGAATGTAGGAGGCAAATCTCGGCGGCAAGTGCGGTTACGTCTGGGGTGGTACTGGTCTCTTTTGCTTCATCGTGGCCTATTTCTATCTCCCTGAGATGAAGGGCCGATCTTACCGCGAGATTGATATCTTGTTCAAGCGCAAGGTCCCAGCTCGCCAGTGGACAAAGACTACTGTTGATGTGAACGATGATGAGTAGGTGTAAACTTAGCTCAGACAGATGAGAGCCGATGGAATTAGGAGTAAAGCATTCTTTCGTGCTCGTTGTTCGTAGCTTGAGAAGAAGTACGTTAGTGTACATTCGCTTCAGACCTTTCATGGTCTCGGCAAGAAATGGCAGATCGATTTTCAAAACAAGTCCGTGCCGTGTTAATTAGTGTTTAATGGCTTCTGATTCAGACTACACTAATGGTTGTGATTGTGGTAATTATGAATGGATTGTTGCATCGCCACAACCCTTATAACAGGATTCAGACTTCGAAACACTGATCTTACGCTATTTCGAGATCATACGCTTCAAGGCCTCCAACATGCTTTGGACGCAAGATCCAAAAACACGACTCATGCACACTTCTCGAAATTTTCGTAAGCACTGGAAGTGAATACTCCAGCCGAAGAACAGTACGAGTATCTACAGAACAATTTTAGACCTTCCTTGATTCGGACAATACATTAGAAAATTACAAAGGTTGCACAACCGAATATCTTACGTAAAGGTGTTTCATATTATCACGTGACAATGGGCTGAAGCACCATGCAAAGTGCTCGAGCCACATAGGCAACTGTACTGTTATTTATCTACCCTCACCTCTTTTCTAATAGTGAATTGTGTAGACTTGAGGAAATACTCTCAATTGGGTGGCCACCAAGTCTTTCAATCAGAATAGTGTCTTTTTCATATTTTAGCCCCATTCAACGACTTCATAATGTATAGCATATGACTTCATTACCTTCCCGAGAAGTACCTAATAGTACTAGCGTAGTTACAGCGAAGTAGGTGTCTGTAAGGAAATTTTGATTGTTTGTGTTTTGATAAATAACGGTGGCGGAAAGACCTAAAATGCGTCCGTCTCCTTGTAAATAACCTTGGAATCGCGTGGCGGAGCATGCAATATTGTATAAGAAGCGCAATCCTGGAATATATCAAAGCTCTTCAAGCGTCCTTTAGCTAGTCAATCCGTGTGCGGTAGTGTTGCGTGAAGGAGTATCAAAGGAAAGTCACATAAATAAGCAAAGTAGTAGGGTAGTATGTGCTTGGTGATTGGACTACAATCGTTGTACCATCTGACTTATTTAGTTTTCCTGTCCATTCTCTGTCTTCATGAAGTATTTACGAATATCTTCGCCTTCGTAGCCCGGTTGGAGTTCGGGTTCGGGTTCAGGCTGTTCTGCAATTCTTTTGTCGTGTAAAAACTGCAGCCACTCGCTCTTTGAAATTAATGGCTTGTTGTACACCAGATCTATTCCAAGTGGTCTCAGAATATCATCTCTAAGATTATCCATCCGATCCCAAGGATACCCCGATTCCTCAGTTGAAAAGTAGTACTGATCTGGTGTAAAACCTATTTCGAACTTGGCAAGGGCCGCTTTGTGTGAAACGGCAAAATCTGCGAGGTCCCGTAACCAATTAACCTCGGCCTCTCCAAAGGAATCCCAGCTCTCGCTACTTTGATCGTATATACTGAAGTCCCAATGAAACGTTTTCAAGCTTGGGCCTAGTACAATAGAGTCTTCGGGAGAGAATGTTATGTTGTTGTTGTCCATCTGCCATCTCGAAAGTCCCAAGAATTCAAGATTTGGGAAGAGCGTAGCGTTGAACAGGCGGTGGCTTCCGCGACGACTGAGATAGCCCATTTTGACGTATTTCAAGGAGAATCTATGAATTGATAACCAGGATTCAAACAAAGGGTAGTCCATGAGATATGGATTGTTGTAAAAGCTTTCAAACTCAAAGTGAGTAAGTACGGCAGGCCATTGAAGTAGGAGAAAAGTGGTCTCTGGTCCTTCTTCGTAATCGGAAAGGCGAAGAGATGTGAAAGGAGCAGTTCGTCGTTGCTATGTTCGAGTCATGTCAATAGCTCGAACATCAATCTACTATGTATGCCCTGCAACAGAACTATGGTGATTGGCATGCTTACCTGTAATTCGAGTTCTACGGGCCCTCGCTTCCACTCAGATATGCCGTGAATGTCCAACGTCTTCAACTTGGGGCAAGTTATCCATTTGAAAATCGGGGCAAGATAGAGACCCCACACTTCCCTGCTGATGTACAAATGTTCCAAATCTTTGAAATTGGCTATCATCTGACGAATCACGCTCCATGTGCGTTCATGGCCCAATTTATCACTCTCTCCGAATTCGGCGCTTTCCTGGAATCCACCGTGGATGGAAAGAGATCTCGTTTTCGTAAGCCAATCTGCTAGGTCCTTCACGACATCATAAGCATCGTCGTTGCCATTGCGGTAATCGGAGACGTGCATATACAGTGACCTGCCAAAATGTAGTATTAGCTTGTTCTGTTTTTTAACTCTTGAAAAATTCTGTAGTAGACTTCCACTCTGTTAAGAGCACTATACTATATGAAACATAAGACTACGCTACTTTATGAGGACCAGGTCATACGAAGAAAGCAAAACCAGGAATCGCCCAAATGAACTAAAAACTACTAAAATATGGAGAATTTTGATTGGCACAAGCTGTGTCACGCTGGCTTGTACGAAGGACATGGGTACAAATACTTGCCTGCAGTGCTGTCGAAGGTCCACGTTCTCTTTCAACGTACGGTGAAGTTTGATCATACGCCGGTTCGGAGGAACCATCTCACTTCGGCTTTCAGAAGGAATATTTTGGAATAGTAGCGGTTGCGCTATGCGTTTCAACCTGCGGCAGACTCGTGAAATTATCAACACTACGCTCTTGTCGCAGGCGGTTGCATGTTCCCATCGAAATCGTTCACCCGGCGAACTAACTGCGAGCTCGATAATCTGCTCTAAAAGCTCGTCAGGTAGTCGAAAGATAAAATTTCTCGTTGCTGGTTTGTTCAGAACTCTGTAGAGTCGCGCAGCCGTAGTCTCGTCTTTACCATCGCAAGATGGCCGCTCAAGGTCAATGATTGTCAAAGACTTGGTCGTTGTTGATCCGAGATGGGTTTGACGGGTACATGCCATGCTTGAGAAAAAAAACTTATTCAGAAACGGTCGTCTCGTACAATTGATGCCAATTTGGCGGATATTTTGTGGCTGCCTAATACTTCGCAGTTCTGAGTTGTTCGTGCCCGGCCCCACTTTTCCGGCGTCGTGCATGCGAAAGGTCCGACTGCACAGTTCTATCATCTCTTCTCACATTACCACCCTGAACAAAAGGTCTGACCTGATTGTCCTGATTGTCCTGATTATTATCTTTTTCAATCTACAAGTCACAGGAACGTATCGTGGTTTCTTGCTTGACCAAGTTATAAGTCATTTGACACCTTGCGGGATTTTGAACTCTTAGCTTTAGTAAGAAGAAGCTAGGTAACCTTTCCTCATGTCACAACGCGTATCGGAAATGTATAGCAATTACGTCTTACTAAACCCATTCCCAGCTAAAAGAACGTATTGAAAAAAAAGCGATCATCTTCTGGAGTATCAGAGAGCAAATGCTGCATTGCAGAGAGCTCTAATGATGGACTTCTTCCTAGCCATCCATAGCCTACAAGACAGTCGAAACTGCTGCGGCCTTGATGAAGCTTTATGTGATGTAAGAATGAATGGCTAGAAGAGTATTAAGGCTCGACATTGGATACTTTCTGCAGCGCAGTTGCCATTGATCTCAGGAATTACCCGGCCAACAATCAATTCGCCCAAGAGCTCTAAATAAATTTAAAAACTAGTCTCGCTTACTCGTCGAAATGAAGGTAATCAATCTGCATTTTTCATCGCGGCCTCAAATGCCCATGCAAGTACAAACTGTCCCTTGAATACTAACTACACTAACACGATGGACAGATGAAAAGAAACTAGTATAAAGTCCTGTATATATCCTTCGTCTTAGCCGATTAGCAACGCATTCTCCGTGACATTAGCATCTCGCGACCCGATATGCTCCGCTATGTCTGTACATAGCGCTTGGAGCTCAATATATTCCCAGACCTCAGCACCCGCGAGTTCTGGCGCGACTGCTAAAGCCAATGCAGTGAGACCGTCGACGATCAATTCGCAGGCAAATTCATTGAATGCAGAAGCACCATGGCCGACCTGATATGAGAGTTGGATGTTCAGGTGGTTGGCATATGGCCCATTGCGGCTGTTGCCCAAGATAGAAGCTGAATGCTCTGTTAGAGATGGTGAAGCGGAGACTGGAAGACAAACTCACTGATATGATCAGGCCCAGCACAGACCTTGGCTTTGTAGTGACACTCCGCCGGCGACGGCGAATTACAATTGTCGCAAAGTGGTTCCGGAAGCGCGTATCTTGGGGTCATCCTCCGCTCCTCGCTAGTCATCAAGGCGCGCTCGACAGTGCCACGCTTCACGATACCCGTACCGCACCCCGACTTGGTAGGGTCTTCGTAATCCTCGTAGTCAATCTCCTTGCATGATTTTGAGACAGCTTGCTGCCACGATGCGACCGCTGCAGCGATCATTTGATCACGCTCCTTCGGGCTGTCGTAGTGGCTGTCCTGAATAGTGAACTTGAGGGTTTCCTCAGCTGGCTCATTACCGACAACAGTTTCAATTTTGTCGAATTCTCCGGGCGTCTTCGAGTCACATGCATCCGCCTTGTCTGGGCAGAGAGCCTTGAGCTTCTTGAAGAGATTTAAGCGGAGATCCGCACCGTTGTTCTTGTTGTTCTCGTCGCCAATAGGAACGGAGTTGTTCGAAAGGAAGACAGTAGCAGTCGGGACGGCGGGAGTAGTGGGTGTACATCCTCTGACCGGAGTTGTCGCGCACGAAGGCGTGTCAGCGATGCCACCAATAAGCGTGCATAGGTAGCAATTGGCGGTATACACTTGTGACTCGATGGTAATAGGGTTGGCTACTTTACTTGTTGGCATCGCAGTGTATGAGCAAGATTGGGACACATCTTTCGCGTTGGATATCGTCAACAATGGTAGAGTCGTAGAGCCACAAACGCACCCACGTGCATTGATACCTTGATCGGGATCCTCATTCTGCAAAGAGCAAGACGGCATTGCTGAAGCTGGAGTCGTAGGGGCTTTCGTAGTTGGACTACCATCAGGAGGCAATTGGCAAGCACTGGCGTCGCGTTTCACTTTCTTTAGGGGTGGCCGAGCGGCAAATCTTTTGTGCAGTTCTTGGATCGACGAGTCTACGTCACCCATGAATTTCTCAAGATCTGAAGTTTTGAGAGGTGTGAGGTCTCGAAATTCAAATAAAGGTGCGGTACGGTCCAGTTGAAACATCTTCTCAACCTGGGTTCCAAGGCCACCGATGGACTCATCATAGTGTTTGTCGAAAGCTGTCAACATGTCTGGACTTGGGCTGCCTTTACCAATATTTTCAATCCAATCCTTAATACTCAGCGTGGTGGGTATTTCATGCTTAGCAAAATTACCGATATATTCATATTGCAGACTAGAGAACTTAGCACCAGGAACAGGTTTGTCGACTGTCCCAGTACAATAGTCTTCATCAAGGCTGCAGTTCATCAAATAAGTAAAGAACAACAAAGCTACATCGCTCACGTACCTGACTTCAAACTTTTTGTATCTTTCGTCGAACTTTGTTTTATAGCATGCAAGTGTGTTAAAAATGTTGAACAGACCGTCAGCAGGGAAGAATGACTTGACTGTGCGGTAAATTGTGACAAACTCCGTTCTTGGCATGAAGGGTATCCACGACTTTGGGCTCATCTCCATAGTATTCGGGTCGTTCTTGTTTATCGGTACATTCGCGGCTTTTGCGTAGGACAAGACCAGCGAACAAAACCCAAGCACGGCGTCATTGATCTTCTCTTTATCAATTTGTAACCAAAGATGATCGAAATAATAGTCGGCAGTGACTAATTGGATATGCTGGCCCCTAGATCTGGTGGGTTTACCATCAAGAACGTTCCTGCCGTCCTCCACGCCTTGCAAATTCTCTTTCATTAAAGAATATAGCGCTTCTAGAGGCATCGATGTCGTAATTTGAGGAAGCCAATCAATTTGATCCTTCAACTTATTTTCATTCAGGCCTCTGACAATCCAAGGATCTGGGCATTGCGGGTAATTCTCAATGATAACCTGATTTTCCGGCTTTTCACTCCAAGGTTTCCAATTCGCCTGTGAGTGTTAATCACGACAAAACTGAGTCCTAGTCAGCGAAGTCCTTACCAGATCGTTGTGAGCTGATCTGACAGCGACTACAGCGCTCCCATCGCCCACTTTGATGTTTCTACCATCCAGGACATACTCTGCGCTAAGTTTCCCTTTGCCTTGTTCGACAGAAGTGTCTACTGAAAGCACAAAATTCTCCCCAGAATGACCCTTGATCGTCTTGCGTTTCGCTAAAAAGGTATCTTCGAGGCTACATTTATCGTTTGAGAACTGTATATCAATGGTCTCAAACTCTGCTCTAATGCCTGCCTCTCCAGAAGTAGTAGGTCCATCGTTGAGCTCGACTAGTGCAATATCTTCATACAGTCCATCGCAACCAGGCGGAAGTGCACGTGGAGTGATCAACGGCACCACAGCCGCTTTTGCGGCAAGCACAAAAGCAAGGTAAATAATGGAATGCATGATAGTAAAATGAGCTTCTTGAATAGTAAAAGATACTTAGAATTGGGGAACAGAGACTAGATGTAGTTTTTGATTGAAAGCGATGTGGGACATGCAGTAAATATACATATCACCCAAAGGATGGCGAACGACAGAAGCTGTTCTTATTTTCCAATCTTACAAGGGTGATGATTGGGAACAACACAGTGCCGCACATGGGGCCGAAAAGATTCCTGAAGCTTTTACGGCACAGAACACTTTTAAGGCTCAGAAAACTTAATAGAACATACCTAGGTATTCGGGAGTCTGAACACCGCAACTTCATTGCCAGAAGCCTGGTCCATGTGGCGTCACAAAATGATGACACTCGATGTTTTCATGGCTGGCACGGGGCTGCTTTTGGGGCACAGGAAGCTTCTGAGGCTTGGAAAGCTTATAGAAAATGCTTGTGACATCACACCAACTGATTCATGCGGCGCGGAATATCACCTAGTGTTTTAGAATGCTGACACTCTATATTGCCATGGCTGGTTTGGGGGCTGTTCAAGGGGCACAGAAAGCTTTCAGGGCTTGGAAAGCTTATAGAAAATGCTTGAGAGAGACTGCACGCCAATTCACGTTACTAAGGGTCAAACCATGTGGCACGAAATCCAGTGTTTGGAATGCTGACACTGGGCGTTGCCACAGTTGGCCTTTGAACTTGCTGTTTATGACCAAAAATATCCTTATTCTTTGCTTTTCCATAAAGCTAAATTGCGTCGAAGCCATGCTGCATATGATGAAGCAAAGTCTTCTGCGTTGTGGTGTTTGTCATATGTCGCTGTGGCCACGAAGACGCCGTGACATCATTCTCACATTACCATCGAATGTAATTGTAACTGCCAATTCATTGACTGTAGTTGCTTTCATGATTGATGTTATTCTGAGACCTTGCCTCAGCGCGCTAAAGAAGCAATGCTCGAAATGAATTTAACAAGGGTCAAGTTAACACAATCTCACATCCCCAAAAAAACGTCAGAAGTGTGGAGGCTGTGTGTCCTGCCATGGTATCTTTGGAAGGGTATCGGAACCCGACAAGAGGCACAGTTGTACGAAGTAACGGCGTTATTCGCGCAAGATTACTTCGTAGACAAAGCTAAAAATATCGTTGGCACGAACCCCCCACCAGATCCATCGGGTGGAGCCGTGCCTCCAACATCATCAGAAAAGAGATAAGTGTCCGCAGGAAAGCGACAGAGAGTTTGTCTGATATTGTTTCTTTAGTCCTCGACTGCTATCAGATGCTCGCTGAAACAATCCGATAATCACAATCCTTGACACGCTAGTTCACCATGGCTCTCACGAATCTCCCAGGCGAGCTCTTTGACATGATTGTCGAATACTCTGCACCTCATAGCTTCGAGAACTTAGCAATAACATGCAAGAGCATATATTTGAGATGCGCACCGTTCATCAAGCGTCAAAATGAGATGCGCTTCCGTTTCCGAAACTTCAAATATTGGGCTCACGATCGTGACGACGTGGTAGCGGCCTCCGACCTAATACGTATCATTGCCACTAACCCCCAGATTGCGCAATATATCCGCAACGCAAACTTTGGAAATGACAGCAGGCACCTTCTGAATGAACCGCGAAAGTCGATCCCAACAATCGAAGAAGGAGGGCCCATCGTACAACTTTTTGCCAATTCTAGATATCTCCGGCGAGCTCAGCTAGATTGGAGAGAGTACTATTCTACTTTCGCTGAGGATGTGCAGCAGGAACGCTATTCACAGCATGGCAGTGTCTTTCTCCTTACGCTGCTTGAGGACACGGAAAAAATCACTCTTCCGTTCAGATGGAAGTCGAACGCCGCAACAGATCAAATCCTCGATATTCTTGCCGATGAAGGAAGACATTCAAACTTTCAACCCTCTGGTCTTCAATCAATCACCAGTTTTTATGGGCTGTTGTCAGATATCGTGAGTGACAACGGTTTGAGTTGGGCTAGACCGTTCCTCACTCTACCGCATTTGAAGTCGTTCAACTCTCCTGGTAACTACGCAATCGGAACAAATCCTAAAAGCCTCGCATTCAGAGGCTCGACTCATATCGCAGAAAGACTCGAAGAAGCTCGTTTGGGTGGCTGTTATATTGATCACGTGGGTATAACCGACTTCCTCAAGCATACACCGCGCCTGAAGACTTTGAAATACTGGCACAATGGGAACCTCGGTGTTGCTTCCTCCAGTTGGGACATCTGCAAATTCATTAATGCAGTAGCACGCGAAGCTGGGAGCCATCTCATCGAGTTTTCGATGGTACTCTTAGACTCACACAGCTCTATTCTGCCCGGCAAGGTATCTACACGCAACTTCCAGAAGCTGAAGCATTTCGAGTTTCCGCTAGAAGCTGTTAAGTGCAACATCGATTCCGCGAATGCTGTAGGGAACATTACGACTTCGTTGCATCGCTTTTTCGGCGGCCCCTTGGACCCATTAGTTGCCAGCCTCATACCCAGTTCAGTTTCGTGTTTAATGTTGAATACCACGGCAATAAATCGGGATAACGAGATCGACATGTTATTCCGTAGATTTCGCGAGATACGCAAAACCCAGCTGCCTCATCTTCGAACGATATATATTGAGTGCCAGGGGCACTACTATTGCACCCACGAGTACGTGTGTAGCAAGCTTCTTGAAGAGGGCGAAATAGAAGGTGTGAAACTGCATCTGTATGAGCCGGATCGTGCAAACTTTCTGTGGGCGGACTAGTTATATGTTTCAAATAGTATCAATTCTTTCGGAAGGTATGAGAATTTTGGAACCAGTCATGTGTGGAATCAAGAAGAAGGAAATAAATAAAAATTAGGCACAACACTCCTAGAATACATATATGCACTCGACCTAAAAGTTCAATAATTGATCTTCGCGATTTAATATCTACCCATCTGTACAGGGGGTTTCCAGTAGTCGCCCCTCAATAGTAGTTACTGTCGTAAGTGACGTCAATTAAGATCTTTCAATTACACTGCTGTCATGGTAAGCACAATATGTTTAGTAAAGAACTTCAGAAGGATATAATTATAAGGAGCTAAGCTTCCATGTCGATAGCAATTTTAGGCCTGACTGATTGTACAATTCATTGTGTCGAGGCGTAGCTATGGTTACTCCTTACATAAGGAAGAACATCAAGCTGACCAGCTTACGCATTTCAAATACAATCCATAAGTGCCACTGTACTTGTAAAGATAAAGGGCTTCATAGTCTTTAATCAAGACACTTCACAATACCTTAGTCTATCGCTATCAATACCCTTTAAAACTCAATGACTGACTCCAAATAAAACCTTCAAACCACCCTCCCATCCTCACCCAACGGCAAATGATTGATCCTCTCATCCCAAACACTCCTATACACCATGCGGTACGCCCATAGTGCAAACAGCGACCCCACTACCGCGCCAAAAATGACATCCACAGGATGGTGCCACATGTCACGTACCTTACTAGCCGCCAGAATGACAGCAACTACGAGCGGAAGAGCGAAAAGGACGAATTTCCAATGATGCGTACGCTGATGTGGTATCTTATACGAAGAGAGAGACGATGGAGGAGGAGTAGGAGAAGAGTAAATATCCCGAAAACCTCTCCTGCTCGCTAGGATTTTGAAATGCGCATTGAGGTATAGGGCGAGGAAACCGAAGCCTGCGAAAGCAGCGCACGCATGACCGCTTGGGAAACTCATTTGTACTTCTTTGAGTTGCGCTTTGTTTGGTGTTGTACAGATTTGCTTTGGGGTGAAGAATTGGATCGTTGTGGGAGGTGGGATGCTCGGGGCGCAGAGGGTTAGGAAGTGAGGGCGTAGACCGCCGATGAAGATTTTGATGAGAGATTGGAAGAGTGTGGCGGTTGATAGGGCGTAGCCTAGGCCAAGCAACTGTGTGAATAAATTAGTATAACGGAAAATTAGGATGATCTTTATAGTCTCCTTACAGCAGCATTTGCATCTTCGAAGCTTCTCGTTCCCCAAAGTGCAATCTACAGCATTAGCTTAATGTTAGCAATCGCGTTGCCCTTCTGTGATATTGGAAATGAACTTACAGCGCCCATGATCAAGGCTGGCACGGCGAAGCTCACGATCCCACTGACTATCGTAGAAACATACTCTGAAATGTACGGCTGGCTGTGTTTCATTCCCCATGTGCTTTGGCCCACACCTTCGTAATATGGGAAGTAGCGAGGCATTATTGGCGGGACAAACATGTATAGTAAAACGGCGACCGTAAGGCAAAGCAATTGCGTGAATATATCGTACCAGTCACGGCGGAGAAAGGTGAGGAATGGTGGTGGGTTGTGAAAACCTGGAACGAAAGCATTACGGCGCCGGTAGGGGGGAGGTAAGAGAGCGGCCTCGATATCAGCATTTACCGGGTGGGATTTGATTGAGTTAGGTCGAGAGTGCAATGCCGGTGACAGATGCTCGTTTGAGGAGAGAGGTTTTGATGGTTGTTTGCTGGCTAATGACATGATCAATTGTTGATATGATACGGATGCTTGGCATAAGACAACGATAATTGATGCAACAATGAATTATTGCAGGATGTGTTTGTCTTTTAAGTAGCTTCTAAAAAGTAAGCTAGCAGCAGGAATGCGCAGTAGCGATTTTGTTGGAGCCTACATGCGATTTAAAGCAAGTGCAGACTGATGCTCGTTATCAGCAAGGCAGCGATACTGGGTAACTTCATTTGCAAATATAGGAATCACCTCCCGGCAATAATATAATTGGTACATAAAATACAAGCATCATATGATGCCGTCACGTTACCGTATTTGGGCCGATGTTTTCACTCGCAATCTTATCGTCTTCCGGAATTGGTGCACTTTGATCTTGGCTCTTCATAGCTTCTAGCACCTCCAAGCCTATATCTGTGCGTGGGCCTGTGAAGTTCTTTCGACCATCTAAGAACCATTGGACAGTGCTGATCAACAGGATTATACCAAAAGCAACGACACAATAATCTGGCACAATTAGAACGTCGATCATAGCAAATTTGGAATACTTACTCATGTTTGATGCAGTGACAGGTAGCGTTGGTGGGAACAAAAACAACACCGTGGTTATGATAGTATAAGCGAGGCCCAATAGATTCGCAAACCAGCCAACGGCATGCGGTAATGTAAATGCTCGTGGTGGAAGCATTCTTCTACCTTGGCAGACATTTATAGCGATAGGAATCGCGTAGCTCACACCGAGGGCGACAACAGACGCAGCGATCAGAGCATTGAAGGCACTGCTAGAGCCTATCAAGATCAGTCCAAATAAGATGGCTAAGGTGGCAGCTAAAATTAAAGCGTTTAACGGTTGGCCTAGTCGTGGGTGCACTTTTGCAAAGAACTTTGACCACGGTAGGCCGCCGTCTCGAGCAAAAGCGTATGTCATTCTGGAGGAGGTCGTCATGATAGCAATTTCTGCGAAGAGAATGCAAATCAAGGGAAACATGAGAAGGCAAACAGCCCCAGCGCGACTTTTAGTCGCAGTGTTCAAAATGTGCAGAAGAGGCCCAGCTGTCGAGGAGATGATTGCTTCAGTGTCTCCTCCAGAAACGAAGAGTAGAACCATAAGGAAAATGAATCCAGTGAATGTGCCGATGCATACACAATAAATCATGATTTTTGGCCCCTCCACTGAGGCATTCGGTATCTCTTCAATCATGTGTGCGACAGCATCGTAGCCTGTGATGCCAAAACCACCCTGTAATAGGCCAAGAAGCCATGCAATGCCATCAGGCCAGCCTGTTTCGTTGATGAAATTAGTAAAAACGAAATCGGCAGAGGCATAGTTAGGCGAGGAACAAGCCAAGACTGTAATGCAGATGACGACGAAACCGCCAATGGACCAGATAAAGGCTGTGCGGTTAACATAAGGAAGCAAACGATTTAAGAATGCCTATAGAGACGGAATTGGACATCAGCCTTTGTCTTGTATAATGTGAAGTTTAGTGCCACCCACATTTACGAAGAAAGCAATCAATGTCCAAGCGACGTATATTAACCACACTTGGTAAGGCTTGAGTGTAAAGTCAGGATGAAACAGTAGAATCAATCCAGAAATGAGTTGGGATGCAAGAAGGCCACCTGACGTTGTGAGAGCGATCCAACCAGAAACGTTGATCCAGCCAGTAATCCAAGAGGCAAGCGGAACCCAACGCTTAGGAGTGATGACTGCGACCCAATGATACTGTCCACCAGCAGTAGGATAAGCGGACAGGAACTCTGCAAGCGATGCAGCCAAAGCTAGGTTGCATAGTCCAGCAGTCAGCAGTCCCCAGATGACACTAGTGGAGCCGCCGGAAGGTAAAGCCAAGCCCAGAGAGGATGAGAGAGCAGTCCAAGAGTTTAAGATGGCAAAAGCAAGTCCCAACATGGAAAGAAGACTGAAGTTGCGCTGAAGTTCGCCCTTGTGACCAAGGGCACGAAGCTGAGCCTCGTCATCCAGCTGAGCATTCGATTCCATGATGACGCGTCGACGAAGGGGGTTTCCTCGAGCGCACGAGAGGACGACAAAGACAAGAGGGAGCAGTGAACTGATGAAAAGGCCAAAGACAAAGAAAGCACATGGCCAGCTAATGTACCATAACGCGCCAGGATTCCCAGACCGGAACCTCCGCAAAGCACGCCCCAGATGATGTTATTTTCCCCAAAAGGGTATGTCCAGCAGACATGTAATCGGTCAAAAGCTTCGCGAAGCTTGACTGTCCAGAGATAAGCTGCACTTTGAGATCATTGAGGGGAAACGCCCAATCAGATGCCCTAGTGGCTGTTATCAACCATTAGCGCGATGACGCGCCCCTATAACGGACCGAGGCCGGCAGCCAGGGTCATACGGGCCAGTGGAACTGGTTGAAATTGAGCGTCAAGGGCGTGTCTGATGGCGGATGAAGTGACATGATTCACATTTGCAGCGATCAGATGGACTTGATGTTGTGCAGATGGTTCAACGTTGGAACCTTTGACTTGGGCACAAAGGAAACTTCTACATTGGGTTAGCGCCCCCCGCGAGCCCTGACGACCACCGTGATGGCCTGGAACTTCCTGACACGTGCTACTACCACAACTACCACTGGTTGCGTTGCATCGCGGTACGTTGCGACGTTCGCAGAATCTTTTTTTAAATGAGGCATTTTGTTTACCATTTTACTCTTTTTCACCTCCTTCCTTTGTCGGTTAGCAATTAGAGTGTATAAAGTCTGGTATGGAGCCCTCTCATCACCCCTTGAAGCTCTCTTCATGACCTGTGGCAGACCTCAATTGATATCAATATGACACGGGCATGGAACCGAGAGCGCGGCATTCGCTCGCAAGACTATACACCTCTGCCGTTGAACGAGAAAGATCTACCATCGCCTATCAAATCGCATGAATCCCGCTGGTCTAGACGTAGCTTGCTAGGCCTGGCGACATGCGTAGGTGGTACTCTTCTCGCTCTATACGTGTTGTTAGGGTATGCTCAAGCCCGCGTCGCCGTTTTACCGAGCTCGAAATTGATAATCCGTAGCTCCTCTACCTCCCAGACGAATGGAACCTGCGACACCGTTGAACAAGGCTACGTTTGCAAGCCCAAAACGATGCATCATCTCGGACAGTACTCACCTTGGTTCGCGGCACCCTCCGATATCAATGTTGCACCTCCCAGTGGATGCGAAGTCTCCTTTGCGAACGTCCTCTCTCGTCACGGTGGTCGATTCCCTACCATGAACAAATCCCCGCAATACGCCTTGCTCATCGCTAAGATCCACAATACCAGCAAGGCATACCCAGGCAATTTCGGTTTTTTGAAGGACTACCAGTACACATTGGGCTCGGATTCGTTGACAGCTGCTGGCCAACAGGAAATGGTCAACTCGGGTATGCATTTTTTCAATCGCTATACGGCCCTTGCCCAGAACAACACACCGTTCGTCCGCTCAGCTTCGCAACAGCGCGTGGTTGAATCTGCCCAAAAGTGGCTTTCAGGCCTTGCCCAGTCTCTGGATACACAACCCCAACCGATCAACCTTATTATTCCTGAAAGCTCAAGTGAGAACAATACTCTGTCTCATGATAGCTGCCCAGCTGCCGATAAGTCGTCCACAAACGAAGCTGGAGACAAAGTGATAAAGCAATGGGTTGAAAAATTTGTGCCCTCTATCAAGGATCGAGTCAACTCCAAGCTAGGTACGGATCTCAGCAAAAGCGAAATCATAAGCTTGATGGACCTGTGCCCATACGATACCATAGCACAACCTTTGGCTCAGGTATCACCATTCTGTCAACTTTTCTCGCATAAGGAATGGCAGTCTTATGACTACTACCAATCTTTGGGCAAATGGTATGGCTTTGGCATGGGCAATCCGCTAGGCCCAACTCAGGGTGTAGGCTACGTGAATGAGCTTCTTGCTCGTCTCACTGGCCAACCTGTGGTAGACCACACAAATACCAACACCACCCTAGACTCTGATCCGAATACGTTCCCTCTCGACAAGAAACTGTATGCCGACTTCAGTCATGACAACGATATCAGCAACATCCTTGCAGCTCTTGGCCTATACAACAAAACTTCGCCACTTTCAGGCACGAGTTACACATCGGCCAAGAACGCTAATGGCTTTTCGGCGGCATGGACGGTTCCTTTTGCTGCCAGGATGTATGTTGAAAAGCTCCAATGCCAACAAGCATCAGAGGAATTCGTTCGCATCGTTGTCAATGACCGCGTCCAGCCCTTGGACTTCTGTGGCGGGGATCAATATGGTCGTTGCAAACTTAGTGATTTTGTCAATAGTCAGAGTTTCGCGCAGCAAGGTGGTTTGTGGAGTCAATGCTACCAGTGAGTTCTTACTCTCCTGTATCGTTGACTTCAGTCACGCGCTTTATGTAGATACCTGTAATCAGTACGAATATAAAAAGATTTAGCCAGTCTGCTTTTGCCATCAACATGTCTTGCTGGGGATGAAGTGCGTTTGACATCGATTGCTCCTGCAACAAGTTTACAGTAATTGGGCAATCAATTGGACTGGAGGCCAACAAACAAGACCCCAAACAACGTATTGGCCTTGCCACGAAATATCATGAAGCATGTCCATCTCGCCATGATCTATTTGGACGGAACCTCTCCTTGGTCTGAATGCCTACCATAGCGAACCACATGCCTTTCAAATCTGCGTCATCACATCCCCAGAGACCAACTGTTAAGATACCAAGCCATATCTGGAACGCATATGAGCCATCACTCCCAGCCCCGATATCCCCAAGCTCCGACAAGGAGACAGAATTCGAATCACAGCCACAGGGAGTGGAAACGCGAAAAGAGGACACTACAAAACCCTTAAGACGAAGTCGCAAGCAGAAGCACACTCAACAACACAGCAACGAATCTACGGCACTAGCGGATGAAGTCCCAGCAAAATCACTACCTACACGGTCGAAAAAGTGCAAGATCAAGCTTTGGAAGTTTGAATATGACAAGCAGGATGTTTCGCTCAAAGGACCGTGTTTGAAGAAGACGTGTTCGACGTGTCGTATATGGCAACGGCATTTAGTGTTTGGTCCATTGGCGTTGGATGATGAGGAAGGGGATGATGGCTAAGCACGAGGAAGAGCGTTTATGATGTTTGTTTTGCCAGGATAGAGGCTGCGGATGTAGTAGCAGTTATGCAAATACGGGTGTATTTTAGAAATTGAGATAAGGAAAATACATTGGTATACTTGTTTCAGTAGTAGTTGCTCAGCGCTGGCCAGAGCCATTCCGATTCTCGGAACTGGGTTCCGATGTTCAAGCCATGGCCATGTTGCGTGTTACGTGTATTTACATATGACTTAATAATTATAGAACCGCATGAGAGAGTTTGAAACTTAGACCATGCCCAGAACGACCGTACTCACTTACCTTATTGGATCGCAAGATAAGCAGAGTGCATGTCACTTCAGCAATTGCGGCTTGTAGCGGTGATCCCCCACCTTAATTAGTTCGCGTCTGACTAAACCACTAGACCAAGCTAAGAATTTCTACGATCCCTGCACACGCTACCTCGGATGGCGCCCTACACTCTACGAACCTTCCGACATGTCATGAAGATGACAGACCCAGTATAACTTGATCCATGCCCGCCTCTGCAAATGTTGGACGAGGACCGCCTACCTTGGACTTCGAATAATGGCGCATACGGCTAGAATACGGGCGGCGCCGACCGCAGCATTACGATCGGCGACAGCTCGTGGCGAACGACTTCCAAGAATCTCGATAAGACAGGCACAAGCAAGACACAACGCGACGAGCGCGGCTATACGAGAAACGAATGTCGACTGCCCGGGTCAAGTACCCCCAGTATCGGTCCCACGGCGAAGCAGTGCGCTAGAACAACGTATCGCCGCAGTCAAGAAAGCGAAACCATTCTCGGACTTTTTGACCGATACCTTCAATAGACAACATGACTACTTGCGGATAAGCATCACAGAACGGTGCAATCTGCGATGTCTTTACTGCATGCCCGAAGGTGCGTTTTCCTACATTTAGCACTACGGAACCAATACTAATATGGAAGCAGAGGGCATCCCACTTTCGCCTGCCGAACACATGCTCACCACGCCTGAGATTTTCTACTTGTCGTCGCTCTTTGTTTCGCAAGGAGTCACAAAAATTCGTTTGACTGGCGGCGAGCCCACTGTACGGCGCGATATTGTTCCGATGATGCAACAAATCGGTACTCTTCGACGAAATGGCCTACGCGAGTTGGCACTCACTACCAACGGCATTGCATTACATAGGAAGCTGGACGATATGGTGGAGGCTGGTTTGACTGGCATCAATCTCAGCTTGGACACCCTCGACCCATTCCAGTTCCAGATCATGACACGGCGGAATGGCTTTGATGCTGTAATGAAGTCGATAAATCGCATACTGGAAATGAACAAACTGGGCGCCGGGGTTAAGCTTAAGGTCAATTGCGTAGTGATGCGCGGTTTCAATGAGCGCGAAATTATTCCTTTTGTAGAGATGGGCCGCGAGAAGGACATTGAAGTGCGCTTCATCGAGTACATGCCATTTGGTGGCAACAAATGGAGCCAAGGCAAGATGATTAGCTTTCAGGAAATGCTCGACATTATACGTGTGAAATATCCCGATTTGAGGCGCCTCCCTGGACACAAAAACGACACAAGCAAGACGTTTGAAGTGCCCGGATTCGTAGGCAAGGTCGGCTTCATCACCAGCATGACCAACGACTTTTGCGGTACATGCAATCGGCTGCGAATAACAAGCGACGGCAACCTTAAAGTTTGCTTGCACGGCAATGCAGAGGTGTCCCTTCGCGACGTTTTACGGCAAGGGAATGATGGGCAACCCATTGACCAAGAGGCATTCGAACGTATTAAGCAGCTTGAGATGGACCGACACGAGGGCCGGCTAAGCGATGAGACCATCTTAGGCTGGGGCCAACGAGAACGACAGCTTCTGGATGTCATTGGTGCGGCAGTCAAGCGGAAAGCTGAAAAACATGCTGACATGGGCGATCTTGAGAATATGACAAATCGGCCAATGATATTAATTGGTGGGTGAGCTTGGATTTTCTTGCATTTTTCTTATTCATGATTGGATGCCATTACGATACCATATAGTCTTTGCATCTACGGCGTTACAGTGGCTTCATGAGTTCCGCTATCACTTCTGATTGTATACATCTTCAACTTTATACACCAATGATATATCCCATATATCCTTCCACATCTCCTAACACGGGCTGTGAACTGCATTACTGACCAGTCACAGATAAGATCCAACCACAATACCGAAGACCAGTAAGAAGTCAATACCTGCAATCGCCTAGCCCCACGCCCAGTGACTCACTGATGCCACATTCATTCCTATTCCCGAACACCCATATGAGCCATACTTCAATAAGATCTTTCTCAACTTCTCCTTCCAGCAACATAAGGCTCCGTGCAACCGAGGACACATCAACGGCCAGAAAAGCTGACGAACTGCCCTACCCAACGAGCAATCGCGTTCGGAGACGAGAGAAAGAATATGAACAAGTGCGAGAAAACTACGGGGTTGACATCCGCTTGCTTACACCAGAGAAAATTCAAGCAGTGCGAACAAAGTACAAGCTGATGAGTCCAGCGTTTGCCTCTTATTGGAATCACGTCGAGAACAATCGCCATAAGAAATCGAATAGAGACTTTGAAAGGCTGAAGCGGAGTTGGAAACGAAGTAAACCAGACTCCATCATACATAGCCTTACGCATTGGGCAATGATGCGCGAAGTTCAAAACATAGTTCCTGAATCAGAAAAAGTACCTGTTGTGACACAACGCAACATAGAGCCGGATAACGAAATGGAAGAAGAAGACTCAGACTCAGCCGATCTAGATCACATACTCGACAGAGCCGTTTCTCGAGTAGAAGTCAAAAAGCCCGACCCAGCATGGGGCTGGAATCGCAACACCTTTACTACCGCGAATCCCGAACGTTCCCAAAGAGACAATCCAGAGCCTCCACCCCTCAAAGGCCGTCGCCGCAACGGAAGCCTCCGACTACACTGGGTCGGCTCCCGCACACGCAACTCCCCGGAACCCGAAAAACCAAAAGAACCAAGCCTTCCACACCTCACCTCCACAGGGTCCGCCCACATGGTCTCGGTTTCTAAAAAACAGCACACCACTCGCACCGCCATCGCCGTCGGCACCGTCTTCTTCAGCACCCACCTCCCCCTCCAACTCATCACCAACTGGTCCCTCAAGAAAGGCGACGTCCTAAGCGTCTCCCGCATAGCAGGCATCATGGCCGTGAAAAAATGCTCAGACATCATTCCCCTCTGCCACCCAATCCCCATCACACACGTCAGCGTCGAACTCAAGACTTTCCCGCCCGATAGCTCCAACGAAATCATGCGCTACGGCGGCGTGATGATCGAGTCGAAAGTCGAATGTACGGGTCCCACGGGCGTGGAAATGGAAGCGCTGACGGGCGTTATGGCGGCGGCGCTGAGTGTGGTGGATATGTGCAAGGCGGCGGATCAGGCGCAGCGGATTGGCGAGGTGAGGGTTGTGAAGAAGGTGGGTGGGAGGAGTGGGGTGTTTGTCGAGAAGGGGTGGGAGAGTTGGCAGGATGGGAAGGCGAGGGATTTGTTGGGGAGGGTTGTTGAGCCGCCGAAATAAATGTGTAAGTGTATGATTAGCAATGAGGGATGGATGATGAATGTAAGATTAAGAAAGTCCTGTAATGTATGGCAAAATGAAAGAAAGACATGTAAAACCTTTCGAAACTTGAATTATATCTGCTCAGCATCAGATTTGACCAGGACTTCTACCTTTATTCCCTCCCCCACCTCCTCCCCATATACGGCACCATCCCCCCAAACATCCTAACACACCTCCCCACATCCATCCCATCGCCCCCCAATTCCCCCATCCCATCCCTCAACACGCCCTCCAAAAAACACGTCACAGCATGAATCCCCTTCGCCCCCACCTTTCCAAGACCCTTCCCCTCCAACCCCTTTTTCCCCGCGTGATCGTGCGCAAGTTCCACGATAATCGGCAAGTCTGTGAAATCCATAACATCTGCATCATTGAGGTCGAATTCGACAGCGGGCCCGGTTAGAAGGGGCCAGGTTTGAGGCCAGTGGATGTCGTGTTCGCGGAGGGAAGTGGCGGTGCCGAAGAAGAAAGTTGGGGTTTTGATCTTGTGGTCTAGAGGTGGTGCACTTCCCGCGAGGTTTATTGACATGCGGACGTGCTGGGGGTCGGTGATGGCGCGGTGGGTGGCTGTTGTGCCGCCGAGGCCGTGGCCGATGATGGTGTAGCTTGAAGTAGTAAGGAGGCCTTGGAAGGTGAATGTTGGGAAGGTTTGGAGGAGGAGGTTGGGGTAGGTGAGGTGGGTGAGGGTGGAGGAGATGTCTTGGGTGCGGAGAGTGAGGGCTTGGGTTACGGTTGTGTTCCAGTTGGTGAGGGGGGAGAAGGGGGAGAGGGCGGTGGAGTTGGAGTTGAAGATGGGGGGTTTGGAGGAGGATTCTACGATGGAGGAGTCGTGGGGGTGGTCGAGGGTCAGAACTGCTACGCCGTTTGCGCTGAGGTATCGTGCCATTGTGGCGTAGAGGAATCTACTGGTGTCGGTGTGCGGGTCGAGGATTACCAGTGGGACCTTGGATGCGTTGATGATCTGGCTGGAGCCACAGCAGACTTGATACTTCATTTGGTTGAAGATATTTGCGTTCTTATTGCCGAAGAATTGTTCGTCGCAGATTTCCGATACTTTCGCTGACATGTAAGGACTCTCACACTCCCTGCTGCAACTTGCTTTTGGTATTGGCATGAAAAGGCTAGCTTCGATGATACGCTTCTCGTTTGTCCATGGATCAACCCGCCCTTGGTCCATGACAGAGAAGTGAGCAACTGCTGGCTTGTAAGGGTGTTTATCATCAGGACCAGGAATGAGGATGCTGTTGCTTTGGCCGACGAGTGCAAGCAGCACTGCGAAGAAGACTGCGATTAAACCGAACATGATGAGAGTCAGAATCGAGGACTTCCGTGATTGCTTGATCGAGTTGAAAGAACCGCTTCGAGACAGAGGCGCGTGGACTGAACCAGCACTTGTAGCAGGCAGGTATGAAGTAAGGGACGAGAGCGGCGGGGAGGGAGATTGAGAAGGAATATTCATGGCGATGGCAGCGCTAGAGTTGAGGTAGTGCAAGTGGCGCTTCTTATAAGTTCCCTCCATCCTTATTCGTGGTGGGGCGAAACTAGACAATTTCCCATGAGTGAAAGGGCAGTGATCGTTTGTAAGGCAACCGGGCATTTGCAGTGCGAGTAAATCACCATAATTAGCTCAGGGAGTCTATCTCTTGTTGGCGGAAAGTAAAACACTGAGCAGTAGCTGATTCAGCGTAGCACTTGATGCAATACTGTGCAGGTGTATAGCCAGAAGTTGATCTAATTAGAAGTGAAAGAGACTATAATACATCCAAAGCATACACGTTATCTAGATCGATACATGCTACTCTTAACCCAGCATACCGAAATGACTCCCAGAGTATACCTTCACTGATTCTTCCTCCCATCCAAAATGCAATTCCAACAAAGCCACCGACGTAACAACAAGCATTCATCTGCCTCCTTCACTCACATAAACACACGTTCATCAAACAAGAACGGTAACATCGAAAAGATAAGCTTTTAGTTGTAATCTAAGGTAAGGGTATCCGTCGAGTCTAAATTCATAGTGCGTCTACGAGCCCGCCAGACCCATTAGACAAAAGCTACAAAGACTATCTAGAGGGGAATGCAAAGCAATCATCATGAAAGTCGTCGTGATGCTGTATGGGGGGTATATAATTGCTATCGTACTTTTGGTGTGTAGTGGGGGTATGGAAAATGGGATATTGGGGATCGTAAAATCATAAGAAATATTAAAGAAAAAAGCGCTCATCCTTGTCCATCTTGGAACGTTTTGTGTTCCGCCCATACGCGAGAGGATCCAAATTTTTTGTCGAGACAAGATTATAGTCTCAGTGACCCAGCTTTCCACGCTTGACTTCCAGTCTCTTCCACATTCCAACATGTTCAATGCCCTCTTCGATCCAGTGTGGTTCTGCGGGAATCACGACATTGCCCTTGTCATCCTTCATTTCTTCGGTGAAGCCCTGCTTTTCCCACATTTTCTTCAAGTTTGCCTGAGCGTGTATCATAACGAGACCCTCCCAAGCGCGCTGTTGCTCCTTTCCAAGTCCAATGATATGCGCCTTCTCCATGGCGGTTGGCGAAGGTCCTTTGTAAATGGTATCTGGGTTGTTCTTGGCGAAATCGAATACAGCATTGAGAAGCAAGCCAGCAAGGCCCATCTTGCGATAGGGTGCAAGCACTGCAAGTCGTCCCAGCTTGACATATGGCTCTGGAGGGTGTGGTGGTCCGACCTCATCCGCTGGAGGGTCTGCATCGGTATGTTTGTCGGCTTGCTTGGTTCTGTCTACGTATTTATTCGGCCCGTGGGGCGGCGGTATCAGTCGTATCGTTGCGACGGGCATGCGAGAGGCAGAGGCAGAAGCGCGGCGGACATCATCTGCGGGCGTGCTAGGCGAGTCGTTGCGCAAGTCCTTTGGCGGGGAAGATGACGAAGCTACTGAGGCATACGCGACCCAGTGCCAGCTACGCGCATCGTCTTCATCGAATTCGGCTTCGAGAGGGACACCTTGTTCACCATAAACCTCTTCCCGGACGGACATGGCATCTCTGAACACCTTGGGGACGTTGATGGTCTGTTTGCTGCATGGTTTTGAGTTGTCGTAGCTATCGAGGCTGGCCTTGGGAGGTGGGAGCATCGACATAAATTCTGTGCCTGTGTTGCCATTGGCATGGCCATTGCTGGAAGTAGAGCCGAAGCCCTTGATGACGCTGGTCATGGTGGGCGCGGAGAGGATGAGAGGTATTGTTGAAGTCGGTGGCAGCAGTGGGAAGGTTTATATCTGGTCAGTGACTCAACAGGCGCAATGGTGCAAGTTTCGGCGGAGGCGCAAGGTGCGGCCCTAAATAAGATTGCAAAGCGCGACCGTGAGGACGACAAACGACAGTCATACGACGTGGCCGCCAAACACAGGGTCCAGAAAAAGTGAAACACTGGAAGACCAGGCAATAATGGGACGGCAGCAGGCAGTTTCAGCGGCGATCTGGTTTCCGGTGATGCTGCGAACGAGTGAGATCCTAAGGAAATTCTGCCGCCCACCAAATGACGTCAGCGGAAATCAGGGTCTCCGCCCGGAAGCTGCCGCACATGAAAAACGGTCGTGGATGGCCAATCAGAGCGTAGCCTCGTGCACTGCACCCTGTTGCACATGGCACCACCGATTCGATCATCGCGGTGTTCCATCGCATTCACCCTTCCGATATGAGTATCACGAAGTATTATGAACGAGCATATCTTTGAATATATATCATTCGACGAAACAACCATATGTATCGTTGCAATTCACCAAGTCCTATTGTTCACTAACACCACCAGAATCACTTCACTCTTCCAACTCGATTTAGTCTAGAGGCTGTGTATTGTAATGCACAATGCACAAAAAATACGAAGAATTAAGCTTTTGAAATTGAACACCTCTTGATCCCCACGACCTTGGCTACGATACATATCGCTGACTCTTGCTGTCATAATTATCCTAGTCTCTGCTTGTACAAGATCCACAACAACTTCAGTACGTAGTACAGTCCCATCTGCGAAGTATGGCAAGGAACATGACTAGGTTTGAAACAAGTATCTGTACTTCACTGATCAAAGCCAACGAGCATTCCTTATGCTCAATTTTGAATCGATGACCGCTCCCAAGACCAGAAATGGTCGTCCTCTTCTTCTTCATCTTTTTCTCCTCGTCCGCACCTTCTCGCATGTCGCCTCTATCACAAGAATAAGTGTTAGCCATTTCTGCAACCTCCCCATATCTCCTTCCACAGACTATGCCGATTCTTAACCACTGGAAATAACATCTCCAGCTTACCTTTTCATCCTCTTCCCACTCCATCACTTGCTCAACCAACTCCCTCCCCTCAGCATCCTCCACCTCTTCCCGCGCAACCTTCTCCCTCTCCAGAGCCTGCAGCTCCGACTTGGCAACCACATTGCGCTGATTGAGAGTGCGTTTAAGCACTCTCATTTGCTTACGCGCTTCTCTCAACTTCTCTTTCTTGGCGGCCACTTCGCCGCTCAGCTCCATCAAGCCCTGCTCCATGCGCCGTTGCCCACGATCCCGAAGCTCCTCTGCGGAAAAGCAGAGCTGGAACCCAAGATCTGGGGCAACGGCGTCTGTGTATCCTCTTTCGAGGCCCTGGGTGGTGGCCTGCAGGTCGGTTACGTGGCTTTTCATGCGCCGTATGCACGCCTTGAGCGACAACAAATGTTGTTTTTGATGGCGCATGAAGTCGAGCGAGGCTTCTTGCTCGTCGCGCCATGTGTCGAATAAGCCCTTGGGCCCGGGTGTGTGCCGACTTGCGGCTTCTTCAGACCTATGTAGTGCTCAGATGGAGTCTCAGTATGTTCTTCGGATTTCACTGACTCCCCAGATATGTGGGTTAGTTCTGGGATTTCCCCAGGAGACCGCAACTCTTCTTCCTGCTTTATCTCAGGTGTAGATGGAGCTGGCGCTGCCGCCTTGCGGTTTGACTCTGGCCTGTCTTCAGGCTTTCGAGGTGTCGTGCGCTCTGCTGCAGTCATCGATATCGGGCGCTTTGCATCGTACTCTATTCGGCTGAAGGGGTTGCCGAGTACTTTCCAAGCTTTGTTGATGCCCTTCATGGTAGCACTTGGTACCTCATTCTTGCCAGGCTTATGTAGCTGGACAAGGCGATTGTACGATTCTCGTATGGCCTTTTGTCTGGCCTTCGGCTCGACTTCCAGCATGGCATAGTAATCGGGAGCATCTTCAGGCGTGGCAGCACGTTTAGAAGTTTCTGGGACGAACTGAATTGGCTGGTGGTATCTGAAGTTCATCTTTGCGAAGTTATACGAGTGTCGTGATCTAAGGAAGAACTTGACTTGACGTTGGAATTTTATACCTTCCGTATTGCGTAGTGTGGGTTTTCACTCTGCTTTCACTCCTGCCTTTTTGATCAGGCAGCGACAGCACGTGCCATTCCTTGCAAACGGCTTAGACATGGACTTCACAGTTTTCGCTTTTGCGTTTTGTATGATTTGGCTCTGTTTTTTTTCAATGCTGATCCAAGCCCCGTTTTAGCTTTTACGCCTATGTGACCCTCACTTCACAGATCACAGCCTTTTCTTGCTTTAGTGAAGTGTATTAAATCACTCAGCACCCAAGAAGATAAAATTATATGAAATACTCAATTCGTACTATAAGCTTAGTTCCAGCTGTTTGAAAAGACTACAAATGTAATCCTAACTACAACTCCCCTAACTACGTCGCAAAGACTATCATGGAGGCTGCTTCATCGGACCTGGGCGATACCATGCGTTGTTCCAATTCGCCTGCGCGTCTCTGAGGTGGTGCAGAACTTATTCATGCTATGTGATAGGACGTGAAGAAGCTGCATGTGGTGTTGTAGCTGGACGTTATCTCGACAAGTTCCTACATGAAACACAAGAAGGTTGGACTCCACAATCAAGATTGATAGTAAGTGTGGTAAACTATATTTGGACAATACTCGCTTCACTTTTATTTTTTAGGGTTTTTTCCCTTAAGTTATTGGTGGGTGCACTATTCGGGTAGTATCTCAAAGGTCATATGATGTCTTTGGCCTATAGGCAGTTCAG
Source organism: Shiraia sp. slf14 (assembly GCA_000498155.1). Classification (NCBI taxonomy): domain Eukaryota; kingdom Fungi; phylum Ascomycota; class Dothideomycetes; order Pleosporales; family Shiraiaceae; genus Shiraia; species Shiraia sp. slf14. Next base: position 189,122 of record AXZN01000010.1, read on the forward strand.
GTTTTTTCCTTCCTCCCATGTTTTCTCTAGGATTCATTCTTTTTGTTTCCAGCTGTCTCTCTTCCCTGTCGTACTGCTTGTTCTTGGGTACTTTTGCGTTTTTATTTTGCTCCAGCCTTCTCCCATGTAGTGGTTACTTTCCCTTTCTTTCTCTCTCGTTCTGCCTTCAATCTCCTTTCCTCCAGGGCTCGATGTTGTGCTAGCTGAAGTCGAAGCCGCTCCAAATGCTCCTTTTCCAATTTCAATTCCACTTGCTTCACGTTCTTTTTATATTGGTCAATTCGTACTTGTAGCTTCAGATCATCCGTCTTCGCATCGTCAAGGCGCGTGGAGGAATCTAAACACATGCCCAAGGCAATACTTGCTTCATTGCAACTGATCTTTGCATTGAGGAGATCAATCTGAGTCTCCATTGATGCAACAAAGCCCTGGACGTGACGTATATGTTCTTCCTGATCCTTTTCAAACTTGAGCCATTGTCGATGCTTCTCTCGACTCTCCTTTTCAGCTTGTGCGTCTTCCTGTGCCGCCGTGTTTGGCTTAGTTGACTGCCTGTCACACTGTTCTTTACTGGGATAATTTGGAGGCTTTGAAAGGTCGGTTGTTGAGTAACTCCTCTGAGGGCGCGTCCAGTCGTATTCGGATCTCTTTACAGGGTCACGAAGGACTTCCCATGCTGCGTTAATCTAGTTTGTATCAAAACACTGAACTTCAAACGTGGTCGTTGTTCTTACCTGCTGGGTTCTTCCTGTCGCTGCATACGAGCCGAGATTCTTATCAGGATGGTGTTGTCGTGCAAGACGGCGGTAAGATGCTTTGATGTCTTCAAGACAGGCATTTGGAGAGACTTCGAGCGTGGCATAGTAGTCAAAACGAGGAGTTGCTGACGCCATGGCTGGTCTTTAAGAAACTATGTAGAACAGTCAGAAAGGTTGTGCGGTGTATTAAATACTCTCAGCCCGAGATTTACGTCCGAGCACTGTGTAACACGTGATGCCATTCACTACATAGCACCCCTGCTAGTTTCACTCTTTACAAAAGCTAGCACGCCAATTTCACTTAATTTGCAAGCAGCTTGACTTTAAAATGCCCTTCGACTTCAAGCCAGAATAGATCCCCCCACACACCACCGCTCCACGCTACGGACACACGCTGAACCGGCACATAGAACACAGTGTAGCTAGTACCAATTAACTAACTAGATAGAAAGAACAGACTTTCATAACATGAATACACACATATCAATCCCAATCCCTGACTCAAAATAGTCAAAGATACGAAACTCACAATACCTCCTACCTCAGACTGAATCAGTTACTTCCTATTAGATTATCATGATAATACTTTACAGATATTCGTGGGGCAAGAAAAGTTTTGTTATGTTATGAACCTTCACTTCATTTTTGATTGATAGAATAACAAGCATGAAGTCTTCCGAACACATCGGTTTAGGATATTTAAGCCTCATACACATTTCTGGGCAAAGAATACTGGAAAAGACCATGTTTTGACATGTCCCTTGATTTAAGATAATTTGTATACAATGGATTCACTCGCTTTAAAATGAGGACTAAAAACTTGAAACCCACAGTTCTTTTCATTGGAGTCTATATTCTATTTACACCTACACCAACACTTCCATCTACATTTCCTTCTATCTGGGTATATCACCACCTCCCCCTAATTTTCACCCACAAACCACCCCCTCCTTCGGCACCTCCACAACACCCTCCCTTTCCACATCTCCATCCTTCTTCCTCTCACTCTCTTCCAAGCTCTGCTTTCCCAGAACCTCGCCCGTGCTTACATCTTCTCTCTGCACAGTGCCACCAGGCTGCAAGCCCGCAGCTTGGACTTCCTTGTCGTCCTGGACAACAGCTTTTGCAGCTTGTTCTTCTTCCATTTTCTTTTTTTCCTTTTTGCTGACGGTCATGCTGCCCTTTTCGATGGCTTCCTTGGGGAGGGGCCGGACGTAGGGTTGGCAGACCCAGTAGGGGCGTTTGCAGCGGGCGACGGTTGCGAGAGAGGATTCGTAGGGGTCGAGGGGTTCAGAAAGTTGGGTTGAGGGTGAAGGTTCGGGGGCTGATGGGGTGGTGTTGGCGGCTTGTTCTGCTGCGTAGGCTGTGATGCCTTGTTTCACTGCTGCTTCTACGAGGGTCAGGACGTTTTCGAAGGCGTCGATGTCGCCGGTTCGTGATTTTGCGAGGGCATCTCGGACGTTGTGATGCTCTGAGACGAGTGGTCTTAGGAGATGGAATAGATGTGCTTGCATGGCAGAGAGGTTTGGGTTGGTGTTCTTCTCTTTCTTCTTCTCGGCCTTGGATTTTTCCTTCTTTTGTTTCTTCTTGGGTGGGCCTTCTTCCTCATCTTCTGGGTCTTGCTTCTCCTGCACGACTTCCTCGACATCTCCTGGTATCCATAATGGTTTTCTGGTAGGAGACTGCTGGCCAAATGCATATTTGTGTATGATGTCCATGTATCGCCTCATGACTGCATCAACTCGATACCCGCCTTTCCCATCTCGGCCCCGCCAGTACTCACGGCTCTCTTGACCCACAGGTAGGGGTTCGGCGAAGATGGTAGGGTCGTAGAGGTTTCCCTCAGCACTCATGACACCGTCAGCACCTGTAGCCTCCAGACATGCTGCAATATCTTCATGTTGCAAAATGTTTCCATTCGCAAATATGACCGTCTCTTTTGGTAGATTTTCCCGAAGATGCCGAATCATTGTCCAATCTGCCAGTCCAGTGTTGTGTCCCTTTTGTTCTCTCCTTCGACCATGCACAGTGATAATGCTCGCACCCGCCTCCAGGATAGTCTTTGCATATTCCAGCGTCTTCTCCCGGGTCTCGAGGACTCGCATCTTTGCGGTGACCGGTATGTCCAACTCGTCATGTAACTTCCGTATCATTCGAGCAATCAGACCGGGGTCTTCTTGCAGAAAGGCTCCATATTTCCCTCTCTTTGCTATTCCTTGAGGACATCCCAAATTCAAGTCCACAGCATCGCAAAACGGTGCAACATGTTGCGCCGCTCTGAGCAAGTCGTCGGGGTCATTCGAGCAGAATTGTACCGTGAGTGGCCGATCAAATGCCGGGTTCCCATCTAAATGCCTCTCGGAAGCTGGTAATTGTGAAGCGTGGTAATAATCAGGCGGTGAGGGTATAGTCGATTTGAGAGGCTGGAAATGACCATCACGGTAATTACTTTTCTCGCCAAACATCTTCGAGTGGAACATGGGTGTGTATGCTAGTAGGTTGTTCTGCTGCGAAGCAGGAAGGAAAGATCTTGATAACATGCGCCATGCCTGTGAATACCATCTTGTTAGCCCTGCAGTATGCAAGAGTGTTTTCTCAGGATTACGAGGAAACATACGAACTCTGACTGTTCGACCATAGGCGCCAGCACAAGCTTCGGACTTCCGATGCTTTCATAAAATGCACGTCCATGAAGTTTTGCTCGCTTGCCATTTGTTTGTGCGACTCCATGACTCTGAGTTTCTTGCCCCATGCTTTCTTGCGCATTATTTGCCTGGGTCGCCATCTTTGCAAAAAATTGTCTCGATGTACGGAATTCCTTCGCGGGGGCAATCGCGCCCCCGAAAGCTCGTCGAAGCAGCAGACGAATGGCTGTAGAGTCCAGGCCCTCACTCGAAACTCCAGGGTATCTCCGGCAAGGATGGTAATTGGCAGTGGACGAAATCAGGTCATGGTGGAATTGCAATGCCCATCGCAGATTCGCAATCAGAAAAACGACATCCTGGACCCTTGAACAGCCGACCAATCACGACCCGCCAGCACTTGGAACAATGGAGCTCATGTTGCACCATTAGTATCCGGGGTGGAAAACCACTCATCATACAAAATCAGTCTTCTCCCTTTGTCAGAGTTCAAGCATTTTGCTCTCATTTCTTCTCTGGTCATCCAATGCTGTTTCCTTGACTGGTGTGGTTCCCAGTGTCTTGGTGCAGGCCGTGATCTGCAACATCCCTGGGATCCTTCCGCTGCTGCTTGGGTTGGTAAGTTTAGCACAAGAGTACCGAATGTGCTCATATCACGCCATCATGGTACCTTACAACATCCAATATCATATAATTTCACGATTCGCGGAAAGTAACAGCTTTGCAGTATCATCTTGAATTCATTACCAGTTACCAATACAACCATTATCCGACCAACATGGTCGGCCGATCGAACGCCATCTATACGCCGCGGGAGCCGTAGCCCCAAAACGACGTTCAGCACAAACACAAGAACTCCGCCAGTTACATGATATCCACCCAAACAAACCGTAAAATAGATTGCAAATGCCAGTCTCGACTCTCATTCCGCCTATACTCCAAGACCGTTGATGGAAACGCTGTGAGACGGTTTCGACCCGCAACGACCAATACTCAAATATCCCGACGGCCGTAACACGTGTATACGCGGAGGGATGAAGCTCATCTCTATTATGGGCGCCATAAAAGAGGCGGAATGAAACGCTAAATCGCAAGGGAGACAGTAGACCGCCCACCCAGTAAATGCAGGACGCCAAGTTATGCAAAGATGCAGTTGCTTCAGGGGACGAAGCTAAGATGAAAAAGAACCAGAAAGCCCGTGGTGTATATCCATGGAGCTTCTGAAGAGATGGCTGAGTGGGGGTAGAGACTACCCTCCTAGCGTCAAGAGAGATTGAAGAAGCCTAGCCGGCTCACCGCAACATTGCATGTGACCAGCTTGAAGATATCGAAAGTTCAGAAGGTGCTCCAGTTCCAGGCACCCTGGAAGCTCTGTGCGAGGCTGCCTACGCGAAGATTCTCCGGGCGTTTCGCAGGCATGGCAGGTGCAGGCGTTTCCATGGCACCGATGCTGCTGCCAGAGCTCTCGCTGTTGGTGCGACTGGATCGAAGATGCTCCCACTCGCGGAACGAACTATAGCAACGCTCGCAAGCACGATGCAAGACGCCATCGGGATGGAATCTGGCCAGGTCGTCAAGTCGGACTTGCTTGGAAGAGTGCTGCCAGCAGAAAATGCCGCCACACTTTCTGCAATGGTGGCGCCGTTGGAAGAAGCCAAAGGGCTCCTGGCAAGTTGACGCCGAGCATACTGAAGTGGAGCTATCGGCCTAACAAGATGCGTTAGTACGGTTGGTCTGGAACGAGTGACAAGCAAATTGGTATTAGACCGAGGCATGGCGGCAACCCTGCATCGGATAAAGCCTCTAGCGTGGGGTGGGAGAGAAATGCAGTGCAAAGCATCCAACATGCCAAAACCTCATTCCACCATTTCACGTCACCACAATATTGTTGAGGCAAGTCGGCAGATGCCGGCGACAACATCATGTGGTTGTTGATGTTCATGTTGGGGAGGTGGCGTTGAGCAACGTGCCGGACACGTCGGCGGCGGCGTTTACAGCGGGATTTGGCCAGACCAATGCAACGCTAAAAGGATCCACCTTGAAGCATGTACGTAAGAGCTGCCCACCCACTCCCGCTGGGCACGCGACAGGGGAACGAAACGATGGATGAAGCCAATGGCGACGTAACAGTAATCATTGAGAAAAGAGTGGTAACATACCTGCCAGTGGTTGCGTGTGATTGGGCCAGCGGTTGGAGACAAGGGAACGTCGTTGTAGATGCTGCGCATGTCCTCGTTGCCGACTTGAGAAATGGGCGTAGCAATACCATCGTTGATGGGCTGGATGCCGCCGTTGACCTGCCACCCACTACTGGGAGAGCCGATGCCAGAGTCCAACCGTGGCGGGGACTTGCTGCCAGGCTTCTCTGTCTTTCTCAACGCGGCGGGCACACCGATAGCAGTCCGCGACGGGTAAATGCCCTGATGCCGCTGCAGAGGGAGTGTTGTTGTGGATGTGCGCGGGGAGGTGGGAGAGACGTTCATGGGCGTGTTTGTGGCGGAGCCATTTGGCGAGTATTGCGTCGACTTGCGATAGGCATGGTGTTGGTAGGGCGCGTGGTGTGGCGGAATGGTGGTCGCAGTCGAGAACTGGGTCGCCATGGTGGGCGGTGATGTGCACTGCGGTATGCGTAGAGGACTACCTCAGAGGCTCAGGTGAGCAGTATATGTGACGCAGCGAAGGGACAGTCGCTGATAAGAGGGCGAGGGCGGGCAAGAGTCGGTGAAAGATAGACCAGGAATGCGAGCCTCGACGTTGGGAAGCGAGCGCAAGCAGAGCCCTGGCGAAAGCGGCAGGCAATCAGTGGCAATGCAGCAGTACGACGGTTGGGCCTGCGGGCGAGGTGGAAGACGCGCTGTGCGGCTCCTTTGTGGTATGGAGAGGTTATGCAGAGGGAGCCAATTGGTGGCTGACGTACAGGGCCGCGATAAGAGGGCGGGAAGCGGTGATACGGCAGCGATGGGAGCCACAGATTACACTCTGAGGAGGATTCAGCGGCGCATTGCTGGGAGGTGGTACGAGGGGAGGGATGCAGCAGCAAAGGGAGAGTGTCGCGTGTGTGGATGTGGAGGAGTTTCTGGGGTGAGGGTGAGGCTCCGGGGGAGGAATGCAAGTATTAAAGAGGCAGCGTCCGCGTCTGCTAATAATTGCCTACAGCGGATTCGATGGCGGGCGCGAGGGTCCGAGAGAGACTAATCGAGGGAACATGCCTGTCGCTTGGCGGGGCTATCATCGGCAAACACTAGGCGAGCTTGATCATTTGAATGTGTAAAGCAAAACCCTCGCCCGCCGCCGCCGCTGCTTCATCGCCATGTCCACGACGAGAAGAGACACAGTCAACTCTGCTGACTACGAGCGCCTCTTTCTTGCGCCAGCCTCGACAATCGACTGGCATCCCCCTCGCCCTGCCCTCCCCCCTACGACCTGTGTGTGCTACAGATGGTCGAGTTCCCAAGCTGCCTGCGCGCTATGACCACATTGGGCGCGGCTTATCTCTGGCCAATCACGGGGCGGCAGATTGCATTCATCCTTGTTATTGAGTTTGTTGCGTCTCCGAGGACGGCTTCGCATGGTGGCATGGTAACGGCCAGCCGCTGTTTGCGTTGTGCCCATGATGCAGTGCGATGCTCATCTTCGCTGATCTCAATGTGCGAGCTGCGTCGCCGCCGTCAGATAGAGTCGCGGATGATGTAGGTGGGCGAGGCCATGCACCCGCAATAGGACAATACGCCCGCGCTGTCATTCCGCCCAGTCGAGACGAGGCTCAAAAACCAGCGGGGGCTCGCCTGTCCGATTAGCTTGTAGTCGGCTCGCTGGTTCCTTGACCCTCGTATGGCCTTTTGCCCTCGTCCAAACCCGCCTCATCTTCGGACGCTCGGACGCTCGGACGCTCGGACATCTCCCACGCCAAGCCCCATATGTCCGTCAGCCACAGGTGGCGCAGTCGCCACAGCACAGCCACTTCTCTTTCCTCCCTGTGTGCTTGTCACGTTGATTGTCGCGCGATAGCGTCAGATGCGACCGAGGCCCACGTGAAGCTATGATCGCCAAACCACCCCATTCGCCTTTCTCCTGACAACGCGGGGAAGATTATGGGGTAGCGCATGGACGACTTCAAATCACGCCAGCTTCTCATGGTTGCTTCTTCTTGGACTAGGTATAATATCCCCTTGCCATTGACCCTTGACGACCCTGCATCACGACATTCGCCCCTGACCAACCTTCACCATGTCTTTGCCCACCGAGGCAGTCTCGCCCAAAGCAACGCCTCTTCCTCCTCTGCCAGCCGAGGATCCGCTGTCAGAGGGACAATGGAAGACCCTCCTCGCCATTGCTGATGCCTTCATTCCCGCCCTCAAACCCATATCAACTGCCAGAGTGACGACTGAGCTTGCTGTGAAAGACAATGAATACTCGGCTGCTGTGGGCGCCTTGAAAACCCTCACTCCCGATTCTGACCCTGATGCCGACGCTGCCGCCAAAGATTACCTCGACGACTATGCTTCTTCCAACCCAGCCTTTAAACAGGAGTTTCAGAGGATCTTTGGCGTGTATATGCCACATTCACTGAGGAAAGAGGTGGGGATGGTGTTGAATGTTTTGAAGTAGGTACATCTTTTACATTGCAATAACTGTATAGTCTCATGATTCAAGTTCGCATTGCCACCGCATTTAGCCCGCAAGAATCCTAAAACCCGTTGACCACGATAAATTATTCTCCGAAAACCTAACAATCCACAGTACCCGGGCTGGCTCCCTAGCACTGACTGGCTACATCACACCTATTGGTGATCAGCCAGTGCACGTTCGAGAAACCATCTTGAAAAACCTGGCAGCATCAAGAATTGGGCCTCTTCGCATGCTCGTTCGTTCGCTAGGCGTCTTGTCTAAGCAAACATGGATCAAAGTCACGCCTTCGTTGCGCCGTATTCTAGGCATGCCACGAGTGCCTGTTGGGATGAAACCTGGCAAAGGCTTTGACTATGAATTCGTTCAGTTCCCACCAGGAGAGAAACAAGAAGTCATCGAAACTGATGTGGTCATCATCGGCAGTGGTTGTGGTGCGGGTGTCAGCGCAAAGAATCTAGCGGAAGCCGGCCATCGTGTAATTGTTGTGGAAAAAGCTTACCACTGGACTCCAGATCACTTCCCCATGGCAGAGGACAAGGGGTGGAGTCATCTCTTCATGAACGGCGGAGTTCTCAGCTCTGATGACACCTCTCTTAGCATTATAGCTGGAGCAGCCTGGGGTGGAGGAGGAACAGTGAATTGGTCCGCTTCTTTGCAAACACAGGGCTTCGTACGTCGTGAGTGGGCAGATCGAGGCTTGCCATTCTTTACTTCTGCAGAGTTTCAAAATTCACTGGACCGTGTTTGTGCCCGCATGGGTGTATCAACTGATCCTATCAAGCACAACCGCACCAATCAAATCCTACTCGAGGGTGCTAGGAAACTGGGCTGGTCCTCCAAAGCAGTTCCCCAGAATAGTGGAGGAGCTCAGCATTTCTGCGGAATGTGCACCTTTGGCTGTGGATCCTGTGAAAAGCAAGGCCCGGTCGTTTCATTCCTCCCAGATGCTGAAAAGGCAGGCGCCAAATTCATCGAAGGCTTTAATGCAGAACGAGTCATATTCTCCAAAAAGAGCGGGAAAAAGGTCGCAACAGGCGTCTTGGGTACCTGGACATCTCGCGATACCAACGGCGGCGTAGCAGGCACACCACTCGTCACCCGCAAAGTCCTCATCAAAGCAAAGCGCATCATCATCTCCGCAGGCACCATGCAATCCCCCTTAATCCTCCTCCGCTCCGGCCTCACCAACCACCAAATCGGCCGCAACCTGCACGTCCACCCCGTCAGCCTGCTAGGCGCCGTCCACAACGAAGACATCTCCCCCTGGGAAGGCGGGATCCTCACCTCCGTGGTCTCCGACTTTGAAAACCTCGACGGCAAAGGCCACGGCGCCAAACTCGAAGCCACAACCATGGTCCCCTCAGGCTGGCTCGTCTGGCTCAACTGGCAAGGCGGCCTACAGTACAAACTCGACGTCGCCCGCATGCGCCACATGACGGGCTACATCTCCATCGTGCGCGACAAACACACCGGCCGCGTCTATCCCGACCCTGTAGACGGCCGCACGCGTTTCTCCTACTCCCCCAGCAAATTCGACAAGAAACATGTCCTAGAAGGCCTGGTCGCCCTCGCGAAAATCCAGTACGTCGAAGGCGCGACTGAGATCTTCACCGTCATCCCTAGTATGCGCCCTTTCATTCGCGACCCCTCGACTTCCTCCGCAGATGGTATCAACGACCCAGCCTTCACCGCGTGGCTCAACGAGCTCCGCGCGCATGGCTTCCCCTCGCCGGAAACGCTGTTCGTTAGTGCGCACCAGATGGGCACGTGTCGTATGAGTGCGAAGGAGAAAGACGGGGTGGTAGACCCCCAAGGAAAGGTCTGGGGTACCGAGGGGCTTTATGTAGCGGATGCGAGTGTGTTTCCGAGCGCGAGTGGAGTGAATCCTATGGTGACGAATATGGCGATTTCGGATTGGATTTCGGCGGGTGTGGCGAGGGGGTTGGCGAGTAAGCCGAAATTGTAAATTATTTTTAGGGATGGGGGCTTGATGGGTGTGTGTAGTTTAAAGAATTACTTTGAGATGAATTAGACGGGTTGTTGTTGTGTTGAAGTGCTGTTTTTTTGAATGTGCTGTCGTTGGGTGTTGATGTGCTTGAGGAGGAGGGGAAGGGTAAATTTATGTTAGGACTGTGTGATTTGGAAAGAGTAAAATTGGGAATGGGACATTTGGAGCTTTGGGATTTGGATGGGGAGGCATTTGGGAAGTGTTGTGATGATCAGATATCCTCGTTCCGTGATCAGGAACTATTGAGAAGGGTAAATCCACTGTCGTTTTATGCTCAACATGCTGATCGGCAACCTGACATAATTATGTATTTCTTGAGAATAATTCCATGAACTGCTCTGTAGGGCATTTTCATCACGTTCCGCCATAGAGTATTGCATATTGTTGATGTCTGCAGTGGTACCACTCTGTTTTCCTGAATTTGCCGATGCTCTTGAGTCGAATTCTATCTCTACATCGAGAAATTCCAAGCTTGTAATATGTTTCACCGTTTTAAAAAAGTCTTCGACCTGCATCACTCTCCCTCGACGCAGTCTTCACCAACTGCTCCACCGAAATCGTGCGCATAATCCCACTATCCTTATTTCCAATTTCCCTCTCTTCATCTACCGCCGCGCTGCTTTTCACCATGCAACTATCACTTAACCCGTAGTGTCTCAAGCTGCTTTTCAGCGTGCTGTTCTTGGGTTTGTCCATGGCATCAGTGCTGGACTTATCTGAGTTGGCATAGCCACTTCCTTTTTCCGCGAGAGCGTGATCTGAGCTGCGGCGCGCTTTGCTGCTTGTGCTGAAGAAGCTGCCAGCGACGGTGGAAAGCGCAGGAATGTGGCTTCGTACGAAACTAGCGAAGCCGGGTCCTGAACTGACGATGATGGCGACGTTGAGTTCTACAGCGCTGTGGAATTTTTAGTACAGCTTTGATCTCGGGGAAGTCTGTGGTAATTACCTGCAAAGTGAGAGTATGGATGAAATCCACGTTTGGTCCGTTGATGTGCCAACACGCAGTCTCTCCGCGAATGATACAAGACTGGCTACTATACCCCTTTGCCATCATGTTAGCCAAATAAAAGATCTACTGTCATTCAACACTCACATCAAACCTAGCGAGAAGACCCCCATTACTGGGAGACGTCGTCGAAGAGGGATCTTAAGCTTCCATAATGTAGGTAAAGGAAGGATAAAAATATAGATATCCAGCACAGCGATCAGTGCAGATTGAGCTTGCCAATATTTCAGAGGCTTCAGTGTGCGGCCATCGAGGATAGCAGACCACGGCTCGCCAATACGGGGTGTTTCGTAGTAGATAGCAACAGCTACTCCAGAGCTGTAGATGAGGAAATTGAAAGCCAAGCCTATCCAAATGGCATAGCGCATGGTCTTCTGAATGTTGAAAATTTGGAAGAATAGCAGGAAGATGGATGTCTTTGCGAAAAAGGAGCCTAAGGCAAAGAGCAAGGCTGGAAAGAAGATGTTCTAAGGAGAATAGTTAGATTGAGCACATGTACAGACGAAGGTAATCTGACCTTAGCAAACCACCCGTCGAAGTAGCATGCAGGCACGTCCCAGATGTGGCGATCTAGATTCACTTGTGTACCCATGAGGCCCAAAACGACGATGGCCATGAGAAGAGCTATCAGCGCAAAGTAGTCGCCACATGTCAGTCGGCGAATGTTGACATAGAACCGGCAGGCCGTAAATAAAATGCCCCAGGCAATCAGAATGGAAACTATAGATATCTTGGTTGGTGCTAAGGAGGTAGGATTATCGAAATTGCTCTGCTGCCCTGCTGGAGGTGGGCCTGCTGGGACCGTACAGAGATCAACCGCTGTGCCTGACATGTTGAAAAGTTTCTGAAACAATGTACATCAATGACGGTGTCTCTTTACTGGGACTTGGGGCATGCAAATGTGTGCCACATCAATTGTTGTACTAAGCTGCGTGAAAAACCAGGAAATAGATGATCCAGTTTCCTAGGGTAAGCAGCCGTTTACATAGCCCCATTCGAGAGTGCATCGGAGAATACAAGTGAATGATTCATTATTTCCCTCACAAGTTGTTTGAATCGCATGTTAGGTCTCACCTGGCCTTACAGCATGACCGCATCTACATGCATGGCACTGGCAGTGGTTCAAAGTATCTGTCGGGTTTCAAGTAAGCATGCTCAAGGCTGACTGGCTACTCGAATACCGGATAGCGTAAACGCTTATGCCAACGTCTGCCAAGTGTAGAATGATTGCACGTTTTCATTGATTGGGTACACCTGTGTGATTTCGGTCTACGAAAATAGTAGTACATAGTTACGCCCCGCACAACCCTTAATTGCCGCCCCAGCGCAAGGAGACGAACCGTGCCGCCCCCACACATAAACTTTAACTTGAGTACGCGTTGCAGATAAATGGCCCTATGCTCGTCCCTTCATCTGCATATTCACAGCTTACCTTAACATCATCGAACAATCATGGCAGAGTACACATCCACACGTGAAGGCTTCCAGCGCGCCATGGAATGGAGTCTCACTGGCCCACCGGAAGAATCCAAAGCATATGCGGAGGCCACTGCACTACCAACTTTTTGTCATATGATGAACGGACAGAAGCTCGAATACGATGTATACGTTAAGGGACTTCAGGAATGGAGGTCTAAAATATCTGACTACAAACCAAAAGTGTTCGTAGCGGCCCTTTCGCTCCGTGATCTGTACACGGGAAGATAGGTAGTGAAGCTGACATGCAAGTTCAGTGATCAATTCCTCCGCGATGGTGACCAGCTAGCGGCACGCATGACAGGCACGATCAAAGTCGATGGGGTCGACAATTTCTTTGAGAGTTTCATGTTTGCCAAAGTTGATAAGGCGACCGGAAAGTTGGAGCATCTGACCGAGCGTTCTGTATGGGGTCAAGTTGGCAAAGCGCCAGAGCATGGTGTTCATTAATAGAACTACTGTGGTACCGTCTAATGCCTGCAGGCGGACAGTGTGTCCATGTAGTATTCATGTAAGGCCTTATAGTATTAGGTTTCTGTAACCATCCAATACAGCCTGCGTAGGACCATGAATGTGTAAATCTTGCCAATGACAGTCATATAATGTGAAACTTGAAGTCGACGAATTTGCACTAACCCCATTTTCTAATCCTACTTTAAGATCCAATGTCGCTGAAAACTACTTACAAATCAATATCTATGTTCACGTAAGTGAACTTGTCCAAATGTTAGTTTCACTAAAGAACGCAACCAAGAGAATGGTTCTAACCTGTGATAACCTCCACCTACGTATCAGTGCAACTTCATTCGTCTTATTGGCAGCGGTGAATACAAAAGGTTTATCGGTCTCCGAAGTCTGACATATCAGCATATTAGGCCAGCCATTATCAAACTCACAGCATAGCCGCTGCCTGGCCTTATCCAACCTTTGGGTAACATCTAATTGCGGGAACGTCCAGCGGTACGTCCCGAGGAACGACAGCGTCTATGTAGAATATGTTGTACTTAAGCCTCTATCGAATCATAGATCTGGTGGACTTGGCGGTAGATGAGGCTGTGAGACAAATCGCGACCTAGCGCGGTGTTGTGAGATTTTGGAGGCTTCGCTGATGAGGCGTACGTTTTCAAGTCTTGATATAATGGAGTTTGTTGATCCTCTTCATTAATTCCGCCACTTTACTTCCAAGACTGTATACAATTGGTACTGGTTTTCAGGTTGTAGAATACCATTCATCTTGTTGTGCCTCATGAAGGCTACCTCTCGTTTAAGACATGAACCAATTTGGGCATACATCCAACATGTTGCTGGATTTTGTATTGCGCGATGTGTCTGACCGCGTTATGGTGGGTGGCATTTTCGGTGTTATCGGCATGCTCTTACTCTCCTTTCTCTCACGAGAGCAGCAGCGAGTAAGCTACATTCATATTGATCTTCGATTTTCCGAAGCATAGCTTTCTAATTTGTATCTACTAGAAGCCTTTCTATAGATTATACCAGTTTGTGCAGAAACGTTTCCGTGCTTGGGCCTATCTCTTTGATGGCCCGAATATCATTCAATGTGCATTCCAACAGGTACGTTCGTTCAGCTTTTCATTGTTACATCCAACATCGCTAATTTGCATTTGCCAATAGTCAAATGGAGAGCCGTTTGAAGTCAATGCTCCCGATATACGCATGATATTTGTATCTTCGCCAAAGCATATTAAAGAGCTTGATAGCAGTCCAGATTCAACGCTTTCGCTTAATGGTGCTGCAAAACATGTGAGTTGCTCCAAAACCATACGTCCGAGCTTGCAAGAGCTCTAGCTAAAATTTCGAATAAGATGCTTCAGCCAGTATATACAATGAACGGCTTTGACTGGTTCAACAAGCGGGGCGTCGAAGGTGTGGGTTTTGTGCGCACACTGAGAACACTGTTGACCAATAACTTACCCCAACTACTTCCGGATCTTGGTACTCTCACAAAGACACGCTGGTCTAATTTGATGGCTGATCAAAAGAACGTTGATGGTAAGACCTGGATCCTATAACATTGAAACTAATTTGGCTGATACTGTGGTGGGCCACAGGTACTACATACGCTTCTTTGTACCCCATGATGATGAATATGGTTGTACTCTTAAATGCGAGATCTTTATTTGGGGAGGACCTAAGTATGTGCTCAAACCTCAAAGTTCAAACATTGCTTTTCTGACGGCTTACCATTTTGCAGTCAAGGACGACCAGTTCATGAAATCAGCGCTGAAGTATGTTGAGGAAACGTTACTCAACGCTGAGGTCGTAAAGCTGTTGCCTAAGTTTCTCGCCCCTATTGTGGGTGGGATTCTGAGCCGCAACCTCAATTCGCATAAGAGGTTCTTTAAGAGTCTGATACCAGCCACAAAACAACGTATAGAAGAACAAAGATTAAAGAAGTTAGGTCATGCAGTTCCTGCTCGAGTAAGTGCCCTACATTTGTGCATCTATAGTAAGTCAATGGTAGGCTAAGAGTCTCCTGAACAATACAGGCCGACTGCATTCAATGGATCCTAGAAACGGCGCCCAAGAAGAACCCGTGGTCGGCGGAGCGCGTTATCTACGAGTTAATGGCAATCTGGTTCGGATCTGTTCACATTCTCTCAACGACAATCGTATATGTTATACATGACTTATGTCTGCACCCAGAGTATCTTGAGCCAATTCGACGCGAGTTGGAGAGCTCCTATCAAGGTTTTGAGAGGACTGGTGAGGGGCTTCCACTCCTTGATAGCTTTATTAAAGAGTCTGCTCGTCTCACCCCGGTAGAGTCGAGTAAGTATTTCGAAGTTTTTTTATATAAGCCGCTAACCTTATTTTCTTCCAGTGAGTGTCCGTCGCTGCGCTCTTCAGCCATTTTCCCTCTCTGACGGTACGCAAATCAAAGTCGGAGATTGGGCATGCGCTCCTTCTGGTGCCATTAATAGAAGTGCAGATTACTATCCTTCACCTGACGAATTCTCTGGATTCAGATTTGTAGATGCAGGGGTATTGCCGGAAGCCGACGGGTTTTCTGCAAACAGTAAACCACACCAACCAGTACCGTCAAAACTTACAAATGTACATTACTCATTTCTGATGTGGGGCACAGGGAGAATGGCCTGGTTCGTAGACAACCACAATCAATGATGTTCTAGAGCATCACTAACTGCGTATTCAGCCCGGGTCGATATTATGCTTCTGCATTTATGAAGATGGTCGTTGCCCAACTTATCACGCAATACGATTTCACTCTTGTGGAGCCTAAAGCTAACCGTTGGATTTCGTGGCGTGTAGCCAAGATCCCAAAGCCGTGGACAAAATTAGCATTCAGGCCAAGAAACTAAAATCGTGATGAATAAGTTTATATGTATGGCCTTAATATATGGGCAGTTTCAGAGAGAGAGGCTCGTGTGCGAATATTGGCATAACATACGAAGTACAAAAGGGTTTCCTCTCTAGAATTTTCTCGAAGGAGGCATTGTATAATTTATTGACATTCAGGTCCATCATATGAGTACATGAAATGGAAACTCAGCTTTGATCATCAAGTCCATAGACCAAACTTTGGAAAATGAGTCTTCATACTGTAAGCATGGCCATACGTATAGAGACAGATAAATATCTCTGGATTGAGTTGTTATAATTATGTTTGCTGACCTGAGCTGCTGCTGCTTTAATTTGAGCAGGGACTGAGTTACCCTGAGTAGGTACCGGGAGTAACTGAGCGCGCATCAATAGCATTCTCACTCTAGACTAACGCAGCCCCAAATATCCAGGGAAACTGTTTCGGACCTCCTTGAAGCCGGCTATTTCTGCCTAAATTGTGATTCTCTTAAGGGTGACTAGGTTGACCACGCCTTACCAAATTTATCTAGGAACTGACCTTTTTTTTTGTGAATAATCAACTTCTCATTTGCATGGATCATATTCAAAAAGAATAGAGTCGAAACATCCAATTACTATAAACCACATTTATTTTTGTCGTGGGCGTTCGATTCTTTCGGGTTTTCCTACGGCCCATCTTATTTGCTACAACAGCTAGCAAAGACTCTGGAACTAGGTGACAGTTGGTACAGGTAACGCCCTCGAATGGTAGGACTGACGATCGTTTGGCAAGATTTTGAAGGACCTTATATCACGATGGTATTGACGAAAAAATTGCATTTCATCTTGAAGAGTATTGCGAGCCACAGACCAGGATGGTCTAATAGATTAGGGCTATCGTCAGATAATCCTGTTGTATTGCAAAAAAGCATTTTGGTAGATGAAGTGGATGGATATATCGGTCTTTTCTCCCTGATATGTTGTTCCGTTCATTGCTGATTGATTTCCAGGGTTATAACTCGAGGATGCTGAAAGTCGTATGTAAGATGGTCGGATTACGGCCTTGTTCGTGTCAGAGGGCGAGAGAAAGTTCATCTGTGGTGGGGAGATTTGCTAGTATCTTTTTGTGATTTTGGATGTTGTAGATGCAACCGGACATGAGTGTGACTTGAAATACACCTTCGAGAATGAGATTCGTGTAAAGACATTATAGTTTCAGATACAACTCCAACTAAGAAAAAATGCCGTAAAGATGCAATTGAAGCCAAATCCACTCTCTTGATCTCGATTCGAACATGCTGGTGGCAGCCCCTGCTATTCTCTTTGACTCTCATGGTTATAACGAATTTCTTCCAAGATTAACATCCTGCACTCTCAATTAATCCTGATTTGCTCCCTTTTCCAGGTCAGCAGCGCGACTGGCACCTGCGCGCCCGCAAACCCAAGCAAGATACGCATCTGCAAGTTGAAGCTTTTGACGAACAAACCTTGTACCACGCTCTGGATACTCTCTGAGAGGTATTGGACAGAGTCTGGTCGCCTGAATAACTCCGCTGTCTCCTCCACAGAGAGTACCCCTAACAGATTCTCGCGCAGCCAGGCGTTCGCGACGGCCGTGACGATGGCGAGGGCGGTGGCGCCGCCGAGGAAGCGGAATTGAATTATCAGGGCAGTGCCGACGGCTAAGAAGCGTAGAAAGAGATGTCAGTAGGTAGCGCCCAACACGGAGGGTATTTAACTCTCGGCAAGAACGTACAGAGGTCTCGTTTCTCAGTCGCATAAGGCATCATGAGAGTTGTAACGGCAATGGCAGCGCCAACGCCAAGCCCGACCACGACCTCGATGCCATACATGGCTTTGTACGCCGGATCCTCGATGGGTCCGAGAGATAAAAGACTCACGCCCACGAGCTGCAGCACGGCCGCCAATAGACCAAGATACACAGGCGCCAGCCTGCGCTTCTTGACGATCATGGCTACCAAAAAAGCGCCCAGCTCCATCGACAGCGTGTACGGAAGGAGGTAGACCCCAGCATTCAGTGCAGTCAGGCCTATAGCAGCTTGTGATCGGATCGGGATCGAGATAATCATTGTTGTCTGAATCGCACCGCTCAGGAAGGCGTTGGCGATGAGACTCATGGCAACGCGATTCTTGAAGCAGCGCCAAGGGAATACGGGCTCGTGTAGCTGCTGTGGGTGGTTGCTGGCGTAGTACTGCGAACAGAGGAAGGCGATCCAGAGCGGCACAGAGAGAACGAGTGGGATCAAGACAGTGCGTGATTTCCAGGGATGCAGGTTGGCGGCTTCTTCAAAGCCGGTTATATGCATGGTCATGGCGGCAAGCAGAAGAATTCCGCCTAGATAGTCGATGCGGCGGCGGCGGCTGGCTTGTTCGTCTGGGGTTGGGGTTGAGGCTGAGGTTGATGGTGAAGTGCGGTGGTTTGGGAAGCCGCTGGGCATGCAGACGCCAATGAGAACCATACAGACAATTCCCGCCGGGACACTGGCGGTAACAAAACAGTTCAGAAATCGCGATACAAAGACAAGGGTTAACAGACTCACTTGATTAAAAAGACCCAAATCCACGAAGACTGATCGTTGATGACGCCACCTACGATGGGTCCAGCTGTCATACTAATTGTGTAGAGGACTACCAAACTCGAGTAGTAATTCGAGTACTTGTTTGACGGGACCATTTCGAAGATGACAACCATCACGATAGCATAAACTCCACATCCACCGATACCCTGGAAGGCACGGCATATGATCCTTGGAAACATTAGTCCAAGTACAACTTTGAATGAGTGTTCACACATACAGCTGGACCATGGTATTAGCGGCTGCGCAGCCCCCTGAAAAAACCACGAAGATAAAGACAGAGATGAGCAGCGCCATCTTGCGACCATACAAGTCGCTCAGCTTGGCCATGATGAGCATGAAGCTTGTGTATGTCAACAAATACGCCGTGACCACCCAACTGCTCTGGCTGAAGCTTTTGAGATCATCGGTGATAGACACTAGCGATGTGCTGACAATGGATATCTCGAGGTTCACGAGAAAGGTCGCTGTGTAGAGCCTGCATCATGCTTAGTGAATCTTTCTTTCATAATGCGGTGACTGATGAGAAGTCGTGAGTGCAGCGCAGTTACTCACCCAAGCGTCAACATGTGAAGACTCCATCCCTTCAGATACTTTTGCGGGTCCAGGATAGGTTCCTCCGATTCTGAGTCCACCTGAGGAGGAATTTTCGAGTTCTTTTTGCTGTCATAAGAATCCATCATGGGCGACTTTACGAATAGAAAGCTGGTAAGAACGTTCGAGCATCTTGGGTATTCTTTGTATAGGCAGTAAGCAGTAGGCAGTATTTTGGACTTTTCAACTGTGCCTCACACTGCATCATTGCGACAATATTGATATGTGTTGTGACGACCTATGCGACGCTGTTGAGCAAATGACCGCTTGCCCACATACTCGGGAACACCGACACCATCACCACAATCAAATCGCAGCCGAGGCATGGCTTCTATTGTTGCGCCGGGGAATCAATCTAGTATCGATGCACGTCCATGCCCGTCCATGCACAGCAAGTGACACTTGTAGAGGCCTCTTTTGCCTTTTTACTTGGCGTATGTCATACTGTGCTTGCGACAATGCATTGTCAGACGAGA
The DNA here is from genome assembly GCA_000498155.1 of Shiraia sp. slf14. NCBI lineage: Eukaryota > Fungi > Ascomycota > Dothideomycetes > Pleosporales > Shiraiaceae > Shiraia > Shiraia sp. slf14. The sequence continues at coordinate 208,629 of AXZN01000010.1, forward strand.
GCTTACAGTTTGGTCCCCCCCCCCTTTCCACCAGGTGTGACTGGTTTGAGTTGATTCAGCCGTCATGGGGCATACGCTTCCACGAATGGGTGCTCTGTTGGCGCTATAGACTCCGCAACGGAAATGGGACTCGTTGCGCGGGTTAGAGATGTATGTGAATGGTTTCGGTCTGAAAGACTATTGTGCAGGTCAGGGACCCGGTACCTAGCTCCCGCAACTCACTTAGTTCCCGCCGGCTTATCAAGATAGCTGCAAAGCTTCTTGCTTATGCCAAGAAATCAGATAGTGATGGGAAATCGTTTCATTGAATTGATTGCACGACAGAATTCAGCTAGGAGAAACCTATTGCGTATCCCCCACCGCTTCGATATGTTGCGCTTCCTCCTCACAATGAGCTTTTGCGTGGTGGCTCGCTTTGAGTTTTGGAAGTTTGGCAGAATGGGTGCTTTTTACGCCACCCGATATGGTTGGAAGACGAAGCTGGTTCTCCATACTGCGCCTGCCCCCATTTATTCGGAAATGACCTGTTTGTATCATTCCGGACTCCATACTCAGGAGGAGATTCCTTATGTATGGGATGCAGACGGTGATGATACTGAGACTCTGCACAAGCACCGCGCCCAGAAGCCACTTCCAGCAATGAAAAGTCCAATCATCAGCTCGATTTTTCATCATTCGAGCTTCGTAAAGGTAGTAAGCGAAGGCCCCCATTACTCTGATATGTGTTAGCTATGTGGTTAATCGCCGAACGGATTGTGAAGTACGTACGTTAGCCGAGCCGCGAAGCCACTGACGACAATAGTCTTTCGCTTCCGTTCCATCATCAATGGATACACAATCAGAATCGGAAGGGTGATCAAGGCGAATTCTATCCCGAGATTAATCCCCGCAAAAGCTTGCCAAAAGGCCGATTGATCGAAGCATCTATCACCTAGCATTCTCCAGATAGTTGGCAGACGACATAAGAAGATCGCTATGAAGAAGGCTGGAATCGACGCCAGAGCGACGAATATTGCTACAGAAAGGATCAAGCCTCGATGGAACGTGTCTGGCGTGATTTCGCGAAGGAATATCAGGACTGATGACTGTGCAAGGCCTGAGATCAGAACAAGCAGGATGTTCGCTGAATGAATGCCTTTCTGCACATAACTGAGTTGATTTTGTGATAGTGTATCTTGATGTCGTCCTATTCCGTTCGGTACGGCGAGAGATAGCGCGACAGTGAATCCTATACTGAAGGCCTGTATAGTAATGATAAATATGTGCAAATTGACGGTAGTATAATGCTTACCGTTGCAAGAAACAGCACAATGTCCTCCGTGACACGCTTTCCGAGAACGACCTTAGAAAGAGCCATCTTGATCGCGACTGCAAAGATGACTGCCACAATCATGACCCAGGTGACGACGCTCACTATTGGGCCCATGTTATCGGCCGTGGTGGGCTCCCGCTTTTCTATTCTTGGTATGTAAATCATAGAACCGGATGTGTTGAAGGGATGTGGAGAAGAGAGTGGGCCAACAGGAAGACCATGGACTCTCTTTAGACGAACGTAAATGCATAAAGCCTCAGTAACTGGGCTGCCACACCCGGTTTGATATTCAGCCAGACTCACCACATCAATATACGAAGATAGGAAACAGGAGGCTTTCTGGTAAAAGGCCAGATCCAACCTTCTTTCTCGATGCTCGGGGACTAAGGATAGTTTCGGGGACTAAGTGGAATTGCTTCTTACGATGGCAGGCTGCGAACAAACCGTTCGCCCTTGCTTAGCTATACATGGGGGCAGGCGAAAAGGTATGATGTTTGCCTGTTATCAATACGGGTTTCGCCTGTGCTTGCGCATCGTTCCGGCCCCTCCCTTGCAAATACCCTGCATACCCTGGGAACAAGCATCGCCATCGGCGATCTTGTTTGCTGTTGCCAAAATGCAGTCGGCTGAACAATGGGTGTGGTGCAGACTGATTTGACTCGAGGATGATATTGAAATTGATGAGAGGGTTCATGGCTGTCTGCACCTTCCTTCTTGCTTCGTACTGTGCCAAGAATTCAAATGCTCTTGAAGTCCGTTTGCTCACCACCTCTTGTCGAACGGTCGAGATTGTGAGCCTTCATATGCTTGTTCGGCGCAGTGTCGCAAATCGAGGCTTTTACACCTTTTGTGTTTTTCGACCGACTTCAATACCATTTTAGACATGAAACATTTGACCGATCTCACGAGCAAGACTAGTGGGGGAAGGAGAGTGGCTGGAGGGACATTTGACGAAATCCATGGCACCACTTATCTGGAAAGAGACTCGCATGGGCTTGCGCGTCTAGGGAAATCCCAAGTACTGAAAGTATGTTGGCAAGTTTCTTCACAAAACTATCCTGAGTGCTTGGCCTGCAAGAAGATTGAATGACATTGGACTAATACAATGACAGCGGCGGTTCGGATTTCTATCTATGTTTAGTTTCAGCTGCTGTATTCTTGCTACTTGGGAAACAGCACTGACGTAAGTTATCACCAACCACTCACAGAAAATATAGAATCCGCGCTAACGCTTGGGATTAGTCTCTTTACAGAGGCTTTTGACAAGTAAGTGTCTGAAGACAGCACAACTTTCACTTATCCAGCCAAAAATCTTGTTTGATGCTTTTCTAGCGGAGGCCCGGCTGGTATGGCGTGGGGATTTCCCATTGCGTGGCTGAGTTCATTGTCGGTTTATCTCTGCTTGGCGGAGATGGCCTCTATGTAAGATCTTCCAAGTGCTGGATTCTCTCGAAACATGCTAACCACATGAGATCAGCGCACCAATATCTGGCGGACAATATTTCTGGGTTGCTATACTGGCACCAAGGAGATACAAGCGCTTTTGTGGTTATATAACAGGTCTCGCACCACTTGAATCATCTGCAAAATCCCATTCCGATACTAACTCTTCATGTTAGGGTGGCTGACTTCAATCGCATGGATTGCCACACTTGCCGTAGGATCGATCTTCACCGGGACCATGATTCAAGGATTGATCATCCTAAACTATCCAAATTATGAACCGAAGAATTATCACGGGACACTCCTTGCGTGGGCTGTGATTGCCGTCAGTATCTTTGTCAATACCGTTATTGCAGGACTTTTGCCTGTCCTTGAAGGCCTCATCCTTCTAATTCATATTCTCGGGTTTTTCGCGATCATGATTCCCCTAATTTACTTGTCAGTATACGCCACTGATCAGTTGTTACAGTTTCTCTGAGTCTTACTGACTTGTCTCGCGCAAACCAGGTCACCGAAACATAATACCCCAAAGGAAGTCTTCTTTCGTCCGTTGAACGAAGGAAAATGGCCAACTCAAGGGCTTTCCTTGTGTATAGGTTTTGTTGGAAATGTGGCCACATTTGTTGGTAAGTCTACTATTCCTTCGATAAACGAAGTTGGCTTGGCTGACAATGGCACCTTCAATCTAGGAGCTGATGCGGCTGTTCACGTAAGTATCTATCTGAATGGGATCTCTTGGCTTAAGCTCACATCATTTTCATTTCAGATGTCTGAAGAAATAGAGGATGCTGCTCGGAACGTACCTCGGGCAATGTTCACAACGGTAGTATTCAACGGAAGTCTTGGCTATGCCATGATTCTGGCAGTGCTTTTCTGCCTCGGAGACATTGGACCTGTCGTTGTATGTGTTCTGAATTCGTGTGCTTCGCCCGATTGCTCACATTTCTCAAGGATTCCGCGACCAAGTTTCCATTTCTTCAAGTCTTTTACCATGCGACTGGTCGGGTAGGAGCCAATATCATGGCTACTATTGTGATCGCGATGATCTGGTGCGCAGTCATTGGTTTCGCGGCAACGGCAAGTCGAATGACATGGTCGTTCGCGCGAGACCATGGCTTGCCTTTTCATCGAATCATCCGGAAGGTAAGTCTCAAAGCATTACTTAGTACACTCTCATTGTGCACTTCGGGAACTAACGCAAAAACTCCGAACTAAAGGTTGACCCTCGAACACGCGTCCCGATCATAGCAGTCGGACTGGTAAACCTCATTCCATGTCTATTGAGTCTGATCTACATTGGATCATCAGTCGCATACAACGATGTCATATCGATGTCGGTCTCCGGTCTCTACGCATCCTATCTTCTACCTTGCAGCTTCTTGCTCTGGCGGCGCATCACAGGACAAATTAGACCACACCGGTCCAAAGACAGCGAGCAAGGCGATCAAACGCCAGCTGCCACCGCATCGTACCCTATAGAAACCGGTACATTTCTGATGGAGGAGGGCGAAGAATTACATGATATCCTGATCGAGCCTGACTTGGAGTGGGGTCCATGGAGTGTACCGGGGTGGCTAGGAATAGCCAACAACATCTACGCGTGCGTGTTTTGCGGCTGGGTGTTATTCTGGAGCTTTTGGCCGCCCAAACTACCGGTCACGGCGGAAAGCATGAATTATAGCAGTCTGGTCACAGGAACGGTTATTGGGCTTGCCATTGTCAGGTACTTCTCGGGGGCCAAATTAGATTATAGGGGACCATTGATCGAATTCGAAGTCAAGAGTATTGCCATGCGCAATCGCTAACGAAATCACAATGGAATTGTCGGGAGACACAGGTTGGGTTTTTGGTACGACTGGACGGAATATTATTGCAAACTTCACTTTTGGCGCGTCTTAAGTAATCACACGTCAATGTGACGATTGCAGAACTTTGATGACTATTTTTCAATTGAATGATATGATATACATCAAGCACCAAAAAGTCCAACAGGATTCGCCTTTCAAGAAACCAGGGTTGTGGAGGTGTACCATCAGGATCGAAAAACTCTCAAAGTCCCCCAGCTCACAACTTCGCTTTCTCGGATGTGGTAGGAATCTGCAAGTGTACCTTAGGCTCGGGCGGTACGGGAGGAACATCGGAGCGCTTGGGGCGTCCCTTGGCTGCCCAGTCCTGAAGGCGAGCTGTGAAGGGTTCGTTGAAGACTTTGTATCGCAAGGTTCCATCGGAAGCAGGAAGATGCCACCAAGCTGCCTTATCATCCAGAAATATGTGCTCCTTGACTGGTGGCATATGACCGGCGAGATGCTCGTCATCCACAAGACCAAGGGTGATGTTTGTCCCATCAGGCCGACAGTGATACTTCATAAAAAGAGGCGTGCCGCAATTTGGACACCACCCACGTACTGCAACATCGCTATAGTACGTGAGATTGATGCCTTCAGTCAAGTCACCCAGAAGAGGCTTCGTGCCGTGGGCGTCTGTGAGGCTCCATTGAATGTAGTCGTTGTGAAATAGACCGAAAGTCAAGAAGGGGTTGGATGCAGCCTTGCGACATTCCAAACAGTGGCAGATGGTCACTGCTTCAGGCATCATCCTGCTCTCCAGTCGTATTCTGCCGCATAGACATGAGCCACGTAGTAATATAGGGGAGGGCCGCCCCGAGGGTAAGGTAGCAGGAAAAGATGGTTTGGGAGTAGGGTTCATTGTTGCTGGTCTGCTCGGACAACTTGGTCGCAAAGGTGGCTATGAAGGTTGCTCGCACTGAAGCTTACGTGGTTGAGATACATATTACCCCGGCTTTGCAGCTTTCGTATATAAAGATGCATGCACCATTGCTTCTGCGCGTTTTGCGCTTGCATAAGATCATGTCCTATCTTCGTATTCATTGTTATCGCGTTTTAGGGCAGTAGAGTCCCAATTTGGTTGTCGCACAAGAAGGCAATGCTCAACAATCGGTTCAAGATGCATGAGATCATCACTCATGCCTTCGCTCGTATACATGGTATATGTACGACAGAGTAAGCATGGTTCCGTGTTGGTGTTGGTCAATGTATTGTCCCGTGCTGCGGTGTTACCCGCGGACGCACGCGCAGAATGCCGGTTATATACCTTTCACTTTGCCTTCCCTTGCGACTCACTTCCAAGCTTTCTGTACCACCTTGTCTCCTCAAGTACTGCCTTTTGACTGTTTACGAGCTATCTGCCAGCAGTCGCTATCAGAGAGGAAGGTATAAGACGCAACCACTTTGCCATGGCGACCAACTTATCTTCGCCCATCAAGTCGCTTATCCCTTTCATTTCGGCGGAGCAGTCAGCCAGCATGGCTTACCCACCAAATGCGCTGCCCGGCGGTCGCGATGTCTCAACCTTCTACGGCAGCATGCGCGTTTACGAATGGGGGCCATTAGACGGCGAAAAGGTCATGTTTGTACATGGCGATGCGACGCCTAGCTTGGTATTCTCTCACGTAGCCCAAGCCTTGGTGAACGCTGGCTTCCGTGTCATGCTTTTTGGTAAGTAGGCTCCTAGCCGGTATTCATCGGGTCTAATCTGACATGCCTACCTTCGTCGCTAGATCTTTGGGGTCGAGGTTACAGCGCTACTCCGCTAAATGTGAACCACGACATCCGCTTGTTTGCAACCCAAACTCTACTGGCTCTGATGTCTTCTCCGATCTCGTGGATGGGCAACGGTATTACTTTCTCGATGGTTGGTTATTCACTGGGCGGCCCCATATCCTTGGCGTTTGCAGGTGCTTTCCCTTCATCGATTCGCTCCATGGTGCTCTTCGGTCCTGCAGGCCTCCTGCGGAGGCTTCCACAAGGCTATGATGATCCCATATTACTCAATCCGCCCTCACAAGAAGCTCTTCGGGGTAAGGTACAAGAGGTTCTTGGTGTTAATTCGTCCGGACCAACCCTAGACATTTCGGAAACTGCGCGTCCAGTCCCGCCATTGGTCTTCCCTTCGGCTGTGAACCAGACTTTCGATCTGCCAGCCTTGCTTCAATGGCAATTCGATCACAACGAAGGCCATGTACACGCATTTCAAGAGTCTACGAAATACGGCCCGCTGCAACATCAGGAAGATGTGTGGGCAAAGGTCTGTGATATTTTCGCCGGGAAGACACACCCTGAAAGTCCCTTGTATGACTCAACACTCCTTATCTACTTTGGCGATGAAGATAGTATCGTCGTCGGAAATGAGGCTACTGAGGACATTTTGAAGTTGTTGCCTGCCGACCACTTGAAAGTCGAATACGTTCCTGGCGGCCACTCTTTCCCGTATCCAAACAGTGAGACGTTAGCTCAAGGCATCATATCATTCTGGGGATCCAAAGGCTCCAAGCTTTAGTAGCCAGTGTGCCAGTCTAAGTGTGAGAGCGGGGCAAGCAGGCGGAGCATCCTAGTCTTGTATGCACTGGTATGGGGGCCTCTCGCTTATCCATTAGAACATATGGACTCGATGCACTGATGTCGCTCCATACCCACCGTGCCACCTTAAGCTGCATATGTGCCAGCACCATGACGTGGGAGGTATCCCACCAGTGACCCTATGTACCATGTAATTCATTGGTAGTTATGCACATCGCCAACTATTTCCTGGCCTGCGATTCAGAAAAAACTTCTTCGCCAGGCCGCACCATGCTGGTTGAAAGACTGAGGCGCAAAGTACGCGCCGGGCTGAGCAGGCGTGAGTGCTGCGCCTTCTGCCAAGGCCTCACATACGATTTCAAGTCACATCTTCCGACTGCCATGTTCAGTCTTTAACCTCATTTACTTCTTGCTACAATGGCCTCAAGACGAGCCAGACGAGCGAAACATGCCAAACGCTCCAAACAAGCCAAACGAGCTCGCCAGCAAGGCACTAAACCGGAGTATAATAATGAATCTACTGCACAAACGTATAACTATCGGAGTCTACCAACTGCTACCTCGATTCGGGTCCTGGAGCTTCTGCCTTCATCGGAAGGAATCGAGTGCACGCTCCATACCGTAGACCTCTTGGACAAACCCGTATTTGATGCCTTAAGTTATTCATGGGCGAATCCAGTTACCATACGAGAGCGGCCAATTCCACCCGACGTTGAGGAACGCAAAGATCTTTTCTCTGGTACCACGTTCCCAACGAAGAGACACCCGCAAGTCACAACTATCGACCAGGCCATGGTGAGCTTTATCTTTGCGCACGAATTTCTACCTTATCTGGACAAAGAAGGTGGAAGTGAACGCTGCAAACATATTAAATGCGATGGCAAGGACCTGAAAGTTACTGGGACTTTGTTTGACGCTCTTTCGCAACTTCAAAACCTGATCAAAAGTAAAGCAGAGGCAGAAAAGCAAGGCGCAATCTATGTCGAACTTCTCCCGGTTCAACGCTCACAATATCTATGGATCGACCAAATCTGTATTGACCAGAAAAACCTCGACGAACGCGCTGCACAAGTGGCTTTGATGTCGAAGATCTTCTCCTCTGCTCAATATGTGTTTGCTTGGATCGGCGACTTTGACTCCCTGGGTGAGGCTGGCCTCCAGGCAGTCCTATCACGCGCAGGAAGCTCACAAGTCGACATACCCGTGAACGGTCTCTCATTCAATTTTAAAGATCTTGCAGATATGGGAGAAGAACGTAAGAATCTGTATGTTTTGACTGCTCTTTTATCAAGGCAGTGGTTTCGTCGTGCTTGGGTAAGTCTTGTAGTTATTCTGTACATCTGCTTGAATTAACATCATCTTTCTGATTCAAAGGTTATACAAGAAGCAGTATTTGCGCGTCGAATGTTTTTGTGGTCAGGCCCATTTTTTGTCGATTGGTGGATCCTGTTCGCTGCTCTGAAGACTCTTGATGAGAGAGACATGAGCAAAATGAGCTCTCTGATGGGGGCCCTTATCAGAAGAGAGCGGATGACTCGCTTGGTCAAGAAGCTAGTCTCTATTCATTCCGAGGTTCCCCAAACTAAAGAACCTGAATGTATCACAAATGGTCAGATTTACAATAATATCAAAGGGGCAATATCCTTCATGCTCGGTGTAGCCCAGGTCAAAGAGCACCTGGGTCTGGGCATAGTCAAGCCTGTTATACCGGAGCGACGGCGAACCACGAGAAGTGTGATAGACGACCCCTTTAATAGTCTATCGGTTGGTTTCCAGTTTAAAGCTCCCCCTGAGAATAATATATGGCTACCATCCGACATGGAAGAACCTTATGACAGAAATCCGTCGAAGCAAAGTCAACAATGGGATAAACTCCCTTCTCAACCTTTCATGGATTTAGTGGCACCTGTGACTGAAGGCAAGGTTACAGATAGGGATCGGGATAAGATCGAGACTAAAGAGGTGCTCAAAGCGAGGTTGCATCGGTTTTTCTATTTCCATGGGCTCGGGGCTCCAGAGCATCACATTCCCAAACCCGTCTCGCTGTTCTCATTGATTACTCGGTTTAGAGATGTCGGGGCATCAGATCCTCGCGACAAAGTATTTGCTTTTCTCTATCTATCTACAGAGACTCTAGGGTTAAAGCCTAATTATCGCGCCAGCGTCCAGGAGGTTTTCAAAGGGGCTGCCAAGCTTCTTTTAGACCAGCACGATCTTACTGTTCTCTCGTACGTCCAGGATCCTGACGACACTAAAATTCCTCATCTTCCAAGCTGGGTTCCTGATTTCAGTGTGCCTTTAGGCAGAACGCCGTTCGTTTCACATGATGGATCTAGTCCTTACTCTGCAAGTGGCAACAGTGGCAATATGAACTTTTACCTCACTGTTGGCACTGAGGGACCTAGACGCCAATATGACATCATGGTAGCTATGGGTCGCTACCTCGATACAGTCTCTGGACTCGCAAGAACGAAAGGCTGTTACTTTTGTCGTGTTGGAGAACTCGCATTACAAACACCAAAACAATATTCAAAAAAGAGTGATTTTTGGGCGTACAAAAGTCGAGTAATCTTGCGCCCTCAAGATGCTCCGTGGATGCCAAGGGTAGAGGCTTTATGGCGCACCATGATTGGAGATTGCTTTCAAGGTACATATCCTGCTCCAGCGACGGCTGGTTTCGGCTTTTCAGACTGGGTGTCCACGCATCTCCATGAATCGATGCACATGAGCGATTTGATGAAAGAGCACTACGAAGCAGTCGGCGCTGAGACGGCTAGCCCTAGAAAGAAAGCATTTGATGCAGTCCAAAAGAGGAAACAGGACATATATCTAAAGCTGCACGCTGAAGAATACGGCGGGTATCGCTGTTACGACTGCACAGTTGAGCTCTGTGAAGAAAAGTATCAAGCAGTGGAGGAAATGTACAGAAAAGAACTTGAAGATATGAGCTACGTTCCTGCCGTAGCTCCTGTTCGTTACCTACAAGACGCAGATCGCATACGCGCACTGTTTCGATGTAGTCACAATTGGATGAATTCGGGGTGTCCCAACCCGGTGTACAGATGTCCTAACCTGACTGATATCGAGTACGAACGCATGGCTGCATTCGAAGACCGTATGCGTGAAGTAAGGAACGGAAGGAGAATGTTCCGTACGAAGAAGGATCTGCTTGGCATGGGCCCAAAATCGATAAGGGAAGGAGACGAAGTTTGGATTTTGCTAGGTACCAAGGTTCCTTTTGTATTGAGGCCTATCAAGGATGGCATGAAGGCAAAGCGATTCACAGTAGTTGGAGAAGCATATGTTCATGGCTACATGGATGGTGAGATTAATGAAGAAAAGGTAGATATTGAGGGCGTTGGTCTCGTTTAGGCAATTTATTCTTTCTTTACATTAACATGATCACTGCGGACTTTCCATGCCAATGATTATTGACATATCATCACTCTCCATCTCGCCTACAGAACACCATCCACTCACCGCTGGTATCCACAGGTCTTTTCCTTTCAATAGCGCCTCCTCATCCCCCCATTCTTCGATCTCCTTCATCAAATTTGATTTCTCTTCCGCTTTCAGCTCAGTTAATGGCCTAAGTTCCGTCTTCGTAGTCATGACGACAGCTTTGGACTTTGGTAGAACGCGAAATGTTTGCGTTTCTCGCCGAACATGCAACGCAAATTGTAAGCTTTCTGTGGTACCAGCAAAGAGATCTGCCGGACGGGTAATATGTAGCGCAGAAGACAGAGAAGACGCATGCGTTTGGATAAATGTGGTGTGTCGTGTGAGAGGCGTTGATGGAGTAGAGAGAGCTAAGTCGAGTATAGATGGAATTGCTTTTGATGTCAGTGTCATAATAACGGATGATTGAGGGAGGTTGATGTTCTACCTTCCCACATAATGATCGGTTCATCGACGTCGTCAATAATCGCATCGACAGACCTTCCAATGTGTTTCTCTAATCGCCAGCCCGAAGGGAAAGCTGTTACGCTTGCAGTACTATTTCCATGTTGGCATCAATTATACTAGGATGTATTGGTGGGGAGAGAGCTTACATATACCATCCTTGGGTAAAATCATTCCTTTCAAATACACTGATGTCGCATCCGGCCAGTCTGGCACAAGTTTCTAGTGGGTGAAAATCGAACGGTACGTCCAGGGCATATTCTTTCTTTGAAGCTTTGCATACTATGTTTTCGTGATTGAAGCGGCTTCGTATCTCGTACAGTGTAGGATAAACATTGATTAGGAAAGTTGATACTTCCTTCAGCGCTTCCTCACATACGTCTTCTGCGGCTGGTAAAATCCAAACGCATGCCCTACGCTGCTCGTCAAGCAACAACGTACGGCATGAAGCTTGCTCATTGGACTCAGGTTCGATGTTAAGCCACTTTGTTCCGTCAATTTTGGTTAGTCCTAAGGAACTGTATTCATGCGTTGGATCTAATTCAGCTGCCTGCTCAATGGGCTCGTTCGTGAAGTCTATGTCTGGGAAATGAGTGCCATCACCGCAGTCATCTTGCTCGAATGCATTGATGCGGGAGATACGGTTACACTCATTAAGAAACGCATGGATGTTGGGTGGTGGGACCAGATCATTTCCGAGTATCCTGCTTTGGGTACGCATCGCAGATGTCGTTCTATTATGGTTCGGCATATCTTGGTGGTGGACAGATAAGGACTGGGCGACTCGCCGGTCCTTCATAGCTGAAGACATCCCTGTTGCGCTTTTCCGTTCTGCGGGTTGCTTTGGTCTAGTTTGGCGTCGCCAATGTCGCGGTATGATGAAGAATTTCTTTGGATTTGGGCCCAGTGCGCCTTTGTAAAACCAGACTCGTGCGCAAACAGCACCCGCGCCGAAAGAAAAGATGCAGAGGCATATCGAGAGTACGAAAAGTATCACTAAAGGAGCTGAGATTGGGGCTGGTTGGATTTCTTCGGCCATTTCCTTGGTCGAAATCGAAACCTACTTGCGGTCTGTTGACGTTGACATAATTAATCTTATAGGAGGATCGTAGTGACAAAATAGCTTGACGAAGTCGAGGGAAACAAGTGGTTTAAGAGTAACGAAGACGTGTATGTACAGGCATACACAAACTCCATTCTGTGACATAAAGTGACCTCGTGGCGTTGTCAAAAAGGTCAATCATTGACAGTGACATGTAATCAACCACCACCTCACCCACAACCCCATCACGACACCCAAACCCCAAACAATAACCCAGCCAAAAATCAAACAAAAAGTCCAAAAAAAGCACCTCACATCTCACTCCTCCCTAATCTGACTCATTTGAGTAGTTCAGGAGAGGAGGTAAGCGGTGACCTAAACCGGGCAGAACCGATTTTCGGTACACGGTCGAAGCCGTACTCGAACCAACGACCCAGGTGGAGGCGGTAAGTCAGACATCGCGTTAACACCCCGGGTAAACGAATACCCGAGAGAATAATACGACTCGGAGCCAGGCAGACCCTCCAGCTGAGTCCTGTGTTGTTTCGATGAGAGGTTTTGAACTTTTAATTATATATAGGGATTTGAATTGAGTGTGAGTTTCGCTTTTGTTGTTGGTGTTGTGAAGAGAGCGCGTTTGCTGGGAGGAGGGGCGTGCGGACGGGCTGATATCTGTGCAAACGGGGCATTTGGAGTGAATCAGTGATGGAATTTCTATGGAAGGAACGATGAGCACGCTAGACAGCATCGATACATGTGTATACTCCAATGAAACAGATGTAAGAAATCAGAGATGGTATATTGTAGCCAAGACGCCAGACAGTATCAGTGAATTACCCTCCCAGGTCCCGGCCGCCTCCAGTTCCTCCCGCCTTTACTTCGATTGTACTAACGCGTCGACCTTTGCGTACAACTCCTGTGGATCCTCAAAGACATACCAAATATCCTTTGGCACGTCCTTGAATGCCTTCTCAAATCGCTCAAGGCTGTTCTTCTTTTCTTCATCCATGCCCTCTACACCCATCACCTTACGGATGTAGATCGCGCCAATCCATTTGGGATACTTGCGATACATTTCCCCGTACGCTTCGGGATCTGATTGTGTCGAGTCACCGATGACCACGAATTTGCGCTTAGGAAACCAGTTGTATATTTTCTCGAGACGGTCGACTTTGTAAGATTCGGTGCCTTGAGTAAGATTGGCAAGGAAGCCGGCAAGGTTCATCCACGAAGCATCGCGAAGGATCATGGTCCCTGGTGGGTAGAAGGCGTCTCGAAACTCGCGCAAGAAAGGATAAAGGTTGTAAGGAGACGCAGAGAGATACCAGAATGGTGGGTTATCGAGCTTCTGGACCATGTGCTTGTACAGCTCCGGCATACCCTTGATAGGCTCTGGGTCATCTGCAAATGTGGTCTCGAGGATACCGATAGGCGAGGAAGTCAATGTTTTCTTGATCGTATCGTCAATGTCGCTGACTACAGCCCAACCTTTGGTCTTCGCGAAAGTAATGTTGAGGGACGTTGCGTCAGCGTTGATCGCTTTGGTTTGGGCAACTTGGCCGTCCTTGTAATCGTTTCCAGGGATTGCAAGCTCATCAGCGCTAATACCGTCACGCCCACTGGGTCCCAGTCTGGTAGTAACACCTTGTAAATCGATTTCGACAGCGTGAGCTGGGAGGATCTGGTCCAAGAGAGGTTGAACTCTCTTGGCTATCGTAGCCTTCGCATCCTCGTCATCCCCCAAGCCAAGTTTCTCGCTAATCCATGCGACTACCTCTGATAAATCTTTCCCACTGTTCTTGACAAAATAGGCAGCTACAAACTCGGCCTTCCATCTTCCTATGCGGTTCTGATACGCCGTGGTGTCGAGAAGCCAGACATAGTCGGTTTCTGGGTTGACAGTCTGGTAGAATGGGTTATTACGGCCTAGGTAGGACGAAAGATTGTCCTTGAGTGAGAAAGAGAAACGGTGCGCTAATTTGGGCATATCTGCTTCGAAAGATTTGAAATCGCCAGCTTTGCGAGTGATTTTATCCTCTTCGTCTTCTTGCATGCGCTGTCTGGCACGGCCAGCCATTGCGCTCACAGGTTCATGCGCCATTTTAAAGATATCTCAGGGTTCGATACCGGTACTGGTGCCTAGGGCGGTTGGGGGTCAGGAGGGAAGTGTTTTGCACGAGATGTGGTAAGGCAGAGGGCCATCATGCTTCCATATAGGTCGTGACAGTAGGCTAAGCTCTACGACCTGTTTCGTGTTACCCAAGGAAAGCGCGCATGGGTATGACGTCCACAGTTGAAGGCGTGCATTGTGGCTGGTCGGGGCCAGCCATAGATTGTGGAGAATGATCGCTCGCCGAGCCGCCAGATCGCTGGGCTGCCACTTCATGGCTTATTCTAGCATCAAGAGATCAACTTTAATTGTTCTTGACGTTACTTTATGGTAATGTTGCCCTACAAGTCATTGGAGTGCCCATTCTTGAAGCATGTGCATAAGTGTCCGTCAAACTGTGGTGCCTGAGTAGCTTGGGTCGTACTACATAGTACCTTATGTTGAGTGCATGATAAGGCCAGCTCTACGACAGTATGATGAAACGCCTTTGTTGGTATCAAGTCATGGATCTGTGTAGCTTGAGCTGTAGGAGGCGTTTTCGCAGTCCATCTTTACAGGTCAAATCTATCAATTTAAAGAGGAAGTCGAAGCTTGCGGAAGAAAAGCCATGAAGACGGTGAAGTTCCTCTACGTCAACTACAGGTGACGAAAAGCATGATCACATGTGCACACACAACGGGACCCAGATGGTCATCCACTTGGTTGCCGAGCCCTGGGACCCTGCATGACATTGGCGGGTGCACCCTCAGTCGAGGCGACACGGAGTACTTTGTTTGCTTCCCAGAGTTGTATGGCATACTATTCTGACTAAGTCTCACAAGCCCCGTGGAGCTTCGACGGTTATACATGCAGACGCCAGTTCATCTTGGCAAACCGGGGCGACGTGGCTGAACGCGTACTTCTTCTTGGACATCCAAAGGCCCAGTTGAAAAACCCGCCGTCTCCATCTTGGGTGCCACACGTTGTACGCGGCAGTTGACGTCTTGTGCAGTTCGAGTTCTTGGCGGTGAGGCGCAGCTTGCCTTAACCTCCGCCAAAAGTCCAGCCTATCCCCCATGTAATGGGATGCCTCACCGTCCCAAAAATTGACCCTCGTCTCTTCGCTGTGCTGCTTGATCGACAACGGTGAAAATAACAGCAGCCAGCTCCCTGTGCATCGCGTTGCCACCCACAGTCTACACAGCCGCCTTCGACGTTGCGACCCTGTTCACAAGGCTACTACACACAGCCATGGTGGAACTCAAGCGCTTGAACCTGGGGAGCCTGATGCGCAAACGTGATCAAGATATTCGCGTTGACCCTGATGCCGATACGCCAGAGAGCAATGCATCGCGCGGTGTGGTATGTTGCGCCATCGTAATTCCACCGACTTGTAGCTAACAGATACACAGAGACTCTTTTGCGAGTCTGGTGCCGCCAATTCGGTAAGTTCGCCACAAAACAACAATACCCAAGCATATGTTCATAGGGAACAGGGCGAAGAGGTGTTACACCTTCCAACCATTGTCGAAGCCGCCGTCGCCAGTCCTACTGCTGCCGCTGCCGCTGCCCAGCAGATCCGCAAGTTTCTCGCCAAAGATAACTATACTCGCCCCCATGTTCAGTACAACGCTTGTATGCTTTTAGGTATCTTGGCTAGGAACCCAGGCCAGTCCTTTACCAAGAATCTCGACAAGCAATTTGCCGATACTTGCAAGCACTTGTTGCGCAATGGCCTGGATCCCAGTGTGTCGCAGATCATGAGGGAGACTCTCGATTCGTTAGAGCGAGAGTTGGCATACGACACAAATCTCAATACTCTGTTTGCTATGTGGAAGAAAGAGAAGGGGCTCATGGCTAGTGCAGCCAAACAGATGGGTCCAAGGAAGCTGAATGCGCCGGCCTGGAATGGCCAGGCGATTTCAGGTGGTTTCAGCTCAGGAGGACATCGCTCGTCCAAGGGTTTACCCACACCAGCCGAGCTCGCAGGACGCATCGAAGAAGCACGAACTTCTGCAAAGCTTCTTCTTCAGCTTGTGCAGTCTACCCCGGCAAACGAACTCCTGAACAATGAGTTGGTCAAGGAGTTTTCAGAGCGCTGCACCACAGCACAACGCAGCATTCAAGGCTACATTGCATGCGACAACCCAGCCCCAGATGACGACACTATGCTCACGCTCATCGAAACTAACGAGCAACTCTCCCTGGCTGCCTCCAAGCACCAGCGCGCTGTGCTCCAGGCTCGCCGCCTCATGGGTGCATCGCCTTCTCCACCTATCTCGCAAGTGAACAGCAACACAATCCCAGCCGGTGTTCCTCAGCAATCCTACGAGACGACGCCTGGACTGCCACCACGCAACGATGCCCCGAGTCTACCGCCTCTCAGTGTACCGTCAGCGGATCAGAATTACATGCCACCATCTACCTCACCCCCAGCAAACACTTATGCGCCTCCTCCCAATCCTCCTCCAGGCCACAATTACGCTGATACCACGACATACAAGAAAGAGGAATCGCCTCTTCCCCCATCTCTACAAGCTGGAGGTAATCGACAGCCAACCAACCCGGCCCCTCACGATGACAACCCCTTTGCCGACCACTACACTTCAACATACACACCCCCTCCTGGCGCTCTTCATAGTGCGAGCGCAAATGGAGGCTCATCGGATCCTTATCACCCAGGCTACCAGTCGACACCTTCGTACTTGGGCAGGCAAGAGAGCTCAGCGAATAATTTGACCATGCATGGTGCTGCTCCTGCAATCAAAGAGGAAGAGCCCGTTGGTCAGCGACCACGAACGCCAGAGACTACTCTGCAGCAGCGCACGCCTCACGATGTGTCACCAATCGCAGAGCGTAACACTGTCACGTACAGATATTAGGAGAGGCCCGAGTGAGATTGAAGTGCCGTAACCATGAGCGCCCGAGCGGACCAGAAGCGGACGTGTTGATTAGTGGAGCGAAGAGCACTGAATTTGGATATTGTGTGCATGGCAAACAAGAGAGAGATTACTTTCTTTGATGAATCATACTTATGATGTTAATATTCACATGATGGAATTTGGGAAGTTTTATACCATTGGCAAGGTTTAGTGGGCGAGAATAGCATACTTGTTGTTGTTGCATCTACCATGGGAGGGATGTGTGTTGTGTGTCTGTAGCCGCCTGACAACCCCGCCTTTGATGGCATGTCTTGCGCTGACCTCACCATGCCATGATCTGCTGTCCCCCCCACGTCTGCTAAGCACCCGTGCTGGCATGCAGCTGTCTCACGCGTTCGCTACGCGCGCGTCCCACCTCATCGCATCACGCAATACCGCCGTACGCAGTGTAGTCGACGCTGCGCCATAGGGCGCGCCAGCCTGCGATTGACCATGGCCCATCCTTTCCATCATCTACGCCTAGATTGTCCGTCTAGGGAAGGCGAGACCCGACGCTTGCAGCACCCCACCACGGAACAAGGGCCGTCTCTAGCGCCGAAGTTTTGGACATCCGTCATGGTGAAGCCCTACACTATTTACTCTGCCTGTCGCCCGGCCGGCTCGTCGCGTGTTTGATCTTCTCCCTCATGGCACATTACTGCAGTCCAAGTCCATGGCTCGCTCGCTCCCGAAATGCGTCGACACGGTGATCATTGGTGTGCCTTGATTCTTTCGCCTTTTCTTCACCCAACATAGCTGACAAATGCAGGCAATGGCCCCTCGGCACTTATTCTCTCCTACATTTTGCATGGGCACATACCCTACTATGTTGGAGGCCATCAGGATACCATTCTTGACACGAAACTGTCAAGAAAATCTAGCTTGTTGAACTTGTCCCCCGATTTGTATGCGCATTTTCTTTCTTCACTGCGCTACAGCACCCAGGCACTACCAGTCAACACGCTTCTCGATACTCTAATCCGTCCCAACGCTGATACCGAAATCAACCCAAAGTCATGTATCGAATGGCGGTATGAGCCTGAAAAGGCCGTCTCGCATGTTGCGATTGGAGATACACTGAACGCTGGGGGCCAATGGGCAGACAACCCAATCTCTGCAAGCGCAGATATAGGTACTCTGAGTTACGCTGAGCAGCTTTCGCTACCCGGCTACTCCTATGCCGATCACCTGACCAGAGAAAAGAAAGAAGATCAATGTGATTTTGTACGTCCTTCGAGGACAGAATTTGCAGAGTACCTACGAGCCTACCCTCAGGCCGTAGGGATAGCCGACTCTGTGTATACAGGAATCAAGGCCGACGACATCTACAGGACTAGAGACGGCTTCAAAATTGGATCTCTGGGCATATGGTGTAGGCATCTCGTCCTTGCTTCTGGAATATTTACTGTGAATATTCCCCCGCCGCCATTGCTTGCTCCAATTGCGCATTTAGACTCTAAGGAAGCCCCTCTGCTCGTAATTGGATCTGGATTTTCAGCTGCAGATATAATCATCTCGGAACCCCCAACTCGCAGAATAGTCCACATATATCAATGGGCCCCAGAGACACGGCCGTCACCACTTCGAGGCTGCCACCACACTGCTTACCCAGAGTATGCGGCTGTATACCGGCAGATGAAGCTGGCAGCAATTGCATCTTCGAAAAATCGAACACCGCATTCCCCAATGCGACGTCGCAAATCGAATCCATTCTTTCAAAAGCGGGACTGGGCTTTGTATGAAGGTTATCCAAATGCAGAAGTTGTCAATGTATCCATATCAGAAAACAGTGGAACTGCCACAGTCACTTTACGTCTGATATCCGGCGAAGAAGTCACTCAAGAAGTCGGTGGCATTGGCTATGTAGTAGGCAGACGGGGTACCCTCGATTTCCTTTCCACCGACCTGCGCGAAGAGATATTGAACAACCCCTGCGAAACGCCATCAGAAATAACCAATTCTCCCTTGATTTCCGGTCGCACTTTACGAACAAAAGCCGAATCCTCGCTAGAAGTCGCCAAGAATGTCTTCATCACTGGCAGCTTGACCGGCGACTCTTTAATCAGACATGCCGTAGGCGGCTGTGTCTTTGCCGCAGGTCGCATTCTAGGCGCAATACCTACCACGTATTCTCCCGACTCGACGCCCTCGCCTACATCATCCACACCGCGGTCTGCTTCGCCCGTATCAGCATCAGGCTCAGAATCAAGAGCAAATAGCACACCAACATCACCGAGAAAGCAACGAAACGGCACGACAACACCGGGAGAGTTAACGAATGGCCATGCAGACCTGCACCTGGACCGCCGGAAAATGGCTCGCGCCGTGGAAGTTGCGAATGCAGAGAATCAATATTGGGTGAATTCTGGATGGTGGGCTGGTGGGTTGGGATTCGGCCGGCCTGCAACATAGAGGTGGAAGAACTTTTGCATATGCGTGTTGTACGCTTTAAATGAGGGATAAAACTTTGCTGCACTTTAAGGCGTTGAATACAGGTGGAAAATCTTCTGCTGAAGTTATGGGACTTTTTATCTATTAGATGCGGTGACTGGCAATCTATAGATGCATATTAAACTTAAGACGAAGAATTACATGCATACATTATCAATCTAGGACAAAAGCACACACACACATCAAAACCAAATCAAAACAGATGGACACTACTAATAAAAATCAATTCATATTCAAAAATCCTGCACACATACCCCCAAGTCCCTGTATAACAAGAAGTGATAAAGACAGAAAGAACCACCACCCCACTCCCATCCCGCGTAACCTCTCTACTCTTAATCTACTCGAAAAAAAGGAAGAATCAAGAATCAAACACTCCCAAAAACCCCCTTTCTACATTCCTCGTCCGCTCCACACTAAACGCCTCAATCTTCACCGCGCAAAGAACAACCTGCATCCTCTTCTCGCCTTCAAACTCCACCGGCTCCACACGCAACCGCCAATGCGCGCGCTTGATAATCCACTCAATCTCCTCGTCGTCATCGCTATGATGGCTCGTAAGCGCATAGTCTGATTCTCCAGCGTGGGCGCCGCCCCAGAGCCACTCGGTCTCGGATGGGAGGTGGTTGGCATTATGGCGAGGGGGGGAGGGGCTTGAGCGGCGGAATCCCAGGCGATTGGAAGCCGGGTCGATGTCGAGGTGGGCTGGGGCGCCGTCGAGGTCGATGGCGCAGGTTTTGTCGAGGCGGATGCGGACGCGGCGTTCGCTGACGCCAGAGTTTGCGGGACTGACGGGTTGGGCGGCGACGCCGCTGCCTGTCTGTAGGTACATGAGGCCTAGGGGCTGGGTTGCTGGGAGACCCATCTTCGAGGCGATGACGGAGAAGAGAGAGGTGATGCGGGCGAGGGTTGCGTTGTGGAATGTTGCGCGGAGGTTGATGGTGGGTGATATGGAAGGTGAAGCTTGGGGTGCAGAGGTAGGGAGGTATAGTGTTGTTGTTTCCTTGGCTGAGACTTCGACGATTAATATGTTGGTGTTGGAATGGTCGTCGGTGTATGGTCGAGCGTAGGATACGTAGCCAGCTCGCGTTTGTGAACTGCTGTTTGATATTGACGGTGCAGGGCTTGAGACTTTATTAACGCCTGGTGATACACCCAACGATGACTGCATGCCAGACTGTGAACTTGAGTCTGATTCGACAGACTTGTCTGGTGAGAACGAGATTCCTGATTGTCGAATGTCTTCGAGGCGGATCAAAATCTCATATTGCTGGCGCTTGAGATTGTAAGATATGTCACAGGGGATGAGCTTTTGTTCAAGCCCTTTGAGATGGAAATAACGCGCATCTCGAAGGAGTCGCGAGCGATGCTCTTCGTTCCGTATCTCGACGTTATAACCTTGCAGTATTTTGATCAATTCTCCAAACGTCGCGCCATCTCTATTGGGGGCAGATGGTGGCGATATGGGCGGTGGTCGCAACAATGAATTCCGATCCAGGCCTGGAAACACTTCTGATGGGGTTGAGAAGAACTGCGCAAATCCTAAAGAGAAGTAATTAGGGCTGTCACCTGGAGCAGAAAAAAGGTCCCGTGGTATCTGGAAATTCGTCCCACCAATCCGGATAAATATATCAGTGCTAAAGAGCTGCTTTGTAAGACGTGGCACTTGAATGTAGTCAGTGAAATTATTTCTGCATTTCCAGACTGCTTTCGCTTACATGAATAAAACTGCGCATCCGCGAATAGTTTTACAAAATGTTCTCCATCTTTGGGTGTTATGTGGTAGCCCTGTAAATGCAGTGCAATCTCTCGAAAGGTGTCAGGATCTCGATCAATATACAAAGTCCTCACGTCACCAGCACGACCGCCATTGTTATGCAATTGGTCGCCGAAAAAGTGCGAGAAATATGAGGGTGCTCTAGTAGTCTCAGTTTCCAGTCCTTGAAATCTCTTAAAATGATATGGTGATGCTTACCATCTGATGATATCGACGCGCCAGAGAGCCGAAAAAGCTCTGAGCCAATTTGGATTGGAAATACCTTCCCAGCCGGGAGCATATCAGCCGCACCAGGAGATTCCGCTACCCTTCTTGGCTTGGAGACATCGATGACTCTGCCCTGTGGACCTGTTCCCTTGCTTTGCTCCTTCTTCTTCTCAACTTCAATGTTTGTTTTCGGGGTAGGCTCAGAGGGTTCTTGCGCGACGGCCGTTTGCGCCATGGGCGATTGGCGGGCTTCAGTTGATGGCGCGATGACCGGTGACGTGAGGGAGGTTTCAGATGACTGCCGCGATTTGGTCTGGCGCTTTGTGACATTCGGGTGGGCTTCTGTCGGGAAATTGTTGTTTTGCGACGTTGCTGATCCAGGCTCAGACTCGGCCTTCCTCTTCATGCCCGTCTGGACGACAGGGCGCTGAGGTGGCTTCGGTGGGGGAGACAGTGGCGTGTGTACATTGACTGGCACTGGCAGAGCAGCCTGGGATTGCTGAGCAGGTTGGAAAGCTCCATCGGCGGTCGTGATCGGCAGCGGTATGCTAAAGTCATTCGTGGTCACGTTCTGGTTCTGAAGCTCGTTCACGAGCTCACCCTGCGGCTCATAATGATTTGTAAAGTCTGTGAAATCAAGAGAACTGGTCCAATCCCAGCTCATTGGTCCTGAGGGACTGAACCCAAAGCCCTGGAACTGTCCTGCAAGTTGCTGCGAGTTGTGGTTGCCGAAGTCCTGATATCTCATTGATGGGTCCGAGCCAGGCACCTGGAGTGGAGTCGCAGATGCACCAGGCGCATTGGCATTGCGCTCCGCCTCATAATGGCCATATGACTGCTGTGGAAGCTGTTGCGAAGCTCCATCCGCCTGCTCAGAGCTTTGGAAGGCGAAGTCGCTGCGCAAAGAGCTAGCGTGGGGACGGTCGCTCATAGGGCTCGAATGGCTAGCACCTAGGACGAGTCAAGGTTTGACTGAACACCTAGGTGCCAAAACAAGCTCCACGGCGCGAGGAAAGAGAAACGACAAAGGGATTGCTGAGAAATGGCTGAGTAAGGTTGACAAGGCCTCCAAGCTTGCGGGGAGATTGCCGAAAGCGGAATAGTAAGTATGCAGTACGAAGTACACGACCTCTCAGATGTCGGCGAGCGATGCGCAGATGGCTGATGTGAGGAAGAACATGTATATATATGGGTGCGAATGAAAGGTTTTTCCCGTAAATTCGCGTGTTCCTAAATATTTGAGCATGGGTCTACCTCGCGCGACGCAACCTCGGACAAAGTTCGTGGCGACAATAGCTCTACGAATTGGTGGGAATGGGTCGGAATTCGCCCATGCAAGCTTGATAGGGCTGAGGCAGGCGCTGACGTGACATGATGCCTGCACGTAGAAGCAGAGAACCTCGCAGATCGAGTCTCGCGCAGTCGGGCTTGCTGACGTGAGAAATTCTGGAGCAACAATCCAATGGATTCGGCGTGAGTTAATGGCGAGGGCACAGGTTTCCGATGGCTTTTCCGTCCAGTTCACACATAAACCTAGGTAATTTCCGGCGGGAAGCCGCCAACACTAGAGCATACTATCACGGTGCTATGATTTGTGCTTGATGAGATAAGCATGTTCAACGTAATACAAATGATGAAATAACGTCTTAACCGCTCAATGCGCAGTCGTTCTTGAGACTATGACTTTGCACAAGCCTCATACAAGCGTACGCTAAAAGAAGATCACAGATAGGCATATGTAATCCTTGACTAAGTCAACAGGCACAGATTGTGACACCAACTGGCGCCGTAGCGAAATGCAAGATATCGCATACATTTGCGGCCTTACTACTAACGTTCTCAATTACCATACACATTAATCTTTAAGTACCCCATAGCTCCAACCCTGCTTGCGAATCAACCCATCTTCTTCATGTCAGAGTACGGCACATATTCTTCTCCACTCGCTTCTGAGACGCGCTTTGCGGCGCGCTGATAAGCATCTCTCTTCTGTAATCTCCTCATGTAGTCATACAGCTTTGGATAGCTTGTCTCACTCAATGGCACTCTCTGGCAAGCAGCCTCAAATCCAAAGTGGATCATGATATCTGCGCCCGAAATGTTGTTCCCGCAGAAAAATTCGCCATTACTCGAAGACTGCTGGAGATATTCCTCAAGGAACTTGCAGTGCTTTGTTAACTCAGCATTGAGGAAAGTGTCCTCAACCTTGGCAGCTACTGCTTTGGTGATAGGCTTGATAAAAAAGGGTACTGGCGAAGTCTTGATCTCTGTTATATCGTTAGAAGGTTCAGAGCCATGATGTCGGTTGATCTCCACGTACTTATCATGATCAAGGAGATCATGAGGAGGGTGAAGAAGCTGCCCTCAGCATAGTCCATCAGAAACTACACATATTAGTAACAGCATCAGAAAATAATTGGTGGGCTTCTCCTACCCTGTACCGCATGAAATCGTCAGTTTCAGCACCCAGAACACCCTCCTTGCCCTCTGGGTATCGCTGAGGGATCATATGACGACCAAAATGTTCGCAAACATATTCAACAATTGTCGCTGATTCAGCGACAACGATTTCCTTCTCAGCACCTGCAGGAAGGATGCTAATAACAGGGCTTCTGCCGAGTGGGTGGATTTTCTTCAGATCATCGCCTGCTCTGAAGTCTGAGCCACGCTTATAAACCTTGATCTCATATTCGAGGTTGAGTTCTTCAAGCAGCCACACAGCTCGTTGCCCTCGCGACTTGTCCAGCTAAACGAAATGTCAGCACGATTTGAAGAAAATTAAATAGAGCGGTAGATTTGAAAGGTATCAAAAAACGGCGATGGTCAAGTAGTGCTATCATGCAGTTTGGTGGCGTAGCTTACCCAGTGGACTGTGATCTTTGCTCCTTGCTGATTATTGGTCGCCATGGTTGATCAACTCTTCACGACAGTTTGTATAGTCTTCAGATGGTGAGAATCCAGGCAGAAAACTCTGACAATTTATAAAGTGGGAGATGATATCTAATAATCGATAAACAGAAAAGGACCGAGGCTCTGAGCTTTATTTCCCCGTGTCACAAGCTGACCTCCTTGTCGGTGGTTGGCGCGTTGCCCAGGGACTTCATTCTTAGCGTCGGTAGCCCGTCTCTCCGTGCTCATCTCAGCTCGACGTCACAGCGATATGTTTTCGGACATGTGTAATTTTTCCATCCAATGTTATCAAGCTGAGGATATCACTTTACCTTGTAGACTTTGCTTCAGGAAGTCATCAGAACAGCTGCCAAGAGTATGCATAATTTGTTCAGCCAAATAGAGACCCATGCCATGACACAGACTCGAAAATATGTTGCCAAAAACAGGCCCACCTTGACAATATGCACTGGCTCCATCTCCAACACACTGAAGCAGCATCCATGGCGTGACTTAGTGAGTACTTCGTACTCAACCGTGCAATTGGTACGGGGACTGCTCGTTCTTGGCGGCGTGCATTACTGCCAAGATCTAGATCTCCCGAGGTATAGCCGACCTCATCGCATCACGGCCGCGACCTCACCACCTTTGAAGCCAGCAGCGACCTACCATACACGCCTCCAAGGCCCGCAATACCCATCAAATACCTTCAGGATGGCGGGACACAACCATGGCAGTATGCAATTACCCTGGGCTACCCTTGAAAAGCGCACAATGGCTAACATAATCGCAGTCACCCATCAGGATCCCGCGCTCATAAAATGGAACCGTACGTCTCCCACCGCACATCAGAGCTCTCCATGCCCGCTCCCTCAACTTGGAACATGAATTGGGATTCGACTTCGAGGCATCCTGGATGCTGAGGGATAGCGGGGCTAGGGAACCCGAGGACACTGTTATAACTGGATGCGGAGCTAACGCTTCGCAGAAATGACCACCAACCGTCACAAATACTTCCGCTGGACGAAGCGAACAGCGTGGATCTCATTCGCATATGTGATCCTTGTCCCGGCCATGTTAGGCACTGCAGGATACATGACTGACGTGAGTGTGAATCGCTTGTGCTAGGATGAACAATGAGGCTAATGATATGGCAGGGCAAGTGGGACTTCCGCGGAAAGAGGAGGGGTGATTTGCTCTCCGAGTACTAAATTACAGGCTCGAGATGCATAGATAAGAGAGTCAAGCAGTGTATATATATTGATGGTCATTACCACGTACGCCAGCTGAGGTTGAGAAATTGCAGTGTCCGTTTTATCACAATCAATACAAAGACCAAGAATTCCATTGTCTTTGAAATAATGCTATCTAATGTGCATACTGAAATTTGCTATCCACAAGCAGCTTACTCTCGCTTTGCTATGCAGCCTATACCGAAATGCGGCCAATAAGAAATATACAATTGTTCAACCATCGACTGTAGGAGAACGTTATATGTCTCTCCTACTTTCGATTTACCCTTCTTGACTCTCAGACTATCCAGATGACACTTCGTCTTTAGCCTCACCCTTCTCCTTAAGCTCCTGCTGTTTCTCCTCCCAATCCTTCAACCAGTCAACCTCATCATCATCTGGCGCGATGTAAAGGGGACGAGTGACAGCACGTCGCCAGTATGTCATGGAACGCTCATTGATACGAATAGCAGGGTCATTAAAAACTTCTTCAAGAGCTGCAAAGAAAGCATCGCACTCCTTTTGCAGACCGAGTACCCGTAGACAACGCAGAATGCGAGTGATGCGCAAATGATTGTGATCAAATCGGACTGCCCAATTACGCGAGTTGGTGGTCCAATTGGGGCCTCGAACGATATGATATGCGTAGTTTAGATTGACTTCTTGAGCTGGCTCTGTATCCGGGGCATCAACTGTCTCGGATGGGGTAGTTGTTGTTCCAATGATTTCATCTTTGCCTTTTTGCTGCTCTTTTGTTGCCTCAGCCTGATCTCCATCTTCAGCTTTTACTTCCTCCTTAGTCTTTTGCTCGGATTTTGACTTCTCATTGTCTTGCGCTGTTGCAACTACGAACCCGTAAAAGTGTAGCATGCGCTCAAAGCTTAATCGAAGTCGATCTTGTAAGTCACCCCGGGCATGGAAAGCTTCCATAACTTCACGGTCGATTATTGGTGCTTCCCAATTGAACATGGAGCCTTCTGGAACCGGGAATAGCATTTGGATGTAGTTGTGACAGCGTTCGAGTTGGCTATCAGGCCAGTCCAAGATCTCCTCCATTGTCCGACCGTGCGCATCTTTGGCGTGGACGGCTGGATCGTAGAAGCGGACTATAAGCGAGGTCTTCGACGCAGTGCCGGTGGGTTTGGTAGAAGTGATTCCAGGAAATTTGAAGCGCTTGCTGAAAGACATGTTGCTTGATGTGAGCCCTCCTGTATTCGGTGAAGTGCTGTCTACTTGATTGTCGTGTCGCGTTGAGAGTTTGCGCTTAGCTTTTGTAATGAGTTCAGTGGTTGTACCAGTTTTATCTTTCTCCGGTTGTTTGGAAAATCTATCCATGGAGTGTAATTAGTGAAAGGTCTGCACTATAAAGGTCAAGTGTGAACCTTTAAACGCAAAATCCGTTCAAAGTAGCCTGTCTGTTCACTGGATTAGGCAGCAACGGAGCTGAGTCAAAGATTTTAGAAACGGGTGAAGATTCAAGATTGATGTATGAATAGATTGCTTCCTTGTTTTTATTAGGCCAGCGATAGCAACCGATGTATCATATGAGGGAAGCTTAGGAAGGCGACATTGTATGCACGAAGGTAGTAATTTAGTCAAGCCTAGTGCCAATCAAGCTTAGCGCGCTCGTCGATCTGAAGTGACGACTACTTCCTCTTGATTCTTCACTAAACCTGCAAATTATAATGTTACTATGCGAACAGCCTATCTTTCTGACAGAGAAGCTTTAATTTCACGTGCATGTGTAACGGGTTGGCACCCCTCCAACGCCAATTGCCTTGTGACGTCAGTGCCGCGTTTTGTTGAGCCACATTCTGTCCAGACCATTAGTACCAACGCGCCAAAGCCGGTACTGGATGTGAAAACAGGGGAAGCAGGTACACAAACCGGTTCGGCCATGTGAACCGGCAGGGTTGTATTTGACGCTACCGGAGTATAAATGCAACGATGGCGCTGTTCGAGTTTTCTGGTGTAAGACTGCCATCGAAACTTCAAAGCCATTCATTTAATTCAATACTTACTCATAGACCTAACTGGGCCCTTTAACCTATTGATTAAGCCAGTTCCAATATTTTAAATATTTCAGGATGGGATCTGAAGGTACAACCAAACTTGTACTCTGACTGTGCATGAAACTAACGCAAGTTGCAGATCGGCAACCAACGCCTGAGAATCACACTCTCCTTCAAGGCTATGAGTGGAATTGCCCGTCAGATAGCAAGCACTATAAGCGGCTTGCCGCTGAGGTACCTAAGTTGAGAGATATTGGTATCAACAACATCTGGCTTCCTCCTGGCTGCAAAGCCGCAAACCCAGAGGGTGTGGGGTTCGATATTTACGATCTGTACGACCTAGGTGAGTTCGACCAAAAGGGCACCAAGGCTACCAAATGGGGCTCAAAGGATGACCTTCTCGAACTGTGCAAGGTCGCAAAAGAGCATGGAATTGGTCTGTATTGGGACGCTGTCCTGAATCACAAGGCCGGTGCCGACAAGACTGAGAAATGCCGTGTTGTCGAGGTAGATAATGATGACCGCACAAAGGAGATCTCAGATGCCTTCGAAATTGAGGGCTGGCTAGGTTTCGATTTCCCGGGCCGTGGCGACAAGTACTCGAGCATGAAGTATCACTGGGAACATTTTAGCGGGACAGACTACGACCAGTCCACGGAAAAGAAGGCCATCTACAAGATTCTTGGTGACAACAAGGGCTGGAGTCAAACCGTCGACGATGAGTCTGGCAATGCAGATTACATGATGTTTGCAGATATCGATTATTCACATCCTGAAGTCCAAGAAGACGTCAAGAACTGGGGTGTCTGGATTACCAAAGAGCTGGGCCTCAAGGGATTCCGACTTGACGCTGTGCAGCACTTTAGCGAGCGTTTTACAAATGAATGGGTCGACAATCTCCGCGAACAATGCGGAAACGACATCTTCATTGTCGGCGAATTCTGGACTGGAGACCCAAAGACCATGGTCGAATGGCTCCAAAACCTAGATCACAAGTTCTCCCTATATGACGCGCCACTGCTCAACAACTTCTCTTCAATAAGTAAAACCGAAGAAGGAGATCTACGCAAAGTGTTTGATAACACTCTTGTGCAACTAGATCCTATCAGTGCCGTTACTGTCGTAACAAACCACGACACACAGCCTGGCCAGACCATGGAAACTCCCATTGAGGGTTTCTTCATGCCTCTTGCATACTCTCTCATTCTCCTCCGTAACAAAGGATATCCTTGCCCCTTCTACGGCGATCTCTATGGCCTGAAGAAGCCCGAGACGCCCGTTTCGTGTGGTGGAAAACTCGCCGATTTGATCCTCGCTCGTAAGCTTTATGCTTATGGTGACCAGGAAGATTACTGGGATGACCCAAATCTGGTTGGTTTCGTGCGCCGTGGAACTTGGGACAAGCCTGCTGGCCTGGCTTGTTTGATGAGCAATAAGGGTCCAGGAGAGATCCGCATGGCTGTGGGTGATATGCACAAGGGAGAAAAGTGGACGGACATCCTTGGCTGGGAGCAAGGCGAAGTGGTGATCGATGATGAAGGCTATGGTACTTTCAAGTGCCCTGGTACCAGTGTTGCTGTTTGGGTCAAGAGTGATGCTGAGGGCAGGGATAAGTTTCCCGTCAACTTTGATGCTGATATTTACAGTAAAGCATAGATGGTTAGGATATGTTATACTCAAGATGAGTGGCGTAGATTACATTCTCAAACATAGAATAGATTACAAGAAGATAAATGTAGACATTTGTTCACTAATTATTGCCCGAGGGTCCATTCCCTATCCCAATACAATTTCCGTAGAGCAAAATATCAAGTTCATCATGCATAACTCGTTCCTTCGTTATTACCATAACCCTTACAATCCTAAGTCGTCGTACCGAATATCTCGACACCGTTAACCCTCACCTCACCTCAATCTACCCTGCTACAAACATCGTTCTTACACCCTTCACAGTAAGCTCTTTGATGGGGCTTGGTAAACTTCTCCCTCACCGGCGGCTTCTCAACCTCCACACCCGCCCACTTATTCAGCCAATACGCCACACGCGTGACATAAACCCCCTTATCAAGCTTCAACACGCCCAGAGAATCGCACTCCTTGCACCGTTGTCCATACACAGTAGCGTTATACGAATTGTCCGTGTACTTCCTGATGACGATGGCGACTTGGCCGCTGGGCCAGGAGTGCGTGGAGCAACCGGTATTGATGCAGCGGAATTTGCCCATGACGTGGGAGTTCCATGTCTTTGTGGGGTGTTTGTCGGTTGCAGGGTTGAAAGTTGGTGGGCTGGAGATGGAGGGGGAGAGGGCTTTGAGGACGTCTTCGTGGAGAGAGGGATACATGCGGGCGACCCTTTTGTCAGGTTTGGTTTTGGGGCCTGGCATTTCGGGTGGAAGGAGAGGAGAGGATTTTGGTCAGGGGTATGGATTATAGAGGTTGTTTTGAAGTGAAGTTTATTAAAGTATGGCTTTCTTGTATGGCCATAGTTAGGTAATCTGCTCTTATATTCATGATTGTCTGCATCGTAGATTCAATTGGTGGTGTAGGAATGCTGCGCTGGGAGTGCATGGTGGTATGGAATGAAACCAGCTGTGTGGATGGAATACTCGACATTTCACACCACACAACAATCCGATAAGTAGGAGTAAGCTGTATGGTGTGCGAAGACCCCTCATGTGCCATATTACAACGCCGATCACACCAAATTCGGGTATTACTTCTGGTGAGGACTGCAATGCCTGGAATAATGGGCTGTACCACTAAGAGTAACAGGCCACCTTTTAGAACCCCGTGGATGGGAATAATGCTCATGCACATTGCATGAGATGCATGGTTGGTCTACCTGGCTCCATAGGAGCAGCTTACTGAGCGATTGTGGTTGTTGCGTACAGTAAATTCCTACCAATTAGATTGAGGTCTTAGATTATTTGCAAGATACAAATTGCTTTGTGAGATGCATCTGGAAGCACATGAAACCTCAGCCTCATCTGTGGACTTGATGTGGGTGTGTTGTTGGTAGGAAATAAAAGACCCACCGAACCTCGCCCCTGTACGGCAAGTAAGCGATTCTAAACTAGGTTAGCGTAGCCTGTCCTAAAATTAGCAACTTCTACCGAGCTGAGAGTTTGGTCAGCAACACACATGTCACTAGCGGCTGTCCTTTCATCGTTGCCTGTTTCTTGTTTTATCGCTATGGGAACCTCCCGCTCGGACAATCATGTCTATCAACGCAAAGCCAGATAGATAGCAGCATGATTTTGATAAGATTTCAAAATGACAAGGCCATGCAAGCTGCAAATAAAGACAAGGCCCGACTGCACGCAATGCCAGCTCGACATTCGCTCGGTGCCCGTCGTTCAATGCAAGGCTACCACCATGTCTACGCTAGCGGAACGAACATGTATCCACTGGGCGTATGTGTTGCTGGGAAATGTGTCACCTGCATAAAGGACGCTTCGATGTTCGTATTTGCGAAATAGGGATTTGCCTTTGCCTCGAGTACACAGTAACGTGGGGCGAGGGGTGCTGGAGGCATGTTTGCAGCAGGACATGCAATCAACAAAAGCGCGAGGGTGGCAGCGTAATATGCACAGGAGCAAAGCACTGCCACCGCCGCTGGACATCAGCAACTCCTTTGGGAGTCTGCGTGCACAAGGCTAGCTTTCTCTCGCAAGGTGTTGCGGCTCGCGCTATTCCATTTGCCAGACTACCCTGCACGTGCGGCTGGCTGGGCTGAGGGATACGCAAAGCAGCTTGACGGCTGTACTTGAAGAAAGCGAGGCCGACCAAGCACAATGCCGTCTTACTGCCTGGGTAGATGCGCGTCTTGCGACTGAATTTGTGCGCCCACTTGTCTCGAGTAGAGCTTCCATTGATCGCCGCCAGTCCAGTCGTTATTCTTAGTTAGCTGAGGTACTGCCTCCGCCCCGCCCTGCCCTCTCCAACCTGCAAGCTTCCAGGCGGAGCTCCACGCAGACACCACTGCGATGCCTCCTTTCTTTTCTTCAAAGTCAAAGTCGAACCGCTCGCACCCGTCTGTCGACCATTCCTCCGGGCAGTCGTCGCCAAACCCATCTGGTAAGCGATTAGCTGGTACTGCCTCCCACCGTGCATGCAGCTGACCCAAGTGAAGCGCTGGCAGTGAACAACGAAGGGACGGCGCGATACCAGCCTGCAGAAGGCCACCAAGGCGTTCCACCAGTCCAGCAGCCACCTGTGCAGCAGCAGCAACAGCAGCCACAGTTCAGACCGCAACAGCAGCAACAGGTTCCTCATCCGCAGCGAACCACGAGCACCCATCGCCTGAGCGCGCATCTCGATCAGAGCTACCAGCAACATCCGCAGCAGCAGCAACAGCAACAGCAACAGCCACAACCTGGCGCTCCTCAGCAGTCCCCTGGCCTTGATCCCAATACCTACCAGACCCAATCGCCCCCAGCCTACATTCCCGAGCCAAAGAAACAATCACTGGGTAGTCGCATAGCTGGTCGGTTCAGCCACAAGGAATCCGACTCCAAGGATTCGAGCAAGGGCGGATTGGGCAGACATCGATCTACTCGGAAGGGCGAGAGTAGACTTGCAGAGCAGCAATTGCAAAACAATCACTACCAGGCTTCGCAACAGTGGCAGCAGCGCCAGGGTTCCAGTCCCAACCTGCCTCCATCTAACGAGCAAGACGAAGACAACAACCTTGATCCTTTCCTGCAGCCAAACGGTCGTGATACACCTCAAGTACCACCAAAAGATCACCAATACCAGCAACATCCTCAACAACAGCAGTTTGCTCCAAATTCGCACCAACAACAGTTCAATCGACCCCCACTTGACCGAGTAAGCACGGAGGGGAGCTATCAGACCAAGACCTCTGGCGGGGTATCCCAATATAGCCCCGACCAATACCAGCAACAACAACAGCAGCAGCAGCCTTCGCAACCACAGCAATACCAAACCTACCAGCCTGTCGTTCAGCGCCCCCAAAATCCAAACGAGTACCAGGCGTTTAATCCGCAGAACGCGCCAAGCCCTTTATTGGGTAACGCACAGCCGCATAACCAGGCTCAGGACCCTACACCGCAGAATTATTACGCATACCAGCAGCAAAACCCGCAGCAGGGTCAAGCACATTCACCGCAGGATAACTCGCCGCAGAGCATACAGTACCAACAACCACCACAATTCACTGCGCAGTCTCAACCTCAGCCGCACCAAGGCCAAGACTTCCAGCAACAAGTCACACCTCAACGCCCATCCTCGCAACAGGTACCTGAACTGCAACACCCGCAAGCAATTCGCCAACCGCTTCAGATCTTCCAACCGGGTCAGCAAATTGAAACGCAACAACTGCAACAGCTTCGGCCACCCTCGTCACAGCACCAGCTTGCCCCACCTTCACCCCTCCAGCCCCAATCACAGCAGACTTACGATCTACAGCAAAACAAACAGCCGCAGCCAATCGATCCGCAATCGGCAAATTCGACGCCACCTCAGCAAGGACAAGATAACATGGCACCAAGTGCCCAGAGCAGTGGCAGGAACACTCTGAGAAAGGTCAATGATGGCGGTCAACAGCAGCCAGGGGCACCGTCCAGAGAGTCTTCTCTTCTTCAACAGCCTTCAACTCAAGGTCAGCCTCTTGGACAACCGCCTGTGTCGCCGGGCATTCCAACATTCGACGCTAATGTCGTACCAACAGCTTCACAAGGTCAGCCTTACCGCGGCGAGAAGGGACAACAAGCACAACAGACTCAGCAAGGAGGAGAAATGGGCCGCGCGACGCCTCCCCCAAGAGTGGCTGCCTCAGAAATGTCCGACGAAGAAGTTGCGAGTTTGATGAAGGAGCATGACATTCTGCGTAAGCATCTGCTGTACGAAGTAATTGACCAGAGCTGACCCATCCCCTTAGGCGAGAAGTACCAAAAGGTCAAACGATATTTCTTCGAGCAACAAACACAGGTTCATCAGTTGCAGAACACTCTTGCCAACCAGCGCCTGTCTCTGTCTCGCACATCGTGGGACGACAGTGAATACTCCACGCGATTCAACCGGCTCGATGGCCTGATAGCTCAGCTGTCCTTTTCAATCAGGAAAGACTGGAAAATCATACCACAGCTCTTACATCCCGTGGTTAATAAGACTGCAGTAGAGACGGGTAAGCAAGAAATGACTGCTGTTGGCCGCGCATTTATCTCGCATTGGCTCGTGGAGAACATATTCGAGAAATACTTTCATCCAGACCTCGAGCCGGGATTTTCAACCCAACTACAGACTATCGTTAGCAATATTCGCAAGTTCTCGCCACCTTGCCACAGCCCTGAAGATGAAGATTCCTTAGCAGCCAAAATCATCAATTGGCGGTTAGCAACGCTGGAGGGCCTCGCAGACTTGCTCAGGTCGCCCCAGGCCGAAGCACACCGCCAAGTACTCATAGAGACACTCAACGAGAAACTCATTGCGTCTTTGCAGATGCATATGAACGACCCTGCACCTCCAGATCTTAACGGAGGTGTGCCTATGATTATAGAATTAGCAATCAGCATTGCTCAACATCTACCCTTGGAAAGCCGAGAGGTTCACATTGAATATTTTTCGCCTGGTCATACCATTATGCCAGAGTACATGAAGATAGAGACGGGCATACCTGCTCTTACAGCACCCATCGCGGAGCCTCCAGAAGATGATCGTGCTTCCCTCCTCAGTGTCGCATCCAAGATAGATGACAATACGTCTGTAACTGGGGAAGATAATCCATCGAAAACGGACCCCAGTAAGGAAGATAAAAAGCGCACCATGTTTGGCTTTGGTGGTGGCTCGAAGAAGCCCACAACTGCTCCGGCAAGTTTGAGCAAACGAGAGTCTACTCTTGGTGCAGGTGGCAGCCAGCAGAGTCTCACGCAGAACAGGCCTGGAAGCTCAAACGGACCCAAGGATGACTCCCCAGCATCGCGTGTACGTCTAGCGGTTGGTGTTGCCGTGCAGATTCGGGGTAAGAGTATTCTGATCAAGGCACCCGTATATAGCACGTAAAGGCACGCTTACGAATTGTGACATGAATTTGGATGAAGTGATTGTATAGAGTCAGCGGTTTGCCCATGGTTTCTTTTCTTCACTTCTAGATATACCATTTGAGTTGGATGGCTTGAACATAGCGGATTATGGCAAGATACAAAACGCATGCCTTTTGAGCGATTTTTTTCGTACCGATACCCTCGCTGTTTTTACGGTTATATATTGCAGTATATTCTCAGAACTGCTAATGTATACTGTTTTACTAGAACATGTAAATGTATATTACACAAGTTGATTGCAAGATGCTTCTACGAGTATGTGGAGTTTGCGGAGCGAGGTCGCCTCCTATTGGCCAGCCTTGTAGACTCCGCTTTGTTTACCCTTCTAAACACCACCTTCCCAAACCCACCGTGACACCCCGCCATTGATTGCGGGCATTGAGAAAGATGGAAAACACTGACGTGTCGCCGCTTTTCAAATGCAAGGAGCTCTCTATCTATATTCGGCTTCGCTAACATGACATAGCGACATCCGTCTCGACTCTGTCGCCGACTGCATCGCACATTGCTTCTCTTTCGGGCACACGCTTACAGATACGATGTTTGACGACTTTTGAAGTCACACGAAGTATAGCGTTACCTGCCAGCCACGATGGAAAGAGTCCAAGAATTGTCTGGTCGCCAGCAACAAATGAGGCACAGCAACCAGAAGTTTCGACGCCCTCGCGCCGTGCGTCTAGCCGTCGTTTGCAATCGAATCGCGTTCTCATATTCGACGACGACACGACACGTGTGTACGACCTCAGAGACGAAAAATGGAGCGCTACGATAAATAATGGGTCAGGCGGTATGGGCAAAAATGTTCACGTCGAGTTCGGCGCGTCACAGGAAGAGGTCCTCATCTGGAGTGACTTCGCTGCTTGTCTTAAAGTATGGTGTCTCAGGACCGGGCGGGCAGTGGAAATCAGGGATCCGAAATTCTCGGGCAAGGAAGGTAGAGGCTGGGGATATCGGCCTTCGGGGCAAGGTCGGGGATCAGTATTGGCATTACTCTGTCGCACCTCAGGACTCGACATCCTCCTACTTCTTTCCACACGCACATACGCACTTCTTTCCCGCGTAGAACTCCCCACTGTCGACGCCGCCAATCTCAAGTGGAGTCGCGATGGGCGCTGGCTTGCCATTTGGGATGCTGCATCTACGGGATACCATCTTCATATTTACACGGCAGATGGACACTTATACCGCACAATCACACGGGAACCATCCGACGAACTCGATACTTGGGGAATAGAAGGTCTTGGTATCAAGAGTGTAGAATGGCTGCCGGGAAATGAGAGGTTAGCAGTCGGTGGATGGGACAGGCGAGTGAGGATCCTGTCCACACGAACATTTGCGCCCTTGTTATTCTTGGACCATACTGCGACCATACACATACCCAATGCGCCAATATACACAGAGCATATTGATGGGCAAGGGAACAGAAGCTACGTCCTTTCTCAACAGCCCGTCACACCACCTAAAGCACCTCTCGAAAAGAATGAGACCAGTTTGATGAAGCAAGGAATAAGCTTATTGGCATT
Source organism: Shiraia sp. slf14 (assembly GCA_000498155.1). Classification (NCBI taxonomy): domain Eukaryota; kingdom Fungi; phylum Ascomycota; class Dothideomycetes; order Pleosporales; family Shiraiaceae; genus Shiraia; species Shiraia sp. slf14. Next base: position 244,870 of record AXZN01000010.1, read on the forward strand.
CAACAGCGATGGTACATTGTGCGCAACGCGGGATGACTCAACGCCGTCGACAGTATGGATATGGGATCTGCGAAGTCTCAAGCCAAAGACGATTTTGGTCCAATATGCCCCAGTCAAGAGCCTGCAATGGCATCCTCATCACACAAATCTCCTCTTGATTCAAACAACACACGACTCTCCAGCAGTCTATCTATGCACAACCTCATCCTTGTCGGCATCAACGTCTTCATCATCAAGCATGAGCCACCATCAACAAACACCCGAGATCTTTGACCTTTCGGCGAAGCTGCCAAAACCTGCGAACTCTGTACCCCCGAAATGGACGCTGTCATGGCTTGCAACGCCGCCAGACAAGAAACCAGTGTTTACGCTTGGGCATCAGCACGGTTACTTGATCGTCTGGCCAAATGGAAAAGACCAGATTCTCCGATTCGAGCGTGAAGACGAAGAACAGAGCGACGATAGCCTGTATGAAATCTTAACGGGACGCACACCTATTCCGCGCCAGAAAGACAGTGTGGACGATGACATGGAGATTGAAGTAGATGGAGATGGTGATAGCGTAGGTCTAGACGACACCTTCCGAGAAAAGAGGGCAAAGATGGGCGCTACGAGCAATCTTAGCAGTGCATTGAAAAACAGAGTACAAAGTACAAACGGACTGGGAGACAGCGGCATAGACGAAATGTTCTAAAGCCCGCTAACTGGCGAGTATTCACTTCAAAGTATGTTCCTATTCAAGATACCCAATTAATAAATAAACCACTTTCCATCAACCCCATCCCATTCCATTCTCCCCACCTCACAACCCCAAAGGATTCCCCCCACCCGCCTCCTTCTTCCCCCCTCCCTTACCACCATCATCCCCACCACCACTCCCCCCAATACTACTCTCCTCAAACCCCCACCTCCCACTCTGATCCAGCCCCAAAGGATTCTCCCCCGTCTGCTGCTTTCCCCCAATCTTATCCGGCCCGCTATCATAACTATCCCGATTCTTCCCGCCCACCACTTCCATCCGCTCTTCTTCGTTGCCCATCAGCGGGCCTAGCACCCCGCGTGTTGCGCCGCCTAAGGCGTTACCTAGAGGGCCGGTGACGCCTTTTTCGAGGGGCGCGCCGATGGGGCGGAGGGTGGTGTTGAGGACTTTTCCTGGGGGGTTGTTAGAGGGGTAGTGGGAGGGGATGGTGGAAAGGGAGTGGGAGATGGGGTATGGGGTATGAGCAAGATTATGGGTAAGAGTATGAGGGAGAGGGAGAAGAAGTAAGAAGGAAAAGAAACGAACCAGCAGGGTCACCGATGGCACTTAACAATCCTCCTGAACCAGAGTTTTCATTTTCTGCGTCTTCATTCTTGGATTGTGTGGGGATGTGTTCGTGTTCTTGGTCTTGGGATTTCGACATTTTGGACTTGTACTTTGGGTTCTGATGTCTAAATTGATGATTGATATTGGGACTTAGTGCAAGTATCAAGTTTAAGTTCAAATTGAAGCTAAGTGGTGTGTAAGTGTAAAGCTAGCAATGCAGTCTATAGCCAAACGGGCCGTCATGTTATATGTAGTCTGCAGCCATGATTGCGCAGTTCACTGGGGTTGTGCAAGATTCAAGCTTCGGACAGGGTGTGACGTCAGATTGAGGGTGCGGGATGGAGGTTGACGTTCATGTGGAGCTGTTGCTCAAGTGGGGTTAGTGAGACGTTGAGATGACTGGGGTGCATGACATCTTGGCTTGTACATCATCTTCACGTTGAAGAGGACATTCATTGGAAATGTGGATTTCATTCTCTTGGTTTTTAAGGTACATTTTAGTGCTCAATTTGGAAATGCCCAATAATCTTGATGAAGAAAAAGAAGAAGCCGTGTCCCGAATGCGCAGTCCCGTGCGCACTCATCATGTCTCAGTCTAGGTAAACTTCTACCGTTTCGAAGACTGAGGAATCGAGCCAGATCGCAGATATGGAATAGGAGGCATCAGATAGTCTCGAAACTTGACAAAAGAGAACAGAGTGGGGATGGTCTCAAATCTGAACGCAGATACGTGCAGCGTGTGTCGATTTTCACGGACGACAACAGACAGTCAAACAAGGAGTGAGATCTACTTTGTCAGTAACCATCAATAACCGAGAAAACGGGCAACCTACCAGCTAGCATTTGCTACACGCAGCGGAAGTGTAGGAATGCCGTTGACGTCGATGTCCTCGCTAGTGTTATGTTGGTAGAAGAAGACATCGACAACTTTGCCCTTCTTGTAACCGATCTTCTGAATATGACCTGCGCGAATGAACCTGAAGGCTTTCAGGTATTCAGCAACCTTAGTATCCATCTCGCCGTGCTCAATGTTGGCAGTGAGCTTGATGGTCTTCACGACGCGACTAAAGCCAGTCTTTAGATACTCAAAGTCGTTCCGGTATTCATAGGCGCCGCGAGATTTGTATCCAGGACTGACAAGCGTTAGGAGTTTATCGAGTAGGCACTGCGCAATCTTTTGATGTCGGAATCCAGGATGCACATAGAGCTCGGTCTCGAATGTATAGCGATACATGCTTGACTGGTCATCATAATCGGAGAGACAGACATAACCCGCAATGCGTTCACGGACTAGGCCACGAGGACGGCCAATCGGTGGGCCTCCCCTGGCAACAGCAACAAGGAACGGCAGACCTTGACTGGTGATTGCATCGATGCGTTGGCGCACCTCGTCCATGCTTAAAGGAGCGAATTCTCTTGCACATATGCTGTTGTCGATATACCAATTATAAATATCCTAGTGCATAGTTAGCACACGGAAAGTAGACAAATATAAACAGAGTACTTACTGCAATGCCTTGTACATCTGCTGGTTGCACAGGCCGAAGGTAGACATTTGAATCGGGGCGGATGAGTTTGTCGTCGATCACCACGGGTGGAACATACAAAGGCTTGCGACTTGCTTGACGCATTTCTCGCGCTTCTCTCCTGCGGCGAGCATTTTCCTTATCTCGATGGAAAAGCTCCAGGCGAAGATTGGTACAAGCCAAACTCGCGGGGCCAAATTCAAGGTACTCAGGATCTTTTGGGTCAATTCGAGCTTCAGGGGCCTCTAGGGATTCAATATAATAAGTAGCATCTTCGTATCGCTCCCAGTAAGGTGGGGTTGCCATCATGTCGATGTCGCTGATTGGTGCTGGCGCACAAGTTGGCATTGACTTCCAGAATTCTCCGAGTGACTTCTGGTCCACAGTTGGAAGCGTCCAGTATTTTGGGACCAATTCTTTACAGGCGACGCGAAAAGCAGAAGAAGAGATGTCCATAGGTAAGATGCATTGCCTGCTGTGCCCGTTCATCCATTGTTCAATAGCATTTCCGAAGTGACGGTTGTTGAAACCCCTGCGGTCTGCCCAATCTTCCGGGGGCGGCATCCAGTTACCATTCCAATCCATGAGCTTCTTCACATCATAATCAGGATCTCCATCGCTGTTTGAGGCCACTGTTATCCCGCCGTTATCTTCATCATCCGACGGCGGCTTCATATCGCGAGCTTTCGGCCAAACATGCTTCTTCCACTGCCCTCTCGTGTTGGGTGCTCGAGTCCACCGAGCGTGGTTTTGCACAGCTTGGGGTGGCTTCGGTGTGGCAAAATCATAGCCAGTTGCAGCATTGTGAGGCCCTGTCACGATTTGTGAATCAGCAGCAACCTGGGATCCATGATGGGTGGTTGGTGGTGAGACAGGTAGGCCGATGTTGTGATCCACGTGAAGTCTATCCAGTCAGCAATCAATTCAGATATACACAAATAACGTACTAAGCCTGGGTAGGACTTTTTGGAATTTAGGAGGGAGTCGAATACTTACGGGGAAGACTCGATTTTGTCGACCTCTGGGGTTCTCGACTTCCCAGAACTGACAGTTGAAATGGTGGCGATAGGTGTATCAGGCTTCTGGTCTTGCTTTGTACCTCCTGGTGTAACAGGCTCATGGCTACGTAGATGTGGAGGAACGAAGGCGCTCTTGGGAAGTGCGCGCTCAGCGTTGTCGGGCGCCTTCTGCTTCCCTTTGCGACAATGTGGAGGCACATATGCCCGCTCAGGCAAGTCGTGCATATTGGTATGATTGGCCTTTTTCTTTTTATTTCGGTGTGCAAACTTCTTTTTGTGTTTCTTTGCGATGTGTGTATTGCTCGGATCTGGGAGTGAGAGTGTGTGAATAATTTGCTCACTTGACTAGGTGAGGGAGAGTTCATATCCTTACCACGTGATGCGATGCCGGGGCTCACAATAGGAAGCTCCACTTTTTGTACAGACCAATTGCCTTCGCCGCCGTCATTGTCGTTTGTAGGTGCCTGCAGGTTGTCATCGGCTTGGTAGTTGAGCGGCTGCCATCGGGCGCGCCTAGGTTTGCGATTGTTGGCTTTCTATTATCGGTTAATAGTGTGTCTGGGGTGATTTGCAATAGAAGCGGCAGAGTTTCGAAGCAAATGTCAGTCTCGGAAGAGGCGTTTGCGTACCGAGCCCCCCTGTCATAGAGACAAAGGGTGGGGAGTGAGGGTTTGAGAGGTATATCGGACAGTCATAGTAATTCCCTTGGCTTAAGCAGGTTGCGCATTTCCCTGCTTCAGCTCATTGACAGGGGTATGGAGTAGTAGAACTCACTGACCTTGATATGCTCATATTCATCCTTCTGTTGCCAAGTCATTGCGTCTGGGTTCAACGGAGGAAGAGGTCCCGGTGATGGCTCTTCGATCTGCGACTGGAACATGGACTCGCGAGAGCAGAATTCACGCGCCGTGCGAGGCATTGTTTCAAGATGTATAGTTGTCGGCAAGAAGTGAGGATGCCTGTTGGTTGGTAACCAACGTCAAGACTTCTCTGTCAATTGAAAGAGGAAAGAGGTCCCCGGGAGATTATAGGTTTCCGCGCTTAGAGAAGGATACAAAACCTCCAATGATATCAGGTAAAGTCACATCCTACTTGAGCCCAAATCATTGAGTTTTGTGCTCTCTCGCTATCACTATACTCTGGCTTGAAGCTTCAACATTACCATGCAAAGTGAGAGTGTGAGATGAATCTCAATGTCAGTTTCAAGTCAATCACGATTTTTGTGCAGGGCTGGGCACATTCAATTAATTGGAGTAAACTTCACAGGGTCTGATGTGCTTAATGTCATTTATCGTCCTCCGAAAATTGTATGGTCCTTGGTGGTTGAGTTGCACCACCAGAGAGTTCAGTACTAAGGAACGGCAAGTTTAGCCGAAGTGTAGAAAGACCTAGCCTAACAAGAGTCCTACGTGATTTCAACATCACTTTCGAGAACACAACAAGATGCTGTCAATATTACGAAAAGCACGACTAAAAGATAAGGAGATGAGGATTTTGATGTTGTACGCACACACCGCTCATTGCTTCGTTGGTTGGACATTGACTTCAGCAGGGGTCTCGACAATGCGGGAAAGACGACAATTGTGAAGAAAATCATGAACGAAGACGTGAACAGCGTCAGCCCAACTCTGGGATTTATCATCAAGACGATCGAGTATGACGGGTATGCATAGACGCCGAGACCTCAATAAAGAAGAGCATGCTAATGGAGTCAAAGATACAAACTCAACATATGTACTGCATCGGTCTTGTTTTGTGACGAGTGACATACTAACAAGATAGGGGATGTGGGCGGCCAGAAAACTCTGCGAACATACTGGAAGAACTATTTTGAAAAAACGGATACGCTTATTTGGGTGGTCGACGCCACCGATCGCGAGAGGATAGACGATTGCCGCCATGAGCTGGCAGGGCTGTTGCAAGAAGAGGTTTGCCAAACTTGATTTTGGAAGCATGACACAAGATGATCTGACCATTGCCAGCGACTGTCAGGAGCAAGCCTGCTTGTTTTCAAGAACAAGAGCGATGTTCCCGGAGCCATGAACGAGGACGAAGTGCGCGAGGTAAGCTATGGCCTATGGGTGCATGTTGAAGTGTTGTTTGGGCAGCCAAAAATAACCTGGGTCAGGGCCTGCGATTGGACGCAATCAAGACACACAAATGGCAGATTATGACGTGCAGTGCCATGACGGGGATGAATTTGCAAGAGGGACTGGAATGGGTGGTACAGGATGCCAAAGCAAGACTGTTTCTGTACTGAAAGGCAGACACAACAGATGGGTGCAAGGGGCAACGCGCAGCCCAATGATGGCGTGGATGGGAGCCATGGCCTAAGAGAGCGGTAGCGCAGAATAGTTTGACAAGCCCCGATGGTTCCAGTGTGGAGCTGGCGTCTCAGCAATTGGCAGCATAAACAAACACCCGTCACGGGGGCTTCTGCGTGAGGTACAGCTCTCATCACACTCTCTTTTCCCTTCCATTCGCTCGTTCCTGCATCTGCCAACTTTGCCTGCCGTGGAGTCGAGTTTCAGGCCCAGGTGAAACTTAGTCGGATTCCAGGGCTCAGCACGCCCAGGCCAAGCATGAGGTAGCCGAGCACTCGAAGCAATTTACCGACTGTCTAGTTTGCGAAACGGCGGGGATTAGGATTGACATTCACTGCCGAGCATCTTCAGTCCTTGCTTGGGGCCCGTCTCGCAGCACCGAGCGGTCTGTGTCGAGCACATCGCCGGGGCCAATCTCGCCGCCCACCCACCATCATGGCCGAAGAAATCGACCCATCCGAGTTTGTGCAGCGCATCCGCCAGCTGGGCGAACAGCGCGACCAGCAAGATGCTGAACGGGTCAAGAAGCTTGAGGAGGAACTGATCCAAGGCCGCAGCGAGAGACTAGCGCGCAGAGCTGGTACGTTTGTCTTAGTTCTTTGGTGTTTGTTGTTGCTTGTGAGACGAATCTTAAGCTGATGTATTTTTTGTGCAAACAGAACGAGCACGCTCAATCTCTCCTGAAAAGCCCAACACACCGCAATCGTTGCGCTCTGCTGCCGGCACCCCGCGAGCCATCCAGGACAAGGCTGCCAGCACGCCCACGCCCGTCATGAGCCCCCCACCGCAAGACCAGCAGCAGCAGCAACAACAGCAACAGCAAGATGATGCTGCCCGCGAAGAGTCCTTGCAGCGACTGACCAGCTCGCCTGCACCCACAACCCTCGAAGAGACAGAGCCCAAGAAGCCTGCCACCAGCGCCGCCGCATTGGGCCGTTCTGGCACCCTCTCGTGGAAACAACGTCCACAGTCGGGCAGCCTTCGAAGGCCACTGTCCATGGCAGCCAGTTCTGCAGAGCGAGCCCGCAGCACCTCTCCCACCAAGACTCCTGAGCCTTCCTCGCCCGACCCCGCCCCCTCACGAAGCTCCATCGTTGCCTCTCTCGCCGCCAAAGACCCTACCTACTTCCGTCAGACGCCCGACCGCGGCGTGGGCTCAGCGGCATACAGGCGGAGCCAAGACGATAACGCTTCCGACGCAGGCTCCATCTCTGCCAGAAGAGCTCTGCCGGGCATGTCACGCGAGTCCACTGTTGAACCTGAGCTTGCCAGCCCTCCTCCAGAGAGCACCCGCTCGAGTTCTCCAGGGTCACGTGGTGGCTCCTTCCGTGGGAGTGCCATGCTCAGCAACCGTTTCTCCACCAACACTTCTATATCTGGCGGAGACGCCGAGTCTGTCAGCAAAATGCGGTCTCCCTTGCCAGTGCTCGAATCCCAGAAGTTTGCACCGCCTTCAGAACAGGCTACAACTACGGACAGCGGCGAAGCTGCCAACGTAGCACGAGGTCTAGCCATGTCACCAACCCAAGGCAGGATATCGCCAGAACGAGAACGCCCTCCGTCACCAACCAAGGGTATGGGCGGCTTCGTTCAGAGTGCCATGCTCAAACGGAGCGATAGTGTCAGCAAGAGATGGAGTACACAAACACCTCAGGGTCTGACCAGGCAAAATTCCACGCTGAGCAATCGTGGAAGCGCAATGGCAGGGTATGGTTCCTTATCCAAGGTTGACCGCCCAAGTTCCTTGAGCAGAGATAATTCTATCGAGCCCTCGTCCCGTCCTACATCAAGCCACAGCAATGCGACCATCACAAAAGATGCTGATAAAGAGCGCACCCCAAGAGACGAGTTCGTCAAACCTGCACTTCCGTATCATAGCCGTAGCAAATCTGTTGCATCAACGTTCAGCGAGAGAGATCAGTCGCAAGATGAGCCCGAAGCCCCAGTCAGTCCTTCGAAACGATGGAGTCCCACCAAGTCGAGCTGGCTCGAGAGTGCGCTAAACAAACCGGAATCGCCCAAGCCGAAACAACCTCCACCGGCACAACCTGCGTGGATGGCTGAGATTAATCGCATCAAGCAACAGCGTAGCAGTGTAGATCTAGGTAAAGGCAATCCACTTCCAGGCTCGCCAGGCGATGTCTTCAGCTCTGGGCGAACATCTCCTATCAAGGACATTCAGCTCAAGCCTGCTGGTCTTCGCAAATTTGATTCCCCAAAGCAAGATCTAGAGCCAGGGAAGAGCGAGAAGCCTGCAGGGTTCCGCAAGTTTGATACACCGACAAAAAATGTGCCCGTAGAGCCAGAAAAGGGTACAACACTTGCAGAACCTTCACCGAAGCCAAAACCTACCGTGTCACCAAAACCGTCACTGGATACCAAGGAAGAAAGCAAGCCTGTCGAGGAGGTAAAGGCTGTGCAAGAGGAAAAACCCGCCGAATTGCCTTCCCCAGCCAAGGAAGACTCTACACCAGCAGCCACGAAAGCGACCGCATCTGAGCTTCCCAAGGTGACTGCACGTTCAGCAGCGGCTGCAAAGATTGTACCAGATCTCCCTCCAAAGAAGGATTTCCGGGCTGGGCTGAAATCGCGCCAACCAATCACAAGCGACACGTCGAAACCCAGCGAAGTATCAGAGCTACAAAATGTGTTTGGCAAGCTGAGGAAAGCAGAAACGAAGAACTATGTTGCGCCAGACGTTTTGAAGAGCAACATTTTGCAAGGGAAGAATGCTCTCAATGTTACAGGTGGTCCCAAGCCCACTGTACGACGAGACGAGTTCAGGGACAGTTTGGTCCGCAAAAAGTCAATGATTTTAGAGAAAGCATCCGAAACCGGCTCTGTGCTCAAGAAATCCGAAAGCATATCACAGCCTCCACCAACACCTGAGGCGATTGCAAAGAAAGGAGCGCTAGGTCGGCCCGACAGCGGCTCGAAGCCTGAGCCACCAGAGAAACCAAAAGATGCCACCCCTGAAGCCCTGGCACGACAGAAAAGCTTGCGTGCAAAGAAGTCCTTTATTGATGACAAGCCAGTTCAACCTGCTCCCTTGTTCACATCCAAGGAACCTGCAAAAAGCGGAAAGCTGGCCGATCGATTCAACCCAGCCTTAGCAGGAATGCTTGCGCGTGGACCGCCAGCACTGACCTCGACTAAGTCCACATCAAGTGCTGATGGGACGGATTCGCCTGTCAGATCTACACAAGAAGCAAAATCAGGGCCAGCGCCTGAGCTCCAGCACATGACTAAGGGTAGAGCCCGTGGACCCAAAAGAAGAGCACCAGCAGCCAATAAGACCACTACTGAGGCTGCAAGTACCCAACCAGAGAAAGGATCATCTGATGTTACTACTGTTCCGTTGGTGAAGTCTGAGCACGTTCTTCCCATTTCCAATCCTTCCAAGGCTAACGGTCCATCAGAGGAGACTGCAGTGACGCAGACGCCGGCCAGGCAGTCTCTCGCTGAGAAACCTGCCACGCCAGCCAAGTCAGCGCGGATCGCCTCTGGACAATTTGGAAAAGCTACGCCCGAGCCGCCAAAGAAACCTGCGTCCCTAGAGTTAGAGAGCAAAGGACCTGCATCACAAGACACTCCAAAGAAGCCGGCCCGACCTGAATCGATTGCCTCTCCGAAGGTGTCTTCTCCAGATATCCCGAAGAAGCCAGCATCGCTAGAAGCTGACCGAAGAGTCTCAGGCTCGCAATTCACACCACAGAAGTCACCACTGCCACAATCAAGCGTTGAGGACAAGTCGGCATCGCCTGCGCCTTCTCCTGCCCCTTTGAAGTCAAGGTTTTCTCGACCATTACCTCCTCCCCCAGTTTCTGAGAGTCCCAAACCCTCGGTACTAAAGGAGATTGCCCCTCCAAATGTCGAAGTATCACCAGCGAAAGATGAGCCAGAAACATCTACATTCTCCTCAGTAAAGAGTGCTACCAAATTATGGGGACAACAGTCTGCATCGCCATCACCTGCACCGCTGAGAACAAAGTCTCCAATCAAGCTTCCAACCAAGGCAGACGAGCGGGCTGCAATGGAAGATGCTGGACTCGTACGCACACCAGAGCCTGAAACAGCTCCCTCTCAACCTAAATCACCGATGCCTCACGACAATAAGCCATTGCCACCCAAGCCCAAGCCTGCTGGCTTGGGGTTCAGTTTGAGCAGTTTAGGAGGGTACTTACCCGCCAGGTCACGGGAATCAACCCCAGAGCCTCCAGTGAAGAACCTACCAACTTCGCCTCCAGCCAGTGCCGGAAGGCCTCAGTCTGAACCCTTTAAGGAGTCACCACCACCAGCCAAAGCAGATGGCATGTTTGCGGAATTCTTCGATGAAACTCCTGTGACAGAGGGTAGACTGCCTGAAAATATCGACACAGTACATGTGCTAAGAAACCCACCCTTGGCACTGGGACCTGCTGGAAAAATACGAACCTTGCGTAAGCAGATACAGGAGGTCACAGGTGACGGAAAGCTTTCATCAATACCCATGCAGGAAGAGCACATACTCTTTCAGGAATCAATGTACCTATGCACACATGTCTACGGGGACTCAAAGGGCGCCAAACACACTGGCGTATATCTGTGGGCTGGCAACGGCGTCGCAGATCCTACCATTGAAGATGTTCAACTCTTCGCAAAGAATCACGCAAAACAAAACCAGGGTCGCCTGCTGACTATCCGACAAGGCCAAGAGACACCCAACTTCTTCGAGGCCCTTGGCGGTATTGTGATAACACGACGAGGCACAAAGCCAGCTTCGAAAGAATTCATGTTGTGCGGTCGTCGACACCTTGGTCATCTGGCTTTCGATGAGGTTGACTTCGCCCTCAAGAGCCTGTGCTCGGCCTTCCCATACCTAATATCATCCGCCAATGGCAAGGTCTATCTGTGGAAGGGCCGTGGTTGCTCCGCTGAAGAACTTTCTGGTGCTCGTTTGATGGGCATGGACCTGGCACCCACAGGCGATTATACTGAAATCGACGAGTCCGCCGAGCCCCAAGACTTCATCGATGCCTTTCCTGCCCCGGCTGAGCCGACAAAAGGACCGGCGATTCCTCGCTCCGCAGACCACTGGCGCTATAAGGCCACCTCAGACAAGTATCGCGTCCGCCTTTACAAGATCGAACAGACCCATGCTGCAGGAGGCTGGGGACAAGCACTCCAGGTGAGCAGCTCCTTTTTCGCGCCGCTGCTGCGCCGGCCCAGTTGGAATGGCCAGAACAACGCTGAACAGAGGCCACAGACGCCCATCACCCCCAAGACACCGGGTGCCGTTACCATCAACGTGAAGGAAATCATGCCGTTTTGCCAGCGAGATCTAGAGCCCGAGAACGTATATGTACTTGATGCATTCTTTGAGATGTACATGTAAGTCTTCATCGTGATAACTTCTGGAATCAATTTAGGAATAGTTTACTAATACCTTGATTGTAGTATCATTGGCGCCTTATCTCGCACACAGAGCCAAGCATTCTCCACGGCCCTTATGTTCGCGCAAGAGTACGGAATCCTCGCCGTTTCTGAGGAGGACCGGCCCTTTATGCCCGTGACAACCGTAGTTATGGAAGGTGTACCGCGCGACATGAAGGCAGTGTTCAGACACTGGGACGACACGTTGATACCTGCGGCAGGGCTAATGCGAGGAAAGCTAGGGCGTGGAAAGAGTCTACGCATTGTTGGTCTGGAAAAGGCTATTGAAGCTACACGGCGATAGAGATGTGGCGTTTTTTTCTGCCCACGGTTTCTTCATATTCTTGGCGATTGGTCTTGGTGGACTGAAGAAGGGTCGGGGCTTCTTGCAGTTATTTACTTTTCTCTTCGCCCCCCACCCGTGTAAATATGGTAGTTACTCGGCATAGGGTTTGGCGCAGGTACGGAGCATATCGAGGCGCGTTATGGCGTCACGCTGGTGTGGCGTGGCTTTCTCATACTCGCATATGCAATATGAATGCAAATGAATTTATGAAACTAAGGACTGCATGGGAACCTCTTTTCTTATCTTCTGTACAGTTCTGTCCTGGGCTGTGTTACATTTGACGCTCGGCACGGCCAAATGAGTACCTGTTTCGCCTCCCAGTGCCACCTCGAGAAACGCGCCTTGTACACTGAAAAGTGAGTACTCACACTCAACTATCAACATAGAAAAATAAAGAAGTGAAACCAATACCACCCATCTCAGTCCCATGAATGTCTCATAAACCTAAACCATCGCCCCTCATCATCCACCTTACCTACTCCCCTTCCCCCAAAACCATTCACCCAAATACCAAGTATCCCCAACCCCATCTCCCACCCCTACACCTACCCACTACCCACCACCCATATCCCCTCCCCCCAGCAGCTCCGCAAGCCCGCGCCGGCACTGACCCCAGCCCACGTGCGCAAAAGTTCGGTACCTACGGTCCGTGTGTGGCAATTTATATATATTAGCCGGCATCGTGGCAGGTAGGCGCGTGTGATTCGATGGAGGCGGAGGATTTGACTTGGCGGAACGACGTTTTTATGCTGCATCCTTGTGCGCTTTTGGTGCGGAGCCGAGGGGGAAGTGCCGGTGGGGAAGTGCAGATGGCTTGCATTGGTGGGAGTGGTAGTGTAAGAGGGAGAGAGTGGTTTGGAAGGGGGGGAGGGATTAGGGATTAAGGTACTAACGTGGGGATTGGAGATGGAGTAAATTTGCAATGGCAGAATTGAATTGAATAGAATAAAATTGGACAAACACGTTTCATATTCCTCGGTGTAGTTTCCCTGTTCACACACATTCTAGTCCACATGTACCAAGTACCAAGTTACCCAGAAACGATAACTCCAAGCGCGCAGCCTACCTACACTATACGAAGTACAGGTACCCGGGTAGCACAAGAAAAAACGACCCTCGCTCCGCTGCTCGTCAAGCCCAAAGTCCACAAAACCACCTAATATATATTAAACCACACGCCCACCCTGGACAACACACCCCCGACCCCAGCCCACACGTCGCCCTACGCAATATCGTGCAAATTGCCATTGCCACTGGTTTCCAGGCTCGACGGCCAATCGCGTGGATTCCAGTGTATCACAGGACGAAAAGGACGACTACCGAGTGCATCCTGAATGGTGCGAGAACCGGGTTGGCGAGCGCGGGTGTGTATAGTGGTTGTAAATTGAAAGCGACGACATGGCGTGCGCGTGGTGTGCGTTGAGGTGTATGCACGTAGGAGTGTTTGTGATGAGTGGGGTTGTCTTGGTGAGGTGAGTAAGGTGAATTGGGAAATCAGGACTGGGGGAGGAATTTGTATATAGAGGGGTGGGAAGACCTGGTTTTTGGGAGACGGCAGGTTGTTTGAGTATCGACTACTTCTACTACTCCTTCTTCTTCTTCGCACTGCGGTTCTTTTTTCTCGTAACATCTACGTTGTTGCAAAAGCTTCGCCATGAAGTCATTCATTGCCCTTGCGGTTCCTGCGCTTGTCGCTGCTCATGGACACGTCGATAAGGTTGTTGCTGATGGCGTGACGTATCAGGGTTGGAATGCTGCGTTGAAGTATCAGAATCCTATTCCTCCTACTGTAGGATGGCAGGCGGATAACCTGGATAATGGATTTGTTTCGCCGGATCGCTTTACCAGCGCGGATATCGTCTGCCACAAGCAGGGAAAGAGCAACGGTGCTTCCGTTCCCGTCAAGCCAGGAACCAAGTTGACCTTCAAGTGGTAAGTATATAGCTCTTCAGCAACAATACTCACTGTTTCGAAGAGGATGAATTCATGACTAATTCGCATCAACTTGCAGGGACACATGGCCCGTTTCCCACGCTGGCCCCATCATCGACTACATCGCCCCAGTGTCTGGCGATTTCTCCTCCGTCAATCCCACTTCCCTTCAGTGGACCAAGATCGCTGCTTCAGCCTGGAAGTCTGGCAGCAACCCCGGCTCCTGGGTCACCGACGACCTGATCAAGAACAACTTCAGCTGGGACCTGACGATCCCCAACCTGGCTCCTGGCAACTACGTCCTACGCCACGAGATCATCGCTCTCCATGCCGCGGGCCAAACCAACGGCGCTCAGTCTTACCCTCAGTGCATCAACATTGTTGTCTCAGGCTCCGGTACCCAGAGGCTGAGCGGTGGTGTGCCTGCCACTAGCTTCTATACTCCCAACGACGCAGGCATTAAGTTCAACTTGTACTCCTCGTTCTCTTCTTACCCCATCCCCGGGCCCCCACTCAACAAATTGTCCAAGAGGGAGCATGCTCGCGACTTCGCATAGAGGAATAAATGGTATGGTACGATTAGGGTTGAAGATGGGTTATGGTGGTTCACTTCTTTTGTAGATATTTTGGAAATTGCAATTACTGCTCTGCATCGAGTTGGCATGTACGAGTTGCCTTGCTCTTGTTCCGTAGTGGTACGATTAGCTTTGAATGAGAGCATTGTAGTATCGATCATTTTATCTAACATGTCAGCCCTCTTGAGCATCGCGATGTATCATTTTTCGAATGGAATACACCGACTCGGTCCATTCTAGTCATTATATATCCCGAATGGGCCTCCCTTGTTGCGACTTAGCTCAATCCTTTTTGGGACTCAACTAGCGCACATGTTGAGAACGAGGAAAGCTGGAAACCGAAAATTTGCATGCCGAAAATAGATACGGAATCAGCGTAGCACAACCCTCCGGCGAGATATCGATAGGCAAGTCTGCCCTATCGTAAAGGTACTGTCGTTCCTCCGCTGTCATGTTTGGTGGGTGCGGCCGCGTCATCAGAGCTTAGGTAAGATTTTCCAACCATGCCCATCACGCTAAACTTCTTGTCTGACAACTTTTGTAGCAAAGTCTTGTATTCAAGTCTGAAACAGGAATGCCCCTGAGTAAAATAATGGACTTCTACGTCAGTCAAGAAAAAAAAAATTGGCACTCCAAGAGTACCCTGCAATCCTAAGCCTGGTTTACGAATGTGCCTGACCCGTTGAGCTGCACAGCCTTGCCGGACCGTCCGGCTATCAACACTGGAATCCACGAAGTCGTCGATTCGCGACTTACGCGTTCCTGAGGCCAAGGTAGGCTACTTGTGCGGATCGAAGCGGGTTAAAAGCTTGACCTTGGACGGATGCACGTGAAGTCACAAGGTGACCAATCAATTGATGGGATGTAAGGCTTCGCCATGTTCCGATTGGGGAACACTGGAAACGTCTGGCCAGCGTGGTGTGTTGGTGGAGGATGATGTGGATGCTGCGGGGCTTACGGATACGATGAATGTCTATAAGCCTGAGTTGCTCCCTTGATACTCTTCTGCGCTGGTTTGCCTCCTACTCTCACCCAAGTCACCCAGGTCCACCGTTGACGTCCATCTCTTTTCTTGAACATCCAATACCCCTCGTTTGAAACAAATCAGTCTTTCGTTCGCCTTCCCTGTAGAATCCGGACCATCCGCTTACCCAGGCTTGACGCCCCCGCCCGCGACAGGTAGTTGCTGATATCTTCCTGTGATTAACATCTATTCATCATCCCAATATCGGTCTTCACTAAGAGTCAATCAACGCCACGACAATATGTATATACCACAAAGAGCCTCCACGATGCTTGGAAAGAGGGACAACATGGGATTCGGCATCAGCCCTGCTCTTATCATCTTTCTTGTTATCCTCGGGGCTGGCTTCCTCGTGTGCTGCGGATTCGCAATAATGAGACATTACGGAGGAGATGCCGACCAGGATAACTGGACACAAAGATCGCCAGCTCAAGATGCGTATATGAAAGAAGTCCGCGAACGGAATTGGAGCAAACTTCCGAAACTCGGGATACAACGACCTCTACCGTCCTCAAGCAGAAATCTCGCTCATGCGCCACTCAGTCCAAGGTAAGCTGAAGCGCCAGCTCTTAGGCACCGCCGTCTGACCAGCAATAGTGCGACGACAAACACAACATATGGATGAGTGAAAGCGTATGCCTGTGGGTGAATTAATGAAAGATATGAGTTCTCTCAATGTTGAGAGACATTTACAGCAATGCCGCAAATGTTGGACGAAAAGTGCCGTGACGCTTTCCTACCTATAAGCTGCCATTGGTTTATCCAATACTGGGTCGGACAGACTGGTAAAGACAGGCACCAGTGGAGGTCATGATGATGGTTGAATTTACATTGGCGTTTGGCGTCATTTGTGCTCAGTATCGTGTCGTCCCATGTCGCAGTGTGAAGATATTTAGAGTTCAGGCGCCCTCGCGATCGTGTATTGTATTTGAGTGGAGGCATCGGATCACCAACCGTTACCTCAAGGATTGTATCTGTATCTAGCATACTTCGATACGCACCCAAAAGCACATCATCATGTGATGATGTTCGCGTGTAATAAAGTCTGTAGATTAACCCCAATAGTAGAAGCAGGCCATTCAATCCAATGCCAATTGTCTTCACCTATGACAATCGCAGCTGCTGATAGTATATTTTGGCCCATTCCATCAATCCAAAAAGGGCCCTTGATCTTGGAGGGTAGGATGGCAAAATGTGCAACTATCACCCAAGGCTCCATACGCCGTTGTTCCAATTGCGAGATAAAGTCAAGCGAAAGGGAGACTGGCCAGTCAAATATAGATGTCCAATCAAACATCTTTGGTTCTGAATCATCGCCAGGGACAGCGTAATCAGCGAGGCGAGAGTTGAGAGCAAATGCTTCGCGTAAACTTTTCAAAGCAGCTCGCAAGGTGTCGTGAGAGTACTCGTACATTCTATCCGGATTAGACCACATTGTCTCTAGGTGCCGAAGCTTTTGATCAATAACTATCTCTTCTGATGTCATTACCACTGGTGAAGGCCACCAATCCCGTTCTACAATGGGCTGTAATAACCCGTTTTTGAGATGGTGCCAGCAAGGCACTAAGATGACAAGAACGCCACGTATACAGCGGAACGTGTTGCAAACAGAATTCACTAACGTTGATATCAACTCCTCGGGTGGACCCGTGTCTTGGTTGCCTCTTTGAACAGTAACCAAGGTCTTTTTACACTCAGTGTGACTAAGGTAATTTGTGAAAGTTGTGAACAGAGTTGAAAAGGAGAGCAGAGCCTCAGCATTGGATGTTCTTATATTGAGGATTTCTGAGCGATACTGTTCCAATCCGGTGTTCATCTGTGTTGCGGCCCTAGTTTGGTATCTGTCTCTTTCCTCTAGAGTGCTAGCAAGCGTCGAAAGGTGCAGACAGCCAAGGGCTAAGATTCCATGCAGAACAAAAGGGTGTTGAAGAGCAAATACTGGCAATCCCTTGTGCCAAGCAGTTTGTGCTGCACTGCCTGGCGACAGGGTTGGAATAGTCTTCATGGCAAAATGCGTAAGGACATGCTCAAAGTCGATCTGATACTTCTCTGGAACCTGCTGTCGCAATTCACTCTGCATTTCTGGTGATAGGAGGCCATCTGAGACAGCAGTGTTGGTGGTTGCTGCTTGATTTTGGGAGAAGACATGAATTAACGGTGAAGAGTTGCCATGTTGTGTTATAGATGACTTGAGCTGGGGCACTGGATCGAATATGTGGAAGCTACATTCTGTGCCACGCTTTGTACAGTTACCACAAGTTGGCCGGGCTTCATCACACTGTGTATGCTGGTCAGTGGTTTACAAGATCTAATCAGGGGCATACCAGCTATATATGTTTGGAGCTGATGTATGTCAACATGCCTTTACTCGCCGACTTTTGCAGTTTTTACATCCCGACCTCGACTTTGGATGAGGTATTCGGACAGGCATACCTACTGGCTTGACGCGTTTGTGCTGTTGGGCTAGGTCTGCCCGGATGACCTGCGGCTCGGAACAATCATGGATGCAAACAAGATGACGATGGGCGGTTCGGAGGTTCCTACACCAAGTTGCTAACCACATGGAGTAACGCGCTCTTGGCCGTCTACTGCACGAGCATTGAACCACCCCGCAATGGTTGCATCGTTGCATCTACCAAGACAGCCAACAATCTTTGGGTTTTTCTGCCCATCACTTGACCGTCATTCTCCATGACCTGGAAGCCCTGCGCCTTCTCTTTAAGGATCTGCTCCCCGGTCTTTTACTCGCCTGCTGACAGTTTTCTCCACCCTGGGCCGCCGTTATGACGTCTAGAGCCATAAAATCGGTGCTATGCTTGGTGATAGCTTCGATCACAGTGGCATCTGCAGCACAACATCCGCTCATGGGATCAGCAGCGGGGTACAGCAAAATACAAGGTACACCGCCGATTCGGTCTGTCTAGACACGCGACAGGGTAACTAGCCATGTACTTGATCACTCTACAAAATGTGTTGCATTGTTCGCTCCCATCCCCCAACCTCCGTTCCTGTATATCTCCACTCTTGACTGCACAATTCCAAACACCATGCGCAGGTTCACATTGCTCAACATAGCGGCAAGCTTACCATTTCTGGTCACAGCACAATGTCCCGAATATATCAACTACGCGAAGGATATCCATGAACCTCTTAGCTCTGGTAAATACAAACTCGCATACCAACGACCTGCGGAAAACTGTCGGACATTCAAGTCCCAAGGCGTCGAAGATGTGATTACACGTATGCAGTCTGTCATTAAAGACCCGGACCTCTATCGCCTCTTTCAAAACGCATATCCCAACACCCTCGATACAGCCATTAAATGGAAGGGCTACGCAGCAGATAATGCTCAGGAAGAATTGACCTTCATCATTACCGGAGATATCAATGCCATGTGGCTTCGAGACTCCTCAAATCAGATGCAGAGTTACCTGCCTCTCCTCAACGCAAGTAGTGATGCCAATTCAATCGCCAGTTTATTTCGAGGAGTTATCAATCTACAAGCACGCTATTTACTGACAGCGCCATACTGCAACTCCTTTCAGCCACCAGTAGAGAGTGGATTAGGCACTGCTCCCAACGATGCTGCGAGCCAAGACACCGTCTTCCCTCAGTATTCGAATGCGTCAGTTTTTGAATGCAAGTACGAGCTTGACTCGCTTGCAGCATTTCTGCAAGTGTCAGCCGACTATTACAATGCTACAGGCGACGTCGAGTTTTTTGGCAAATTCAAGTGGATCCAGGCCATCGAAGCTGTTCTCAAAGTGGCTGAGGACATGACTCTTCCTACATATGGTGAGGATGGAGCTGTATTACAGAGCCCGTATACCTTCACGCGCTTGACGACACGCGCCACAGAAACCTTTTCAAATGATGGTATAGGCAATCCAGTTGCAGGTGGGACTGGCTTGATCAGAAGTGGCTTCCGCCCCAGCGATGACTCGACCATTTATCAGTTATACATTCCGAGCAACATGATGTTCAGTGCCTATCTTGCATCTACTGCCGAGATTATGGGTCAACTGAATGCAGACCTGGCTCAGAAGATGTCGAGTCTGTCGAGGTCCTTACGTGAAGCTATCGAAACCCATGGAACCATCAATCATCCAAAGTTCGGCAAGATTTACGCTTTCGAAGTCGATGGCTTCGGATCTGCCAACATCATGGACGACGCCAATATCCCCTCACTCCTGTCAGCTCCTTTCCTTGGATATCGAATTGATGCTGAAACATACGCCAACACCCGCTCGCTCGTTCTGAGCGCGAGTAATTCATACTTCATGCGCGGGCCCGTTATCAACGCGGTTGGTGGACCGCATCAAGGTCCAGGAATGGCATGGCCAATGGCATCAATCATGAGAATCCTAACTACTGACAAGGACGAAGAAATTGTGAATGAGTTGAGGCAGATTGTCAGTAGCACTGACAGGCTTGGGTTGATCCACGAGAGCATCAACAGTTTCAACGCTAGTAAATGGACTCGGCAATGGTTCTCCTGGGCGAATGGTCTGTTTGGGCAGATGATTCTTGACCTTGAGACCCGGAAGCCAGAAATTTTGGAGACGAGCTTCCAGTGAGTGGTGGTGCAGTGACCATGGGGGCGTCCAACTCTATGCATTTTCTACATAGGTCTGTCTAATGTAATACATTGATGCGTTGTCAGGCAAAGCAGAGACACTACTGCTAAGTCTGTTAGGGCAACGTCACAAATCTCACAAGATCACGATCATGATAACAGGAGTGTTACGTTGTTGTTAAAAACCTGTCTTGGACTGCGAATCATGTATGGCTGTACGACTGCATGTACGCGCGCTTGGTGTAAACAAGTTTCGCCCCTTAGCCCCCAAGCTGCAACTGCAGATCCATAAGCGTGGTGGCTGCGCAACCTGCACACAGGGCGGTCTATTCTGAGCACTACGATGACACTTTCTCTCAACGAGAATGGATGCCAGCAAGCTCTGGAGCGCAAGAGCTGTGCCGCAGCGCTTCGAAGAGGCTGCAAAAGGCCATCGGGCTGTCTTCGGAGATGGCAGAGCGTGGTGGTTTCAAGTCGCACCGGCGCCGGATGCGGAACATTGCCATGCATTGCTGCCAGCTCGTGAAGCCTGAGGCAACCCGCTGATTGCATCCGACACAGAGTCGTCAACACGCAACATGGCAAAGCAAACAAGAAGCAAAAAAGTAAAGCCGGGTGTGCATCAACAACAAGGCCTCTGGCTGGCCTGCGATGTTATGCGACAATGCACGAGCGTAAAGCCAAACCTATCCGGCCCCCTTAGCGTGATGCTCCGCGTGGATCTCACCAAAGCTCTGAGTGGGTCGCTTCATCTTGCCCAGGGGATGGCGTCAGGTCGAGGCCAATTAAGCGTGCTTGTGGCTGTTGCAGTGGTAACCGCGCGCTCATGTCCACTTGTGCCTGAGGCCTGCCACTGGTCAACGGCAAGGGGGGAGAGCTGATGTGAGAAAGGGATCTGCTTTGCTTCTGTCCCGAGTCCAAGGTTGCTGGCTCTGGTAGCTTGATCCTTCATCCTTTCCCGAAGTCCATGGAGCGTGGCAAACCACTCCTCGACCTCTGTCATCAAACTCAGGAGCTGGCCGGCCAGACGCGTGCAACTAAGGTTCATTCCATACTCGCAATCAACGGTCCCCAGCTCGAGGTAATATCCTCCTCCAGACGTTCGACGGCTGGGAGATGAGCTACGGATGCGGCTCCTCATCGGCAACGTTTGCGGCCAACGAGAGTGCATCATGACATATGCCCCATAATGCGCGTCAACTTTGGCGTGTTTGACATGCATGCTTTTCCAATAGACTTTCATAGCTTCGCTTCTCTGTCCCTTCTCTTGTTACTAGTACAGAAGGCGCCATGTCGCTGCTGTCAATTACCTTCTAGCTTCCTTCCTGCCTCGATCGACCGTTGGAAATTTGACATCTTCAGCTCAGCTTGTCCCCAGACCTTTCTCCTCCTCGACACCCAGTTACACAGTATTCGGTGCTTTTTTGGACCCCTTCTGATACCGTGTTTCACTTATTTCCATATATCAGCGATTCGACCCTCGTCACTAAGCGCTCAGGCTGCATACTCCTCGCTTCATACCATCATCCCCAATAGCCGCCCATCTGACCAATCTTGAACGACTATACCCTCCAAGGCACACACCGCATTACTGCATTCACTCACTAACAGCCACCTCCTGCATTAAACCGAGTGTTTGTTTCCTCCTGGCATCTTTCCGATTTGGTCTCTTGCCTGAGGCTGCTCATCCCTGTCAGCCTCGCCGTAAGCATACAGCAAAATCTCCGGGTGTGGTTTCAACATATTTTCCAAACGCCTGCCACTGTGTGCCAATCACAAGACTCGTTCATTCAAACTGCTGGGCATTTTCCTACCAGACCCAACAAGAAAGCAGGCTAAAATAGTCCACCTACTTGTTCGGCATGGATGTCTATATTTGACAACCACGAGTCTATGCACACGTCAAAGGTGACCAGGGCTTAAACGCATACGCGCTTCAAACTCGATCCTTCTTGCTCTTATCAGCTTAGTGTATCCGATATTAGGGCCATGGACAACACTACGCTGCATACTTTTCTTTTGTATGTCTACCCTCCTGTGCCCCAAACACAAGGCTGTCACTGACTTTGCCATCAAGTCACTGCCCGGCGGCGTTACGCAGTGTAGTCTTACTTGGCTCCTGGGACAATTTCTCAAGACCATACAATCTGGAAATTGACTCAAGGCGGGGGCGTAATTATTGGCGAGGCTGCTTCACTTTCTTGGACATCATTTGCGACGGAGATTTCGAATCACCAACCCCAAAACGAGACGGGTTGTTAAAAATGGGTGGAACTTACTGGTACTACGTAAGTTGCCTTACTTGAAACACAATGAGCTGTATCATAACAGATTACAGTACAAGGTCGATGGTGATGAAGAATGTCATAATCCATCGGAGCCTTCAACCACATTTTGTCCTCTCCTACCAGGCCAACGTCTCAATGTCTTAGATTTGCCCAGCGAAGGCCATAGTCGTAGTTGCTCTGAGCCCTCGGATGGATTTACTCGGAACCCAAACGACCGATATCTGAATCCAGTGCCTCCTGCGCCTCCCAAACCACTTCCAGAGCCACTGTTGCAAATCCCAAAGCCACACGCTATGCCTTTGCCGTCACCATGGGCACCGAAATCTGCTACATATCCACCAATTGGAGGTTTCTTGTCCCCTAATGTTGTACGCCATGCCAGAAGCGCATCAGCTTCACCGAATCTACCATCAACCCCACTGTTTACCGATTTCAAAAGCTTGAAGGACAAGTTGGCCTCCAAGAAACCAGGCTCTCGATCACGAAGCTCCTCTAAATCCCAGGAGTTAGAGATAGGAGCGCCTGTGCTTATCAGTACAACAAATCAGGGCCTGAACCTCATCCCTCTACCAACGTACACATCGGGCTCACGAGACGGGCCTTGTGTGGATACTCCATTGGCTCGGCCAGTTCCTACTATTAGAAAGGAGTTCTCGCCATTAGGCTCACATCCTGTAGATCCAATTCGAGATCCTGTCTTCGCTGGCCATGGACCATCTATGGCAAAGGGATGCTCGATCAAACGTCGACGATCACATGTACCATCGAAGGTTGTTACTAGTGAATTCAGACTTGGCCACGGTCGCAATCGAGCCAATTCTGCCGATACGAGACGAACACAACACTACCTGTTCTCGAATGATCCCTGGCTTTCATCACCAAGGCTGGACGGAGGGTTCGAGAAGGATACTTCAGAACTAAATCCAGACGCCCCACCGATGCCAGTGCTCCAGCGGCCCACGGCTTCACTTGCTCCTCCAAATGTGCTTGAACGGCCCACATCAAGTCATGGTACCACATACAGCCCAAGTCTACGACACACACCTCTGGACAAGGAGCTACCAGAACTCCCTCGGTACTTGACACCGGCGCCACTCTTTGCATGCAATAGTCCTCATACAAACGAAGTCTTGGTCGAAGAGCCACTCAATGAACAGGACTTGGAAGATGAAGAGGAAGGCTACGAAGTATTGGGTGAGCTCATCATGCAATATGAAGAGAAACCTCGAAGCCACTTCTCAATGTGGAGTTACGAGTCGACTGGATTCAGTGACGCCACTTCAGACGATGAGGCGGTACACTCACCTACGTTCAGTTCTTTAACTAGCAACTTCAGCGACGCAGGCTCTCCACAGCAAATGTCTCTACGCTTTTCATATGTAGACGATTCAGCTGACTCCCAGCGCATCTCTACGAGTTCCGAGGATGAAATCATCACCCCAGCCGACGAACACCCCACCAACTACCTCGCTGCTACACCACCACAACTCGATGATCTCCGCATTTCCACATTCGGAAATGATCTCTTCAACTTGGATATCCAGCACACTGATACCGCACCCCGACGACAAGCTGCATGCTTTGGCCTTGGCTTCCACTACAGTCTCCCCGAAGACGAGACAGACTCCAAACTCACCGTCACCGAGTCCAACATACGCCCAGAGCCCAATGTCCAACGCGAAAGCTCCATGAGCCAGCTCAACATGCTCGTCAACGAATTCGCATACCTCGGCGAGTCCGTCGTTTAGAATTTCCCAAACTTCACACATTGCATACATATACATATGCACGCATACACACATATGCCATACATATGGCTTTTTGTTCGCGCAGATACATACTTGCATGTTGTTAAACCATATCAGCATTTTCTTCCACTCATCACACATTTCGGCATCGCGTTGCGTTGCGGATATACGCTTGCACTTGCGTCTTTTGACTTTTACACTTTTTGGTTAGGGTTGGCATTTTCTGTTTTTTTAGATACCATGGCATTTAGCACACGCTAGCAACATATTTTGACATAGAATTTATGAACATCGATGGTTGGGGTTGGATACGGCTTCGAGGAAGGAGAGGTGGGGTGGTGTGGTGGTATGATGGATGGCTGGATGGGAAGATTGATGGGCATGAGAGAGGGAGATATATGTTGCTTTATGACTATGATTAATGATTCTCTTTGATGTATTTGATTGCTTTCGTGTGTTTTGCTTGTTTTTGTGTGAGTGGGTGGTGTGGTGGGAATTTATTTTGGGTTGTGGTGTTGGTAGTTGTGGGAAAAATATTGTAGGGATGGTAATACCGTATTGCATGTATATTTTGTGTCACTATTCGGCAACGTATGTACATCATACTTTTTTACATCTTATCCATTCAAATTTTGACAAGTAATGAAAGAAGAACGTAAATTTCGAGAATTCATCACACACACAAGGGGAAAGCAGTTGCAGCACATAACCACATGTTGACGTTGAGTGAGTATTTGATTTATTCAGATTTCTTTCTCGTTACGCGACATTTAATCTAATACCTTTTGACCACATCCCAGCGTTTCGAATGATCAAACATGCAACACCGCCTGAACCCTTCTGCAGTCTTATACAATTTCGTAAACGTCAGCGGAGGACTTGACTTCCTTGGAGAAGCTAATGTCTTGGTTCATGGACAAGAGGGTAACAGATGAGACCTATTTGGAACGTTAGCGATATTGAAGACACTAGGAAAGATGGGATTGGAGATACTTACGTCGACGTCAACGAAGGGGGTGGTCTTGCTGAAGCGGACGCGCATGGGGAAGAATTCTGCGTCGCTGCCTGCTTGAGCTTCGAATTCGAAGCTTCCGGAGCTAGACGACTCGTCCACGGTGCCGATGTTCCAGTCGATGCTGTCGCCGTTGACTTCGTAGACTGCGTCGAAGGAAGAGACATTGGGCTCGTCGGTTTGGTAGGGGATGGAGACGGTGACGTCCTTGAGGGTGTCGCTACCGGTCAGCTCGTATTCGACTGTGATGTTGTACATGTTGCCTGAGTCTTCGACCCAGACGCGGAAAGTGATGGGAGGGTCAGACACTTCGTCGGCCCGTGGGGCAAGCTTCCACTTCATGACACCGATGCCCATGTTGGAGGGGAAGCCTTTACTTGTGTCTGCAAGTTGGATGACCTTGTCATTCCTGAACACTGTCTTATCGACCTTTGGATGTGTCATCAGTTGTGCGCCGCGAGTATCGCCTGTTGCGAGGTCGAGCTTCACTTGTGTAAGGGAAGGATCGCTGATCTTGAGTTGCATTTCACCCTTGACTTCGAACGACTTCAAAAGGCCTTCGCGGTCGAGGCGGGCAGAAATGGATTCATTGGTGGTGATGTGGACAGTCTCACGATCGTGCGAAGTAGACGGACGTGCGCTTCCTGGTGTTGCAGCAGCAGCAGGTGCAGCAGGCTTCGGTGAGACAAGTGGCTCTTCTTCTTGAGGCAATCCTCCAGTAACTTGTTCGTATAGGTTGTTCCCTTGCTTCTTCTTGCCGAGCTGCATGCCCTTCTTGCCCAGAGCCAAAGGCTTGGATGATGAAGTCTTCTTGGCCGCCTCGTAGCTATCATATGTGTCTGTGACATTTGTGGTTGGGACAGTAGGTGTAAAAGCAGGATAAGAGGGCGAACGACCCATACCACTGCCCCCACCCATGCCGCCGCCCATACCTCCAGCTCGTTGAGATCGCGACATTTCTTTGCGCTGCATCTCCAATTGTTTTGCCCGACGTTTGCGTTCCTCGGATGCTTCGAGCTCCTTGTTCCGTGCAATGATCTCCTGAATGCGCTCCTCGTGAGATTCCATATCCAAGAAGGTTTTGATTTGGCTCATGGTCAGGTTTTCCCTGTAGCCCAAAGTGACAATCTCGTCAAAAGCCGTGAGAAGCTCGAAAGCATTCTTCAGGATCTCGCGCTCGTCAAGTGACTTGCATATCGAAGAGACAACCTGAGCAAAGAGATGCAAAGAATTGATGTCTTGTAGAATGTTTGATTGCAGGTTGGTGACGAGGACCATGTAGAGCTCGTCGAGGGGCTGGTATACGTAGCGCACATTGTCTTGTTCGGCGATGGTGTGCTGGGTGCCGCTGTCGGCGAGCTTGGGGAAGGATGCGAGGAGTGCTTCGATTCGGGACCGCTGCATCTCGCGGAATTGACGAGATAGCACAGCTTTACCGCCCCTTGTGCATATTGAAGCAGCGAGAACAACCTACACTGCTGTTAGCTTTTCTCAATTACATGTACAGAAAGGTTCGGATCGCCGTACCATTTTGAATTGACTCAATTGTACGCTGAGAATGAAACTTTGAATCAGATAGAGCTGCGGTGTCTGCGAGCAACAAGTGGTCGCAGGTGGCAGTTGTGTGGTCGTTGAGGGATGGAGGGGATGTTGTCCAGGCCGGATTAACGAAACCACACCGAAATATTGTGCCCAGTCGAAATGTGAAGGCAAACCGTCTGGCTGGCTCAGAAACGATTCGGAGGTGAAGGTGAGACTGGGAGAACAGAGCCAGCAATGTTGCGCGAGCTTTACCTGCGGTTGCGGTGAACTCGCAGCGAACGACGTGGATACAAGTCACGTGACAGGTCTATCTGCCTTGGGTCGCCTGCCCGCACTTAAGCAGCTTCGCCCCTACTCTCTCCAACACTCCAACACTCTACTTGAGATATCCCCTCACCCGCAGAAAACTGCGTCCATTGTGGACACAAAGCCCCAGTATTTACTGCCTTACCATCTGAATATCCTGACCCTACAGGTCCCACTACACATTCCTGCTTGACTGTGTGCAGCGTGAGCCTGCAACCCTACGATACTTGGCGCTAAGCCAGCAAACCTGCGCTCCTTTGTTTGCGCTCCCTAACACTTGGCCATCAACAAACCCGCCTTACCTTACTTCGACCAACCCTCAGCTACTCCATAGGAGCGGAGCAGTAACATGCGCCCATAAATATCGGAAACGTCAGCCCCATTTCCTTGCACAGAGTATCTTCGCCTCTTTGGCGCGTCGGCACTCTTTGTTCGCGCTTTAACGCGCGCCGCACGGTACCGCTCTCTGCGCACCTTATCAAGTCTCTGCAAAGTGAACCTCTCACATAAACCAACACACACCAAGCATCATGGCTGCTATGGCCGCACATGCTGTTTCCAGTCTCGAAGTGAATGCACAGGACGACATGGACCTTCATTCCGACAGTGGTCTTGATTTCGGAGACGGTGATATTGAACTTGACCTTGATCCTGTACCCACGGAAGAATACCAGGATGATGATGTTTCTATCAACGACGCGACAACAGATGCAGCAGTTGATGTACAGACAGTGCCAGCAGATCAAGATGACTTTATGGTCGATGACGAGGACATTGTGGAGGAAGACAACATGTACCTTGCCGACGAAACTGTCGCTGATCCTATTCCGATGGATGATAATGCCATGGCACAAGAAGCGATCCTTGCCCCAGAAGAGGAGGATCTCATCGAGTACGACGACGAAGAGGAGGAGCGTAAGGAGGAACAGCGTAAGGTAGAACAGACTGCCAAAGCTCAGAAAGCCGCCACAGAAGATCCAGAGGGCGAGGCCGCACTCCCCACAGAAGGTCCTAGTACTGGTCCTGCAGGACTTGACCACGATCAAGAACACAGCCAAACAGATGAAGATGATCAAGTCGTCGAGCATGGTGCAGGTAAACATATACCCCGACAAGTACCCGCCCAATCAATCAAGAGCAACACGAACGATGACTCGGATGGGGGTGATGGAGGAGTCTCCTTGAACGAGACTCATGATGCTGCTGCTGATGAAGATGATCACGACAGCGATGATTATGCAGCTCACGAACAAGTTGGTCTGCGTCCAATAACCCTTAATTATGAAGGTAATGAGTTATGGTTGTTCAAGGAACATGATACCGATGACAGCGGTGATTGGCTTTTGGAAGATAGTACTGTCGTTCACGATAGTCTCTCAGACTTTCTCCAGTCATGCAGAACTGCACTTGGAGAAGATTTATCGCCTGAGTACGAGCTTGGGCTACGTTTTGATCATCTTCACAACATGGAGATCTACGAAGACAACACTGCCTGCGTTGTTGTGTCTCTAGACAAACTCACCAGCCTCTACTACACTCTGCATGCGCAAGACGGCAATGCCGAACCAGAGTCATTCTATATGTGTCTGCTGTCGCGACCCCGCTTTGTGTCTCAACTTGCAGATATCGCAAAGTATGCTGAGCAGGGAAGTGGTTATTCCGGCTTGGCTGCTGCTGTCGCTGCAGGTGAAACGCATTTCCCTGAGATTAATTCAGGACACTCGACTGAGCATGAGATCACCGAGTGGGAGAATGAGGAAGATGAAGAGGATGGCAAGAGCGAGCATACACCCTCGTCTGGTGAGTCTGAGAGCGCGGCAGTAGGATCTCAGAGGACCGCCTCCGAGGATGAAGAAGACCAGAACGCCGATGAGGCGCAGGAGCATGAACATGGTCATGAGCATGAGCATGGACATGAACAGGATCATGAACACGAACATGGACATGAGCATGAGCATGAACAGGAGTATGAACACGAGCAGAATGGAGAAGATGAGGAAGATTTCGTGTACGAGGATTATACAAATGCAGATGAGTCTGAGCCACACACTGTTGATACTAGTGGAGCAGCTTCTGCTGAGCAGGCCGCTCCAGGTCACGTCACGCAACAAGAACTGCAAGACGCAGAGGATCTACGGAAAGAGCAAGAAGCGCATGATACTGTTGACTATAGTGACGATGAAGATGAGGATACTACCAACATCACTGCACACGTGCCCTCTACATCTTCGTCAACGGTTCAGGGCGATGAGCCTGCAGGGTCACTAAACAATGGCCAGGAAGAGGGCGCAGACTCTTACGTTGAGACGAAGAGCAGCCATGGCCAAGATGAGGCACCAGATGGCGCATATCTTGCAAGCTATGAGCAAGTAGACCCTAACGATACCACGGAATCGTATGAAGGCATCCAGGACCACGACAACGATGAGACTCAGGAATCACTCCAGCATCTGCAAGTGACTGGACAGCCTAATGAAAATGCCGAGTCTGGTTTTGAAGATTACACTAACGAAGAGTACACTGGCTACGACTTCCAGAATCTGGAGTCAGAACTTCAAGATGATTTTCTCAGCGGTGCTGACTTCAATGGTAACGGTGCCAATGACGATGTGAATAGCTACACCGGCGCGGATGGAAATCCCGACACGACCGAAGCATCCGAATGGGTTCCGGACCAGGACAACCATGCCTATCTACCAGATGACGCATTTCAGTCTCAGGATGATGGCACTGCCAACCTGGGACAGGAAGAGGACGGTGTGGATGAGCAACCTGCGGTCGCAGTGTCTTCAGCTGTGGATCCGGTTGCAGCCTCGTCAACAGACCAAAATCTATCCCCCTTGGGAGTCAAAAGATCCATTGACGAGGTTGGCAATACAGTTGACTGGACCGATCCAATGACAGGTAAATTCTACATCCTTGAAAGCATCTTCCGGACGAGGTGCACTAACTATTATTTCAAACTAGACTACAAACGTCCAAGGATGTGATGCCCCCGTCCTCCGTCCTCTGGTTCTTGACGACCGACGTCACAATACTAATCAACAGGTTTTCCATACCGAGAGAATCGACATCCAGCCAGGGGCACACGGTCATATCCATTCCTCGAGCCTGTCTCTGATACACCAGAAGCCTTTTTAGCGGAGTCTACAGCAACTAACATTTTCCTAGTTCTTATCTTACTAACATTGTTTATTCGAATGCGCTTTTCTGAAGCGCACATACTTTACAAACTTTAGCCGATGACAGTATTTTACTTGGCGTAAGCCACTAGCTTCGACGTTCACATGGTAGGTGATTACATTCCAGCTGTTGAATTGATAGGGTGGGCCAAAGTTGAAAGTTGGCGAATCTTCTGGGCACGTATTAAACTGAAAAAATAGGAGAAGTTGTGTGGCAGGTCGAAAAAAGCGAGGGTATCACGTGAAGAACGCAGTGTCCCACGACCCAGGCGTTTTTCGGAGTCTCAGCTAAGATTCTTGCGACATTTTCAAGGCGTCAAATACCCGGTGTCTGGATTTATTTCCTTTTCATTTGCATGGAGCTGGTGGAGGTGGTGGCATTTTCAGGGCACATTGTGCTGGTAGCCAACGATAGCAGTTGGCAGTGGCGTAAAAGCGAATTGTATATTAGTTACCTCTTTCGGCTCGTGGTAATAATGGATACCCTATGATCAGTCTATAAACAGAACACGAGTGTGGCGTCATTGAGACTATCGATACTGCATGCAGAAGTGGAGGGGGAAGATTAAGTTTGTGAAGCTAATATCTGGTGCTAGCGTAGGTGGAGGCAATATATCCAAGTGCATCCTGAAGGGAAACGGGGAATGAGAGAGAGAGAGGGGGAGACGAAAGGGAGGAGGAGCAGTTGGGTAGGTAGGCGCCTAGGAGGTATTTCGTTAAACAGGTCAGACAAAGTGCAAGGTTTACATGACGCGTTCCTGAAGACTCAACAAGGGACCAGGATCAGCACAGGCGGCCCAGGAACGGGAGAGGACCGAGGGTGTGAGGCGCAGCAGCAGCCAGCCAGCCAGGAAAGCAGGCCAAAGCAGACCAAACGACACGGCGCGGGACCCCCTGCGTTTGGCCCAGCTGGACCTCAGTGTGCTATGAAACGTTGACGAGGGCTGGCCGACATGTGGACGACGCCGCCCATCGGCTGAGTGTCACGTCCCCATCCATCGCCCGTCTAGAGCCTGGCTCTGGCCTGTCCTGGTGATCCTTCTGGCTTTCCTTTCCTGTTGCTGTCGGTTGCTTTCGTCTTTCATCGTCCGCATCCTCTCTCGCTCGCTCGCTCGCTCGTTCGCTTGGTCGCACGCTCCTTCAAAGGCCGCCACACAAAGGACCCTGAACCTGAGAATACGACTGGGTGCGAGCGTTTGTGAAACGTGAACTGCTGCGATACCGTCGTCCCCACAGTTCGTCGCATCTTCCAAGGGCCAGGTTGTGTCTGCGCAAAACGCTGCCTGTACTTCGTACTCCAGCAGTCTTGTCACCAGCTTCCTCTTTCCACCTCGCCGCCCGCCTCGCTTCCTTCAGCCGCTACTAGGAACCACACCCGCCAGCGCTATCGATACGCACACGCAATCGCTGCTGGATCGCGCACGAGCCCAGCATTCAACCCACGACGTCAATCCTATTTCTATCGTCCCAACTACCGCTCTCCCCAGAGGTCGGCGAGACCTACCCACGCCGCAACTATGGTCGAAGACAAGTACGTGGCAGCTTGCGCGACAACTGCGCAAACACTATCACCCTCGGCCCACAACATGACGCTGATGCTATGGACAGATATGTTGGCCTGATGCTGGCCGTGAGCTCGTCACTAGCAATTGGTATGTCTCCTACACTCACCAGTACCTCCTCTTCTCTGAAGGCGCAAATCACTAACGCAAGAGACCAGGCGCCAGCTTTGTCATTACCAAAAAGGTACGCCGTGTACTTCTTCGATGCGTGCCACGTCTGCGCCCGCCATGCGCTTCTCCAGAATATCTTGACTGACAACATGGAATATTAGGGCCTCATCGCATCTATGGAAAAGAATGGCTTTGATGGCGATGGCTTTGGATATCTACGAAACCCCACATGGTGGGCGGGCATAACAACAAGTGAGCACAACCTCTAGCAGTGCAGTCATTGTGATAAGAAACAAAACAGCTGACCCGACACAGTGGTGCTCGGCGAGATTTTCAACTTTGCGGCATATGCCTTTGCGCCTGCGATTCTGGTCACTCCATTAGGAGCTCTTTCCGTCCTGATCGGCGCTGTATTGGGATCATACTTCCTTGACGAACAGCTAGGCTTGCTGGGAAAGATTGGCTGTGCGATATGTCTGATTGGATCAGTCATAATAGTCTTGCATGCTCCGCCAGACAAGGAGGTTTCATCTGTCGACGAGATATTGAACCTCGCAATCCAACCTGGTATGCCTGCTCCAACATACTCCCTCTAAACAGCCACAACTGACAAATGTTACCCCCAGGATTCCTATTCTACTGCCTCTTCGTGGCTATCTTCTCCATCTTCATGATCTACAAAATCGCGCCTAAGTACGGTCGCAAAAATCCCCTCATTTACCTTTCCATTTGTTCAACTACCGGTTCTGTCTCTATCATGTTCATCAAGGCATTCGGCCTGGCACTAAAGATGACATTCGCGGGCAAGAACCAGTTCACGCACCCCTCGACATATGTTTTCGTTATCATGATTGTGGGCTGCATTCTCACGCAGATGAATTATTTCAACAAAGCCCTCAGCCAGTTTTCCACAAACATGTACGTCACAGCAACCCTCTTGCAAGATGGAATATCGAAAATGCTAACTTCACACAGCGTAAATCCTCTATACTACGTAACTTTTACAACCTGCACTCTCGTCGCATCGTTTCTTCTCTTCCAGGGATTCAACACTACGTCCGCTGTAAATACCATTTCCCTTCTCTGTGGTTTCCTTATCATTTTCTCCGGTGTATACCTTCTCAACCTTTCGCGCGACGACCCCAACGGCAACCGTGCCCTTGGCAATAACTTCTCAGATGGCCCACCATCTGATGCTATTTCTGGCCTGAACACACGACGTAGTATGCAAGCACGACGAAGCGGTGAATTACAAGAATTCCTGAGTGGCCACTCGAGGGGCGTCCAGGGGGAAGGAACTGGTCTAATGCACGACTATGACGTGGAGAATCAGTTTGAGCTGGGCGATTTGGCTGAAGATAGCGATCATGGAGGAAACAGCAAGCGAACGAGCTTCGACGAGGATCAGAGGTCGCATGGGAGGCTGAGTGGAGCTGGTCGTGGGAGGGTACAGAAAGAGGTTGTACAGCCCAAACGCAACTCATCATTAAGATGATCTGAGACAGGAGACGATTTTGGGAATACAGGGCGTTGTGAATAGAGCATCGGCATCGCATGATGGGGCAGGCGAATACCGCATGGCTGGACTACGCGGGTTTTAAATGGGCTTTGCAGCGCCCATGGCGTTTGGCGTCGTTCTGATTTGATTATGGGATGGAAAGCCTCCTGCGGGACACGATACTTGTATTTGTACGCTACGCTAGCATGACATGTATACCCAGACGGTATGCAGGGGATTTCGAGATGCTTCTGTTCAATAAGCAAATATGATAATTCATCAAAATTGCAAGTATATTTCAGATTCCCTTGAGCGTATATATTGAGGAAGGAACACTCGTAATTACTCTTGCACACTGTTTTGCTTTCCATTATTACCCCACCACTGCCCACTTCAAGGTAGGTCGTGCGCAAAACGTGATCGCGTGAAAGCGCTAATCGCGAGTTTGGCTTGGACGCGCACCACCCGCAAACAATCTCACCTACATCAAACAATACCCAATACTCAATCAACAACGGCCTTCTTGGCCAGCTTGCCTTGATCATGGCAGCTCCAGAGGCGCCTCGGCAGCGACAGCTGTTACAGCAAGCTGAAAAAATCCTGCTGCATCCAATTCACCCACATCTTATCACGTACTGTCCGACTATGGATTTGATCGCTGTAGTTACCGATGAGGAGAATCTTGATGTATACAGAATTAATGGCCAAAGAGCATTTGGTCTGAAAAGAAAGAGCGAGGATGTGAGTGTGGATGCGCTACAGTGGGAGTTTAATGGGACGAGTATTGCCGTGTCTTGGAGCGATGGGTCAACAGATTTGGTCAACGCCGAGACTGGGAAAGCCAGCCATAAGAATTTGATGCTACCTAGCCCCGCAAATCAAGGAGATAATGGAGCCGAAGAATTGCCTGTGAGAGTGAAATGCATGGGTTGGGGTCTGAACTTTATCAACGTTCATGCTGTCAAACGTCGGACAACGAATGGCAAAATCGACGCTTTTGGCCAGCCGACTACGGATGACTGGGACGCCTTCAAGGACGAAACCACCATTGAGGATTTCCTGCAACGGCAACCAGATTTCCAAGCGCTGGATATAGCGCCTGATTTGCCGGATCAATTGGCGATGATGGATATGGAGACTTTACTGCCAAAATTGCCTGTTATCCCGCTACCACCTGCGCTTCCCTTCATGCGCATTTCGGCAGCAGACTCTGGCGCCTTCAGTACACAAGTCGAAGTTGATGCTTTATTGCATTCACACCACCTCAAGGATCATAACTCGGTAGACATGTTTATACGGTGCTCTGATCGTGGTACAGTCCATCCGTCAATCTACGACTCTGTAGAGACGGTGGATGTACATCTACCGAAATCTTGGAACCTGGAGAGCATGCCAATCATGCACACGAGTCATCCTTATAGTTGCTCCCACGCACTACTCTTGCGCACTACTTCCTCTGCTTCGCGGTCAAGCCAAATCGCCTTTGTTCCTTTAACACTCAACTTCATACCATCAGCAGGCATATATCTTCATCTTATTGCCTCAAAGACGGCACAACTTCAGAACCTTCTCCTCTACATCACGCAATGCTCACAACGCATACGGACGTTCTTCAAACATTCACAAGACTTACCTTCGAAGTTCATGATGAACATTTCAGAGACTCTCGAAGAGAAAAACCAGGGTGATTTAGTCACCAACCTGTTCCACATAGCGTGCACAGGAAGTTGTTCACCCGTCATTCGCGAATGGCTTGTCGATGAGCTGTCAGAGCAAGGGCACAAGAGATGGGACACTACCGTCACTACATCACTAAACACACTTCTTGCTCTCGTGCACGAGAATCTCATTCCAGCGTTGGATCGGTGCTCCATAATTATTTCGCGCCTCCGTGGTCTTGCGCAATTCCATGATCGAGATTGGATATTCACCTCGCCAATCACAGACTTCACAATGCTGCTTGAGGTGCTGAAAAACATGCGCTTATTGGCCCATACAGCCTTACTCTATGCATCAGAAGAGAAGCGGCAGTTTCACGCCTTTAGCAAGTGGCTTCGCTTCTGTATCGATTATGAAGCTACAGAACCAGATAGTCAATCTCGCGCTGAGATGGAAGGTCGAGACCCCGGTGTAGAGATTCACCTTGTCTTGGATTACATAAAGTTTGGACTCGGAAAGTCAGACCTCGCACCGTACCTCAAGCCTGAGGCGCAATTGGGGAACGCTGTCAAGAGCCCAGATGCAGCGACATATGAGGACACGAAGAAAGCTATAGAAGTACTGAAAGAGGGAGGCACATTCAAAGAAGAAGCAGTATGTATGGAGCATGTCCTTGGCCATTTCAAAAACGGCGTTACAAGCTTGCTAGCACAAGTGAGCGCATGGCAAGCAGCGAACATACAAATGGATGGAGGTCTCGTCCTCGGAGAGGTTGAAAAAGGCACTGAAGACATAATAGCTGATATGAGGATGATCTCCCAAGTAAGTCCTCCTCCCCTATCACCACAGTATCCCCACTAACAACCCCCTCTCCAGCAATCCACCTCCAAAATATCCACCTACATCGCCCTCTCCCCCCCTTCCTCCCCCTCAACCCTCCAAATCCACACCCTCACCCACACCCCAACCATAACCTCCCTCCACCGCGACATCTCCACCTACGCAACCACATCCCTCTCTCTCCCCCCCTCATCCCCCCTCCTCGACGCAAAATTCGCAGACGACACCTCCCTCCTTCTCCTCCTCTCCCTCCCCCAGCCCACCTCCAAGAAACCCCAAACCCAACCTCAATCTACCACATACACCCTCCTCTCCCTCCCCTACACAACACCTCCATTCACCCCCTCCACCCCCCTCCCTAGTGCTTCCATCCCATCACACCTCCTCCCCACAGGCTCCCCACCACCCATCACCTCCTCACTAGACCTCACACCACAACTCATAAAACAACACACAAGACACGAATTCGAAGGCCGCTTCACGCCGCTGAAACTCATCGTTAATGGGCGCAAGGGCCGCCGTGTGGTCGTTGTGTTGGGAAGTGATCGGAAGCATTATAGGGTGTTGGATTTAGATTTTAGGAGGAGGGGTAGGAGGGGGATTGAGGGGGGGAAGGAGGAAGGAGGTAGTGGGGGTGAGAGTGATGATAGTGGTGGGGAGGGTGGTGAGGAGGATGGGGATGGGGATACGGTTATGGAGGGGGTGTAAGGGTGGGTGGATGATAGTGGGGATGAGGTGGTTGAGATGCTTTGGTGATGGGCTGGAGGTTTGGTGGAAGCTCTTCTGTGTTGGAGATGGAAGTGCCAAAGGCAATAGGGATGAACAGCTTGTTATGAACTGGGCTATCCCATGTTGTAACCTGGTAGTTACACATGGAGGACTTGTGTGCGTGTGGGTCATAACTTCACACGGCTGAACCAGAATTTTGATCTCGAGAGCTTAGGTGATACTAAACAGACTTTTGAAAGTTAAGTAGAACATAATCACACAGAGTCCAGATAAATGCATTTTCGGAATCACATTCCCTAAGAACCTATCATGCACGCAGCAAGCCATGTATATCCTAGCTTGCCGAGAACTTTCTTCATAACGCCCGGCCACCCGCACAGAGAGGTATGGAGAGAATAACCGTTTGCATCGTTGTCCATAAGCCACGTTGACGCCACCGTATCAAGACCCACTCTAATCCTTGGTCTTTTGAGTACCACGGAGCAGACCTGTCCTCCGCGCGGCAATAAGACCAGCCTTTTGACCCTGGACGGCGTACCGCGAGATGGTCGAGGCCTTACCAATATGCTGGTGGTTACCACCACCGTGAGGATGGTCGACGGGGTTCATGGCAACACCACGAGTCCTGGGCCAGCTGTTGCGCTTGGCAGCGAACTACGACTGTTAGCTGATGTAGCCAAAATAATTCTACAGAGAATGCATACCTTATGCTTAGCCCGCGAAGCCTTCATGAGAGGCTTGTCTGTTCGGCCACCACCAGCAACGATACCGACCATACCACGGCATGAGCTGGGGAGAACCTTCTTGGCACCAGATGGGAGCTTGACACGGGTCTTGCCCTCATCAGGGTTGTGGCCGATGACGGTAACGTAGTTACCGGAGGTACGACCAAGCGCACCACGGTCACCAGACTTGTCCTCAACGTTGGTCAAGACGGTACCTTCGGGGACGGAGTGGAGGGGCAGGATGTTGCCGATGGTAAGAGCGGCGTTCTTTCCGGCGTAGATGAACTTTTCCAATGTCAGTCCCTGTCATGTCCAATATTCGCGTGCTGTTGTCCCAACTAACCTGGCCAGTGTACATGCCCTCGTTTGCGATGAAGGTCTCAGTGTTGTGCTTGAACCGGTATGGCTAGAAAATTTGTGAGCTTTGCGTACTATAGAACGGCGGATGGAGTTTTCGTACGTTGCGGAAGGTGACCCTGGCAAGAGGAGCGCCTGTGGAATTTTGTCAGTTGTGCTTCAAAATTGCTACGGCCACAGCTGTGAACTTACCACGACCGGAATCGTGAACGATCTCCTTTACGACACCCCGGATGTATCCATTGCGCTCAGCCTGTGTTCCAATTAGCCCTCTGTTCCCTCAATCTCCAAGTTTGTGGCCATGCGGACGGCGGACGTACGTAGTCGAGCGTGCGGAACTGAGCCGGAGCCTTGTTGAGGCGGGTGTTGGCCGTGAAGATAGAGCCGCGACCCTTGCGCTGGTTGCGAATGACCCTACCCATGGCGACGGTTGTGTGTGGTGTAGGTTTGGCGATGGAGAGTTCGAAGTTGTGAAGTCAGCCGCCATTTTCGCAATCCACACACTCGCTTAACGCTGGGGCCACCTTTCAGGACTAGCGTGCCAAGGCCACTTTAGCGACTGATGAGATTTGGATGCAAATTGCACAAATCACAAACATCGCCGGGTTGACAATATGTCACTATTTCACTGAAAGGAACGATCCATCGATGCATGTAGTCAGTTGTTATGAGTTTTTTCATTCTGAAGATTCGGTTCCAAAGTTGCAATTGTTGTGCCTCCTGGTCCCTATTTGGCTTGGGCTGAAATTCTCATCAATAGTTTGGCTTAGTAATGAGATGGCATCCCTCTACACACACGTCATGAACAAGAGAAGCGATGACCCAAGGCGGGAAAGGAACACTGCAGCATCATTTATTGTGCCCAATTGTTGCTAAATCAATATGGCGGGCTTAGATGCTCACTGTAGAGCATTTCTTGGAGGCAATAACCTCTTCTTCAAACATGTGACTGGATGAATTTCAGAAATGCATTGTTCTGATTGCATAACACATTACAACATAATTAACGTACTGCACCACGCTTTTCACCAGTTATCAAAGGGCAGAACAACGTACTGATGAATGTACTCATTATTGCTATCGTCAAATGTCGTTACATACACATATCCGACCCAGAACCATGAAATTCCCACACACGATATGCGTCCTAGATATATACTTATGAGAACTCGCTACATAATGAATTCAAATGTCAATCGATTCACAAACAGACCAACCTCAAGTCGCAATCAATACAAAGTATCGTTCTTCTTGATGGTGTCCAGATTGCTAGCACCCGTCTGGCCGCCAGATGCATGGTGATGACCAGCAATAGCAGGATTGGCATCAGTTCCACCGACACCCTCGCCGAAGCGGCCAACATTCATTGGCAGCCCAGTATGAGGCTCAATGACTCTTTTATCCTGAGGAACCTCGCTGAGGGGCTGGGCACCATACTTGCCGTGCTCTTGTCTGTGGGTTTCATTAGCAAAGGGGTACGCCCATGCGTGGCATGGACTTACTGGTATCCGGAAATAGCATCGTGTTGGCCAATCGGGCCATCAACACCAACATGCTCACGCTTGCCTCCTTGTTGGAGTTCAATGTCATTCTGATGGGCCAGAGCTTCACGTGCTGGATGCCCCTTGGGTGGGTCCTTGTGTAGACGGTTCTTGCCCTTCCAGCGTGGAGACTCTTCATGGTCTGAGCTAGTTGACGCAGCAGCAGCAGCGCCGGCACCTAATGCTGCACCACCAGCTGCGTACTCCTTGGAGTGCCTTGGGTTGCTATCATGAGAGCGACGAACTTCTCCAGATTGGCGAGGCGACGATTCGCCAGAAGTCCTCTTCTCTTTCTTGGTTTTGTCGCGATGCAAAAAGCCGAGAATACCATGCTTCTTCTCAGGCTCAGCTTCCTTCTCTCGCTCTTTCTCAAGACGCTCGGCTTCCTTTTGTCTCTCCTTCTCAAGGCGATGAGCCTCCTTCTCTTCTTCCTTTTGGTGCTTGGCCTGGTCTTTCTCCAGCTTATGCTGCTCTTTGTCGTGCGCAGCAACAGCCTTGTCGTGCTTATGTTGCTCCTTGTCAAGTTTGTGCTGTTCCTTCTTCAAGCGCTCCTGATTCTCCTTTTCCAGTCTTGCTCTCTCACGATCAGCATCTTGGTGCTGTGAATAAGCATAAGCCCCGCCCGCTGCAGTAGCAACTCCTGCTGTACCAAGGGCTGCATTGCGTTTCGTATGATCCGCATCTTGAGGTTCCTGTGTAGAGTCATAGCGATTATGAGTTGTACCTGGGAGATTGCTTTGGCCGGCATTGTCAGATCCTGGTTGAGACTGAGACAGTGGTGCTTGCTGGGCAGAAGTTCCAAGTGGCTGATGTGAAGAATCAGGCTGCCTTGAGTTCGCATATGCTGCTCCACCTAAGGCTCCAGCACCCAAAGCAGCGCCACCAAGAGCAGCATTGCGGTGAGTGTTGTCCTTGGCATGAGCGTCAGGGGTTGATTGAGGGTGAGCGACATTGTGGCTTGTGGCGGGGTCATTATAGTCGTAATGGCCAGACGCTGGGACAGGACTAGGAGCATGTGCTCCGCTCAATGTAGGATCATAACGTTGATCAGCCATTGAGGCCCCAGGTTGAGTGCTACGATGATCGCCATAAGCCTTTGCGGCTTCATAAGCACCGTATCCAGCAGCTCCAGTGCCACCCACCACAGCGGCATCCCGGCCATAGTGGTGTTGGTTCTTCTGGTCTGCCTTTTCGTCGACCTTTGGGTCCAAGCGGTTTAGTGTGTCTGATTGGTGTGGCCCTGTCGTAGTGTGTCCTTTCTGCTTTGTAGGATCGGGTTTGACTCGTGGATCCAGGATATTAGCAATATTGCTATCATGTGGCCCGATAGTCTTGGTAGCAGGATCTTCTGCCGTAGGGCCGACATTGTGATGAACTTGCTTGCTGGGATCAGGTTGTACCCGAGGATCCACGATGTTAGCAGCATTGCTGGAATGAGGTCCAATCGTGTTGGAAGCAGGTCCAGTGTCAGTTTTGTTGTCACGATGAGCTGCGTATGCAAGCCCACCGACGCCGGCTGCGCCTGCGCCTGCAAGAGCAGCATCCTTGCCATGGTGGCCTTTTGCGTCTTCATCTTTCAGGCCCGAGCTCGTGGGAGAGGTGGTAGAGCCCGATTGATGGATCTGCGCTGATGTATCGGCTGGCACAGGACCAGGCGCTCCAGCAGTTCCGTAAAATGGTTTTCCTGAAGTCGTCAACGGTCCTTTGTAAGTGTCGAGGTTGGTAGAAGCTGGCTGGGTTTGAGGAGCAGGCTGTGAGGCAGATGTAATCGAGGATGATGAAGGCGCTGAAGCTTTGGAAGCGTCCTGTGGTAACGCCGAAGTTCCTGTACCTGGGGTATCGTCTCGTTTTAGCGAATGGTGAATACCTGCACCAGTAGCTGCTCCCGCACCAACTAACGCGGCATCGCGGCCATATTTGTGTTCTGAACCACTCTTTTGTACAGAAGGATCTTGTCCAACGCCAGATTGCTGACTGCTAGCCAAATTTTCGTGGCCGACGGTACCAGCGGAAGGAACACCAGATGTATTCGAGGTCGGCACCGCTTGCTGTGTAGGTGTTTCCACAGTCGACGTATTACCCATGACTCGAGGATCAAGAGCCGCGGAACTATATGGGCTCGGCTGAGTCTCATGGCCAGCACTTGGAGCTTCGTGCTTTCGAGAAGCAGCATAACCTAGGCCAGCAGCTCCTGCACCGATTCCTCCAGCGATAGCGGCATTTCGTCCAGTGTGATCTTCAGAAACGTCGGTCGACCGTGCTTTGGGCTCGTCAAGTGTTCCAGTATGTCGGAGCTCGTGAGACCCTGAATTCGCGGTGCCAACGGTCCTCGACCCGTCAAGGTCACTGTCTACTCTAGGATCTGCCTTGTTCAAAGCGTCACTGCTATGAGGTCCTGCAGTAGTGGTAGCCAACCCACCCACTACCGGTGCCACAGTTTGATCTTGGGCAGCAGGATGACCATGGTCAAGGACTGTGTTCGAGCCCGGCTCTGGTACCACATTGTCCCTATAATATAGGAATGTCTTTGACTCGTCTGGAGTGGGCGAAGGAAATTCGCCTGGAATATGAGGATGCGACGCTGTCCTATGATTTCCAGGTCGCCCGTCCCCGACCATACCA
The DNA here is from genome assembly GCA_000498155.1 of Shiraia sp. slf14. Classification (NCBI taxonomy): domain Eukaryota; kingdom Fungi; phylum Ascomycota; class Dothideomycetes; order Pleosporales; family Shiraiaceae; genus Shiraia; species Shiraia sp. slf14. Next base: position 286,632 of record AXZN01000010.1, read on the forward strand.
GTATGAGAGGTGTTACCCAGAGTGTTGCCTTGATTCTGAGAAGAAGAGTGGGCAGCAGCAGCTCTAGCTGCCGCAAGGGCTTCAGGGTTATGACCCTGTGTAGTTTGATTTGTGGTGCTGCCTACCGTAGATTGGTTGATAGAGGGGTCGTTCTTGTGTTCCTCGCGGTATATGGGAGCAGCCACACCAGCTACAGCAGCCAAACCTGCAGCTGCAGCAAGGCCCTCTCGGCCTTGACCATCATGTACACCAACTCCCTTCTCTTTGGTGCCAGGCTCACGAGCACTGGTGGCGGGGTGGTCTGTGGTATGCTTGGAAGAAACACCGCCTGCCAAAGGGAACGTGCGATTGGTATCGGCTGTGTAGCTATCCTGTCGGAAGTCCTTCTCGAAAGGCTGTTGGGTGGCAGTGCTCTGTGTTGTACTACTACCTGGAGCATTATTGAAACCAGCACTGGTTGTTGCTGCTTGGTCACGAGAAGTGGCACTGGGCACTGGGACATTGTCAGCCGCTTGGCCGAAATTTATATTGGAAAAAGAAAGCCACTACGTACGAGGAGCATTTTGGGAAGCAACGTTGGGCTGATTGGGAGTTTCTGCTGTCGTGTTTCCACCACCCACCACTTGGTTGTGATCAAGACTCTTCTCTGCGGGGTTATGTCGCGATGGCATTGCAGCGTGTTCTTGACCCATGCCGCCAAACCCAATTACACCACTCTTGATGCTTGCTTGGCTGAAGCCATCGTTGGCGTTACCTGAGGTCAGTGTGCTGGTACCTGGGCGTACACTATCGGAGGTTGTGCTATGGGTTCCAGAAGTACCTTGCGCAAGGCCGGACTCTCCCTTTCCAAGACCGCTCGCAGCGCCTGTTGTTGCTGGAGTTGTGGTAGACGTAGCGGTGGCTGGCTGTGAGGTATTCGTAGTAAGGTCTCCCTTCTGACCAGTCATTTCATCGTAGATTGGGTGGGTTTCGCTATGTATGAAGTTAGTTGCGGGGAGGTACCAAAAGGGAAAATGCTACCTTTGTGTGTGAGTTCCAGATTGGGTCGAGGTTGAAGCGGTGCCATGTGTTCCAGATTGAGCACCAGTGGAAGATGGTACAGGCGAATCGTGGGTAGCATCTTCGTTCTTCTTGTGACCGCCTCTGCATGCCATGTAAGTGGATAGTAGAGATGTAGGATTGGTAGCGCTTACAAGACGTTCTTGATTTTCTCCATGGTTGTTGTAGTATTAGAGTATTACACTGAGAAGCTTAATCAAGTTGGAGAACCACACAGTCGGATTAATTGAAACAGGACGTCAAGGCTGGTTAAATTGTGAAGGTGAAGCTGTAGAAAGCAAGGCAGCGGTGTCTTTGATGGTGGATAACATCATGGGCGTAGTGATTTGTACACAATGACGACATAACTTGGGGTAGGCACATGGAGCTAGAGAGCGGCTTCCAATTAGAGGTTCAGCAGACCCAAACAAGACTGCAACGAGCAAGTACCATTCCCTTTGCAGCACATGCATTTTGTTCAAACCTGATCAAGTGGATATTTTCCAATCGTTCGGTGCGAGATGGCTTGGGACAGGATCGCCATAATCCTGGTGTAGCATCAACGGGTGCAGATGGAGGGGAAGGGTCGCCAAGGGTTGCATCAGTCTACACCTCTCCACAGGGTTATTAGAATTACTGTAAGTGGTAATTCCCGAGAAACCAAACGAGACGTGTGTGTGTTCAGTGAGATGGTATTCTTGCACACGAATCAGATCATATCATGGGGTGAGCAGAATCCGAGTTTGGCCGTATGAGGTCATCCGGCGAAGACGCAGCACGTACCCCACATTCTTCCTCTTCATTTGGCTGACGTCACGTGACTGGTAGTGCACGCTGCTGCTCGCAGACAAGGCAATCGGGCCAACTACGGGCGTGCGAGTCAACTCTGAACAACGTTCACTGTGGAGATTTTGACAGAGTTAGCTGCAGCAGGGAGTGTCTTGGAAGTCTTGGCCCTGGGGGTGGGAGAAGGGAAGAGGCATTGGTGAGGCGGCTCAAGCTTCAAGAAACAGAATCTGCCCTGGCTGGCCTGGGCTGGCTATCTACTAGGTATCTACTAGGTATCTACCTACTTTCCAACCCTCCGACGCCATGGCAAGTTAGCCATCCGACAACCAACAAATCGTCGTCATTTCACTGCCGCGGGACTTGCGCGATTTTCTCAGTGGCGACATGGCTTGCAGGGACGCCCCCCACGGCTCTTTGCTGCAACGAGCTCTAGTCGGCCGGCCTGGATTCTCCACTGCAAGTCCTGGTCGGACCATCTCACCACTTGGGCTCTCGTATGCTCTCTCGCGCTCGTATGCGCGTCTTGCGCTGCCCTTCCAGAAGTTTTCTCTGCATGTCCGGGGCGTGGACCTGGTCGGCGCTTCGCTCAACTGGCCTTGGTGTCGTCGGCCCAGCATAGCAGCGAGCAACGGCTGTTCGCGTCGAGGCCTCAGCAAGTTGGCACGCAAGCTTTGCCTTCTCCGCGTTTTATTCTAGTGCTGCGTGATGCCTGCACCGTTTCAGCCGCCCATTTCCCTCCCCAGTTCCCCAACCTGTCGTCGGCCAACTGAGCGAGCCTGTCGTCGCTGGTCCGCTTTTCTCTCCCCCCAACGTTGAGCCCAGCACCACGCAGAGTTAGCTTCGCTCCCACGGCCCACCCAAGCCCGTCCATCCGACAGCCTCACCCATCGACATCATACACCCGACATTTGACCCGCCGCGCCGTCTTCTGCTTCCCCACACCCTTCTGTTCCTCCAACATTCCTTTTGCATCTTAGCCCTCCTAGCTCTCTTCTCTCCTTCACCTCCACACGCTCTCGTCACCAATTCCCTCCTCCACCACCACTCTACCACCACCCAGAGACTGACTATGCCCGGCCAATTACGCACCAGACTTCGCCGGGCTTTGACCGGCGCCGAGGGCAATGGTCCTCTCCGCAGAATCAAGACTGGCAAGAGCTCAAAATGCCCAGATCCTGACGACGATTTCTACAAGCCCGGCGAAAAGATGCCTCCTCTCAAGTACCGGAGAGCTGTCGATCCAGAGCACAAAAAAGCCCTCGAGGCCTTCAGCTTCAAGACCGCATGGCGCCGCCGCAGCCACCAGAGTCTATATTCGCCCATGGGCAGCCGCATGCCCAGTCGACGCAGCAGTTTCAGGAGCAGACGGAGTCGCAGTCGCAGTATGGCCAGGAGCCGCAGGTCCAGTTTCTCAGCCTCCAGTGACTACGACGCCGAAGAGTGGGTCGACAGCGGCATTGGCGCAAGCATTGCCGGCGATGATCGGCCAGCAAATATCAAGGAAGCCAGCGATGACGAGGGCGACGTCCTGAATGGTGTGTATTCTTGATCTTGTTGTCTCATGTGTCTCGGGACTAATCTCGCCCAGTCGGACTTTCACGTAATCCCACAGAGGACCCTCGCGACGCAAAGTGGAAACAGCCTTCTCACCGCCGCTCCAGCTCGACACAGCTTGCCTCCACTCGGCCAGGCACTGCATCCGACCACACTCGCCGAGCATCACAACCATTCTCACCAGAAGACCTCGAGCTTGCCCTGCAGAAATCCAGTCTCGAAATCACCAAAGAGGAGTCGGATAAGAGTAGTGCTGGTTCACCCTACGACGATTTTGACGACCCTGATCTTTTCTTACGACCTCGCGGCGGTTCCATCTACGTGCCCTATGACGGCCAGGGCACACCGCCAAAACTCCCCTTTTGGGGTTCGGCCAACCCCGATAATGAAGACCATTCATCTGCCGCATTTTCTCGCCAAGCATCAGTATTCCTTGTAAATTCAGGATCATGTACCCCGAAATATGAGAGGCGCCAGTCAGTTTTTGTTTCCATGTCACGCCGACAATCCGTCTTCGTTGCGAATGACGATGTGGACCCACCACGTAGCACCGCGATCTTCGCAGCCGACGATAGTCAAGAAACAACACGCGCTGGATCTGTTTTTGTCCCTACAGGAGCGCAATGCGAGTGCCCTCCTGCCAACCCAGAGCAACCGAAGAGGAAACCACAGCCGACGTGTCCTAGCGACGCCATTGCGGCTATCCTCGCCCGATCAGACATCAAGTAATGCCTCATCACACCCCCTTAACTTTCGATTCACCCTGTCAATAATTGTAGCATTGGATTTGTACATGGATAGTGTAGCATCACACTGGCGTTTTTGATATTCTGATGTAAGAGCCCTCTGACGGCTCCATCTCATTACGGCGTTACATTATATATACTCCACGGTTCGCAGATTGCATTGGGAGGCTTTATCTGATAGATCCGCATCGCATTTTCCCCTATTCTTATCTTTGATCTCTCCAGCATATCACTCAAAAAGTCAGGTGTAACTTTGGGGGTAATTCATCATTGCCGTCTGGGCTTGTTGTCGAAACTTACGTCACCTGTCTTACTCCCCCCCGGAACAATGTATCCTACTTCTTCCGTATTTGCGTACGAATGTAAATGCATGGCGTGATAAACGTACCCTTCCGATACAGAGCTTTTCCAGTCTCCAATCCCGTCCGGCGCATCGCATTGCATGACATCGCATCGCATCCCATGCAATAGGCATCACTACATGACATGAGCCTTTGCAAACCACATCAACCCGACACCACACGACACGAACCACGCCGATCCCCAACCATACACCCATCCACCTTATTTCCGCCCAGCCCAGCCCTGCACAACAACAAACTCCACCCGAGAAAACCACCGCCGTGAGTATGAGCATGAGTATGTATTACCAATACGCAAAACCCATCTCCGCACTTACCCTCTGTCTTTCCCTTAACTCCCCGACCTCCCCTATCATATCCTTACCTTCTGTGAATGAAAATCAAGCAAAAGCGCGAATCGCACTCTTCCACGACACACAAATGCACAAGGCCCATCCCTCCCATGAAAAACTCAAAAACTGCACTTGCACTTTCTCACGTAGAAGCGGAGGTGGAAGCGGAGTCGGAAGTTTGCACACACTCCCACTCTCACACTCCACATTTCATCTCATGCCTCGCGTTATTTCCGCCGTACCAGCACAAGCCTACCTTGTAGAATCTTGCACAGTGCACTCGCACTCCCACATGCACACTTCGCACTCGCTCCGCCATCCCACGTCATTATCCCAACCTCTCTCGTAATCGCACGCACGGCCATAAGGCCGCAACTGCAAAACTGCCGAATTGAGCATCCAACCATCCTTTCCCTGAATCCTTGAACAAAAACAGGCGAAAGCGCGAAGCGAACTGTTTTGGCGGGTTTGCGTGCGTGAGGTGGGAAAGCGGGGAAGGCCGGAGCGGATTGCCTAATTGGTGGTTGTTCGCGCGGAAGGGTTGGCGGAGGCTGGGCCGCGGGCTTGGGGGGTGGAAGGGGAGGCATGGCGTTACGAGAGGAGGGCTTGGGGGGGAGGGGTGATTGGGTGGAGGGGGAGGGGGGGGGTGTGATGTTTTGCTTGGGGGGTGATGGGAAGGGTTTTTCTCTTTCTGAGGGGTTGTTCTTGGTTGGTTAGTGGGTGGGTTTGAGGGGGAGCGATTTGATAAGAAGGATGGTGTCGGTGTGTGTCTTGAGGTTGCGTTTTTTGGTACGCTATACGAGCGGGCGCTTGGGTGGAGGTGGGTTTTGGCGCTTCGTTGGTGGTTGTTTGCTTCGTCGTCGCTCGACTAGTTTTTGGTACTATCGCAGCGAGGAATCTCCGATATGAGGTAGAATCCAGCGATGGATGGACGTATGGTTGATTCGATGGAAGACAAAGTTGTGTCTCGAAGGATTATGCTTTTTGTCTGCGGTGATCATATGCAGGTGCTCTTGCGCCAGAACGGGGCTTGCTGCGAAAGTCGTCAATTAACTTCTGTCACTTCCAAGTTGGGACGCTGTTCAAACTCACGGATCATTGATGGCGACCAGCTCTTGAAGTACAAACCCATGAGACATCGACTTACGCTAATTCTCCAACTGTGTGGAGTAAGACATGTTTACCTTTCTCGGGTATAGTTGGTGCTCTCTGTCGATTCCCGCTTCCAAATAAAGACGACGATCAACTCGCTATCTTGACTTCATGCTAGCGACCAGGTCAACCACAATCTGGCGTGTGCGCAAGCCACTAGTTTGCTGAACTCAGACATCATCAAAGTCTGAGCTGACTACTTAGACGTAACCCGACTTCCACTTCTTTCTCATTGCATGATTTCTCTTTGCTACCTTCTTGCTTTTTCCTCTGCTCTGAAGGCGACGGGCCAGCACCAATCGATCACGCAGTAGAGCATCGGATATGTCTTAGTAAAGTTTCTAAAATCGATCAGATGGAGAGCAGCGATACGTAAGAGTTTCAGACTGTGCGCGTACAGATGTGAGATTTACTAAATTCCTTTTGCAGAAAACAGCTACAGCGGAAACTTGAGGTGCGCAAGAGATGAGAAGACAGTGGGACATGAAAAGAGAAGTGAGAAGAACCTACGGAAAATTCGCTCCCCGTCCAGGTTCCCGATCTCAACCTCTTCGATTCAACACTTGCAATTCCGGTGATAGTCCAGTCGCGAACAATCCCTTTGAAAGAAAATCCCCTTCGACAAACTCTTTTCCTGACTGCGAAGCTGCATATCGGTACGAACAGTTCGTTTTCTGAAACAGGATCTCCTTTCTGCTCCACTCTCTAGACGCGTTCTTAGCGTTGCTACCTCGAATGATCTGGACCGTTTTTAGCATCCGTATTCGACTACTGCTGGCGTTGAGGTTCAAGACGAAGCGAGCAGTACGCCACAGCCGCATCGGAGAAATGTAAGCGTGGCATGCACCACTTGTTATTCGAGGCTCAACGGATTATCAACCCCGGCCAACCATGGTTCTGGCAGGTGAGGAAGTTCCGTTGAAGACGTAAGGTCTCGCTTATCTTAATTTGCCAAGCAGAGTAGAACATGAATGAGGTATGATGAACAACGCAGGGCATTACAGCGCAGGACCCTAAGCATGAGCCAGTCGTGTTTTCCGATTCTCCGCTCTATTTCCCTCTCCTCGAGGAGAAATGACGTGTCCATACCGCGAGGTTTTCGAGTGACCACTGTCCGGAGTTGCAACCGGTGAACACGGACGTGACTTCGGTCGTACTACCATACTCGTATCCTGTGGGTTCGTTGAAGGTTGTTGGTCGCTGCGCTCATGTCCGCCACCAGATTTCGAACATCTGGCTATCAACCATGATTCCTTTTTTCAAGGTTGATCGTTCGACCTCGCTTATGAAAGGCAAATACTCGTATGTTTACTTCGTATACATGACTCGATCGGAACGTCGGCCGAGTTGATCGCATGCCGATAAACTTCGGCATGTAGATAACAATTAAGTGGTGGGCAGCCAATGCTACATACTTCAACATTGTTTTGCTGGAAAATGGGTGCAGATTTTGGACACGCACTTGGGCGCCTGGGAAATATGTGAGGTACTGCAAGCATTTGCACAATCAATCAAAAGTCCGACGGTGGTTTGGAGCCTCTGTTTCTCGATGTGGATTGGTTCATCGACGTTTTAAAAGAGACTAGTCTATGCAAACTGTCATCTTAGTGGAGGCCGTGAGGTACAAGCAACAGCCTGCAAATTGACCAAGGCTTTGCTCTTGCCCTTGTCTCACAAGAGAACCACTGGGGTCAGGGCTATCAGTGGCTCGATCTCGGACCTAAGACCCTCAAGCGCTGGTTGGAGATGTGCGATGCGCCAAGATCATTGTGTGTGAGGCAACTTTCAGAGTGGGAAGACCTGCAGTGATGATTCGGACCTTCCATGGTGAATTGATTCCAAAAGACTCCGATGTGGCAGCACAAATTTAATGGCCTCTGACCATCGTAGTAGGAAGCATGATGAAAGGCGATACATCCATTTGTGGTCAAGCGATCCAGCATGAATTTTCTGAAGACGCCATCATGTTTGATCATGCGCTTTCGATTTATTTTTTCGAGAGGGTCATACTGGTACCTGAGACTTGTTTCGTAGCTGAAGTCAGCTCAGCGGCTAGCAAAAAAACAAAACAAGCAATAGATTCCCATTCCAAGACATTTAATGCCTGTATTGAATCGTCTGAGAACTCTGAGCGCGACGCCTCGTGGTCCACCACAAATCACGCACTCTTCCTTCACTTGATATCACCAAGGTCGATCAGTTCATGGTGTGTAGCACATTGACTTTGAAGATCAGGCTTGCTGCCAGTACATCGGCAAGGCAAATCGAGATGACGTATGAAAAAGTTGTTGAGCTATTCGACGGAATGTTCTAACGTTTGGTCTGCCTACAACACAGGCTGGCCAGATGCTTTTGTCACCCTGAGCAGCGGCGACATGCGAACATCAGCGTAAACATTTGCTATTGGGTTCGCATACGCAATGGTCACATGCTGCTCCGTTCACATTTACGCCGCCGCTGTCAGTACTCTGTAGGTGTACGGTACCTGCTTCAATGCGTTAATTACATTTCTCGGTTGGACGGGACCGCACACTTGCACCAATCTGGGGCCGGCCTTCACCGAACTTCCCCCAATGCTGCTACTGTGGGGTGCACAGGCTAACGGTGTATACCGGTTGTACTTGTGTCGTAGAAGATACATTAGCTGGCGGCGGGTGATGCGCGCACACGGTTCGCATTTCGCCCTTGCGCCTGGTACTTCCACCGACGAGCCGGGGCTTTCCAGCGCGAGATGCATCTCGAGATTGATGGTCGAATATCCTTGCTGATTCTGGAGTCTGCGTAGCTTCCCTTTCAGAGTGCAAAGAGTGATGTTGGAGTCTCAAGATAGGTATGATTAACCAAGATCTCCAGAGTGCTTAAGCGGTCGTCGTCATGGTCAGGTTCAGTCATGGACCCTCGAATTCGCACGAGGTCCTAGAATGGTGTGGCAGCTGTCACTATTCCCACGCTCTCCCATGCACTAATGGAATGCACCTTTAACCGAGATGCTCAAAACTTCCACTCTTCGCTGCAGTATATTCTGTCACTTTGCCACTACTGTCAGGGAAGATACGATTTCATGACTTCGAGCCGCGCAAGTGTTGAGAAAATACCCCTGCATGAACCTGCAGTACGCGAATTTGACGCGCCAGGATAGAGAAGCAGGACCCCTAGCGATGCGGTTGCTGGACGGACGACAGATGGAAGTGCCATGTAGGACCTTTGGGGAATTTCGCGCCATCCACTTGGGCTTCTACCAACCCGTTCAGGCAAACGTTGGTAAGCATCATGACATGATCATGTTGACATATCATCCATCGGCCCTGTAGGTATGCGATGAACGAAGACAGACAGGATCCACCCCATGATTACTACCATGAAATTGAAATCAACCACGAGCTGCTACCATCCGCATCGATTTGCTTACGCCTGCAGGATCTCACTCCACTGACCGAGGATACATAGCTCACGTATCCAGGTCACATTGATGCCTCTGATCCAGTTTGGCGTGAGTCCAACCAGTTTGGCGTTAGAACGGTGTTACAAAGGTCCATAACATATGTAGGTACTTCGCCGGTAGGTCATGAAGTGCTGTTGCTAACATCGGTCAAATCCTGCCGCGGCACTAATGCACGTCATTTCGTGGGACATGAAGCTAGACTGTCTCCGGCTTGTTCATGGACTACAGTTACACACACAAATCAATAACACTTTTCCATCTTGGTGGGTGCTTACTGGCGGTACTTTTTCCGCCTCGTTGAGAATCGTCTTTGCGTATGATGAAACATGTGAACCAAATCTACTTGCAGTGTCGACGGATACCTGCACAATCTAGATCGGCGCTTGGAGATCGGCACGTTTCGCTTAGGCTTCGGGCAGATCATAACATTGAAGCTTCAGTATACTCCGTATACATTAGTTTTTTGGTGCTCTGGATGCGCACAAAGTGTTAGCTGGTTGTCAACAGCCTTGGCTATCCTGGAGGGTCTGGACTCTTTGACAACCCTTTGGCACTCTTGACTTCATCGTCGTTTCGTTGAAGGACCGTGAGAAGTGAACCAGCAGTTGCCGTCTTCAGGCTCTGCATCCCACAACCCGGGCTAGATACAGGCCAATGACAGAGTCCGCGGTAGGTGGCTTGTCCAGGCCGGAGAATTTTGCTGACCCTGGTCCATATATACATGCTGTGTAACTGAGCGAGTCTGTTAGCGGTATTTCCGGAAAGCAAACAGTAATGGCAACCCATCAACTTTGGTCTAGGTTTGAGCTAGACTGAGTGCCGTAGGATCCGAAATGCATTGAGATTCAAGTTCAAAGGTTCCCCGTGTCGTCGTCAAACCTATGGGCTAAAGCCTTTATTGAGCATCGAGGCGATAGAGGCTGATTCAACAGAAGGCTGAGGTCTCTAGACGAGGCTCTCGATCGAGCTCTAGTCTTGCATGAGTCAGTGTCGTTATATGTATAGAGGCCAAAGCCAGAAAGACACGTCCAAAAATGGATAGGTGAAGAACTTGTACCACATTCTTGGCAGCCGTTTTGCCCAGAGGCTAAACCGTCTCAGTTAGAGGGATGATATAATGGACATTCCTTGAGCGAGTGGAGAGCATGTGTAGGCTATCGGAAGAGCGTTTCGTACGACGACGGTAGAGAGAACACACCTCTGCAGGTCCACGGAGCGCCGATTCAGGTTCCTGCTCGCAAATCCTTTGGCGCATACACGCATGGCGTAATTCGAGACGAGCTGACTATGTGGCTGTAGGCTTGTTTCCAACGTAGGGCCCCAACGTTACAGTGTCCGGCAGCCCAGTGAACTGGAAAGTCAGACACCCTTCTTGTGTATTTTTTGAGATCGAGGTACAACAAGCCGTTGCTGTGCTTCTGCCTTCAAAAGTCGGCCGACTGCCGTGTCCGAGTCTATCGTTTCTGACTTTTCTGCTTCTGTTCAAGAAAAGTTCCTGGACTTAGGGTTGTGTCTCCCTTGCAGACGTCGCACAATACCGATCATTGTTCGTTCCTCTCTCACGAACCGCCTGGATGGTCAAAGGCAGAACTACACGCCATTCCATCGCCCTGCCTCATCGCGTTCGCGACGCCTCCACACTGTATTAGGTTCCACAGCTCTTTAGTGCAGAAGACGTTGTGCTTCGTCGCCACTGCCGATTATCTACGCGATCTTTGACGCTCGTGATAAGAACCGGCCTTTCTTCCCCTTTGCCCGGTAGCTAAGACCACGAATACCTGTCACTATTACGCAGCCCAACCACGGTGAGTATATTGCCCTGGCGTTTGCCCTTACCCAGCTCATGCTTGCCCCCAAAGTACGATGCTGATCCCTAGATGTAGACAGTATTCATCAAAGCGAATCAATATGTGGAGCTCCAGGCCTACACCATACAGCCGAAGCCGTGATGAGGCCAGTGAAGGCCTCGAGATATCACCATATCTACGAGCTTCATCCGCTCTCTTGTCGCCACCATCATCATACAACCTGGATGGCCGTAGGAATTCGACAGCTTCGACATTGTCTTCTCTTGGTCCTACGACGCCAATATGCGGAAGGAGCCCCTTTTCTGATCACAATCTCATCAACGTTACTGGAGTCGACATGTGCCACAGCCAATCCATGGGATCTCTCGCTTTGGACAATTCAATGAAGCCTCCCATGCATGATGACAGCTTTTACGATGACTGGTCCGTCGTCCCCCACTCGATGGGTCTCGAGCATGGAATGCCAATCAGGATGCACGAAAGCTACGCTCCCAACACAAACATGCTACAACCAATGATGAATCCTTATGCAGCACTGGAGGTCCCAACCACGTCCTCGGATAGTACATGCTGGAGTTCATTCTCGCCAAGTCCATATTCCAGTTTCAGTAGCCAGGTACCCAATGGACCAACTAATGTTGACTGCAATGGGCTCCCAAATTCGGAGTGGGGCCTGCAAATGCAACAAGCGCACATGATGGCCGAGAGGACCATGGTTCCGTCTGAGGCGATGCTTGGGGGCGAGTTCATACAAGTTGACACAAACCAAGACACCGACATGAGCTCCTATGACGATGCTGATGTTCAGCTTCCCCCTTCGCCACAGGATGTTGTCTTCAAGCAAGAGCCCGACTCATCTGAAGATGAAAGGAGGGTCAAGAGGTCGATATTTGTTTCACCAACAGGTGGGAAGACTGTGAAGAGGGAGCAGCACCACGCAGGTATCTCAAAAAAGAAGTCACGGAAGTCGCGATCAAAAGCGATTAACCGCCTTCACGATGGCCGCTATGAGATTTGGATGGACGATGATGTTGAACAGATCCCGGGCACAAAGAAGTGGCGGAGAACGGGTGGAGCCCCTGACAAACCCCAGATTTGTCAAATGCTCAATGCTGATGGCACACCATGTAATCGGCCTTTCAAACGACAAGAACATTTGCATCGTCATGAGAAGACTCATTCTGGCCGGAAAGACTTCTCTTGCCAAATGTGTAACAAGAAGTTCAACAGGAACGACAACTGCTGGGAACATTACTGGACTCATGTGCTTCGCCCTGGCAAGAAGAACGGTCGCAACGACAAGTGCAGTCTTCGCCGGGTTCTGACCTACATCACTGACCCAAAGCACATTGAGAAGCTCCAGAACAAGTGGAGGAAAGAGGTCGGCTGTGAGTACGACCCCGAAGACGAGACACTGGACGAGATAGAGGAAGATGCGGCGGCGTCATCCATCAAGGAAGAGGGCCGCGATGCTTCCATGTCCAAACAAAGTAAGATACGGTGCCACCTTTAGGTGATCAAAAGTGGATATGCCACATTCTATTCATACGTTTCTTGCTTGCGTTCAAGGGCTGCCATGTACAGAACGCGCATTTCGGTTTGTCTGATGGAGTTTGGTGGAGTTTTTTGCTTATGGGTTTTGCATCATGTCTCGGCATTCTACCAGCATTCTGCATTTTGTTTCCTTGTAATCTAGTTCTTTCGCCTGTAAGTCTTAATGTATGAAGTAATGACACCTCAGTTGATGACTGCACCATCCACTTACTTGCAGGTGACTACATGAACTGTGGCCTCATGATCGACCAACCAGCTTTGGTTGATCAAGCCTCGCATCGAGATCACCGCCGCAGTGGAATGAGATGAAAGGCATGAGACGTGCGTTGAGGTGCAGCAGACGCAAAGGCATTTGTGCAACACGACGTGTGAGGTGAAGTGAGGTTGGGGGCCAGGGTTACATCGGTTCTGGATTGGCTAGTCCTTATTCGCCCTGGTTCTGACATGGTGCATGGATTGCAAGTACCATCCGACCACCGAGTTATGTGGCTTAAGATCGCTGGAAAGCCCCCTCCAAACAAGAATATTTCAGCCACTTCCATTTGTACTGGACAGAACGTGCCATTCATTAATTATTCGTGTTTGATTTAAATATATCGAAATGGGCGCACACGCCCGCTTCACCCATGTAACTCTATAGCACCTAGGTACCCAACGCCAGTGGCAGGATGTACACATAGCCGCCAAACCATTCAACTATCCCAACGACCCAGCTCCACGCTGCCGGTTTCTGCTGATATTATGGAGGGTGAATGTTTCGCGCCCACCAATCAGCATTGACATTTACAATCTTGTCTAGCACATCTCACGCATGTTGTGCGATGTACGAGTTATTGCCTTCCCCAGATCAGAATACTACCTACTGCACCTCCTTCACGGTGGTACCAGTCTGCACACCTTCGGTATTGGTTTTGTGCCCAGAAAGCTCTTGGTGGCCGCTGGACGTCTCGCTGCGGTCTTCTACATCAGCTGCGGTAGCGTTCTGCTTCCTCTCTTTCCAAGCCATGACCAAGAAACCAACGATGACTACTAGCCAATACAAGTTGTATGCTACCACCCCATAATGTCAGTTTATGTCTAAAGTGGGTATTGCGTCATGATACATACAAATCACCGAGCCGTAAGTGGCGCTGTTCTGCCAACCAAACAAGGAGTTGAAGATGCCCCATCCACCATCGCCGTTCTCACCAGGCGAGCAGCACTGTGCGACAAGTCAGCAACACAGTGATATGATTGAACTTGTTATGACTTACGTTGACATGCCACACACTCTTGCGGATATCATAAGAACCAGGGCCTGCACCAGATTCGGCAGCGCCTTCGCCGGCAAGGCGAACCCATGCATCTTGCTCAAGACTCCACACACCTTTGGAAAACAGACCTGCAGCAACCAAGTAAAGGAAGCAAGTAGACACGACCAAGAAAATCTGCAACGAGCTCTTGTTACCTCCCTTGTAGATGAAGTAACCAACAAGAGCGCCCGCAGCAAGACCGCAGATGACTGCAAGAGGGAATGAAGTAGCTGGAAGGCCGAGACCCACACCCGCAATGAACCTGTACTTTCCATCAACTTGAATCCAACTAGCCAATATGAGATTCAACTTACAGGACCATTTCGATGCCTTCTCTGAGAACGGTGATGAATGGCAGAATGAACATGGCATACTTCTCACTCCACATCTTGAGCTTTCCCTTGACAGGCAGAGGCGCGTTCTTATGCTCCATGACCTTTGAAATCTTGACGCGCCACTTGTCTTGGAGCTTGCTGACACGCAGTAATGCAGCACCCATCAATGTAATGATGACGCTGGCAACTAGACCGAAAACACCCTCCCAGATGTTCTCAGCGGCTTCGAAAGAATTCTTACCCGCCGTGTCTAAGCAAAGATATGGTCAGGGCAGGGTTCGCATCTACCTAAGCAAAGGATCCTACTTACAGAATGTCCCGATCACACCAGCACAGATGATGAGACATATGAGCAGGCCTGCAGCAACACCAGCCCAGACCTGTCGCACAAGTCTCTTGTGAAGAACAGCATCATGCTCAGGGCCGAGAGTCTGCTTGAGAAAGGCGAGCAGTACCGAGACGATGATGCTAGTCTCGAGGCACTCACGGAAACAGATGAAGAAGACGGGCACAGCAAAGACGTTCTGCGGCATGGTGTCAAGAGTGAAAAGACTTGTGAATTACCAATGCAGGCTTGGAGAGGCCCTTGATCTGATAAAGCAAAAGGAGGAACTAATTACATGAAATGGAAGATCTAATCAGATGAGGAGGGGCCACAAGTGAAGGCTCTGCCTCGTGTTTTGGGGGCGCTAACCAGGACGCCGAATTTCGGGGTGCATCTCTTCCTTGCACTTAGATTGCAAACGACCACGGGAACAAGCCTGGTGGGATGATCGCGACTCCCAAATGGTTTCATAAGCCGTCTTCAGATGGAAAATATGCATAAAGTTTGACAGGCTGTGGGGTCTTACGAGCGCGATATACAACGTTCGCTACCGCATTGGCGGTGCAGTCACACTCGGCCAGCAGACAGCGTGGTGAGTGACAACGCACTTGCATTTGCCCAGAGAAAAAATTGTATATTGGCCGGGTCAAGCACTGTTCTCACACGATGAAGCACGACCCTGGGCGTGGCAGGTAGTGGAACTCCCGTCGGCCAAGCAAGCCAAATGGGTTCAAGACTTTATCGCGCAGCGTTAGCCCGGGCTTAGTGTTTCGCTTACTCGGCGCCGATGAAGGCCTCGATTATCAGATGGTCTGATAAACCGGTTCTACCGTCATTCGACAACAAATCAAATCCTCGTATCCGTCAACAACTGCCACTTACAGGGCGTCCTAGCAAGAAAACTCTGATGCATGAAGCCTCCATGTCTACACCTTCCCGCTTTAACGTTTGCAGCCCGCCCCGCCCCGCTTCTGGTTGGCCATGACTGGGAACTACCATCTAAAACACGGGAGCTCAAAAACCCTGGATCGCATGGGCGGGTCTAGGGAAACTGTCAGACCCTTATCTGATCCCCCGCTGTCGGAATTTGATCTTATCTTTTTCATCAGTTGGTCCCTCGGCGTCTCTTGCTGGGCTGTTGTGCGAGAGTTGCAGGCCAAACTTACCACAGCATAACTACTTCGCGAGTGCGCGCTCCTCAGTTGAGTCATCAAGATGGCGCTCTCACTTTCCAGCTTTCTCGTTGCAATACCTCTCCTGGCCTCAGTCGCAAGCTCTGCCACCGTCAAGTATGACTTCGACATAGGTTGGACATATGCGAACCCCGATGGCCAGTTTAGACGTCCTGTGCATGGCATCAACGGCCAATGGCCCATCCCATCCATAATCGCGAACAAGGGAGACCAAGTCATCGTTAATGTAAAGAACTCTCTTGGTAACGAGAGTACCTCGTTGCATTTTCACGGTCTGTACCAGAATGGGACAAATCATATGGATGGCCCAGTAGCTGTCACTCAATGCTCTATCCCTCCTGGCAGTTCGTTCACTTACAACTTCACTGTAAGGTCTACAAGATTCTACTTGCCTCTAGTATACTAACAATTGCATAGGTCGACCAGCCAGGCACAGTATGAGGCCCAACCCTTTTTCAACTATGAGACAAAGTACTGACATGACCACTAAATAGTACTGGTATCACAGTCACGAACGAGGTCAATATCCTGATGGTCTACGTGGCCCACTAATCATTCATGACAAGGATGACCCTCACAAGAACCTTTATGATGACGAGTTCACACTCACCTTCTCTGATTGGTACCATCAGGATATGCAGACACTGCTCAAGAGCTTCATCAACATTGCAAATCCAACTGGTGCCGAACCTGTACCACAAGCTGCACTGATGAATGACCAACAGAACCTCACTGTCAAGGTTCAGCCTGGGAAAACTTACCTTTTCCGATTGATTAACATGGGAGCTTTTGCCGCTCAGTATGTTTGGTTTGAAGACCACACAATGTCCATCGTCGAGGTGGATGGCGTGTATACTGAGCCCAAGGAAGCAAACGTTATCTACATGACTGCAGCACAGCGATATAGCGTACTTGTCACCGCTAAGAATGACACCAGCTCCAACTTTGCCATTGTCGGAAGCATGGATGAGGTATGTTGATGTCGCTGTTAATATTGAAAAAGATACTGACAATGCCTAGGACCTCTTCGATGTGATTCCTGATGGACTCAACAGCAACGTCACTGGATGGCTAGTGTATGATGATGCTAAGCCCAAGCCTGCAGCAAAGTTGATTGATGATTACAACGAATTCGATGATTTCACTCTTGTTCCATACGACAAGGAAAAGCTCTTTGACAAGGTCGACCAATCCATCACACTCGACCTGAAGATGGATGTTCTCAGTGATGGCGCAAATTAGTAAGCCCCCTTTCCTCCACCAGTCATCAACACAACAGCCTCTCTAACCTGACTACCTAGCGCCTTCTTCAACGACGTAACCTACGTCAGCCCCAAGGTTCCCACACTCTATTCAGTCCTCTCCACCGGTGCCAATGCCACCAACCCAGCCATCTATGGCGTAAACTCGAACGCCTTCGTCCTGGGCACCAACCAAGTCGTCGAAATCATCCTCAACAACGACGACCCCGGAAAGCACCCCTTCCATCTCCACGGCCACGCCTTCCAACTTGTCACCCGTAGCGAAGAAAAAGCCGGCAACTACGACCCCGCCAATGTCACCGCCATGCCCGCTACCCCCATGAAGCGTGATACCGTTCTGGTAAACCCCCACGGCCACATCATCATGCGCTTCCGCTCTGACAACCCCGGTGTCTGGCTCTTCCATTGCCATATTGAATGGCACGTCGCCACCGGTCTCACCGCCACCATGATCGAACGCCCCCTCGACATCCAGGCTCAACTCAAGGACAAGATCCCCGCTGATCACTGGGACGTGTGCAAAGCTCGCAATGTCCCCACGCAGGGCAACGCCGCGGGTAATACCAAGGACCTGCTCGACATGACTGGTGCGAATGTTTCGCCGCCTGAGCTTCCCGCTGGATTCACAGCCCGCGGTATTGTCGCGCTGGTGTTTAGTTGCGTTGCGGCGTTTGTAGGCATGGCGGTTATTGCGTGGTATGGAATGCAGCCGATTAAGAGCAAGACGACGTAAATATCTGGAAGTGTGGATTTGTATGCATGTATGTATGTGAAAAGCTTTTTATGTTAATATTGAGAGGTGCGAAGGGATAGTATAAAGAAGAGAAGAGAGAGAAGATAAAATACCCAATGTTCATACGATTAAATTGCAAGGAGTGTACTTTCTTGATCAATGATTCACTGACTGGCGTGATTGATATATGGTTGAAACGAATTAACAAAATGTAGGGATTGAAATTGAATTGAATTTCCAAAGTTACACTCTCTATTTCCAAGAGTAACAGTCTAGGTATCGAACTGAACTAAAATTCCACGGCTACGAAGTAAAACGGCCTTCCAAAGAAAAACGGAAGCCTATTGTTTATAAATCTTTTGCCCGTCCTCACATCCCGTCCCACCTCATCCCATGCCATCCCTCATACACACATCCACCCTACAAAGCCATCAACCCCGCAAACCCAGCCGCAACACCCGCACCCACATACTGCACCACCCTCTCACTCGACGCCGCACCCGTACTCTTCGCGCCCGCACTATTCGTAGCACTAGGCTGCGCACTCCCACTCGGCGCGGCCGTCCCAAGAATAGCCTGGTTAACAAGCGCCTGAACCTTGGAGTTGTTTTCGTCGTAGTAGCTCTTAACGTCTGAAGGCAGGGCGCTGTACCACGCGGGGACGCTGGTGAAAGTCTCCAGGCCCTTGACTTCGGTGACGGCGCTGGGGATGCTGACGGAGGCGGTTTTGGCGAAAGCTACGAGCGCGGATTGCGCGGAGGCGGCGCGCGAGAGGGCGGAGGCGGGTGCGGAGGCGGTGGCCGAGGCGATGTTTGCTGTGACGTAGTTTTTGACGGAGGAGGCGAAGGATTGAGGCTGGTGGGTGGGAGTGGTGAGTTAGTGGTTTCTTGTGATGGATGGAAGGAAGGGTATGGGAAGGCGTACGTTGCCAAGTGCGTCTCCGAGATTCTTGGGGAGGGGGACGGTGAAGATGGCGAATTCTGCGCTGACGCTGGTGAGCGCTGCGGCGAAGAGGGCGAGGTTTTTGATTTGCATGGTGGTGAAGTGAAGGTTGTTCAGTGAATGTGGTGTTGAATGAGAACTGATTATAAGATGTATTGGTCGAGAAGAATAATCGTAGGTAGGAATTGCAAATGGACTATCCTCTACAAAGTGGGTGGAGGGATCCTCTCCTTATGAACGCAGGGTCCCAATGCCCCATGTCCATTCAGCTTGAAATACTATGTATGGTGCGTGCTGATACGCAATCAGCCACGCCCTCATTTCGCCAGAACGGGACAGCCCGCCCTAGGAAGCACTTCTTCCTTGCATCAGAATGGGTTTGACCAGTGTCGTCATGGGCAGAGCCACACAAAACGCGTGTCAAGGCATTTGATGTGCTTGACCCGCTCCCGTTACATGTTGAACCTCTCAGGATGGCCGCAGCATAGGTTGAACAAAGCAATCGTTTGACGGTTTGATCGACGGGTGTTTGAAGTGTGGAGCGTCATGCACGGCTGTTACTCGCATTTAGGAGCTGACGTTCAGGGGCTATACCAAGATAGGGAAAACCGATAGCGAGTCTTGTCTACTTTGAGATGTAGCGTCGCCTGGCAATGGCAATATCGCAATTCGCGTCCGATGGGGCTGAGTATGCTCACGGTGCATTGGTCATTGTTGAACAGGTGCTACTATCGTATTGATTGTTATTATTAGCTGCTTATTGCAGCGTAATCGAGGTGGCAAGGCCGATCGTAGGGTAGAATTCTGCTATCGCTATAAACACAACGCCGTGCCATGCCCGTGTTCTATCTTTTTTTCGCTATCCAATAACGCCGGTTTCATGCTCTTCTCCTCATCATGGTACGTCGTTAGTCTGTGGGACGAAACTTTTGTGCAACAAACACCGAGTAGATAATCGGCTTTTTTGAACTTGTTACACATGCTCGTATCTGGTAATGGAAAGCTTATTGTCGCTTTCCAATACGCTCCTCGTATGCTGCCCACGCTGCTGTCTTGTACCGTTCCGCCTCGGCTCTTCGATCTGATGCGCGAACGATGCCTCTTCCAACGATAATGATGTCGCAGCCTTGCTCGAAGATCAGCTTGTGAGGGGTGTTGTATTGCTGGCCGAGTCCATCTCCCAGCTTCTTGCCTTCTTGACCAGGGGGAGGCAATTGGCAGCCTGGTGTCATTGTGATGAAGTTGTCTTCAGGTTCCGTGTTCAAGCTCCGTTGAGCAATGAAGCCCATGACGAAGTCTCGATGTGTGCGGGCGATATCGACGGTTTTTTGTCGGTACTCTGGTGTCATGAGATGGCCTTCTGAGCTCATCTCAGCGAGTAGAAGCAGTGACCGCAGGAAAGGCGCCTCGCCCAGGCGCAAGAGCTCTGTGGCTGTGTCGAGGTTGAAGATGTCCTGGTTGAAGGTTTCAGGCTCTGGTCGAGGGGATATGCTCTCAGTTCGCATGGATATGCTGGTGGTCACGCTGACCACACTGTGCTTCCTGTCCAAGACTTTGGCATTGCTGAGGCGTCTCTCATCGTTGTCTACTTCAATGGGCGACTCGAGAGCAGACTCGTCGCGAATTTGCTCATCTTCGTCTTCATCAATGCCATTTGTGGTTTGCGAGTGGGGTGTGGCGGAAATTTCGGTATGGACTGCGGTGTTGTATTTGGCAATGGTAGCTTCGGCAGCTTTCTCGAGGGCAGTGACGATGGCAGGGCCGGGCAGGACGTGTGCGTTTGTGATTTCGGCCCAAAGCGCAATGCGATGAACGCCCGAAGTATATTGTTTCTGCACGGTTTCTGTAGCACAAGCAGTGGGTTAGGGAAGAGTGGACCAAAGAAGTAGCACAGGGCAGTGTGTGCAACGGGCAACGAGGGTCGACGTACCACCAATATCGGCGAATTTGCGGTCCTCAAAGATCAGAAAGTGCTTTCGGCGGGCGATGTCGCGCAGAGCCTGGGCGGTGCGCTCGGTCCAGTCGGTGACGATGTCGCAGTGCGTCTTGAGCAGGCAGATGGAGTCACCCACATCTTCGGCGAGTTGGATCAGATCGGCAGAGGTCTCGACATCAGCAGACAAGCATAGGTTGGAGCGCTTGATGGACATGAGCTGCAGCAAATAAGCCGCCAAGGGCCCGGTGGAGGGGAAACCTGCACGCGACCGGTAGCTGCTAGTGAGGGATCGATGCGAAGACATGGCGGCGAGACCAGCAGCGACAACAGGAGGGGGTTGAGAAGACAGGTCAGGCCAGGAGAGGAGCAGGTATAAGTAGGAGGAATCGCGATCAGGCAGAGCAGAGCAGAGCAGCGCAGAGCAGAGCAGCGCAACGCGGATGAGACTAGGCCGCAGGCGGTAGAGTCAGACGCGGGGCGGAAGAGGGTGGAGTGGGGGACTGGTTCGATGTCAGCGCACGATGGACCGTGTTTGGCAGTTCGTGGTGGTGAGTTTGTTTGGTTGGCGTTCGGCCGAGCCAGAGGAGGAAGATGGGAGACAGTGTTTGAGCGGTAGCGAGCGAAGGGGACGGCAAGAGATATAGCGAGCGAAAGCGAAAGAGAGGGTGATGGTTACATGAACCCTGGCAGCACCAAGACAGAGCAAAAAACGAAGGTTCCAACGCAGTCTGGGCTAATAGACGCGCGTGAGGCACAGAGGCACAATTTTGGTGGGCTTGCTACGCCGTGTGCCCCGTGCCCATTCACTCATTCAGCTGTCTATCCATCCCTATCCTTGTCCTTGTCCCTGTGCCTGTGCCTGGCGGGCCGCCGGTGTAAACGCAGATCCTCGCCCATCTCCTCTGCCTGTCCGAAAACCACCGCCGTTAGCTGCTGGCATGCGGGCCTCTTCTGCAGCCCGCCTGTCTACCGGCCGGTCGCAGTCGTCTTGGTCGTGACCACCGCAGCCTCTTCTGGTCGTGGCTCGCTTGTGACAGCTTGGCCTGCATCGCTCTGCCCGGTCCGACTCTCGCCTGGCCTACCACGTCAACTCACACCTTGCCTGACTGGCCTGCCTAACCTCTTTACCACCTCATGTTTTTTTCCCTACCTTTCCTAATCCTCGACGCAGCTGCGGTCCCTCTCCCTCCGAGGCCTATGAGCTGCCGGCCTCGATAAGCCTTTGCTCCCCCCAAGCTGCTCAGCCAAGCTCCACCACCCTGCTCTTTCACTCTCAGAGGCACAGTAATGCCGCCGCGACGCACGACGCAACTTGTGGATTCCACTTCATGCACCTATTTGCTCTCTCGCACATCCTCCCGATTCGCTGCTCTCCACCATATCGTACCATTCTGCGTGTGCCAATCCACTCTCCCTCCTCCACCACTTGACCATTCGCAAAACTAACCTCTCTGCATTGCCTCCCACTGGTCTGGGTGTCGCTAACCTATCACCTTGATTCTACCCACCGTTCCTCGGTCTCTCCGTATACCCGCACATGCGTCTATTCTTTGCTGTCGTCTGGCTTGCTTTGTCCGGTCCCAGCTTGATGGTTGAACGCCGAGCTGTGTCTTATCCCGACCACCGTTGCTTTTTCTTGTTCAATGTCGTGCTCCAACGGTTTTGCTTGATCAGGAAAAAAAACCAAGTCTTGACGGGAAAACAAACTATATCTCGTCGAGCTGTCTATTGAAAGAACCACTTTACAGTCTTTCTGTCTGACAATCTCTCTGTTTGACCTTTTCCCCGCCGTCTACGATGGCCCTGCTGCAGCTTGGAATAAATTGCTTCTTACATATTCGGTCCCGCAATATTTGTACATGTCATCAAATACTAGTCATTTCTGCGGCACTTGCAACTTGCACTTCTAAAACTTACATCCGAGTCGACGCGAATGCGATTTGAAACTCAAGTACGTGGGCAGGTTGCGAATTGTGCCCCCACGTCACTAAGTTGAGCAAATCCCCTTCCACGTTCATCACAATCACTATGGCAGATAGTAAAGTTTTCATGTGTACCTTCATTTCTACTTGCTATGCCATTCTCGCAATGTAAATGAAGTTGAAGAGGATTCATTTCACCATCCATGCGTTTGCAATTCAAACTCACCTCACTCGTCAGCATGTTCACAGATCACCTTCACTTCTTCTTCCCGCGCACCAGAGAACATAATCTACCCCGCTTTGCTATCCTTCTCAGCTCTTAACTCTTGCTTCCTTCCACCTCTCTTCCATTCTCATATTCTCATATCCTCATCTATACCTTCAATCAGCTCTCTACTGCGCCTCTAACAACACGTTCAACAGCACCTCAAGAACAAAATGCCTCCCAAAAAGGATGCCGCTGCAGGCGCTGACTCTTCTGCCCTCGTCAAGGGATTTGACAACAAAGAGGTTAAGCTTCTGGCTGCCGCTTTCCTGAGCTCCGTCGGACCAGACAAGGTAAGCGATGGCCTGTTTTGCAGCACTGTGCAAAGCGACCTATTTGTACCAGAAATGGACATGCTGACATGATCGTAGTTTGATTACGAGGTCATGTCAACTCTGACGGGCAACACAGCCGGCTCGCTCAAGAAGATGTGGCCTCCTGTTAAGAAGAAGGCTATGGAGTCAAACATTTCCTTTGCCAAATTTCTCGGTGCTTCAACCCTGGGCAATCCTAACGACAGCACTATCAATGCTCCCAAAACTGCCGCTGCGCCAAAGGCCAATGCAGGTCGCAAGCGCAAGACTGCCGAGCCTGATACAGATGCTGATAGTGAATCGAACGATGTTGATGTCAAACCAGCTGGCAAGAAGGGTAATGGCAAGACAGTCAACAATAAGAAGGCACCTGCCAAAGGACGTGGCCGCGCAAAGAAGGTGAAGGAGGAGCTTTCTGAAGAGGAAGAGGTGGCTGATGGCTCTGTCAAGTCTGCTGGCGATGCTGGTAAGTCAATTTCGTAAGACTTGGGAAAAAAATCAAGCAAACTAAGAAGCATGTAGACCAGGACAACGGCGAGGCCGAAGCTTGAACGCCGAATCTCTACGCGGTTGCAAGCAATTGGAGTCTGACTTTCTTCCAAAATGGCATGGCTTCATGGGGTTGTTGAGTGTAGAGTATTGGCGCCTTCTTGCCTCACTGCACTATTTCTTTACTCGTTTCTCTGCACAGACTCACATCGCATAACGGCGTTGTCTGTCTGTCGGCACGGAAACCTTTCAACTGGATTGTTATAATACCCAAATGGCTCAGGAGAAAAACGGGACTATTGATGATTGGTATCTTTTGTCTTAATTCAGACACGCTTTGAAGCATACATCATCTTCTCATCACATTGTGCAAATTGGCGCGTTTACTGTCCATGTGAAGTGATTTGCTGCGATGAGGCGTTCAACGCAGTATGCACACAGACTATGACTTTGTGTTATGCACTAATCATTCGGGAAAGATGGTATTCGATCTTATGTACATATTGATTGGTAAGTCATCTCGGCCTCCAAGTAAAAGAAACGCGAAGTCGCGTTCTCACATGATTGGATGCGGCTGAGGGAACATCCGACCCCGATGCCTTCCCGGAGTAATTCCGCGCTCTCAAAGCACTCTGACTAAACTGTACTCCATATGCCGTGGAGGGTCAATAGAACTTGCAAGAATTTAATCGCAATGCATTTCTTTCGTCTTTATATGTGTATGTTATGCTACAAGTAGGGCGTTGTCCAAGAAGCATGAGAGTCCCCCACAAGCTTTTGTCCCTCTCAGCATTTCTAAGCATTCAACGACCACAATTAGCATCAGCAGAGCCATTCTCGACTGACACAACATTCAATCCTCTAAAAGGAATCCAACAATTTCCAATTTCATCCTACACAAGTAACATGACACGACCGGCGCCTGTTATCGCACTCTCTCATGGAGGAGGTCCCATGCCATTACTTGGCGATCCAAGTCATCGCGAGATTACAAACTCGCTGAAAACTAAAGTACCCAAGATCCTCAAATTGAATACACCTGAGGCGCCAAAAGCAATCATTCTCGTCACAGCGCATTGGTCTACGAATGATGTCACGGTCAGCAGCGGCAGCAAACACGAAATGCTCTACGATTATTACGGATTCCCACCAGAGAGCTATGAAATTGTACACCACGCGCCTGGTAGCCCTGAAGTAGCCGATTTGGTGCAAAAGACATTGAAGGAATCTGGCATCAACTGCGAGAAAGACTCGGTGCGAGGTATGTGATCAGTGGCCAAGCCATTCAGATACAAGTCTGACATACTGATATAGGCTGGGACCATGGCACTTTTGTTCCCATGAAGCTCATTGAGCCTAATGCCAAAACTCCCATTGTCCAACTCTCAGTGCTCGCTTCCGAATCTCCCGCTAGAAGCTTTGCCATTGGTCGTGCCTTGTCTGTATTACGCTCACAGAACATTGCCATCATTGGTTCAGGCTTTGCAACCTTTCACAACCTGCGTCTCATGTTTTCCGGCGTATCGTCTTCACCAGATTTCAAGAAGCAAAACATTGATTGGAGCGATGCCGTTACCGATGCTGCTATGACAGGCGATGAAGCCCAGCGAGCGACCAAATTTGACGAGTGGAGGAAATGGCCAAATGCTTATACTATGCATCCAAGAGGCGGGGCTGAACATTTCTTGCCATTAATTGTATGTGCAGGAGCTGCCGGAAAATCAGAAGGAAAGAATTATTCAGACGATTTTCGGGGGCTGGATATGTGGAGTTATTACTGGGATGAAGAGTAAGATTCATTGTGGTTTTGCTGCAGGTGATGGGGTTTCAATTCCATCTCTCACACTGTGCCTCCAACATATACACGCGTTCTCACAACAGTCCACCATATTATACATTTTCCATTTCAACTTGCAGCAGCTTTGCTACGCTAATGCTATCGTTTTCGCTCTATTGTGACAACTATCGGTCATCCCGTTCACTTCACCCCTCACTGCAATTTCATCGCCACCTTCACCTTCACCTTGAGTCCGTTTGTCAGGCCTTGGCACACTAAAAAAAAGTCCTACTGACAAAACATTACCCGCGTTCTTTCTTTAGGCCCTCACAAAGTACACATACGATTTGTGTTGCTTTGGGCCGCCACAACAACACGCGATGGCGCAAGATACCAGCAACGAATGGAAAGCTATCAATCACTCTCTGAAACAACAAAATAACGAAAGCGATCCATCTCGAGGGCTCGCTCTGTTTTTCGAAGATCGCCAACATGCTGACACACAGGCTAACGAGACGGGTGTCTACACATACGTAGATGGCGAGTATGTGTTCGAAGAGGACAACAGCTTGCATGGGTATTTCCCAATGCCGGGACAAGATAGCGCAGACGCCATGCGCAAGTTCCTCGCAGAATTTCTCGCCCTAGGCATGATCACAGATGCGGATGATGATGTCAGCGATATCGAAGATGTCGAGAATGACCATCTTCCGCTGTTGCAGGCGAAACTCTGGGAACCAACTAAAGACCCTGTGCTATCTTCATCTCCAGTAGAGAAGAAAACAGTGGAAGGTCATATACAGAACATTGCTGGTCTCCTTGCTTGTCAGTATCTTTTTCAACGCCACTTTGATCACGACTAAGATGATGTAGCCAAGCGCGTTTTCATTGTGCACACCAGCTTCACAATTCCCTGCGCAATGTGTTCCTGCCCCGCTCAGAGCACGAGCGATGAAGTTAAGCAGCCTACCGTTACGATCGAACCCCTCATTCACTGGGGCACCATCACTCCCGTACTCGATTTTCAGATTGCTCACGGCAGAGTGCTTGCCTTCCGCCGCAATGGGGAGAAATGCGCCGACCCCTTATGGACAATAGAGATTAACAAGATCCTTAAGAACATGGACGAGCCTCCAGCATATTGTTCGACATGCTTGGACTCACTTATCTATCAGTGCACAGAATGGCGAGCAATTTCCCAACAGTTCGGCATGAACGATAGGACTTTCAAAATCGGTCACACATCCGCCGTTGAGGACGCAGATAGCAACGATCACGTCAAGAAACTGGGCGAAGCACCCAACATCAATCTCACAGAGTCGCATGAGAGAGCTTGCAAGAATCTATCGATCTTGCCGACCGATGACATCGCAATTGTAATACATGGATTGTCACTGTTAACGCACAATACTAACAATTCTCGCAAACAGCCTCAGTATGATGGTACTTCTGAATCATGTGCCGAACCAGGTTCCGGTCATGATCTGGCCTCGATGATCATAGGAAATCAGTGGCATGCCATCAATGAATCCGAGATCGATGTCAAGTGTGAGTCAACCGAAAATTCAACATCCCAGGACGATGCCTCAGATACGTCTTCGACAATGTCAACCGACACGGGTAGCCCTTGTGAAGTCACAAAGATCATGGTTCGAGGAATGATTGAGAGAATCTTCCCAGAATCCACACTCTCGCCAGTACAAGAGGTCAAGGATTCAAACGTTCAATCAGAACTTCAACAAGAAAACGAATTCACGGTCGGGACCAATTCACAGGGACTTCGGCAAAAGCGTTCGGATTCCCTGACAGTCCCAATCAAAACAAGTCCCCAAAAACGTATGTTTGGCCGCGAAATCGTTCCAAACATGCTCCCAAGCACGGTCAAGCCCGCCATAAAGCTTCTAGCCGCGAAACCTGTTCCCAAGGACACCAAGGGTAAGGGCAAAGCTACCACTGACGAGCTAACCACCTTCTTGGACAATATCAAAAACCCTCGCAATGCCAAAACTCCTCCACAGAAGCCATCGCCTTCATTCCCTCCATACTTCTCCAAACATTCCCTGAAGCCTCCCACCTCTATCCCAGACACAGTAGACGAAGAAACTTATCTAGCTCACCACACTCGCTCTCCCGCCGCAACAGACCGCATTTGCACATGCCACCAACCCTCCCGCACACCTGATGTTAGAATCGCACAATGCGCCAACGCCCAATGCCCCATTTCTTGGTTCCACTACGACTGCCTGGAAAAGAGTGCAAAACTTTCTGCGCGCTTTGGCAACGCGGTGTGTCGGTTCTGTAAGAACGAGGTGGAGTTTAAGGAGTTGGATAAGACGGGTGAGTGGCCAGGTGGGAAGATCGGTGGGGAGGGAAAGGTAGAAGCTATCTTCAGCAAGGACGATATCAAGGCGTATTGGGCGCTACCTGCAGATGTGAAAAGCAATGTGAATCCGTATGGATTGGCGGATATGCAGGTGGTAAAGGCCAAGCCATGTGGATTCAAGGTCGTGGGAAATCTTGTGGATGCGTGTGGAGAAATGGACACCGAGGTTGAGGAGGGTGAAGATCAATATGAGGCCGATGGTGATAGCATGGATTGGGAGGTTTAGGTTCGGCCGAGGACCTGCATGTTTGAATAATTCGAGGAAAGGATCGGATGGTAACCCATGAGCAATAAAGCTAATATCTGGAGGGTACGAGGATCTAAAAAAGGATAGCAGGCGATGGAACTTGAATCATGTCGATGCAAGAGTTGCGTCTTGAGTAATTCATACAAACGCTGGTCCGAGCTTGGATCTTCACCAAGTCGTGATTATTGAGAGCGGAGTATAGGTCCGCAAAATTCAGTAAAGCATCACAATTACACGATATCTCCGCATTGTTGCCTTGGGTGTGATTGACTTGTGACGTGAAGTTGAGATCAGGCAACCCCACTATACCGAATTAAGATTAGTATGAAGTTCTACACGCGTGAAAGCAACCTGAATAGTACAACATCTAATCGGATTTATAATGTTAAAGACGCACTGGACAAACAACAAAGAGTCACCAAATGTAGCCAGTTCGCTCTTGTCACATAGATTACATCACAGGTTTACGTCATAGTGTTGGAGAAGATTATTTCACTACTATGAGCAATCCCTACCTGTGTGAAGAGGGGGGCGCTACGTGCTATGTTGGTTGTTGGCACGGGATATACGATTAGCCATTGGCTACTATATATACAGCTTCCTCCGTAGTTTCTAACGATCACTCTGAACCTAACTCCTCATCTTTGATCCATTGCCATTCCACAACAATGACGTCAGGCAAGCCATATGGCAGTGTACCTTCCAACGTTCAACAACAGCCAACTCCTTTTGAGCTTCGCTTTGAAGAGCAGAAGCTACAGGATTTGAAGACATTACTTCGGGTGAGTCCTGTAGCTAAGGAAACGTATGAGAATCTTCAGACTGCTGGAAGTCATGGAGAATATGGTGTGAGTAGGGAATGGATCTTGAAGACCAAGAAATACTGGGAGGAAGAATACGACTGGCAAGTCTAAGCAAATCAGCTTTTCAAGTAAAGTAATTAACAACTCCAACCATCCCAGGCGCAAACAGGAATCCCACATCAACTCCTTCCCCAACTTCATGACCGCCATCACAGACGACGACAACACGTCCTACGCAATTCACTTCACAGCCCTCTTCTCCCAAAACCCCTCCGCAATCCCCATCGCCTTCTTCCACGGCTGGCCAGGCTCCTTCCTCGAATTTCTCCCGATGATGGCCCTCCTCCGCGAGAAGTACACCCCAGAAACTTTCCCATACCACATCATCGCCCCCTCTCTCCCCGGCTTCGGCCTCTCCGACGACCCCCCTCTCGACCGCAACTGGACCGGCATAGCCACCGCGCGACTCATGCACAAACTCATGCTCTCCCTCGGCTTCGGCACCACAGGCTACCTCGCGCAAGGCGGCGACATAGGAAGCCGCATCTCCCGCATCCTAACCAGCACCTACCCAGAGTGCAAAGGCATGCACTTAAACTTCATGTTCGAACCCTATGTGTCCAACCTATCAGGCCCCAACGACGACATCTCCGAAGTGGAAGCATGCGGCCTGGAAAGAATGCAGGAGTTCATGGACACAGGTAGAGCTTACTCAATGATGCACAGTACTCGGCCATCCACCGCAGGGCTCGTCATGGCGTCGCCGCCACTTGCCCAGCTCGCCTGGATCGGCGAGAAGTTTCTGGCCTGGTCGGATCCCAAGACGACGCCTGATGTGGATGCCATTCTCGCGGATGTCACGTTGTATTGGCTGAGTGGCTGTTTCCCTACGTCCATGTATACGTATCGTGAGGATAAGAAGCAGATTCCGTTTGAGAAGAAGCCAGTGGGCTATTCTTATTTTCCGTATGAACTTGCGCCTGTGCCGAGGGCGTGGGCGGAGAAGATGGGCAATGTGACGTTTTTCAAGGCGCATGAGGAAGGAGGGCATTTTGCGGCTTTGGAGAGGCCTGACGCGTTGTGGGCTGATGTGGAGGAGTGGGTGAAGACGGCGTGGAAGGTGTGAATGTCTATAAAGTGTTATGTAATGTTCATATTTAACTATCATATATACCATTCCCTTCCTCTTCATATATGCATGTACATGTATTGAATACTGAATTACAAAACCATCCTAAACTCCGGATCCCTATCATCCCCCTTCCCAACCCACTCATCATACTTCCCCCTCCTCTTATCGCGATTAATCTTCCACACCCACGCCACATTCGCAGCAACCAGCACCCAAGCCGCGCAAAGCAATCCCAGCATAATACTATGGCTCTTGCGAAACTGCGGGCCCTCACTCTTCTTATACACGAAACTCGCTACAAACCCTCCACAGTTCGCAATGGCAAGTTGCAGCGCTGATGTGGTGGCGCGCTTGTAGTGGCCGGCGCTATTGTTGCTGTTCCACGAGAGCATGCAGGGTACGGAAGCGTACATGCCCGTGGCCATGAGAAAGGTCATTCCATATTGGACGTGGGGGCTTTTGGATTGCGAAATTACGCCGTAGCCGATGATGGCTATGGGGAGGGTGACGAGCATGACGGGCCCGCGGAGAGTGAGGCGGTCGGAGAGGAAGGCGGTGATGACGGTGAAGACTGCAGCGACGGCGTAAGGGATGACGGACCAGAGTTGAGCTTGGTTGGGGTCTTTTGCGAACTTTAGGTTGTTGATAATGGTGGGCAAAAAGAGACCGAATGAGTAGAGGCCGCAGAGGATGGAGAAGTATGCAAGTGCGCTGAGCCAGACTTGGAGGTTGAAGATGCCGCGTTTGACTTCGGCCCAGGAGAAGGGTTCGTGCGTGGCGTTTTGCTGGTCGAGGCGGTGGCGCGCGAGGTCTTTTTCAGATGGCGTGAGGAAGCGGGCGGATTCGATGGAGTTGGGGAGGAAGATTGCGGAACATACACCTACGAAGACGGTGATGAGGCCTTCGACGATGAAGATCCAGCGCCAGCCTTCGAGACCGCCCGCAGGTCCGATGGCGTTGAGGCCACGGGCGAGGAGACCACCAAAGGCACCTGATAGTGATGCTGCGGTATAAAAGATACCAATTCGAAGAGCGAGCTCGTTTCGTCGGTAGAAATGGGAAAGATATAGGACCTGGTCAAAAATCAGTATCATTCAAAGTCAAGTTTTACGATGAAAGCATCTTACCATGCCAGGAAGTAAGCCACCCTCAGCAACGCCCAGTAATGCGCGAACAGCGACAAATGATCCAAATCCCCGAACGAATCCAAGACACATGGTCAGAATGCCCCACACGGCCGTCAATAGTGGCAGCCAAATCTTGGGCGACATTTTCTTCAACACCAAGTTTGATGGGAGTTCACTGGCATCGTCAGTGAGAACGTACTTTGTAAATCAAGGAAAGAACGTACCTCGCGATGTATGTAGCATAAAATACGCATAACCCAATCGCATACTGATGATCATTAATGCCAATATCTTTTTCGAGGCCTAAAATCTTCGCGTTTCCAACATTCGTGCGGTCAATGAACGAGCACAGAAACAGGAGTGCGAGTATCGGTAGAACTCTGGAGATCAATTAGTTTTTGTCCTCTTTCATCTCCTCCAGATACACAACTGCTGCTAGGCAAGGCAAGAGGCAAAAACATACCTAATATCAATTTTAAACATGACACTTCTCGTCATCTTCGAATCTTCCGCAACACCGCCAGCCGCGAATTCCGCGTCCAGCGACGTTTCATCCTTTGCGCGTTCCATTTTCTCAGAGTGCGCTTTTGACGAATCCATTGCTCTTCGCTCTTGTCTCGTCGTCACGTCTCTTTCTCCTTTCGTCTCGAAGTTTTCCCGTAGAAATGAAGTAATCGTCACCAAGATTCGCCACTCTCCGCGCTTTCTTTCTTCACACTCAACTAATCTTCGCGTTGCGTGTGCGACACCAGTGCCTTTCCACTTCCTTTAACCTCACTCCAAAAAGCTCCGCGATATAAAAAGAATTCAAGACAAAAGGGCGCACAAAGAACCCCAGAAACACGTTATCCGAAAACAGCTCCGCAGACGCTGCTATTTAAACCCAGAAACCACCGTGCTAGTTGAACTAATGTCCGATAACAAAAAGGCCCAAGCGGCCGTGCGTTGCTGACTAGTTTCCCCACGGGGTAGATGCAATTGGCCAATGCCGCGCCAATGCTTACTTGCACCAAGCCTTTTTCGCCCAAGGCCTGGGCGGGGATGCGGCGCCACTCGATGGGATGCGGGAGGGAGGTTTTTCTGGCGCCGAGATTGAGGGTGGGTTTGCGGGGAGAGCTGAGAGGGATGGGAAGAGGAGAAGGGATATGGTTTGGGGTTGGGCTGGGTGAGTTGAGGGGTGGGAAGTGGGTGCTGGAAAGGGAAAGAGGATAAGGTGGGCGAAGCTTTGTTGAGGGGCTTGGCTGTGCAGTGGTTGGGAGTGTGGAATGTATTGGGGGGATCCGAGGGTGTGGGTTTGAAGTGTGGGTGGTAGGATTGGGAGACATGCAGGTGATGT
Source organism: Shiraia sp. slf14 (assembly GCA_000498155.1). Taxonomy (NCBI): domain Eukaryota; kingdom Fungi; phylum Ascomycota; class Dothideomycetes; order Pleosporales; family Shiraiaceae; genus Shiraia; species Shiraia sp. slf14. The sequence continues at coordinate 319,222 of AXZN01000010.1, forward strand.
ATTTTGAGATCTTTTCTTCTTTTCTTTTCGTGTTTTCCGAGATAAAAGATGGAATCTAATGGTTTGATTATATCTTATTGTAATTCAATTCCAATTCGGTATCAAAACTTCTTACTCGACTCTTCAAAGCAAATAGATATCACAGCATTACCAAATCAACATCAACTCAACACCTACTCCATCTTCCCCAGCACTTCCGCAACCTCAAACTGTGCATCTGTCTTCGCCCTCACATCCTCCACGCTCACGCCCTCCGCTACCTCAGTCAACGTAAGGAACCCCTTCTTACGATCCACCTCAAACACACACAGATCTGTAATAATCGTACTCACACATCGCGCGCCCGTAAGTGGTAACTTACACTCTTGAACAATCTTACTCGACCCATCTTTAGCAACATGCTCCGTGGCAACCACCACCTTGGTCGCATCAGGATTACCCACAAGGTCCATCGCACCGCCCATGCCCTTGAACGTCTTCCCAGGAACCATGTAATTCGCCAAATCGCCATTAGCACCAACTTGCAGCGCACCTAGGATCGAGACATCGACATGGCCGCCGCGAATCATGCCAAAGGATTCTGCACTGTCGAAGGTGGAAGCACCAGGGAGGAGAGTGACGGTTTGTTTACCTGCGTTGATGATATCTGCGTCGACTTCTTGTTCAGTGGGATGGGGGCCCATGCCTAGAATGCCGTTTTCGCTTTGGAGCCAGACTTTTACGTCCGAGGGTACGTAAGAAGCTGCTTCGGTGGGTATACCGACGCCTAGGTTGACGTAGTAGCCTTGTTTCAGTTCTTTTGCGGCGCGGCGAGCGATTCGGATGCGGCGTTGTGCGGCGTCGTTGGGTGGCATTGAGGACGATGAGGAGGATTCTCGGAGCTTTTTGATCTCGATGTTCTTGGGGGCTGTGGCGGGTACGATACGATCGACGAAGATCCCGGGTAGATCGATATCGTTGGGGTTGAGGGCGCCGATGGGGACGATTTCTTCGGCTTCGACAATGGTGAGGCGGGCTGCTTTGGCCATGATGGGTCCGAAGGCTTTGGTGGTGTATCTACAGATATTGTTAATACCCTTTCATGTCGTATTTGTGTAAATTAACTCACCTGAAGACGCAATTTCCAGCCTCATCAGCCTTGTGGGCCCGTATAATAGCAACATCGCCAGTCAAAGCAGTCTCCATAAGGAACTTCCTGCCATTGAACTCCCTAACCTCCCTCTTTTGTCCAAACCCAACCGCCTTCCCATCTTTATCAAACTTTGCCGGGATTTTGCCCTCCTGCAACAACGTATTGACCGCAGTAGGTGTATAAAAAGCCGGGATGCCCGCACCACCAGCCCTAATCCTCTCCGCCAGCGTACCCTGCGGACACAATTCGATCTCAATACCACCACTGAGATACTGCTTCTCCAGCGCCTTATTATTCCCCAAAAAGCTGATAATCAACTTGCTCACCTGCCCACTCTTGGTAAGCAACGCCAACCCCCCAACATCCTCAATCCCAGCATTATTCGACACCGCCGTCAAGCCATGCAACGACTGCGCCCCCCGCTTCTTCATCGCCTGGATTAACGTCTCCGCCACACCGCATAGTCCAAATCCAGCGCTCAGCACCGTCGACCCAGATTGCACATCTGCAATTGCTTCATCCGCATCTTTATACAACTTCGACTGCGCCCGATCAATCACCGGCGCCCGCCCTGCCACCGCAGCAATCCCCCTCCTCTGCGCTACCAATCGCCATTGCCCCGACACCCTCGATGCGGCGCGCAGATGTGGCGGCAGCGAGCGCCGCGCACACATGCGCGAGGGGAGCGACGAGAGTAACCGATACGACGCGTCCATTGTGAAGTGATGCGAACAGGAATTGGAAAAAAGAGAAGCACACACACGAGAGAGACAGAGAGAACGCACTGCGCACAACCTTAAAGATCTAGCAAGGACTATCAAAAACCGCCGAGGACCCGACAACCGAAACCGTTTGCCTGCGCGAACATTTGGCAGGAAGCTGTGCGGCCGTGAGAGCCGTGGTGTCGTCATGCGAGGTGTCGGGGGTAGATGTGGTGCCGATGGGAACCCCACTTTGTTGTGGACATGGCGGATTGTGGCTGTGGGTGGGTGTTATTCCCGTGGGGATTTGAGCCTAAAGGGACTTGGGTGATTTGAGTTTACTTGCTGGGATGGAATTAGAAACAATGGGCTTGTGCGGTATTGCGAAAGAAATTAGTAGTACTCTATGTGAAGGTGTTGTATTACAGCCTTTATCCCATCTCTCATAGCTGCTACCATTATGTCCCAGGACACAATGTGCCTGTGCCAACCAAGCATTTACACAAAGCCTTTTGAAACAAAGCACACAATTGGTATACACACATCAGGCATGTCTTCACTCAGATACACCACACAGCATCAGCACACGACACATTTGAACATAGAGAATATGCTATTCGATACACTATCTTTCTTTACATCTTTTGAAGATCTGCCACTGAGATTTACAAGCCCCCGGGTAAAACACGCAAAACGCCTCGCTGTCCATGCTTTCGCTTATGCATTGAATCGCATCAAACAGAAGATAAGTTCAAGGAGAGACATGATGATGGATAAAACCAAAGTCGATAAGGTATTAGGAATGGATATGTACAAGAAGCGAACAAGGAGTGTGTAAGAATGGAATAGTGGAGGGATATATGCAGATGATGTTGGGAAGGGACGTAAATTGCGGGTGTGGAAATGGGCAATTGGTAGTAGGTATCCGCTGAGTTCGTTGAAAGAAGATGGGTGTGGTATAACGATGCGAAAGGGCGTCAAGGAATGGGGTACCAAATCCTCAATAGGTGAAGGCCTCTTCAATAAAGTCAACCACGCCCTCTGTCAGCAGCGGGCGTACCGCTGCTCGTACACCATCTGCAAATCCTCCACTACCGCACACTGTGACGGCCATGGCGCCGACACGATGCCTCATCTCTTCTTCCAGGAGTGCGTCGGGCTTGGGGCGGCCTGCGAACATCTTGACGGTTTCGCTTGAGCTCTCTACGCGGCCTTTGGGCCGTGAGATGAAGAGCTTGATGCGTAGGACGTATTTGCGCTGGGGCATGCGCAAAATCTCGTCCATCCACGGGCGCACCCATTCCAAGCAGTCGGCGTCTGGAACAGTCCAGATGAGAACGACTTTTTGTGTCGCAGTGGTCTTGTTGGCGAATCCTGCAACGAGGTGTTTCAGGTACATGACCTGATGTGTGATGCCGACACCGCCTGCGAAAAGGACACAGGTGCCGTACGAGTCGAGGCTGTGGTGGCCTCCATAAGGGCCCTCAATGAAGCCCCAGGCTGTGAATTGCTCATTGGGTGACTTGCATGCACGCTCATACATTTGTCGGGTCAGTCCTGTACGCGCACGGCAGATCAAGCTGATCTGGCGAGACTTTGGAGGCGCATTAGGTGCCATCAGCGCACTACCTTCAAGGATCGGTAAAGTCATTTCCTTGGAGTCAGGGGTGAGGGCTGGCGACCAAGCGACAGAGAAAGGATGAGAAGACCACAGCGACATGCGTGGTATCCATACGTGCACGTGACATCCAGGTCGAGGAGTCCATTCACGAACCATGTCGATAGTGAGGCGCACTGCCTCGCCGGGCATGGCCTCGACCTTGATGGAAGAGCGCTTCTTGAGGCTGAAGCCATAGTACAGAATGGAGAGTCCTCGGAAGAACCACTCTGCAGCCCAGAAGAGGAAGATGAGGTGCATCCATGGGAGCTGGGGGAGGTGATGCATTTCAAGGTGCTTGTACAGGCCTACGAGCGCAACGATGACCATGACACGATGAATGTTCAAGAAGGTCTCGTAGAAAGCATGGCGGAAAGGCGACCAAGCTTGGATGCCAATGAATGTGAAGGCTACCGTTCCGACCATGCCCCAACCATAAGAGCCCTCGGTGCGTAGGCCGTTGGAGACGGCAGCCCAACCAGCACCGTTGGCTGTGTTGTGCATCCATGCGGCAGTATGGACAATGGCTTCTGCAATGGTAATGCGGGCTGCCCAGCGGTGGAAGAGATTGAAGTCATCATACGAGACTTGAAGCAGGGGAATGAGTGGGTTGTTGCGCAGGGCGAAAAGGATAGTGGGAATGAGGTTGAGCGCAGCCAAAGTACCGGAGCGGCCGCGCAGAGAAGCAATGGTTTCCTTGTGATCGAGGACCTTGTATGGGAGCGCAGCACACCACGCCACATTCAAGCCAACGTAAATGACGAGCATAATGGTGTGCCACCTGCCAGGCAAAGTTCCATTGTCGATTGCGCTTGAGATTTGGAAAGAAGCATTGTGCTTCTTCTTCCAGAAGGGAGCAACGAGGATGTGTCGGTTGATCCAAGGCCAGAATTGCGTCTTGTTGGTACTCCAGTAGTTTTGGTTTGTAGGATTTCCCATCACAGAAAGATGGCGTTGGTGGCGCCACCACATATTCGCTAGGCGCAAAACTAGGAGTGTGAAGCCGCAAACACCGAGTATCACCAGGAAGACGTCGACCCAAAGAAAGTTGCCATCCTGGTCGACACCTGTCAAGCCAAACGAGTATTTGAGACCATCAAACTCGCCGGCGTCCCAGCCGCTGAGGAAACCATGGCGACGCTCGAATCCATGGGTAGATGTGGTTGGCACTTCCACCCTCCGGGGGCGAAAGAAAGCGGACATGTGTGTTGTGTACAATGTCTTGGGGTAGGGTGTCTTGGTTCGGGTAGAGAGTGGTTGCACAGAACGGGTAACTGGCACGCGAAAGGGATGCGAGTCGAGGTAGGTTCCGAGCAGGAGAGAATGACGTTGTGGCGATGCGAAGAGCGCAAGGTGCTAAAATGTGAATAATGCACTACCGGGTGCAATTGAAGAATGCGAGCGAGCTGAAAGGACCGGAGGAAAACAAGAGCGGAGAATATTGACACGAAGATTTATCCCACTGTTGAGTCGCTGGAATGAATCGTACCCTAGCGATCGGACTTGACAATGTGGGACAAACAATATTGCTCTTTTGTCACCGCGAAGACATAACAATGTCGCAGCAGGAAACAATGTTGAGTTTGACGGAGGCCGTGGAGGAGGAGGAGGAGAAGGTGGAGACCCGCAGTCGGATATGCACAGGTGAACGGAGCAGAAGTTGACAGTGCGCAGCACGATCGTCGAGGGGTGCAAAGGTAGATCCTAATCCGGCAGATCCAGAGAGGGGGAAAAGTGTGGCGATGATGGGCGAAGACGAATATCGAGGTGGCAGACAGGCAGAGATATTCAAGGGAGGTAAGTCGATGGCAATCTTGACTAGCAGATTCGGGTGTTGTTGGGTTGGTGTAGTAAACGAAGCGAAAGGGCGGGCAAACAAGGCTCGTCTAGGCGGATGGGGTGAAACGAAGGTGATATGTCGCTGTTGTCGTAACGAATGAACAACAGTTGGATAGAAACGAAGGTGCACGCAAACGCAAACGACACGAGGTGACGGCGAGAGCCAGAAGTCGGAGGGATGCTGGGTAAAAGACTGGGTGAGAAGCCCCATTGAGGATTGAGTGGAGATGCCCGTGAGTAGGACGACATGGCGACGGCAGGCCTTGATTGGGCCAGAATCCCTGGCCTCGTTTCACCGCTGGGCCTGGTGGCATCCTGGTGGCATCATGGTGGCAGCCAGTCAGATTGGCGTGCCTGGACGCCATGAAACGCGCCGTGGCTCAGTCCATCGTCTTTGCAGCCAACGGGAGAGGCGAGCCGCATGCGTCTATGTTCGCTATGCCATGGATTCGCTGAGCCCGTCTGCTGGCCGATACGATGCTACCTGGATGTCTGGACGTCTCTTGCCTGGAGCATCCCTCAGCCTCCCTCAGCATCCCCCGTCGCGTCCCCCTCAGCTGTCCTTCACCCTTCTTCGCTTCTCGCCCCTCGCCCTGCTCTTCTCTGCCAAATGGGCCAGGTCACGCTAGCATCAGCACATGTCGTTCCTTCGCGCGCCCGACACAGCGCCAAGCATCTGGTATAGATTGCAGAAATAGAGAAGCGAGGCCTTTCCGAGACACGAGAGGGGATCCTGGTGGCGGCGCGAATGACAGGCGTCTTGTTCCAGTGTGCTGGCTCCAAGCACCCCGAAAGCAGGCAACTAAGCGAAGCAAACGGTTCTCGCCAGTGTTCCCAAAGCGCGCGGCGTGTGCTTCTCTGTGGTGTCGTGCCGCCGACAACACCGCCAGTCCCATATCCATCCCCTTTCCGCTGCCACCCGCCTTGTCGTGCAGCCACCAGCACCTCCTCTCCAATCTCGCTCTGCTGTCGTCGTGTCGCGCGCCCAATTTTGCCGCCTATGACACGGCCGCCTATTGTCTCGGCTATCGGACGTGGATGCCACCGGGGTCTCCATGTGCAACAGCCACGACTCGACATGCTGTCAATTGACTCAATTCAATGCCTTGGCCATGTTCGCCCGTCTTTGCTGCGCCACGACAAGTCCCTCCAAGCAATTACATCACTGACTGAAGGAACACCCAAGATCCCTGACCCGCTTTCGAGAAGGTCTGGCCTGCACCGTGGACCTGGGTAACGGCCATGGGCGGAGATTGCTACACGGCACCTTCCTATACAGTACTATCTACACCCTTCCGCCATAATGCAACCGACATATCGCGCAATTTCCTCTCCACTAAAAACCTAAAAAATGTTCCTACGGAGCGGAACCTTCTGGCGCACTACCTGGTGTTCGTAGAGGATAGTCCCTGTGCATCGTCCCAAGCGCTATGAAACAGTGACCTTTTCTGTCAGCCTGCATTGTCTTGCATCTCGTTTTCGATAATACTATTGTTTTGTGCACCGGCCACCAGCCCCAAATCTGAACACCCATCGTATTGCAGCCAATGGCGTGGTTTTCATCTGGCATTACGGCGGCCCACTCGTCCTTGGCTGCGAAACGCCCATAGGCATCGAATAAACACGAGTCACCCCACGCTCACGGCAGGGCATGTACTTGAAACACCGCCTACCCGGTTCAAGACTTTGGGCAATATGCATCACCACCCGTCATTTGCCAATAGTCTATTTCGTGTTGCAACTTCGCTTCTACTCACCGCACCCATCGACGAGGCGGCTATGCTCCCGACATGAATACTGGCCCCAAGGCAAGTAGACATGTACAAAATATCTCACCACCAAGCCCTCTCTCTGAGACTACATCGAACGACCACTCCAAACTAACCACCTCTCCCGAAACACCTAGCCTTAGGAACACCAAAAACAAAAATTACACATTCCACTAATTGTTATTCAATCCAATACTCCAACAATCCTCACTCACATGCAAGCCCCACTCCTCCAACACCCATCCCGCTCCACCCTCATGACACACCCACTACCAATCCGCATGCATAAACGAACTCCCCCTCTTGCCCCTCACCCAAACGGCCTAGAACCAGCGCTACCTGAAAACAAGACCACTGACCTATCGTCTCATCTCCACAATGCACAGAACAAAAAAAAAACGTGGTACATATCGTGTTGAAAAAAAAAAAAGCTTGACTACGAAGCGTTGAGGCGTTGACCGGAAGTCAGTGCCGCTAATTAGAACGCATGGTAGGTACTTGAAGCTAGGTATTTGCTCATCTCGCTAAGTAGTAAGGTGTTGTTGTTGTGGTTCGTGTTTGTTGGCGCTGGTGGGGATGTGATGAGGTGCAGTGCATGAAGGTACATACATAATAATTAGAAAGGTTGGAAGGTAGGAGGTGGTTGGAAGTATGTCACTCACTCACTCATATTCTCTCATGCAGTCAGAGAGCAATTTACTATGTAATGAAGGAAAGAAATTGTGTCTTTATTTGGATTCATTCTTTGCCTCATTTTTTGGAACTGACTACTTCAATTTTAACTTTTATTTGAGAATGCGCTTGGATGACGTGGCAATCTTCTCTCTTTTCTTTCTTTTCTTCTACAGAGTACTCTACTCTACTCACTGACGCTGTTCTCTCGCCTGACAATTTCGATCAAGATGATATTCAAACCAATCCAACATGCTCGCTCGCTCGCTTGCTCTACTTTTTCTTTTGTAAACAAAACGCTTGTAAAAAAACGACAATTATCTTCGTCCCTTCTTCATCATCGTCCACATCCATCACATAACTCATCCACATTCCACCCACCCATTCACCCATTCAGTCATCCATGCGTGCCCAAAAAAAGAACATACGAAACCCCCAATCCCGATCCCAATCCCCGATCCAAATAGGGAATTCCCAAACACAAACCCAAAGCCTAAATTCAACTTAAACTTTCCCCAAGACACCCTCGGTCTTACATTGTTACTTGTTCTACTTGTTGCCCTGAGGGGCCTGACCCAGCGGGGGGCCCTGACTCTGCGCCGCCCCCGTGCCTGCGAAATCCATTCCAGCCAACGCTTCTCTCGCCCATGAATCCTGCGACTCGCCCGAATCTCGGTTTGCGACTCGTAGGCCTCCTCCGCCGTTGTGATTACCACCTCCACCATATCCACCGCGCTCACTGCTTTTGGCGGATTCGAAGCTCCATCTCTTACCGCTGCTTTCGTGTTGTTGGTATTGCTGCTGCTGATGCGAGGTAGTTTTATAAAGAGGAGTATTGTTATCAGATGGATGCGCAGAGGAGGGTTGGTAGTCATATGGTTGCGAGTCACTGTAGAATGGCTGAGATTGGCTTGTTAGACTTGGTTCACCTGGTCGGAGAATGTCGGGTAATTGAGCGTTGCCGTAGGTTTGTTGTTGGTAATTGTGATCGCCTGGGCCGTCGTAACTGTTGTTTTGATTGTGGCTGTTATTAAAAGGACCCCCGCGGTCTATGGGTGAGTAGTCCATAAGGCCATGGCCTTGCTGGCCGAGTGGGGGAAGGAAGTTGGGGCGTGCTTCCGTGGGTGTTTTGTCGTTTTGGTCATAGGTGTTGGGGTCGTGCATGTCGGGAGGATAGTAAGATCCTTGCTCTCCTGGTAGTTCACTCATACTTATGGTGGGATTGTGGAAGTTTGATTGATCGTTTTGGCCCGGCACTTGCTCTGCAATAGCACTGGATTGTGCTTGTTGCAATTGAAGGCTGTTCAGTTGAGCGGTCATACCCAGCGTACTGCCAGCGCGGAGCGAGCCCTTGGTACTGCCAGGCCCGCGCATCGCTCCGGTACTCATGCTGTTTCTTCCTACCGGCTCTTCGCTGATCATCATTTGATTTTCGGGACCGTTCGGGTCGCGGATGCTGTATTGCGCAATTGTACGCATCTTGCGAGTTACCCAGCCCGCCAAAATCTTTCCACGTTGTTTCTCACCTAACCTAGAGCGGTGGAAGTCGCCCTTGATCACGAATGCCACAATGTCGATAACGAGTTGATGCTCATTCAGAATAGCATTGACAATCACGGGGACCATTGAGGCCAGGAAGTTGCGTCGGAAGATTTCAACTACCACAACAACGAGCCCACCAGCTTGGAAGACGGCGCTGTACAGTGTCAGCATGTTATGTCATTTCAAGAATCAAGGTAAGACTTACCAGCCTCCAGGTACAATATTTCGATGGCAGCGCTCCACAGATTGTTCAATATCCATGCTAAAGTGGTTCAACCCATATACATCAAAGGTATCTCCAATACTTCCCAATACGAACAACACTTGCATATCCACAGGTGCGCCATTGGGTCCAATAGGCCTCGTTACATTGTGTAGGAAACCGAGATCTCCTGTACGAACATACCGCACATTGGGATCGCCGTCGATAGTCCTGCCGTTGAATCGCTCCGCATCGAGACGGTCCTTGGAACCATAGAAGCTATAAGCGTTGGCCTCGGACTGCACCCAAATTTCGCCGTACTCGCCAACCAGGCATAGTTGATTTGTTTCAGGGTTGACAATTGATATCTGTGTGCTCACTGGTACCATGCCAGAGTCTTGTACAAGCAGTGAGTTGGGTTCGGTGTCAGGATCAACAGGCATGACTAAGCCTCGGCGTAATGCGTTTACATCAAGATGCAATTCTATCGGCTCGATGCACATGTACGACCTCGAAGCCACCATCGGATTGAGCACATGCGAATACACAGTGTTGATGGCGGTCTTGTCGAGGCTTGCAGAGGAGAAATGTACGCGAACGCGTTGATCTACCGTGATATTAGCACTTGATAAACAAAAAGACAAGACAAAACACTTACAAACATCAGCACGAGGTCGGCCATCAGTTGCAATCATCAAGTTTTTGAGCTCATGCAAAGCCATTGTCTTGCCAGCTCCACGAGCCATTGCATGATCAAGCATTTGACTGGTCGCATAAGCATCCTTGATTTTGTATCTTGACAATGTTTGGAAGAGGATATTGGGATTGCCGGCAAAGTCGACTGGTGATACCAGATATGTTGGGGCTGCGAGGAAGATTCCCATAACGCAAGTGTGAATGAAGCCTAAGCCGATGGTACTGCGCACACACCCAAGGACAGGCCTTGTACTTGTCATCTGACAAGTTTCCTTTTGTACTTTGCAAAGCGCCATGATTTGGCTATGACCCAACTGTACTGCTATACGTCGTTGATCAGGTGTCCAATATGTCCATACCAGTACAGGGAAGCCAGCTTGTATCCAGGCAGGCCGTATGGTCAGCTTAAGATCACGACAGCCGCTTGATTGCTTCGGCGGTTTCGTCGTGTTGTATGTATGCGGTACGTTGATCTTTAAGATAACAGCAGACTGCTTGATATGCTGGGCCACTTGCTTTAGCTTCAACAGGTGATCCACATCTGCATTCACCAGGATGGCTTTGACCTTGAAGTCAGCAAGGATGTGGAGCAATGCAGGTGCATCTTCGTTGAGTCGATTTTGATCGATAGGCGCCATCGGAATGGCAACTGCGCCGAGAACAAAGCAGGCATGAACGGCGTAAACGAATTCTTCCGAATGCGTGTACATGAGTAATAGGTGGTCGCCAGGCTGTACCTTGACTTTGTTCTTCAAGTACATGGCAACTCCTGCAACCTTTTGGTCAAATTTTTTCCAATTGACACCTTTGCCTTCCTTTCCTCGGCCGTCAACAGTGCAGTAAGCAAGTTCTTCTGCCTGGCGTGATACGCGCCATTGCATCAGATCGTGGATGTTCGAGAACTGATTCAGAGGTGTCGACGTCCTGTCATCAATGACAACTTCTCGGTGATCTACGCCAGAATATTGCTTATCTTGCAACATTAGATACTGCTGACGTACCATGGATGCTTCAAACGACCACATGCCCCCTGCAGGATCATCGCCGAGTGCGATGTTTTGGACAGATCGTTCGACACCAAATTTGACGTGGACACATGGCAGAGATCCATTATCGAACTCTCTCCGACAAAGCATATTTCCAATTTCACGGCGTCCGTTCTTAATCACTCGAGGTAGTGTGTTTGGCGCGGTAATCATGACACAGTACACCCGCAGATGGTGCTCTTGATAGAGAATCTCCATGCATCTTTCTGAGAGGGAATCCAAGAAGGGAATATCGAGTTGTTGTGGCGGGCCACCGGGGTTCGTTGGTGCCGTTGATGCGGCCTGGGTTTCAATCAGGATAATCGGCAGGTACTCTCCATTCACATAAGAGTCAAATGCCGAGCTGTTTTTCATTAGCCATAGCTTCAGTAGTTATCGTCTTTACTTACCAGTCATATATCTTTGGCACTGCTTTCATAATACTTGTGACGAGGTGTTGCACAAAGAAGTACCTGTGCTCAGCCTCTAGACCATTCTCGACCCATTCGACTCGTTGTCGTATGCGGTCCTCGTATAGACCTAAAACAAATATCTTCCCTTCTACAACACAGCCAAGCAATCCTGTACGAAGAAATTCGAGCTCCAGCAGTTGTGGTGTGGGGCTGCCTTCAACGAACCGATATGGTCGTGCGTGGAAAATTGTTTCTGTATGCTTTTGGAGTTGCCAGAAGCCTCCAGAAAGCGATGGCGAATCTACCCAGATTTCACCAACTGAATAAGGGGAGCAGAGCAAGCTAGTCTCAGGATCCACTACGGCGAGTGTGGCATCTGGTATAGGATAACCAAAGGCACCAACTCTCATTGTTCCAGGTTCGTTTGCACGTTTGCTTGCCTCTTCACCTATAGCTAAGACAACGATGTCATTCATTTTCAAGGCTTCTTTATCAAGCAGAATCTCTGTCAGTTCGGTGCGATCCTTTTTCTGTTTCACCTTTTTGGTTGTGTTGCCACCACCAATCAAGCTGGAATAGCCATTGACAGCACTAGGTTCTTCTGTTTTGCCATCTTCTTCATCTTCTTCCTCTGCTATGCTGAGCGGGCAGCCCATGCGTTCTTCACCACCTAACCAGTCACGAACAGAGATGATCATGCCGCCATGTTCGGGTAAGCAAAGCATTGGAGCGATCAATTCTCTTGCTCGAGGGTTTCGCATTGGTCTGAACCATCTATCTCCAAGGATTTCGTGGAACTCGCAATCCACAGTGAGCGTATCGATTAGACAAATCTTGACTGATCCAAAATTTGGCTCTGAATTCTTCTTAAAGTTTCTGGTTGCCATAGGATCCTGCTGATAATTGTACGCTGCCCGTTTCAGTCCTGGGTAATCCGCAATCAAGATGCTTGCCTTATATTTGGTGATGAGATGGGCGTAGAGACCTGGTGTTTCCATGGTGGTTGGCTCAGTCCATACTGTTGTGTGTCCACCATAGACAGAAAAGAGCACTCCTAGGATCATGCCCGCACTTTCACGAGGGTCCAAGTAGCTGAGGATGTTTTCGGTCGGTGAACTTCTAGAGGGAGGTGCAATGAACTTGCCATTGTGGTCTCGTAGGTGAGCGCCAAATGTATCGGTACTCTCCTTGCCTGAGGGGATTGTGGTAATCATTGCACTTACACAAGCCATCTGATGCATGATGGTTCGATGGCTGAGCACAACGCCTCGAAGATCACCAGTTGGTGCGCGCGAAAACTCGATGTACGCTACTTCAGGGACCTGTAATGCTGGCGTATCGTCGTGCTTTTTTGGGTGGTAGCTACCGAACTCATTGGTCTTCCACCACTCTACTCCACTGGGCCATTTTAGGCGATTTTGACTAATGTCACGGTGAAAAGATTTCAAGTTATTATCCGTCGTCAAGGCGAGATGGGCCTGGGTGGTGGTCAAGAGAAGAATAAGCTTCTGGTAGTCATCGACGCTATTGATGGGTACTGCGACAACGCCTGCGATGAAGCAGCCCAGCAAGGCAACCACAAACTCGATAACCTCTGTATCCCTGTATACCAATGCTACGCGATCCCCTCGGTATAGGTTGCTCTTGTCTCTGATGACCTTTGCGACTTTTTCAGCACGACTTGCAACCTTCTCCCAGGTTATGGACGCCACCTCCTTGCCCTTAGGGTCCAGGACCCAGAACGCTGTTTGGCGTGGTTGGGTGCGACCACGATGGCGCAACACGGCACCTATGTTATCAAACTTGGACATTTTTGTGTTGGGATTGTGCGGGTCGTATACATCAAAGGGTAAATCGCGTGGCTCCAGTGGCATCATGGTATCGATGACGCCTGCGCCTGGAAGGTCGTTGGGGTTCATCATGGGAGGTGGGATTGCAATGGTTGGGGAGAAAGCATCGCCACTGGAATAACGATGTGGCCCTCCATATGAATCTCGCTGGTCCTGCATCTGCTGTCCAGTAAAATCTGAGAAGTAGCCTTGATTCACATCTAGCATGGTGCTTCTTCTACTTATGTCTCCTCCATCGTACCCTGGTTGCGTATCTGGATTGAAGGCAAAGTTGGAGCCCATCATTGTGCCTTCTCGCGAATAGCTATACTCGGGTGTGGCTGGCCGTGGTATAAAGGTCTCGCTACCTTGGGATAGCTGAGATGCATTGCGCTGCAGCGAAGTCGTGCGCAGACCCAGCTGCTTTTCCTGGAAGCGACCGACTTGGCTTGGAGGGTATGCCATGTACTGTGAGGTACCCGCTGTACTTCCGCTAGAGGTGGCATACTGCGAAGCTGCAGCCAAGCTCGGTGTTGAGCTGCCGCCATGTTGCGACTCTGGGCGGGGAAGTTCAATGGTGGGCGGCTGCGGTGGGCCATTCAGTGCAGCAAGAGACGCTGTGCGCGAGCCGGATGTCGAGCTGCCAGCCAGACTGTGCTGACGCAAGTGACCCTGCAATTGAGCAGCCTTGTCGGGGCCCAGGTACTGTGACAAGAGGACAGTCCTTCTTTTCTCGTACCTGTGCAATTGGTTAGCGCTTGGCCTGCGGGATGCCACTGAACACGACAGGTCCAGCAGACGTGTGAAGGTGTACGGATTGCGACGGACCCTTTCTGTGTGATGTCGCCCTCTTCCAGCTCGTGGTCGAGCTCCTGCAGCTTTGCCTGCAGCTCTGGATTGGACTCAGCCATGGCGGAGGTGCAACAGCAGGCGCGCGGGGACGATCAGATGGAGCGAAAGTGCGCCGTGGCGGAATGAAACATGTCAAGTCAAGGAAGCGTGGCGCAGAAGAGTGCTGCAGAGCGCATCGAGGCGCTCGCGTCTGCGCAGGTGGTGCAAGTGTGCGTGTGAGGACGTGAAGAGAGAGCCCAACCAGTTACAGGCCCTGGGCGGATGCTCTTGCGCACAACGGTTATTTCCAAGCCAGGTACGAATACACTCCCGCCGCCTGCCAGTATGACGTTGACACAGCACCGCCCGCCGTGGGTTAGTCAGCTGCCACTGTCCTCGTTCAGGCCATGGTAACCGCGTCCCATGTGGGCCGGGCTATGCCTCGGTTCGAGGGAGACTCGCCCTACGCGTGCTCTCATAGCCATTGAACACGGCCATGCCAGACGCTATAATTAAACCCATCTGCCCCCTGACGCTTCAGTCAAAAGTTATCCAATCCATACTGACCTGTAGTGGCACTCATTCCACAGATTAGACAGCAAATCCAGCGTCATGGCGACACTCATCCGCCCGCCGCCCGCCAACCACTCGCAATCAGCTATCGAGAATGTCCTCGAACTGACTCAGCTGTCTGACATTGATCCCAATCTCTTCACCAACACAAGGCCACTATGGCACCCACCGGGCGCTCGCGGAATCTTTGGCGGCGCAGCCATTGCACAGACTCTCAGCGCAGCGCAAAAGACCGTCGACCCCGACTTCACCGTCCACTCGATGCACTGTTATTTTGTGCTCGCCGGCAACGCAGAGATACCCATCATATACCATGTCGAGCGGGTCAGGTCGGGGAAGTCGTTTGCGACTAGAACTGTGCAGGCGCGACAACGAGGCAAGGTCATCTTCACAACTACTATGAGCTTTGTGCGCCAGAATAGTGGTGGAGAGCAAAAGGTTGAGCATGTATATCCTATGCCTGAGGTGCCTGGGCCTAGTGAAGGCATGGACGATCTAGACGTCAACCCTGGTGGCATGAGTCCGTTTCAAAGTCAGAGGTTGCCGATTGAGAACGGTAAGTTCATTTGGTTACGTTGCTTGTGACATGTGAAAGCTGATCAATGTAGATGACTCGCCCCATGCGCACACGAAGAAGTGCAGACAGTGGATGAAAGCTCGCGGCACCATCTCCCCTGCTGGCGGTCACGAAGCACACCTCTCTGCCATTGCATACATGTCAGATAGCTACTTCATCGGCACCATCGCACGCTCGCATAAGCTCTGGCGATATTCAATGGCGCGCAAGAGTAAATCCAAGTCCAGCATCGACGAAGACGTCCTCAAGAAACTCTTGGAAATGGACGATGCTGAATTGAAGCGGCTGAAGTATGTCGATGAGGCAGACATCCAACGGATTCGCAGTTTGAGGAATGGCGAAAGCCTCAAAGAAGACAATAAACCTGAAATTGGAATGATGGTTAGCTTAGACCATACCATCTACTTCCACAATCCGCGTAGTTTTAGGGCTGACGAGTGGATCTTCACCGAAATGGAGACGCCATGGGCTGGTGATGGCCGTGGCTTGGTCTTCCAGCGCATGTACTCCAAAGATGGTACCCTTATCGCAACCTGCGTTCAGGAGGTAAGTTCAGTTCATACCAATACGCCGTCCAGATCTAACTGCATTGCAGGGTGTTGTGCGACTCAAGCAAAATGACAGCAAGTTATAGATTCATGGACTTGTTACTAGTATTGTTTGACTTTGGTGTATCCTTATTATAGACTTTAGCGATTTAATGCATTTAGACAATCTTGGAAATTTTTCCTTATCTGCTACATGCGTGTGACGTATTCTCACGTATAGATTTGCAAAAGTGTAACTTATACCAACGCAACTTTCAGGTTACTAAGGCCAAGATCAAGATTGGTCGGCATCCATACTCGTTACGGTCAGCAAGCATTGCGATCGTGAGGCGTCGCCTGAGGGGTAATCTACTAAGGGTCCGAGCTAGGGCGCGGCAAACTAGAGCTCCACCAGCCAGCTTCCGAAGACGCTGCTCCATCTTTGTTGCTGACAGACTTCGCGCACTCTTCAGAGCTTTACCACCTACAGAAATAAAGAGCGTCTGAAGTTTCTGAGCCTGATATAGACTCGTACTACTTGTCCAGTTGTGTCATAAGCGGAACAATGCCATCTCATCTGCTCTATATGACAGCTATTTCCTGACCTTTACTATTCGATACTCTGCTACGTCTGGACTCAAAGGAATGAACACTAAGCAAGCTGCATGCCTCAACTGTCGCAAGAGCAAGATCAAGTGCCGCCGCGATGAAGGCGTGGCGACCTGTGAGCGGTGTCAGCACACCGGGGCTGAATGTGTGATTCCTGAATTCCATATTGGAAGACAAAAGGGCGTAAAGAAGTGAGTTGTCTTCAAATTCTCGGCCTTGCCGTCTGACCAGGATAGCAAACGATCGGGGCTCGAAAAGGCCATTTACCAGGTGGAAGAAGCTATCAAGAAGCGAAAGTCGGACATTACTACCAATCACACCACGCTCGAACATTTGAAGAAGCTCCTGAACGCTGAGAACGAAGCAAAGCACCCAAATCTTCCAAACCAAGAGCCTAGACATTCCCATGTTAAGCAAGAACGAGATGTAGCTGGGCCAATAAACGATGACCACCTTGCTTTAGAAGATGTTGAAAATCCTCTCCAGCTGCTTGCCCGTGCATCCGATCTTCGCATTGCCTCGCCACTGTCTCTCGACAACAGCACTTCCACGCCAGGAAGCCGACTCAATGGCTGTGATCCAGCTAACGTCCTCGATGTACATCGATTCTTCTTGCCAATGAAGGCTCATCTTGACCAAGGCCCAGGTCTAGATCCTATCGATGTTGGTCTCGTGACCAGAGAGGAAGCTGAAATGCTACTGGCATATTTCCACAAAAAGCTGGCGCACACTCGATGGGGACTTGATCCCATGGTGCATACCTTGCCTTTTGTCCGCAGTCAATCGGCCTTTCTATTCACAACATTACTGGCCATGACGGCTATTTTCCTGCCTGAGACATCTTCTCTTGCCAAGCGACTGCTTTTGCACCGCAGATTTCTTGCAGAGCAGGTCATAGTGAAAAAGTATAGATCTGTTGAAATCGTCCTTGCTTTCATGGTGAGCATACCGTGGATGCCTCCAGGTTCTTATGCAAGCGACGACGATACGAGCCAATATCTCGCCACATCTCTATCTATTGCATTGGATCTATCTCTGGATAAGATTATTACGCCCTCGACATCGTTCACTCAAGACCATATTCGACAGATCCCAAAGTCTGAATGTTTAGATGCTACAAAAGCGCTTTCCATGGATGGCTTTGATGACGTGGATCCAGAGTCTGAGTGGGGTCAAAGGTTGTTACGACGCCGAGAAAGAGTCTGGATTGCACTCTTTGTACTAGAGCGCGGTGTTTGCTTAGCTCGAGGTCGAAGTTACTGCGTGCCCAGAACCAGTCTCATCAATCAATGTGACAGATGGCATGAGCACCTGAATGCTTACGCTGAGGATGGGCCACTCGTATCAATGGCAGTTTTGCGACGAGATCTGGATGAACTATTCGCTAATGTCAGGTCGCGATGCGATAATTACCACCCGGTCGATGGTGGTTCCAGGGTGGCCAAAGAAATCGATTGGGCTATCGAAAGCTTCTTCGATAAGTGGTCACAGAGATGGACATCTGTGATCGGCAACGCTGAGAACAAGGCTCTGCCGCCATATGTGGAAATTCTGGTCACGCACACAAGGCTTTCAACTTATAGCATGCTCTTGAATCATCCAAGTGCTCCCGCTGAGGTCAAACGCTCGTTCCGCACTTCTACACTTTCCTCTGCCCTCAACGTCATGCGTGCAGCCATCCAGGGCGAATCGCGCCTGATGTCAATGCCGAACAATACTGTCACTATGATTTGCTTTGCAGCAAGTATCGCGTTGGCTCTGAGTGCACCGGTGTCAGGGAAGAGTGGTAACAAGAACCTTGCCCCAAGTGTGCGAAACCTCATTGAAGAGACAGCTACAGTCCTCGAGCGTATAGGCAGTACGCCAAGCCACCGTAATGGTTCTTCTGTAGTATATGGCCGTTTCCTCCGGGTCCTTGTCAAACAAGCACCCGATGCCACCGTGCCGCCCATTGCGCAGCGAGATCACCGCATGAGTCTCAGTACCTCTTCCCAAGGGCCTTTCAGTCCTCTCATAAGCAATATGTCAAACACAAATAACGGCTTAGTCCAAGACCGGGTTGGTAATTTTTGGCCTGAGCCCTTGGACTTTTCGGCAATGAGCTACAACGAAGTGAATGAGACCGTGACTAACTCGGATCTTTTCTCGACGGCGATGCTGGACCTTCCGTGGGATAATAGCAACCCACTTATGTGGACGGACTGGACAAATCTCCCTGATTTCAATTTTCCTTGATGCGAAAATTACATTGCTCAGAGTGGGCACCTTGATGGGACAAAGACGTTTTGAGGGTTCTTTTCTGATTTCCTTATGATGATTGCTATTCTGAAAATGTATGAAAAACATTGCGACGCGCAGCGTTGACTGCAATCATGCGATCGAACGATATACAATAAGCCAAGACCTAGAACCTGAACATTCTGCGTTGTCAGAGAATATTTTATGAGTTATGCTTGCATGAGATAAGAACCAAATGGCAATCAATTATGCATCTTCTTAAAATTGTTTGCAGCAAAATAACTTGCTACACGATGGCTGTTGGAAGAATGAAAGCTGGCAGGGAGGTGAGGTTGGAAAACCGAAGCCCTGTTAATGTTGGTGTCGTATCGATCGTCGAGGCTGGGGCAATCTTCCGTGCTCAAAATAGAAAGCGGCTGGAGTATGGAGCGCAAATGAAGACAGATGAATTACACAAAGGAGGGTCGGGATGAGCGATTTCAAACACCGTTGAGCACGCCGTGCGCTAAGTGACGTGAGTGGGCGTCGCGAATTGCTGGGGCATGCATTATCCGGCAATCGGGAAGTCTCGGGGTGCGCCAAGAAATCTGGGAAAGATTCTCAACCCTCAACGTGCTATCTCCGTCCGCCCATTTTCACAACAACACCTCCTCAACTCACCCTCTCCACTCCTCTCGTTGTCGCTTCATCACACAGACCGGCAAAATGTCTGCTGTTCAGTCCAAGGTCGACGCCGCTAAGGCTACCCTCGCCCCCAAGGTCGACCCTAATGCTCCCACCGGCCTCGCCCTGTACTCGCGATTCGCTTTCGCTGGTGCCGTCTGCTGCTCAGTCACCCACGGTGCCCTCACACCCGTCGATGTGTATGTCTTCAGCCTTTTCGAACTGCTCGCAGCTGCCAATGGCTTGTCAAATTGGCCACGGGGATGCGCTGCAGGTCTCGACTATGACGCCAGAATGCCAAGCTAATTTTTTGTACAGCGTCAAGACCAGGATACAACTTGACCCCGTCACCTACAACTCTGGCCTGATCGGCGGCTTCAGGAAAGTCATCGCCACCGAGGGTGCTGGCGCTGTCTGGACTGGTTTCGGTCCTACTGCTGCTGGTTATTTCCTCCAGGGTGCATTCAAGTTCGGTGGTTATGAGCTTTTCAAGCAGCAAGCCATCAACTTGGTCGGCTATGAGACCGCCTCCAACAACCGCACTGCTGTCTACCTCGCTTCCTCCGCATTGGCCGAGTTCTTCGCTGATATCGCCCTTTGCCCTCTTGAGGCTACCCGTATCCGTCTCGTCTCTGAGCCCACTTTCGCCAATGGCCTTCTTGGTGGATTCAGCAAGATTCTGAAGACTGAGGGTGTCGGTGCCTTCTACTCTGGTTTCGGCCCCATCCTGTTCAAGCAGTATGTCTTTCGCGCTGCAAATGCTATGTATGAATACTTGCTAATCTTTTTAGGGTTCCTTACACCATGGCCAAGTTCGTCGTCTTCGAGAAGGTCAACGAGGCTATCTACGGCGTTGTCGACAAGAACAGCACCTCCTCTGGTATGCAGACCGTCTACAACTTGTCCTCCGGTCTCGTTGCTGGTTTCGCCGCCGCCCTCGTCTCCCAACCCGCCGACACTATGCTTTCCAAGATCAACAAGACCAAGGGTCTTCCTGGAGAGGGTACCACCAGCCGTCTGATCAAGATCGCCAAGGAGCTTGGTTTCCGTGGAAGCTATGCTGGTATTGGCGCTCGTCTCTTCATGGTTGGTACTCTGACCGCTGGTCAATTCGCTATCTACGGTACGTTTGAGCCTTTCAGCTACTTTACAGCGTAACAAGAATGCTAATCAAATATAGGCGACATCAAGAAGGCCCTAGGCGCCACAGGTGGCGTAGAAATCAGCAAGAACTAAGCGGTGATTGATGAAGAACGGCTCTGGAACGAGATTTGAGACATAGTAGGAGATTTGGCCATATGGGTCACGTGACGCTTTGACCACCTGCAGACAGTAGCAAAGCATGGTAACTCCTGTCATTTGCGTTTGATCTGCAAGCATTTTCCTCGGCTGTACAATTCCAATGTTTGTCTTTCTATAGAAGTGCAAAAAGGTTCTGGTTGATTTGGGCTATGGTAGTAACGTGTGTTTGAAGCCTTTCCTTTCTGTATACATTTGATAGAGCTAATCAGGAAGCGACGGGACGCCAACACCATCACCAACAACACGTAGCAAAAATCAAGACTTGTTATCTTCTCTCCTCTCAAGACTGTGAAATGGGTTCTTTATTCGTCTTAATAATGCGCTAGGATCACTGTTGTTCTTATGTACCCGAGAGTCCTTCACGGTATACTTGCTTGTGATTTTCCTGCGCAATAAGGTATTGAAGCACCTCACGGTCTCCAATGACTGCGCGGGTCCAAATTTCTAGTTGCCTGCGAGCACCTTCATGCGAAGTCATAGCGACCGAGTTGTTCTCAAGTGGGCTTTGGAGTTTGATCGACTGACCCTAACTGCTACTTGCCACCTTGTCACTTTGCATCGATCGTGCATACTCGGCGACTTCTCCTACTAGCTAGTTACACGGACGAGTCTCATACCAGTTATCGGTCCCTCGTGCGCACTGGTGGGGCGAGATCCCTGCTCTAGGGATCCTGGAGTACTTCAAGTCACAAAGATATTTTGAATTTTGAGCTGATAGCGTGTTGAGGGAATCATGGTGTATTGAACTACTACATGAACTAATATATCTTAAAACACCCCGATGGCTTCAGATCCCTTAAACTACCTCATTGAGTCCACTAAACTGTATACCATATCACATTAGATTAGGATAGGCCATGTGGGCTTTGTCTGTTATCATCCATACTCAAGCTGACCCTCTTACGGAAAAGGCAGCTTCACCTTCTTCTTGTGCGGCTCTTCGGTATCAAGCTCGGCGGCAGTGGTGGCTCGACCTTCGTCGACTTTCTTGGCGCATGTGCGAGTATGTTCATGTGGTGTAAGGGTCGTCGACAGATCGAAGTCACAAAAGCGACAACGATAAGTGCCTGGAAGAGGCTCTTCTCCTTGAGGGAAGGCATCGATTGGGTGTCGAATACTGTACCACTTTACCATGCTCTTAAAGATTCCGAAGTTGCTTTCGTTGTTCATACCGGGACGAAATTCGCGATATGCTGAGCTGCCATTGTTGCGAACAGCACGATTGCCTTTTGTGATCACAGTTGTCGCGAGTGTCGGACCACCAATGTCAGATTCTGCGTCAGAGAGGAGACCATCGTCGATATTGTCATCGGATGATATGTGGCCCATGTCATCAATGTTCAAATCATCCTCTTCATCATCCATGAATAGCGACGAATCATTGTGCGAAGTGCTTTCATTAGCATTTCCCGTCAGGTCACTCTCATCAGGCGGGCTATGAAGGTTCTTGAAGTGCGTTTCGTACTCAAGCTCGAACTCTTGGTTTGCTGCTGCACGGATGTGCAATTTGTATGAGGTTACAGCTGCGACATAGTTTTGATATAGTGGATCGGCCGACTTCGAGGCTTCAGCGACATCAGTGTACTTGTCCAAGAGGATCTTCCGAAGTTCGGCTTTCCGTTTTCTTGCAGCCTGAACATCGTCACGTCTCATGACCTTTTGTTCACCGGCTTCAGAGAGACCGACTGGTGCATTGTCACTTCGCCCGTAAGAGATTCCCGTCATGCGGATGACATCTCGCGGAGGAAGGTTTCGGTAAACGGATGGAATATCAAAAGTTGAGATAGGTGACTGATATGCCGAGGAGTTGTCAGTTTCCTCATCATAGCCCATCAGGAAATTCTTTGTCTCAATCGACTTATTCTCTGCGAGAGTATGAGCAACTCCTCTACGAATGCAATTGGGTGTCAAGCGGTCCTTGAGCCCGCAGAAAATACCGAGACGCTTCATTTCTCTTTTCATATCTGATGTGTATACAGGTTCGTCCGTCAACTGATGGTTCGCCATGCGACGCAGGACCGGGATCGCCTTCATTTTGAATTTCGTCTCAATCGGAACTCCGTATTCAGTGTACTTGCGCGGATACCTCAATCTATGAAGATCACTCCAGGATTTCACATGCCGACCAAACAGACCATCCAGCAAAGCCAAATTTAGTATCAGACGAAGTGTGTCGTGTAAAGCCATCGAATTCGGGAGGAGGCTTGGGAACGGTATCGTCTTGGATTTCGGATTGAGAGGGGTTGATGCTTCTGACCACCGTACATGAATCAGGGCGCGGATGTCAAATTTGTAGTCCTTGTCGCATTGGTGCGAATAGAATTCGATATCCTCCCAGCGTAAGCACATGTGTTTGGGATTACCATGTTTCCGTGCAATCTCTCCATCGCGTGCAGATAAGTCCACCATCAACGGTATGAACAATGTCAGATTCAGCAGCGTGCGCATATTATCGAAGGTCTTCAAATACTCCGGCTCGTGCAGTTTCTGGAGAATAAAAGTCAAGTCTTCCGCATGCGCGACACCTTTGGTAGGTATGCTTGTACTCAGACTAAATTTTTCTACAAGTACACCAGTGATGTAGTTCCTAACATGGTTCCGGACAGGTGACATTTGTGCAGGCTGATGTCCACAAGCAATTTCTATCGTGGATAGGGTAAGATTCATGTAGTGAATGACGATTCTGACATTTACGTGCGGTCTCAAAACGCTAGAGGAAGAACGTGCGAGAAACTCTGCGTACTCTGCCATATGCTCTCGGAGAGGGAGTGGTGCACCTGGAGTATAAAACAGTGCGTCCCCATCAAGGCGAGGCCATACGTAAGCTACAAATGCACGAAACTTTTTCTCTGCCCTCTCAAATTCAGCTGCTGTTGATGGCGCCATATATGGACGAGGACTTTTGCGGAGCTCGTCGAGCTGCTGCTCACGCTCTTCAGGAGAAAGTGCTGCTTGTATGGCTGCATATTCAGCGAGACGCTCCAACCAAGACGGCTCTGTGAACTCGTCCTGGGAAGACGCCATTGTGGGCTCGTCCTGCGAAGACGCCCAGCTCGAAGGCCAAATGAAGATGGAAAAGACGCAATGACGTATGGAACAAACGATGGTAATGTTCGAGAGGTGAGAGAAGGAAAAGAAAGAGCAGGGGAAGCTGGCGAAAAGTTTTAAGGCGCTTTTGGGGGGTGAGGAAGGTGCCATGAAGCAAATGGCGTAATGTGTGTAAACATGGAAAGAGCCACCCACGGCCACCAGTGGTAGTAGCACACCCCGGCATGGCGACAATGCTCGACACGGGCGATTTGCTGTGTATGATCTTGAGTCGGTCGTGCAAGAAAGGCATTGCAATTTGTCAAAGGCACCTGAAGATACGTGACTTGGATGGGATCGAAACTGGAATGCATGACACAGTGTTTCAATGCCTAACAGCTGGCCTTTGGTAGTTGGGTATCTTTTACGTGTGTGCAAGTGCATACTTTGCGAAGGTTGTGGCGCAGAAAGATTGCGATGGTTTTCCTGACAATCCAGTCGCTCACATCCATGAACATATATGGGTACAGACGTTGATGTGGGAAGGGAACGAGGGTTCCCGTCAACGATAATGGTGCTGCGGGAGGGCGGTCGCAAGCAGTGAAATGTGAGAGATCGAAAATGGGCGCACCTGCTCGCCTGATAGGAAGGTCCAGGAATCGCCAGTCGCGCCAACTGCATATGCAGCCTTAATGATAGGCAATTCCCAGTATCAATTTCGATGAAAATTCGAATTTGTCGTAATAAAGATTGTATTTCCGTATTGCCTCATGGGCGATGCCTTATACAGGCGACACAACTGGTCCATTGGCGCGACGCCCCGGCACCGCGATGGGCGGATCAGGCGTACAGAACAGAAAAGGTGGAGGCTCTCGCCTTGAAATTATCTTTGCCACAGAATGGCGCTAAGGAAACTACACTAAGCCTAATTAAAAGTAATACAATTTGTGCCTGTTGGATCTGTTCATTTTAGACGGACTTTTCACTCATTGTTACGCTAACTGATACTGCGTCTCATAAGTCGTAGAAAGCATATTCGGTTCACAAAATGAGCTTGAGACAATGCTCAATTTTCAGAAGCAATCTTATGTACCGGTTGTTGTGTGCAGCATATTTTTGTAGGGGCTTTCTCATCCAAAACATACTAGCTGATATACATCAAATTGCGAGATTGATACCAGATTCAAAATGTTACGTCCGCCTTTGCTGCATACATGTCCCATAAACGCAGTGGAAATTAAGCTAGACAATACATTGAGGCCTCCAGAGCTAGGTTACGATGCTAATGATATACGCGTTTACCGATATATGTATGGTAAAAGGATTCCCAGGCGTGGAACCTATCATTCGAGCAGCTTAAATTCGGTTCCATCTATTTGGTGGCACCCATGCCTTTGCGCATGCCCTGCCGTTTGTTAATTGACTCGATCGAACCATATTAGGCCGTCCATGTCTTCCTCAAATGCGACGCCAACAGCAAGTACGCTTCCTTCATTAAGAAGAACCTCGCTCTCTATCTTCTCTGTACGATTGACCCATACATGGCATAAATTTGTAGCGAATTTCTGCCCTGTCAAATGCTCGAAATTAAGGACGAAAGGAAAGCATCTATCACGACAATCCGCTACCAGTTTCCCGTTATGCATCTTCAAGACCAGGTGCTTGTATCCAGGATGATAGTAGCTTCCAACAAGACTTTCTAAAGCAATTGGCAAAGGCTCTGGTTCTTCTGGTTTCATAAAGTCTTCTTCATCATTCTCAGCTTCTTCCTTGTCCTTAGCATCCCGCGTATAAGCGGCCCAATCGACACGGTCACCAAGTGGCACATGTAGCATCTCATCGATCAGACAATAGACCAGTATCTGCTCAACTTCATATGCGCTTTCGGAGTTCCCGAAGACGACAACACCCCAGTCTGAATCGGGCAAATATCTGAACATTGCCTTGAATCCATCAACGTCGCCATCATGACCAATGACAGTGTGTCCACGGTATGACTCTTTGATAAGGCCAAGTGCATAAATCGGATCACTGAAGAATGGCAATTCTCCGCCTTCTCCAATTGGCATTACCATGCGTGGCGTGATGAGTTCCTTGTGCGCTGCTTCAGACAGAGGGGGTGATTGCTTGATAAGTGCACGTATCCATTTCGCATAGTCGCTTGCACTGCTGAAGACACTGCCAGCGCCTTGGCCCATGGGCTGCGCATAGGTGGGTACATCGTTGTAGGCTTCTTCATCGTCTTTCCACACATATCCGGTGGCTAAACGGTCTTGTGCACCGCGCGCTTCAACGTCTGGTATATCGTGGAATGTATTGACCATGCCCAATGGCTTCCATAACTTCTCGTGAAGAAATTCAGTGTATGACTTGCCGCTCACTGTTTCAACGAGATAAGATGCTACGGTGTACATGATATTGGAATATAGCCATGTCGTTCGCAGTGGTTTGGTAATGGGCAGGTTCCTCAAGTTCCGCGTCATAGACTTTGGATCATCTGGGGACTGTGCATCCGGGCCAAGATATGAGACATCATGCGCGGGAATCCCAGTGCGATGGCAGAGTATGTCTTCGATAGTGACCTCCTTCGTCAAATACGGATCCTGGAGGACGAAATCTTCAGGTAATAACTTTGAGACTGGCGTTGTCCATTGAACTTCTGGAAAATTTTCATCATCGACCAGACATGCCACTGCTGCTGCTGTAATTGTCTTGCCTGTGCTGGCAGCATCGAAGAGTGTCTGGATAGTACAATGCTCGCCGGGAAGTCTGGCGTAACCGTAAGCCTGTATTTGCATGAGCTTTTTGCCAGGTATTTTGATTAGGTTCCGTTACTTTTGCGTCAATCTCATCTCCCTGAACAGTGGCCACTGAAAGGCCTGGGACTCTCCATTCTTCCATCAAGTCTCGTACTCGTTGATCAAATTGACTCGTTGTGTGCGCCATGAGGTGTGTCGATGCGGATAAGAAGTTAACCCAAATGATTTGTTGTATCCTCCTCGTCAAGATAAACTGCTCCTGAAGTATTCATTGACGTTGCGAGATCAATAGTGTACTTGTACATGCTTCGTATCTTAGTCAGAACTAAAGAACCTAAGTTTACACGCGTGACGCTACGCTAACCACATAAGGTATCCACGGCGCAGGTGTTGGATCCACGTCGTACCAGAATACTTTAGAAGACTCAATTTCTGAAAATTTAGATGGCTTTAATGAAGCTAGAAGGTCTACACGCCGTTTTCAGAGATCAGGCAGTAGGGATGTGCTAGAGCTTTGACTATGAGCAATATGTTGAGGAAGATTCGATTGGTATGTAATCTAGTCATGATTACGCATATCATTGTTATCAACACAACAAATGCTGCAAACCGGAATCCGGTTCTTTTTCATAGACAGAGGCAAGAATAGAATCACAATTCTCGAATAGCATAGAAACCAGTGAGATTTACTCAACTCATATAGCTGATCATTGAGCGTCTACGTAAGTCCTTTGAAACGATCTCACGATACACTCATTCAATTCCGGGGTATCAATCTACTAACAATTATGGCTGGAGCGACACTTAGCCTAAACAGTCCCAGGACACACTCTAAGAAGCACTACCTAATTGCGCTCCTTCCAGAACGGATTCACGCTCACACAATAAGCCGGAATGGCCGATGAAGGTAACGAATCCTTGAGGAATACCAATCTCCAGTCTCCCGGCAGCTTGTAAACACATCGGTGCTGAAACAAGCGCTTCATGTTCTCCTTCTCGAAATCTTCCAAACCGTTCGGTTCCTGAAATCCCGACCGGATGTTCTTCCAACTAAAATCCTCCATGTGTTTGTACGAGGGTAGAACTATTTCTTTGGCATTCTCGTTATTCTTTGCAACAAATCTTGGATGGCAAATGTTGAAGTCGTTATTATCACCGTTATCTATTGCCTCGGTATGCTGCTGCAAGCGCTTGCAAGCTTCGAGGAGGAGGTTGCGTTTGAAGTCATGGAATGTGGAAGTTGTTTCTCCAAGGGCATCTTTGAAAGCGAAGCCAACGACATACTCGGAATTTTCGATCAAGTCGTTGAGGATGGCGAGTTGCTCCATGACAACTGTAAGATGAGTGATACACTTGTAGTCGGCAAAGAGATCAGCATGTTTCTCGTAGTGAGTTCCGAAGGGGACACAGCATTTGATCTTGAACAACGAGCGCTTGATGTAGGTGAGCCAAGGTACGACCGTCTCATGGGTGCAGCTATACTGGGCGCCAGCAAGGTCAAGGGCGAGTTTGGTGCCGTTTCTCAAGGTAATCTGGTAGATACCTTTGAGAGCACCTGCTGCGTCGATATCACAATATGGGAGTTCGTCGCGAGTTGCCCCTACGCGGCCAGGATGGTCTTTATGTAAGACAATACCCTTCACATTCTTGTGGACATAATGAACAACTTCCAGGATATCGTGTTCGACGTCAGTGACCAGGCCTGATATCATTAATATATTAGTATGTAACAAATGAGAAATTGAAATCGACATACCTTGGAACAGAAATTGGACGACGACGCGCATGACTATAAGAGACCAGATTGAATGTTGGCTCGCGAGCAATGCATGTTTCGCTGGTCGATCGACGGGGCGAAAGGCAAAGGATGGAAACTTGATCAGCCAGCCGCCAGCGTATCGCCTGCAGACGCTGTCGCCTGGAGGCCCTCCCGCGACACCTGGGCCGGCGGTAGTTTCGATGCAAATAAGGTCGCCATTTTCATTCTTGGCGATGTCGATTCCATCCAGATCGTAAGCCCAAGTGTGTTCAATGAAAGCATAGAAGATCGCTTGGGCGATTTCGCCAGCTCGCGTAGCTTGATTGAAGAGTTTTCGTGCGGCCTTGTTGTCGCAATACTGTTTGTGCTTGAATTTGTCAGTCTCTTGGCAAAGGTTAGAGCAGTACCAGTGGTTGTTGATGCCGTCGCGTTCATCTTTGGAACAAGCGCAAGCTTGACAAAAGATAGAGGCTGGAAGAGTACATACGGCACACTCCTTAGCCATGGTAGCCATGGCGGAGATGTGGAAGCTATGCAGGATGCTATTGAGAGAGCTTGGTCAAATAAGTCTTTTGAAAGGTCGGAGCAGTAGGTAAAGTTGAGCAAACGGAGGCCGCGCACGTGACCTTACAGTTGAGATTAGGTTCTCCGTTCGATATTGTTTGGAAACAACAAACGTAGGTACAGGACCAGGCTCTCTGATGCCTTCTCGAGCCCTTTTCAAGTATAATTATGGTTTAAATTTAATCAAGCTGTTATGCACCCATTCTTTGCAGTATTTTCACATAGGTAGCCAGAGGTCTTATTCTATAACGTAACGTTCAGCATGAACATCTACGTAAAAGTATGCTCCGACATGATAGAAACAATGGCGTATGCGACACATAGGACAGTATGAAAGAAAGATTAATGTAGACACACAATGTTGCAGTTCGAGGTTTAGGGAACGATGAACGTCGTTTAAGCGTGGTGGTCTGTGCTTGTTGCTAGGCGGAGGGAGGGACGCTAAGGTTTGTTTACATCCACAGACCCAAGCTTGTACTACACGCACCTGCACCATCCTTAGCACACTGCAACTAACTGCACCTCCGCAAAAGGCACCACTTCCTCAACAGATTTATCCTCGCAATACCGTCAAGTTGGCGCGTCTTAAAGAACAACCGGTCCAGATGGATCCGCCTTCACCCTCCAAGCTGGCCATGTCGCCGCCATGGAAGCCGTTCCAACTGAGCCCAGATCGCGAGAATGGCACCATTCCACCGTATGGAGCACCTTTACCACAATCTCCTTCAGCGCCGCTCCTCTCGTCAATACCGCCGCTGTCACCCACACGGTCGCCCCTTCGCTCGTCCCACCGACGTAACGATTCTGACGTGTCTGTCCATGGTCTCGCATCTATGTTTGAGAGTCTCGAGGTTAAGGACCCTCGAGAGGCTGCGCAAAGATACAAGCAGTTGCTTGAGAAGGAAAAGGCCAAATGGGTTGAAAAATTAAACAGACAAGACAACCAACATACCATGATCCTTGAGCGAAAGAATCTGCGCATCGAAGAGTTGGAGGGTGACTTGGCTCAGCTGAAGGTAGATCTCCAGTTTGGAGTCTCCAAAGAACAATATGAGAAAGAATACAAAGCAAGCAAGGCAAATATTAAACGATGGGAGCAGGTCTTCAAAGAACGTGAGGACAAGTGGCGAGCGGAGAATCACAGAAATGTAAGCATTGATCTAAGCTGAGCATCAGTAGCAGCGAGCTGACCAGACCTCAGGAGAAATTGGAGAAGGAGAACTCTTATTATGTGACCAAATGCAAGGAATATAAGAAGAAAAACATTGAGCTAACTAAAGAGAATCTCAAGGCTACGAGCATGGTGCCGACACTGCAAACGCAAATACAAGGCATCAAGCGAAACCTGCAGCGCGCTGACTCCGACGTCAAATTCAAGACAGAAGAGGCGGCCAAGTACCAGAACCAGGTGTATAGCCTGCAAGTTGAGCTGGAGAGCAATGCAGCACAATTCGGAGAAGAAATTCAAACGCTGAAGGACAAACTCAAACTCATCGAAAGCGAGCGCGATGCGCTCAAGACAAGTTTGAAGGAAGAGGAAGTCATGCGAATCGCCGCCGAAGGCCGCATTCCATTACCAGCTACAAGTGTCGACGAGAGTGACGAGTTTGGTTCCCCGGTGCGCTCGCCTCGAAAGCAGCGCAACGTTCCACGCGATGACGACGACAAGGAAAATGTAGCCCCAAAGAAAGCCGTGGTGGAGCTCAAATTTTTACAACAGGAGTTGGCTACCGAGCGACGTCTCCGAGAGCGAGCCCAAGACCAGATTGAGTTCATGAAGATGGAATGTCAATTCCAATGCTGCTCATGTCGCATCGCTGAGAATCAAGGCAAGCAGTATATCCACGACGACACCTATGCAACTGAGATGCAGCGCATCAAGGTAACAGTACCTGTTGCGACACCTCCGCCAAGCACTCATGAGGATGCAATGGAAGACATTCTTGTTAAGTCAGAACCAGTCGAGGAGCGTCGTCCATGTACACCTCCTTGTGAAGAGTCCACTGCCATGGAAGTGGACGGTGAACTGCATGACAATGAACTGGAAAGTACGGTTTTAGTTCACCAGGTAGCAAGCTCATCGGAAGCAACTGTCGCCTTCTCGCCGGTGACAGGTACTTTCCGCGCAATTCCGTCTCCAGTCAAAGAACAGCCGGCGCACACGCCTGCAAAATTACCTCAGTCTTCCGAAATGGAATCCGAGTCACCTGTATGGACTGCAAATCAACAGAGCACGACGATTCATCCGGATCTAGCAATAGAGCCAGCCAGCTATCGCAATACCGAGAAAGAAAACAAGAAGATGGAAATTAGTATCCACGAAGACGTTATCGATGACGATGATGAAGAGGCACAGGATCCAACTTCCCCAGCTGAAGAAGTAGCTGAACCTGCAACACCCGCATATTATGAAACGAAAAGACCTGCGACTACTGTTCCGCTTCATTTTTCACCAGCCACACCAGCATACAAGCCTGGAAGAGGACCTATGACACCATCTACCGTGGCTCACGGCGCCTCTGATGCACGCACCCCCGTTCTTGGGGAGTTGTCATTGAACAGGCTCCCTTTCGACAGAGAAGCGGCATTAGAAGCGATCCGCCAGCGCCGAGGCAGAGCTAGAAGCATGGCCGCAGGTCATGGCACACCCATGAAGCAGATGGTTGAGGGTGTGAAGGATCGTAGAGACATTAGTGCCCCAGTTTCAAGAGTTCGAAAATAACGAGCCGTTTGAAGGGTCTTTCGAGAAGATCGTCACCGTGGTGAAGAGCTTTGAAGATTTTTTTAAAAATGGCGTTGTTGGGTACAGCGCGCTTTGCGGCATTGCATTGGAGTTGGGACCGTCGCTGGTTTGCTAGATACCTAGGAGCTACGGTGTTGGACAGTGCTGTTGGATAAATATGCTTGATACCACGAAGTAGCATAGTGTTGGTAGGGTTTTGAACAAACGGAATCGAATATTATTATAATTGCCTGATGTCAGAATTTCAGAAAGGACTGCTCTAAGACCTGTGTAGAGCGTTCTGTGGACTCGTCGAACATTATACCAGCCTAGCAACGCTTCAGGTCACATCATGAAGTGTTGCATGTCCAGCGTGGTCCAGTGGTGGTGCATCCAGCGTTGGATGGTCCGTGCGGGATTTGTGCGCCAAGAAACCCAAACAAGCCATTGGCTCGCTAAGCACTGACATCGAATCTCGCTCGCAACACCAAAGCCCTAGCGACCACACCGACCAGCGCCTCCCACCCTCCTTCCTTCACACACCGAATCGCAAATATGTCTGACGGAGAAATCGAGGTCGAGAGCCCATCCGGCTATGCCGTGCTCCCCAAGGACGTCACCGAGGAGATTGGCAGCATCAAGCTGTTCAACAAGGCAAGCCAACCACAAAATATTTCGATGCACGATATACTGACTTCTAGTAGTGGTCCTACGAGGAGGTCGAAGTCCGCGACATCTCTTTGACGTACGTTCCCGATTTACTCCCCGCACACGCTACGAATCAATATCGCTGGCAATTGGAAATATCAACACGCGCAGTGTGACCATGGGCTAACTGAGGCTTGCAGCGATTACATCCAGATTCGCGCCCCTGTCTACATCTCACATTCCGCCGGCCGCTATGCCGTCAAGCGATTCAGGAAGGCACAGTGCCCCATCATTGAGCGTCTGACCAACTCGCTCATGATGAACGGCCGCAACAACGGAAAGAAGCTCATGGCTGTCCGCATCGTTGCTCACGCTTTTGAGATCGTACGTCTCCATCTTCTGGCGCTTACTGCACAATTTGACTCGGAAAAATTGAGTGCTGTTGGGAGTTGAAGAACGAAAACTGACATTCATAGATTCACATCATGACCGACCAGAACCCCATCCAGGTCGCCGTCGATGCTATTGTCAACTGCGGTCCCCGCGAAGACTCCACCCGTATCGGTTCCGCCGGTACCGTCCGTCGCCAGGCTGTTGATGTGTCACCCCTCCGCCGTGTCAACCAGGCTATCGCTCTCCTCACCATTGGTGCCCGCGAGGCCTCTTTCCGTAACGTCAAGTCCATTGCTGAGTGCTTGGCTGAGGAGTTGATCAACGCTGCCAAGGGAAGCAGCAACTCGTACGCAATCAAGAAGAAGGACGAGTTGGAGCGTGTAGCAAAGTCCAACCGATAAGGGCGTGCGTGTATGTGTGGCGGTGCATGGTGTCTGGGTTTTCTCATCGGGTTCGTCTGGTCATTACTGGACGCTATGGAGGACTTTCAGCAAGACATGGGTCTCTTAGGCGAATAACCTCTTTCATGGTTGCATGACAAAAATGACAATTCGACACAATTACCATCCACGACTACGCGTGATGTGATGATACGTCGGAGGCAGACATTGGCCGTGAGACTCAGTGCGACTGGCAGAAGCAGTCGTCTGAATATGCCAGGATAATTGATGATGAAAAATAAGTATTAGAATGCGACATGATATAATCGCCGTATCCTTCTCAGTGTACACTTGTAGCGTGACAAAAAGCCATGATTGTTGTGTCGAAATTCATAAGTCTAGGGTATCTTCATATCTACCAATCGTCCTTCCAAGGCGGCTCTACAGAATGAACCCTATGCCTTCGCTCGCGCAAGTATAGCCTTTTCCATCAAGCCACCCAAGTCATCGAAACTCACTCGGCCACTGTTCCGAGAGCCCAGAACCTCAGCCTCAGCATATGCATTTGCCATAATCTCAGCGTCGATCTTGACCAACCAACCGTCTCCAGTGATCATAACGCGTTCATTTTCAGCTTGCAATTGCTGAAGAAGCCCACTCGCCCTGACTAGGCGCTCGATCCACAACCTATCCTTGCCCTCTTTCCAAGCTTCTTCTACCAAGTCTGCTGCCCCTTTTCGCTCAATCTCCTCCCTCACACTACCCACACATCTTTCTCGTCGCTCATTCTCGTCCGCAACCTCCTTCTCTTGTTCACGTTTCCTTGCTTCCCTTTCCTCCTTTTCTTTTCTTACAATCTCCTCAGTTATCTTGGCACGTCGTTCACGTTCAGCAGCCAACGCGGCTTCCCGTTCCTCAGCCCCTTCAGCTTCTTTCAATCGGCGCAATTCGGCTTCTTGACGATGGAACTCGTGATATGCGCGGCGCTGGTCTTTTCTCGCGAGAGACTTTGCTTTCTTCGCGCCAACAGTGCGGTTCGCTGAGGTGACTCGGGGGCCTTGGGGGTTGGCCGGACCGGCTTCGGGAAAGTCATCAACGCGGGGTTGTGCTTGTGGGAGGGGTGGTTGCTCCACGTTTTGTGCAATGTGTGGAGGGGTTGGCGCAAGCGGAGGGGGGTCAGTGTCCTCTTCATCATCCTGTAGGACCAACCGGTCGTCTAGAGGCAGATTTTCGTCTTCTGCAATGTTCTCGGCCCCAGGTTCAGTGCCCGGTTGGTGTATAGCTTCATTTTCAGTTGGACCAGCTGTCTCGCCCTGATTATTTTGATTGTGGTACCAATCTGCAAGCTGCGGAGCATAGTATAGCGTCCCACATAATACGGCAGTATGTATGAGGTCTTGGAGTATTGGTGTGCCTGGTCTCGTAAATGGCAAGAGTGCGTTGAGAAGAGTTATGGGCAGGGTTAGGAGAGCGCCCATGGTGGCGGGACCTCGAATAGACCGAATCTCGGGAAAGCCAGGCGTTGGGTTGCGGTGTTTTGATGGGTAAGTTGAATAAAATTCATGCAAAGTGGGATCGCACAGCGTGTTCTGGGAGCATTTGAGGCGGCACAGAGTGCTGCATGAAATTGGTCCCGTGTTCGTCATAGGGCTGAACAGCGGCGCCTAAGCCGTATCCGGCCTAGCTTGGTATATCCGCAGAAACTCCATTCCTTCAAAAAGCAGATATTATGCAACTATTTCTCGTCGTGGGTGACACGAACATGCGCTTAGTTAATGGTTTGCGCATTTCCGTGCTTCCTGTGTATCGTATCTGGAGTGTGATAGTCGCAGCCTCGAACTCAGTACTTCATATGATGAACTATCGTAAAACTTGACTAGCAAACCTGACGCCCTCGTCTGCCTGACACGCAAACCGTCGTGCTCTTTCGTCGCCGACATCTTCACTTTCCCGGCAAACTTCATCGTCCTTCACTGGCCATTTGATAGATCTGCGGGCCCATCATGGAGCGGTCGCCTACATTTACCAGATGTGGTAAGTGCTCCACTGTGCACAGGTAAAAGGGCAAAGCCAAAGAACATTTGCTTGGGCTCCCGAACAAGTCCAGCGTCACACAATCCTTGTGTTTCTATCAACTTTTCATTGATCCTTGTGGTTTGCAGTATGTTGCTACATAGCCGTTACATGACTGCTAGTTCAAGAAATCCCGGTGCTCCAATTGCACCGCAGAGAACTTACGGCCGTACCTCTTGCCAGGCTCACTAGTCTCTTGAATCGACCGCGTCATCCGTCTGCCAGCCATTCGCGTTCTGTCTTTATATGTTAATTGGACAATGATTGTCTTTCTTCTCGTTTCGTCGAGTTCGATGCAGTTATTTGCGCATATGGTCATGGCGGAACATGGACAAGCGAGCGAAACACGTGCCCGTAGCGTCACTATCCCGCATTCGTGTGTTAGTGTATGTCCATTGATTTATGTTTCCCATTGCTGCTTCCAAACCGAGCAACCTTCCTTCCTGAAGGGTCTTTACATGCGTTGCGCTGAAGCACATTATGGCAGTGTGACCTTCTCTCTATCCTTCACCTTCAGACTACCACAGTTGCTTAGATACTCGGGACGTCGACTCGTACCAGTGGAAATACCTCATCCCAACTCTAAGCCACGATCTGATCCTGGAACCTCAATCATTCGCAGTTAACTCAGGCCCGCCCTCTCCCCTGATTGAACAATCCTGCCCCGCAGCCGTTCGTAAGGCAATCTCATTACAATATATTCCACCATGGCAGCCACTGCCAATGTCTGGCCAAATGATGCTGGCTTCGACACAAATTATGAAGAGCATGAACCTGTCGAATTGACTGTGAGAGGATCCATACCATATTACGCCGCTGGGGTTTTGTGTATGTGCAGGCTCACGAAGTTCACTAGCATGCGCTAAATCATTCTTAGATCGTACTGGCCCTTTGGGCTACAAGGCGAAGACAACTGACGGCAAGATATGGGCATCGAATCATTGGTTTGATGGATTTTCTTGTGTACATCGGTTTCAAATTGATTTTCCCGATCCAAATGGCGTAGCAAAAGTACAGTATCGGTCACGACGTACAGTGGATGATTTCATCGAGAATATTCGGAAAACCGGCAAGCTGGACGGTTTTACCTTTGCCGCGCAGCGAGACCCATGCAGAAGCTTTTTCAAAAAGGTCATGGGCATGTTCGTATCATCACGCGATTCTTATAATGTCGGCGTAACACTATCGATCAATATGCCAGGGAGCGGCTACATGAGTGACTTACGGCAACCATTGGTCAACGGACACTCAAACAGTATACAAACCTTGCATGTGAAGACCGATGCACCTTTTGCCAAGAAGCTTGATTTAGAGACTCTGGAACCACTGGGATTAGCCAAGCAGCAATCGCTTCATCCAGACTTGAAGGGCGAGTTCTCCTCAGCCCATGCAGAAGTTGACCCAAAGACTGGCGATTTCTTCAACTTCAATCTCAAACTCGGCCGTAGAAGTATATACCGCATCTTTCGCACGTCTAATTTTACTGGCAAGACTGATATACTTGCTACTTTCGAAGGCAAACCAGCATACATTCACTCTTTCTTTCTGACAGAGAATTACTTCGTTCTATGCGTGTGGAACAGCCACATCACATGGGCCGGGCTGTCAGTGCTCTACCACAAAAATATTCTCGATGCTATAGCAAAATTTGATCCACAGTCCAAGGCGGCATGGTACGTCATTGACCGTCGTAATGGAAAAGGCGTGGTTGCAACTTACGAAAGTGAACCATTTTTTTGCTTTCATACTGTCAATGCTTGGGAGGAGCCCTCAACAACGGATCCCAAGAAGATAGATATCATCACAGAGCTCTGTTTGTTCGAAAACACTGATATCATCCATCGCTTCTATTATGATAACATTCTCTCGTCTACCCCGGGCACTGGACATGCACCCAAGAGACTTTCGTCCTGCTTACCTATGCAAGCCCAGTTCCGGCTTGGAAATGTCAATGCGGCCTCGAAGCAAGATCAACCAATGGAACTTCTTTTCAAAGCCGACAAATCCATATCTCTCGAACTTCCTACTATCAACCCATCTTACCACACTTACCGTCATCGTTTCTCATACGGCTGCGCAGACCGTATGAAGTCTTCTTTCATGGATGGCATCGTGAAGTTTGATAATATTACAAAGACTTCGATACACTGGGAGACTGAGGGGCACACTCCTGGTGAACCGATTTTTGTGGCAGACCCGGACGGCAAGACGGAGGATGACGGTGTGTTGTTGACGGTTGTTCTAGACGGATTCAAAGAGAGAAGCTACCTGCTAGTACTAAATGCGAAAACACTCGAGGAAGTTGGGAGAGCAGAGGTGCCTGGACCGGTCAGTTTCGGATTCCATGGTGTTTTTAAGGGCATGCTGTAATTGAATCGACGGAGAAGATTTGAATTTCAGCAATAATTTTAAATATCTTCCTGAACTTCTCCCAGAGGCGCACATGGCTTCGTTGAAAGTTGTCTGATTGGGACTAGCAGGTGCGTATCTGAACAGAATCGTTTGGAAGATCGGAACACTTCAAGGCTACTACCCAGACTCAACGAAAGCCCGTTCGGCGTTTGGTCACATCCATTTACCTCCACCGACGATTTTGAAAAGACAACTCAGCATGCTTGGAGTCTCCATAGAGCTCGCACCAAGTCCCTCACACAGGTCTTGAGCATAGATTGAGGCTTGCCATCACATTGCTTTCAGGTGTTCCATCATGACATGCAGTTTCACCTTGTCGATCGACCCGACATTGCCCGCAAATCTCTCGTGAGAAGATGTGGGCAATGACACAATGATCACTTGTACGAAATGTTATCAGATTTTTCCTGCTCCGAGGTTGCCGTCACTGCAGCTT
This sequence comes from Shiraia sp. slf14, assembly GCA_000498155.1. Taxonomy (NCBI): domain Eukaryota; kingdom Fungi; phylum Ascomycota; class Dothideomycetes; order Pleosporales; family Shiraiaceae; genus Shiraia; species Shiraia sp. slf14. Next base: position 357,192 of record AXZN01000010.1, read on the forward strand.
GATGAGGTCGATGTCACCGAGATCGCTTCACTTGTCGCTACACCATCTCATGATGGCGTTCGAGACCCCCACAAACCATCCCTCCTCAGGCAGCTGGTAGGTGATCAGGCGCGGGAAGCGTCAGGCTTCGTGGCGTACTTACTAAACACTCTAGAAAGACATTGAATTTAGCCTGGGTATGTGTACAGTCAAAGAATATTTTTCGTCCAAGCCGAAAGCCAACATTACAAAAGTGACTATTCAGCTAAGGAAAATGTTACCTTATTGGACAAGTTCTCGCCTGTTGCACAAACTTAGTGGCAGGAGTGGGGAGGAATGCCCCAGACTTAACTTGAGAGACATATGTCAATGCAACACTAGCCAGCCGCGTTAGAATAGGCGAGATCTTACTTTTCATCAACTTCGATGGCGTTCATGCCTGACAAGAACTTGGCTCTAGCTTGAATGAAGGCTTGGTTAACCTTGTTGGGTCTTTCGGGCCATCCCTTCCCACGGTCCACTCAGCTTTCTACTGTAGGTACATATGCAGGTGACTTCCTTGTTTCTCGGGCAGTCTTCGTGCGGAACGAACGTTACATCCCAAGGTATCCCAGCAATCAGCGGTCTATCAATACGGTCATTCCTCAAATATATGCATAAATTTCGTGTGATTGTCAACGGTTTTGCTTGTCGTGGGGTTTTAAAAAGTGGCCAAGACGGCGGTATAGTGGTACTTCAGTTCGTATTTGCTTCAAACCGGAGACACGGCCGGGATACGAACTTAGTGTTGGCCCAGTGCCCCACTAAAACTCTATCAGAGTTTTCATCTGATAAGATTGAATATTTTGATCTGATAATCTCCGTGTGGTGGAACGACCAACCTAGCCTATCCCAAGTGTTTTCAGTTTAGCCGTCGAATCCAGTGTCACGCTGCCGTGCTGAAGTCAGGTCATTGTGTAGGTCCCGGCAGTCTGGCCCGTTTCTTCTACCACGCTGTCATGTCAACGTTTGTCGCCGCATATGTTAAACCCAAAGAAGAGTGCGATCAATCTAATCAACAGGATCTAATCTGCACGCAACCAGCGTCGCAACTAGCATGTGACCATGCCCTTACCGAATTGCCTCAAAATCTACTGGTGTGCCAAGAGTATATCCCGGAGCATACCGTATCCTAAGTTGTGTATTGGTCGTCCTCCGTGTTCGGACCCTCATTCGCTTCACCTTGCTGAAAAAACGTGGATCGTGGCTTGTTTGCAGGAAACGTTTTGAAAGGGTCGCATGTACGAACTGCTTCTGTGGGGCAGACGGCATCCTTTGACCACCTGGATGTATAAAGCCTTCTTCTCAGAGCACTGTTCGTCGGGATACACTGAAACTTGCCAAGGTCGCCATACTTTATGGTTCAGGCAAGATGAAGCTCTTACATATTCTTTTAGTCTTCTCATCTATTATTTTACCTGCGTTTGGTGATGATTATGACCGGCGATTTGCCTGTATCGACGGCATCCGTTATGTCCTCGCCAGACTCAGATTCAATGAAACCCAGCAAGGTTATTGGCCGTCGCTATGTACCAATAACAACAGTGTTGTATCTATGTGGGCAACTGCAAAGAAATACTGTACGCCTGTTGAGATAGATACTGGCAGCCACGAGTTGGGCGGATTCTGCACTGAATTTGGCGAAGTAGAACTGATACCTTATACCAAGGTTCTGCCCATTCTCACAGATGAGTTCATGGCTTCGCTTCACGTGTTGGAGTTTGACGAGTCAAAAGATGAAGAAAAGATTTGGAAGTCGCCTGTGATATTATCCAAAACACTCGCCCAAGCTAGCAAAAGGACAGTCGTAAGTGTGCAGGTTCCAGTCGTATCCGTAATCTCTAACAAAGGACAAGAGAACCTTTTATCAGCAGTATGAGCTGCATAAAGACTTAGGGTACGTTGAGTTCTTGTTCTTCCTGTCTGTGACTCATTCTAAACTGATCACAGATGGTCTGTCTACGGGTTCTGGGCCTTGATCTTATTGATCGGCATGACGAATCGTCTCTTGACCCATTTGTTTCGACGACGAAGCTCTGCAGTCACGAACGATCTAGAGAGCACTTCCCCTACTTCGAAAATCTTCGGTGGTCCCTCGGGGCCTCTCGGTGCCGCTCAGCATTGGATTCGAACGAACTTGATCATTCCCGCCACATTTGGAACCTATCACCAGCGCCTGTTCTGGTGGTGCATGATACCAACTCGAATTGAAACAATCGTTGTTGGTTTGTTTTGGATCCTGAATTTTGTGGTTTGCTGTGTCTCTTATGAGATCTTCTATCCCAATGTCTAGTAAGTAAACGTAGCTTGGTCTGCCAAGTACCCAGTGCGTTAACAATGGTCTTAGTTACACAATAGGACTTCAGAAATGGCGTTACATATCCGACCGCACCGGCATCATCTCCTATGCGAATCTACTTTTCATGTGGATGTTCTCCGGGAGGAACAACATATTCATCTGGTTAACAGGCTGGAGCTTTTCGACCTTTAACATCTTCCATCGCCACACTGCTCGTATTGCTACTATTCAAGCTATTGTTCACTCAGTAGGATGGAGTGTCATGGAGATTAGAGGTAAGCTGAACACAATACAGTTTGCAGTTGTCGTCGGTTTACTAACTTTGTGATAGCTGATGGATATGCCGAATCATGGAAAGAGGAATACTGGTACATGGGTGCAATGGTAAGGCGACAATTGTGACAGCCCTCGACACAAATCTAATGGCTTTTCAATAGGCAACCATAGTTATGAGCCTTTTGCTGGTATTTTCGTCGGTCATTATTCGCCAAAGATCGTACGAGATCTTCTTGTTGATACACATATCTTTTTCAGTTTTGACACTCGTTGGCTTGTTCTAGTATGTTGAGACTCACCTTGTTCAAAATCATAACAGCTAAACATACATTACAGTCATACTGCTGTCTTCGAGACCAGGGAATACGATCACTATCTATGGCCACCTGTGGCAATCTGGAGCTTCGACCGCGCCGCTCGATTGGTTCGCATCGTTTATTGCAATCTACATATCCGACTTTCTGGCGCCCCTGTCACAACATCAGCCACCGCAACATATGATGCCCATGCTGATCTGATCAGGCTGGAGGTCACGCCCGGTTCTTCAATCCTCAAGCCCGCGCCTGGACAGCATTATTATCTATATCAGCCACTGCGATGGAAAGGATGGGAGAATCATCCTTTCACTCTTTCCAGCTGGACAATTGTTGAAGATGATGCCAACATGGCATCTCAGTCTGCTGCCGGCTCCAGCCATGAAATCAAGGAAACAAACAAGGAAATGTCTGTTGCTCATGGCGATGCAACAAGCAGTCACTCTTCCGATGCTGCCACGTCTTCACACATGACAAGATCTGGTAATCCGGCAAAGGCTGCCCAAGCAACTTTGTCATTCTTGATCAGGCCTTTCGATAGCTGGACCGCACGTTTGCGAGACGAATGTTTGGAGTCCTCATCTGGGTCCATCGATACCCACATCCTTCTGGAAGGGCCCTATGGCGAAAAGAGCCCGGTCGATACATTTGAGAATGTAGTCTTTATCGTGGGAGGCACTGGTATCGCAGGTGCCTTGCCTTACCTCCAGGAGTTCGTGGCTGCTACAACACCGCAAGTTAGGGGAACACAAGCACCTAGGACCCGGACACGAGACGTCACAATTGTTTGGGCTGCCAAGCAATCAGCCATGCTTCTTGACGTTGCAAACCGCGAACTACAGCCTCTCTTAGGGCGGAGTGATGTCAATATCCAGCTTCATGCCACCAAAGATAGTGGAACAGTATCGCCTGTTTCAAGCGAAGGCAAAGGAAAATCGCCAATCACAAGCGCTGCAATGGAGATCTCATATTGCCGGCCAAACATCCAAGCATCTATTTTGGATGTTGTGGCGAGATTAGAAGCTGATGGATCTGCAGGAGGCAGGACTGCTGTCTTGACTTGCGGCCCGGCGTCCATGGCCGATGAAGCAAGAGCAGCAGTGCACAAGGCACTGAAAGATGGCAATCGCAACGTCCATTACTACGAAGAGGCATTTGGGTAAGTGAACCAATCAATTTCATGATCAAACGAGCCACTAACCAATATCGTTAGGTGGTAAGAAAATTCGCCGCCGCAAGCGTTGTGTACCAAAGTATTAGGTAACAAAAGGGACGCGGGGGTCCTCACAAACACTACCCCAGTTGCAGAACCACGATTATGGATAGCGTATCATGAAAATTAATGACAGACAATACCATTTAGAGTATAGACAAAAATCATACTTGTGCACGGATTCTGTCCTTGCTCAAGTCAATTACCATGAATTGATTCCTATTCGCCAATCTGCCTTGAAACCCATCTCAGCGATATCGCACTTATGAACATCCATGGATTATGTCTGGGGAAAGTTGAAAATAGCGCCCCAGTGAGTCACCATCTAGAACTCACGAGCTGTGTGTCATAGATTAACCAGGTGTTCCGATCAAGATTGCCGAGGTTCATCTTTCATCGTATGATGTATATTACTTGTGTTCGGGTAGGAGGGGCCATCCTACCACCTACCACATAATCTTGGCTTTGCCTACGTTCAGTAGATACTTCAAGCTCAGATCCAACATCATGTTGTTCCACAAAATTCTATCAGGGCCGATCTATACCCCAAAATAATACACTGTCACTTCAATCTCCCGGAGGTTCTTCGTAGGTTCAATGTAATAAAATTTCATAATCGTGAGAAGGCAACTAGGAAATACAATATGAGGAAAAGAATGGGTCAAACCACTCAATATAGCTTGTAATGTCAGTGTGGGGAGTGTTGGCTAAGGCGTTTGCTTGATTTTTGAACCTCCAAATCTTGACACTAAGTCGTGGCCTCTTTGGAGGCAAGAATAACTCAAAATTTTCTTGGCACATGTCTCTACTTCTTCTAGATGAATGCCAAGTTCATTTAAGCTCCCCTTGGAGCACTATCAAGTTTGAAGAATCCGGGCTGGAGCACTTCAAACACTCTTTGAGGATCGTACTTCTTGGAGATGGCCTTCAATTTCGCCTTATTTCCTGCGCCATAACTTGCAACCACATCCTGGAAGGGGCTCGCGTAGTTCATGTACAGGTAGTGATTTGTCTTTCCTCTGGCTTTAACAACAGCCAATGCGCGCTCCATGACTTTGGCTGCAAACTGATTGATTCTGTCATCGTCGGCCCTGTTCTTCCATTGAAGGGCCAACAGGGAGTTCATAACTGGCCCATTATTTGCATCAAGACCTAGGGCATTGCCTCCATTTGCTGCAGCTTTTTCGAGTATTGGTTCGGTCAGAACTTGTAGCGAAAGTGCGGGAATAAGCCCTTCAGCATCCACGATTGTGGGCAACTCCTCAAAGAATATGTCTTTCGTGATGGCCGCAACATCCTTGTCCAATTGATTCGACCACGTCCAGAAGCCTCGCCGCAGATCGGCGGCGACAGTCGAAGTAGCGAGCAGAGAAGTCAGCTCTGCAAGACTTCTGATGCCCGTGCCGTCGCTGACAGCGTTAGGCATGGCGTTGTATTCTGCTAAGACTGAAGCGTTTGCGATTGGATCTGCATATTCGAGCTCAACTTGTGCGATTGGCATATTTGCCCAAGCGAACGAAAGGATTTGATGTGCCTTTCCATCCTTTTTGGCGCTCATTCCTAGATTATAGAATGCATTTACCAATGCACCAAACTCCGGTTGGAGGTAAGCTCTCATGCCACCCCACATCTTGGGCCCTCGAGGAATAGATGCGACGTTGAACTGAGTGACGATCCCGAAGTTGTTCCCTCCACCACGAAGGGCCCAGTAAAGATCAGGATAATTGGCTTTACTGACGTTGATAATAACGCCTGATGCCGTTACTAGCTCGTAAGACTCAACGTTATCACAAGCCAATCCATACATGCTTGAGAAGTACGATATACCTATGCTTACATTAGTCTAAACGTCGAAAACATAGACTTGAGCCCATACCTCCGCCAAGGGTCAGGCCACCGACACCAACAGAAGCAACCTGCGGAATATGTAAGACATGTTTGACGGCCAGCTGATGCGAGGGCACTTACGCGACCGCCAACAACAGCAAGGTTTTCCTTCTCCAAAGCAGAGTAGATATCAAACCAGGTATGACCAGGTTGGAAAGATACAGTCTTTCTATCAGGCGATACATCAATTTTAGTCAGTTTTTCGAAACTTATGGTGATGCCGCCCTCCATATTGGACCCTCCGGGCACAGCAGAGTGCCCACCACTTTTCGCTGCAAATGGGCATTGCGTCAATCTCGAAATGAGTATTGAAGTTGACACGTCAACTGCCTTTTTGGGTTTGAATATACACTGGGGATGGATTTCACTTTGCTGAGCCAGCCAGAAGGTTTTCAAGAAGGCGCTGTAGGCAGTCTCATCTTGTGAATCAACATGATCATCACCAAAGATGAGTTTCAGTGAATTGCACTATTTAATATCAGCTTAAAGGCGAAGGGAAACGAGAATATTCTAGACTTGCAGCTGCGGCGCAATTAGATGAACGTGCGATATTCGGAAGAGCTGATGCGCCAACGCCATTATCAAGCAATGCTTGAGTGATGTTGAAGTTCTCCGGCTCAAAAAAGTTCTGAGCCAAAGCCCCTACCACCAGAGAAAAGAGTGCGGCAAGCTTCATCCTAGAACCTGCTATTGTCTGATAGAGGTAGAAAATTCGGCAATTGTGACCCGACGAAAGAGGACTGCGCAATGTCGCTGCAGTGGCACCATATGTGGGAATTCTCGGCCTTTTTCAATCGCTAGCTAGACAAGCCACCAACTCTTACTACGCGAATCCATCTTTCTTTTACAACATTGAGCTGTGGAAAGTTAATTTGGCTTACTATTGTGTCTTGAGCTAGGTCTTTTTAACAGTGGTGTATTCCCCAAACAGGCTTAGGTATTACTGTGGAGTCGGATTTGAGGTTCCAAGACCGTATTTTCGGCTATTAGATATTACTATAGGCCGAAAGGCTTTCCCATTATTCAAAACTGCGAGAATTGAGTGCGTAATTTCGCTGATATATCTTAAGGTCTTACCTAGATACAGTCCGAGCAGCTGGTTGAGTTTTCTAGGAGCCCGGACATTCGAATACCAACTGCCGATTCTGGAATACTGTCAAAAGACTAAATACGTTAACTTGCCAAGCGCTTCCATCGGAGTTTAGGCCTTATTTGACAGCGCACAGTCAAGCAGTGACCCAGGGCGCTGGTGAGGCTGCATGCTGATGCGAGAATCGTCCCGCCTAATCGGACAGAAGTTCTGGGCATTTGCTTGTTTACCTCAATTTCATTCAGACGTTACTGGTAGACATTGGAGTATCTCATAACCTATAATAATCCTGTCATTTTGCCGGATCGTGATATGCAAGCAATGGCGAATGTCGTTGAAGGCCAGAAGACATTAGTACTTAGAAGGTGGTGGCTAGCATTGGTGGGCCTGATTAAATTAGTGCCCGACGGGACGGCAACTTTGATCCGCATCAAAGGCTTTCACCCCACAATTCGTCTCGCCTTTAGACCGTAACGGAACGTTTAATTATTAACTTTGGATGATGCCTTTGTAACATGCATTCTGATCAAAGAATATTGCAAAATTTCTCCACTCTGCTGCAGTTAACGCGACGCTGATAGTTCACGAATCACTTAAGTAAGCAGTATATGTCAAGCAGCACAAGGGCCTGTCGTAGTTTAAATATGCTCTTGCATCATTTGGGTACTATCCACTTCTTGTTCAGCTGCTTTGTGTAGGCTACAGCTTGAAGCAGCGCTCGCCTGCGAAGCACTTTAGTTAAAGGTACCATGGTCATGAAAACTAAGATTTTATAAGATATGTTCTTCTGACCCGATTGCTGAAGCAACATCAGATACAAACGTCAGCGTCAGTAGTTCGATTTGAGTCTGTTGAGACTGTCGCAGGCCCCCGACAATCCCTCATTGCCATGTCCCGATAACAAAGGCTTGCTGATTCTCCAATGATGATTGGTGAATTGTAGTTCGATCACGAGATTGGTATTGTGGGCAACGAATAAAATTTTACATCCAGCGATAGAAAAGAGATAACCACTCACCCCTATTCGGGCGACTTCGGGGATAACTCGGCCATACCGCAATCCGACCATATCTCAAACAGCATATATTCGTAGTAATGCTTAGACGTAGTTCATGCCCCCAGTGAAATCTCAGCCTCGCCAAGGTATGTCTCCAGTGTCACAGAGTTTGGTCCAAGATTGGCGCCAATATTAAATCCTTTGCAGCTGGCAAAGTTCTGCCAAGATGTCCTCGTCCATGTCACCAAGCCGTCCATGCCTATCTGCGAATTCATCTACAACGTCTAAATCATACCAAAAGACCGGAGAGCGTGTCCTGGGCACCTCATCGCTCAAATTGGCCTTGAAGAAGCCATTTCAAGGCTGGTCCCGGGACCTTCTCCGCGCGAGAGACGACGACGACGACCATTATAACTTCACAAGCGGTTGTCAGCGTGGTTGTGAGGATGCTAAATAGATCGCTCTTCGAAATCGGACCAGAAGCTTGGGTGAAATACCCATCGAGCGCGCTAGGTCAGCTACAAATTTGGGAGTGGTATAATGCAAACCCGCAGCACATAACCTGGCTGTAGCGCATTGGGAAAGGAGACAAGGCATGTCTTTGGCGCCGGAGTACGGAGTATGCTAGGTTGTAATATGATACTTATTGAAGATTGTGTACGATGCCTACCATCTTGCCAAGGTACAGCACCATATCACCAATATCAAAAAATATGACGTCATCTTGTACATACCAATCAAGCTATATCTCAACCTTGCGTCTGAAATCAAGATGTTGTTTTACCGCGCTCCTGTTGGGCCTTTTCTTTACCAACGTGGTATAGTTTGTGACAACCCAGCACATGTCGCCCGTCTCACCGCCATTGAACTCGCCTACGAACGCCGATCCTGAATCTGGCGACTGAGACACCACATAACAGATGCTCAGCATGTACTATGTACTTGACTTTGGACAATTCCCAATGTGCAAGCTCTCGGCGAATGGAAATTGAACGCAAAAAGCAGTGCATCTGAAACGGCCATTTTACAGAGGAGGTATGTTTGCCGTTAGTGGCGCGCGGAAATAACACTCCTTTGCGGCCTCTGCTCCACCACTCACAGAGTTATGAGATAGACCCAGTCGGTTTTGTTTTGGCGCAAGGGGTCTGATTGGTCTGCTCAGTATTTCCCAAGACTGCGCTGCTCGCATTTCGGCTGATGCGCTGGTCTCCATGACACTAGTAGTGCGGCTCATCTTTGATGCATGATGACCTGGACGAGGTTGGGGGATTTTGGGAATTCCATTTCCAATCAACAAGATCAATCATCCTCATATAAACTCACTTTGGCTATTGTAACTACCACATTCTACGAACGAAATCCTAATCAACTATCACGCCATACGAAGTACTGCCATGTCCACAGTACTTTTCGTTTCGTTATTGGCAAGCACCGTCGCGGCAGAGATCACCACACAAATATGGCTTCCGGGAGCTGCAAATGCAAATCAAACTCTCCTTGGATCGGTTATACAACAGAATGGCGAAAATACTATCATGTCACTGGCATTTCAGAGCTCACCTAGCGCTCTAGACTTCTATCAGAGTGCACCTGAACGCGTCACTGTTGCAGGTACCACCCGCGTTGCGTATAATGTCTCCGCCAGTGATTCAGCAGCCAGTAACTCTGCACCATCGATCACTGTTGCACTTGAATGTAATCGACCAAATGGAGGAGTCAGTGCAGTGCCAACGTGTACTGTATCTACGTGGGGCGCTGCGCAGGGACTGAGTGCTGTCTGCGAAGGCCTCACGGTCGCATCTCTACCAGATTATTGCACCGATTCTGATGCACAGACCTTTGACCAGACAATGACGTTCAATGGAGAATCGCAACACATGATCAATAATTTCGACCTCATCATTACCGCAGGAACAGAGAAATTGAGCGCCTCTGCTGCCGGAACACCACAATCTCTCAGCGCCTCGGCCACCAGTACAGGGACGAGAAATGGTCCTACCGCTTCGGGAGCCCCTTCTGCAACTTCTGGAAGCCCTGCGCAGGCCACTGGTGCAGCTTTTCCAATAAAGACGGTGTCGCCCGCTTTGGTAGGGTTGGGAGCGGTCGCAGCTGCATTAATCATGTGAGATAGCACAATACTACAAGAGTTATAGTTGGGCTATTCATAGCGATACGGTAATATATGAAACTATGGCAATATGCGCCAGGATAGGGTATTTAATGACACGATTAGACGACTAAGCGTGGACTTTTTGAGCAAATTAGAATTACATTTGCAATTGCATCAGCATTTATCAATAATCCTGAATTCCTTCTTGCAAGCCTACTGCCTGACAAACGGATTCTCAAGACACACCATACGATTATTCTTCTTGCCAAAACAGGCCCTCCCTTCCTCGTCTTTCTTTACGAGTCCGCAGTATACATGTCCCTGGCAATCCTCGCGCTTACAAGTCCACCGCCTAATGTCTCCGCCCTTTTCCAAGACATAACAACCCTTTTCGCACTTTCGGGATTCATTCTGTGTATGTATGCAGCGCATCTCGGCCGGGAAATGTGCGCTCTTGATTTCAGTTGCTTTGATCGACATTTCATCTAGATGCTTATATTCGAAACAGTCAAGGTCTGGATTGGTGTTCACTGGTTTAATGGTGTGTGTATATCCATCCTTTGGGTAATTCACTGGCTCCCGAGTGAAGATGCTCGGAAGCCATTTTGGTGGTGGGCGAGCAGGACAACGCACGGTAAGAGTGTATATGACAGTATTGGGTTCATACTCCCCCAATGGATCATAATATGGTGGCAGCGGCATTTCGATGTAATCCTTGAATGAGTGTGTTGATGTTGTTAAGAAACTTTGCAGATTATCAAGCAAGTGTGATCTTTAAGTATCCGTTGTGTTCTTTGTTCAGTGAAGTCACGCTATCTTCACAATGTTGCGCGCCAGGCTTAGTGCAATAGTGAAAGAACTTTGAAAACGAAATACATAATGCACACCGCAATCAACACAGTGATTCAATGACTGAGGCAAATCCATAAAAATAGTGACAATTTATAGTCATAGTGAATAGAGTAGTCCGAAGGACGGTCACTTCGTCCTCATTTATTTGGCGCCTTTCTCTTTACCTACTATGGAATGATTCAGCATGTTTTATTCATGGTCAATCTTAAGATGAATATATAGGTCTTTCGGGGCAGACAAGGTGATATGTAAACAATACATGAGATCTAAGGAACCATAACACTAAAGTGTATGTGCATCTCTTGCAGTTGTCCGACGTTGATGTTTCCTGTACTGAACAGCAATTTCGAACCATTTAACAATGCAATACAGTTGTGTCTTTTATGAATAAAATGAGGACAAAGATTTTGTAGCTAGCTTCCACTGTGACATGTACAGAACCAATCAGTGAATAGTTGGTCACTGCGAATACCTGATTTGTCAACTTGCGGGACAGATTCCGATTTGGCTTCCGGTACCGTTAACAATGAACTAACGAATCATCCGAACCTTCCTCACCTGGACTACTACCGAACTCTACACAATGAGGCTCAATGACAAGCACAAACCTTTTGCTCTCGAGAAATTGTAGATTCATATTGCTCAGCTTCTCCCAATGAACGCATCGAACTCCACAGGATCCGGCGCGTTGGATTCGGCGCAGAGGGGGCCGCCGCGCGACCCTGGAGACCAACCCCGAGCAAAACGCGCCAAGTACACCACTGCAGCCTGGTAAGTAGCACCAAGCGACACGAGTTGATTTCTAACGCTTTCAAGTAATGAATGTAAAAGATGTAAGGTCAAATGTATTCGGATGGATGAAGATAAGGATTGTCAACGCTGCTCAACCATGAGAGTTAATTGTATCATCGTGCCAACCGCTACGCAGTCTGCGAAAGATACTAGCAGGGGGAGGAAGCGACGCCCGTCTCACGAAGAGTATGCCTTTGACTCTTGTGAATCTCCCAATTGCTGATCGCAATAGGTCGCGTCAAAATAGATTAAGCGATGAAATCATCAGCTTACGACAACAAGTTGCTGCTTTGACAGCATCAGTTTCGACCTTGATTGACCAACAGTCGAGACCAATACCAGCAGTACATAACCTCGAGCCCAATTCTTCTTTGGCGAGCCCAGCGACTTCTACGTCGCTTGCTCAGCGCCCTATCGCCCCCCAAAAGCCTCAGTTTGTTGGCCCGACTCGTTCAGATTATAGTTTCAACATTGCAGAAAAGTCCCTCTCTCATATGGGCATACCAACTAATGATGCCATATCGACGGGCCCTTCATCAACAGCTTCTTCAAGAGCGTCATCACCTGCAGACAGCAGAGACGATCCAACACAAATCAAAGGCGACATTCTCCTGAACTATTCTTACAACGAAATTATCCATTTACTGAATATATATGAGGAAGAAATCGCATGTGTGCACCCAATAATTGAGACAAAAGACTTAACTAGAGATGCGCCCAAAATTCTGGATTTCGTCAAGAATCCAGATCATGCAACTAAAATGTCGCCCATGGTCGGATGGAAAGATGTTCATATACTCAAGGTAGCCATCGCAACCTCCTTACTGCATGAGACCCATGGCAAGAATGAACTGTCTGATCGCCTCGTCGAGTCTGTTGAGCGCGTCGTTGGCGTTGTATCCCTAGCTAGCGAAGTAGAGCTTAAGGATATTCAAATCATGGGCATGCTGGTAAGTAGTTAATCAACAAGACTTTTGACACATAAAAACTCAACCCTGCTAGAGCTTGTATTTTTGTCATACAGCGGAAGAGTTATTCGCATGGCGTGCAATTGGGCGCGCAGCACGGCAAGCTTTAGAAATGGGTTTACATCGAAAACAAAGTTTGTTTGACAATTTCAAGGACTGCAATGAACGCAGTATGGCTGTTAAAATATTTTGGGTAGTGTATGAGCTTGATCGCAGATGGAGTTTTGGTACCAGTCTGTCGTTCGCTCTTGATGATCGTGATATAGATCCTGCACTACCCGAGCCAGGGAAAGATCTCCCTTACTTGAAAGCCATGGTGGCATATGCGAGATTATGCTCTCGTGTCTGGGAAGCATTGCCTCCCTACGGCTCACCCTTACAACTAATTGCTAAAGAGACGGAAGACTATCTGGACTTTATTACTCAAAATTGGCTGGAGTCAATTCCACAGGAGCTTCATTTTAAGCATCCACGTCTTGGACTTGCGCCTCGGACTCAACCGCGACAATTGCACCGACTACGGACCTTGTTGTACCTACGTGGAAACTATCTTCGCATGCTTATTCACCGGCACCATGTTTTAAGTCCAGACAATATACGAGCAAATTTTCGAAATGCTCGACTCGTGGTCGATATCGCAAAAGACAGCATCCATGTTCTGGTGCATCTCAACGAGACAAGCGATATATACATACGAGAGCAAAGCATTTATCACTACTATTTACTAAGCGCCCTCGCCGTCGTACTCCTTACAGTTTGTCATGCTCCACATATCTTTGCTGGAGACTGCAGAGACCAATTCATATCCGCGGTGGAACTCGTGAAGGGCTTTTCTCGTCATAGCACGGCTAGTCGCAGACTTTGGAAGAGCCTCCGCGGCCTTCTTCCTGTTATAAAATCCCTCGCACGCCGTGCATCAGGGGGACTTCATGACAGCCAATCGACAGAGAAGTCGTTGAATGAAGGCAATCAGCCTCCAGTGTCTTCCGAGCAGCAGCAATGGACACTATCGGCGGAATCCTTTCCCTCGGACATGCCTACTACTTGGGCAAATGGAGGCTCAACATTCGATAGCGACTTCGGCAACAGCATGCCTGAAATCTCTGATATGAGTAACGAACTTATGGGATTGTATAATGTTTTTGGCGCTGGCGCCGTCGAGCAATCTCTCCACGATGGCCTTTCAAATGACAATCATGGCGAGCAAGGTCTGTCAATGTGGGAGATAGGTGAAATTTCACGGCATTTCCAAGGGCTTATTTGAGAGTATTGACATTATAAATGGGTATACTTACGTTGCAAAGAGTACGTGGCTGCGAAATTCGATATGCAGTAATGCGCCGGCAGCGGGTGAATGATTTTGGAATTTGATTCACCTGACAAACGGCTCAGAAACGTTGCCTCTTCACAGCAATCACAACTCATTCACAAACGTCGGAAGCAGCGACTGTATAATTGATAGATTGATGACTGTGCGGAAAGTCTGTTATCCTCTACAATATCACCTCTGCGACATCAACCTGCGGATCGTCAACCTGGCAAACTTCTATTATTGAGAAACTCTTAAGTTTCACTCACTTCGATGAACGACTTTGTGAAAAACCAGCTCCACCCGATCGAGAGCTGCCTCATATGTAGTGACACCTTCAGTTCCGACCATTGTCCAGTTACGCTTCCCTGCCAGCACATCTTTGGTTATCCTTGTATTAAGAGATGGTTGCTTGACGGGCGTGGTGGGAACAATGCGTGCCCCCATTGTCGACATGTGTTGGTCAAGAAGCAAGATGCTAGGTCGACTTTCGACGCAGCCTCCATTTGGCAAGCATTGTGCGAACAGCCGCCCGAGCGTCGTCACGGACTTATGTTGAAATTGTGGAGTGGTATTCGAAATCTGTGGAAACGTACTCCAACTGGAAAGTTCACTGTTACTGAACTTCTCGATCATGTCATTATCCCGGCTTTGATTCAAATGTCGAGCGCAGATAACAGACGTGGATCTCAGCAAAGCGATCCAATGTTTGACTGCTATAATATGATTGCTGCATGTTGGGACTCACTGGGCCGACCAGATACTGCTGTCGGCATGGCAATCCCACTCGTTCGCCTCACGCGTTTGATGTCCAGCGCGAGCGGTATTTTCCCAATGTGGCTTACAACTGTTCCACGTATGAATCAACTGTGTTGGAAAGCAAACGCATGTATGCAAATCACAGAACCAGAGATTACCTGGGCTGTAATCATCGAAGCAGCTGCAAGCATGTCTACCAAAGATAACCAGCGATATATGCCGATTTTACACGTCTACACGATACTCTTATCGCAGAGCATTCTGCACAATCCACAACCAGCAAGTTGGCCTTTGCGACGACATGAGATCATGAATCTGGTGGTGGAACGATGTTGCACTAAAATCGGCGGGGACACATGGGTTGGGAAGCCAAGTAACAAATTTAAGGATATGCTGGTCATAGTGTATGAGGAGCTAAGGCGTTTCCATCTCGAGAAGAAGAAACCGAGCTTAAGAGGTTACGACGAAGAAGAGACTGTCGTAAAGGGAATTTGGGCATTAGCCGGCTGGGGCACTGAAAGTAGGAATTGAAAAAATATTAGATGGATTTGGATCAGCGCAGTGTCCGCTCAATATGCAGCGATCATTTGCAAATTTGAAGAACAGATTGATATGTTACTTGTGGGGTGTAGATCTCGGGTTGTTGGAGTGCTTTTGATCTGCCGTGGTTGTACCCTTACGCCGCAGCTCATCTACTTGCGCTGGAGCTCGCTTATCATATGATGCATTATTGCCTATATAGGAATATTCGGTTTTTCGTAGAGTGACTCGCTTAAAAGCTTGCCAATTACAGGTGATGGATATATGGCGTTCTGATCGATCCCTCGCCCGGCAAATTCGAGCTTTCAAGTCTTCAATCGGCAATCGTGATGTGTTTAGGTACATAAGGCCTGAGTTGGTCATACATCCTGACAACGGACAGCAACAAAATTTCTCCCTTCCTTTTATCTAACTTTATTTAACATAATGTGGCTTGTTAGTATATTAACAGCATTTTTTGTTGTCTTAAAAGAATGCTCAGCTCAAAATTGCACCCGCGACAGTCTACTTGCTGCGGCAGACTCCTACCTTCTTGCACAAATCGCGGGCACTCCTGAAGCACTCACTGTCGGTCATGCAAACTTCACTTACCAGCAAAACAACAAGGTCATGCATTTTAACGATAAGAAAAACGTCCTCTTCAATGCCCTGAAATTAGACTACAATCGCACCACGACCGATACTGTCGCATGTGCTAGTTACACGGTGTGGATCAGCACGAGCGGAAATAAGCCTTTTGTTGTGAGCACGCAAATTCGACATAAAGAGGGTGATAGCAGCGCGATATCGATGATCGATACCGTAGCCGCTACGACGGGGGATCTTTTCTTTGATGCAAAGAAAACGCTGGATTACTTGCGAAAAGAGGATTGGTCTGCGATCCCAGATACGCCCAAACGACCCTCCAGAGAGCTTCTAAAAAAGGTTGGGGACGCATACCTCGACATGTGGACGGATGATAAAGCTGCAGACAGTATCCCTTGGGGCACAGATTGTGAAAGGGTTGAAGGAAGTCAGTATACAAACCCGTGTGGAAATTCATTGCCGAGGGGTGGAAGTAAAAAGGCGAATGGCATGAGGAGGTATGTTATTGATGAGGTAAAGGGAAGCGTAGACGTGTTATGTCAGTTTGATAGTCTGGGCGCCTGGCCAGACAGCCATGAAATTAGGGTTATCGAGGGCAAGGTGAAATATGTGCATACAGTAACTGTCAGGAGGGGTGTGGGTTCTTGAAGTATTCAAAATGGTCATTGTTGCGGATATCAATTCTACAATTTCGTCATATACCCATACTACTCATTTAATGTCGGTACTCTTCACAACAGTTCCAAATGCATCAGCCAGTTCTGCTAAAGCAACTCGCGTAAGTTCATCACCTTGGACTCCAGGGATGTCGCGATCACCGATTCCGTCTTCAACGAGAATGACTTCATAGTCTTTCTGAGAAGCTTCTCTAGCTGTGGTTGACACGCAAACATGGGCCATATAGCCTACTAGCACCACCTTTTTAACCCCGAATGATTGCAATGTTTCGTGAAGGGACGTCTTTTCGAACGCACCCGGATATTCTTTCCAAATTGTCGTTTCACCATCCTAAGCCCATTAGCATTTCATCGAAAATTCATCGCGAGCTGTGAACGAACCTTTGCCTCGAGCTCCTTGAACTCATTTGCAAGTTCAGTTCCTGGCGTAAAGATAGGCGCACCCTCTGGCACTTTATGCAAAATGTGAACGAGTTTTCCATTTGCTGCCCGATACTTCTCGAGCAAATTAGCAATGACTTTTCTACTCGCCGTCGCATTTGTCACAGCAAGAGCGCCGTTTGCGTATTCGTTTTGTGCGTCAATGATGAGTAGTGCTGAATCAGATGTCGACGCTGTGCTGGGCGGTGCTCCGAGAAGCTCATTGAGAGATTTCACAGCCATTTTGATGGATTGATGTACAATTGATTGCGAAGACAATTGACAGACTGATCGAAACTAAAACTCCAGGACAACAAAAAGGTAATTCTTCAAATGCTAAATTCCTATGATCTAGGCTGTGTAGGATTTGTAAGGACTTCGTACACCTGATTCATGTTTCTATTTTATACCCCGCTTCGTCGGTACCTGCATTAATGACGTGCTTGAAGAACCTCGGACAACACGATGTTTACCAACACCATAATTCAGACATTTTAGGGTTCAACTTTGCTTTATAAGCCTATAAGTCTAGTCAATAGAATTTTTAAGGCGTGAGAATTCTTGCGAATCAATGAATACAGTGGGCGCACTTCGCAATGGTTTCAGCTTGACGAAACTGACAACTGCCAAATCGGTGTGTGAGAGAGAGACCTATCTTTTATACACCATTGCCATCATTGGCGACTCTCATGTCATACCATGACAATGATCCTTCTGCAGCATCTGCCACTGCAGTACTATCCACTCATAATGTCAATGACACATTAAGGAGGCACAAATATCATGGTATTCGAATATCCACAGAAGCGCTATCACCCCAATTCAATACATATTCCAGCTCGCAATTTGGGCATCAAATGTCGGCTTCGCTAAGGACTAACGCCACCCTTCCAGCTTCCTGGCCGATTTCCGTTACAGGATGCTTTTGATTCAATTACTACTATTTATTCCTGAAGTATTAGCGATTGTTCCATTCAGAGCTGATTAAATCGACAGCATACCCAATTATCTTCATAAGTAAGTCCTCCCTCCTGGAGCTATCTCTCTAACTAAAGGTAGGTGCTTTCCATGTTCTTGGGTGACCTTTGGATTTGATTTCACATCGCCCTGGCGCAGCGCGTACGAGTACCACGTTTTGAAGCAATCTTTTTGTGACGCTGTGGGATATCGAACGCCCTTAGCGCGATGGGCTTGAATCACCATCGATTCAAGAGAGCGAGTGGCAGCAGGCATTGTGAATGAGAGTGATTTCAGGGGTGACGAAGGATGCTGAGAAGAGCAGCTGTGCCTGCTCAGTGAGATTAAAGCAATACGGTGTTCGCTAGTCGATATGGATTCGGTCACCGAATATGGACAGTAGCTCCAGGTGAAGAGCCGGGACACGTGACAATCTAAAACTGTGTTTTGGTGTTTGTATGACCGGTTGCGTTTTGAAGAAGACAAAAGAAGGAGAAGAAAAATCAAACGGAAGAAGTGCGATCAAGCTATGCTTGCACTTTATCGTTCTCACCGGCTCTCCAGGTCTAATCCCGCAGTGTCACACAGCGTGCTTTCCAAGCACGCAACCTCCTGCAATGCGTCTAATACGCAGCCACCGTCACCCTGAACACACCGCAGCTCATCATCTTCAGACTGCTTCTTTGTTACTGGTCAATCGTTCCGAGAACTCCCTATCTCACCCTGCATCCCTTGTGTTAACCTGAGTGCGGTTCCGGAGTTACACGTGTGGGTGGTGCCAAAGTTCAGGATACTGACGGAAGAGTCAAGAAGGGGCGGGGGTTTTGTGTCATTGATGCAATTGTCAGGTGTTAAGCTAGGCCAATAAAGCCATGCAACTCTCAATCATTTTATGAGTGGTTTGCCCATTTGACAGGGCATATGCTCCGTGACACGATTAGCTGATGATGAGGCAGCAAGAGTAAAGAGTTCTGCGAGCACACTGATCATTAACCCTGCGATATGTATATATAGAACCAAGAGTCTTCATCTTATCGCCTCCTTCTTTGTTTTTCATTACCGTTAAGAGTCTATATGAAGCCTCGAGATCTAGCGAACTGTGGTTGGCACGGTTGGGTGACGCGAAATGCGGGGTACATAAAGTCTGTTCTCGGCCCGCCATATGCGTGATTAGTCTGACTAGTAAGCTGCTAATAGACCGAATAGATCGCAAGGCATATTAGAATGAGGCATTCCAATGCGCGTTCTTTAGGCCTGTAAATGGTATTGATCACTGGCATCGGGAGACAACAGGAAATTCTCGCCTAAATGAACTTCATCGTCCCCGTCACAACGTATTAATGCTTAGCAATGCCAGCTCAGGGAGGGTTCTAGGTGTTGTCAATAATTAGCTTCATTTATATTTTTAGGATCTACATGATTGGGAGCAGTGATGGCATCATTATCGCACATTGTACTTGCAACCTCTCGTTTTTGAGACTATGCAGTGACTTCAATACCAGCATAAAGTTATTTCTACATTAAAGAAGTGCTTCTTGGCATAATCAACGACAACACTGACCGTCAGTTGCGTGGGCAAACGTTAATTCACACAGTCTGGTGGCGCTGAATGTATTTATTTCGTGTCATACCTGGGGCATGTAAATGCACTTCCAAATTTAAGAGGACGCTTAATTTTGCCAGTTCTCACGAGCATATGTATCCGTATTGAAACGCGAACAACAGCTACCTCAGACCAAGTCTTGGGTTTATATCACACGCAAATCCAGAAAAACGGCAAACCCGGCTAACGAGACCTGCGAGAGAAGTTTGTATCTACCCGAAAATTCAAGCGCCATTCCCCTGACCTGGATGAGCTGACGCAGTACCGAAACTTCATCTTGAACACTCTTTTGACATGTGACATGTTCATGATGCCTCCCTATGGGATCAGTTTCCATTGTGATTGAAGGCGGCACATCCATGTCGACGGAACCAAACAATATTGAATACACCCAATCATAATACACCGCCTGAGCAACGTTCCCTGATTAAGTATGACCCAGGTACCTAGTATTTTGGGTGTTCCGAACGATCAAATACCCAATGTAGAATCATGCGCTAGGCGACATTGTCGGTCAAATGCGGGGGCGCAGTACAGCCTCTCTTGTACTTGCATGCGTTTTCTCGTTCCTGGACCCTGCAACCTGGACGTTCCGGATTCGGGATTAAAGATGCCTGTTGCTCGAATCAATGGAACGATCGAAAATGGAATTTGACCTTGCATCAAGAATGACATCTCGTATATGTCCGCACGTTTTTCTCAATTCAACGTCAAACACAGCCCTAACATGATCAGAAATGAGCAATCTGGCCGCTGAAGTGATTTTAACCCTCGCCCGAAACCGCCCCTGGGTACCATTATACTCCAACGCTTATACATCTGCATCTGATATATCGCGATATCATGTTTCAACTCAGGGGCCAACTGCGCAATGATGCTTTGGTTCTACGCGTCCCAGAACTTTATTTCGCAGTTAGTAAACTTCCCGCAGAGCCCACTCATCAATGCGCTACGTGGATGGCACATTCCAAAGACGCATGTTCATTTCCGGGCGGCCAAAATCTCCGACGTCCAATAACCGTCGTCCTTTTCTATCTTACAGATCCCAAATGGTGTTGATAGAAACTTGTCGATGAAAGTCTTTTTACTGGGTCTCGATTCAGTTCTCTCATCTTGAGTGAATCAGTCCTCGAATTTGTTCATATCGGTTCAGGCAAGAGAAAAGGCCCCAGCGGCGAAAAAGAACGCTCGAACTTAGAGCCGATCATTCAGCATCTCAAATTACTTGGTACGTCCCATCCCAGGGTTTACTAGTAGTGGTTGTTTACGTGGCCAAGAGTATATTGGAGTACCAACACCTGGACGTCCATATCTTGAAGTGGTAAAAGTGATGTGTAATTCCCTACTGAAACGCTTACAGGGAATCTCCCCCTGAATATAACCTTCCCCAAGATAGGATGAGGCATGAGCCTTGCTCCTGAAACATGACAATACAGTCTTCAGCTCTTATAGGTAGCGCCATTGCAAGTTATAAGGTTGACCTTCTTTGCTCAAAACTGAAACAACCAACAACAACACCGTTCAAGCCTCATATTACTAACAAAATAGTCCTCATGCGATAGGTCTCAGTGCTGGAAATGTATGCAGGAGTATGCATGTTGAGGCATGGTGACATTCACTTGGCTCAGCCACACCCTGTATCTGGATTTGTATCTCACTGTTACCAAGCAACTTTTCAAAAGCCCTGATCAACCCTGATATATGATGTTACCTAAGTAAAGTGCATAGATAAACTTGCTCTGAATCGTTTCTGGCTTGAGCACTGCAACACAGATTTCTACTAGCAATTGCGCCTCTTTCATTACCTTCGTCAACGTTTACTATTCTGTGACAGGTTGATCTACTCAACATGGCTTCGCAACAAGAGAAGTACATTCATGGGAAAACAGCTCAGCATAGCAGAATTTATCGAAAAGATAAGGAAAGCAACACAACAGAACTAGAGGCCCAGACTGCCGTTAGATGTAGGTTACACCCATATTTGGCGGCTGATCTACGGTTGACAAGATTCAAAGCAGGCGGTATTCTGGCTCCTTTGGGCTCTCTTGATGAAATACACGGTTACTTGAGAACAAGTCCCAACATGAATGCCGAAGGTAAGAAACCAAATTCTCACTCCACCCATGTCCTATTATGTTACTTTAATCTTTTTATATGTCGAAATACCCACATGAGCCAATAGTTCCCATCTGAAGAAAGCCTTTTCGGGTAGTGAACTAGGTGCATATTCTTTAGTCTTTCACAGAATTTGTGGTGTCTGAATGATAGATACTTCCATTAATGGAGAATCCTCCTTGGGTAGGCAATGTATTGGCTAATTTGTAGCTTCTCTAGGTGATGTTGTTGCTGGGCCAGGGAGATCCCTCCAGCAGAACGGGTTTTGTATGAGTCGGAACTCCTACAAGGCAATGAACGCCTCCCAATCTTGGGCAACAGAACTGAATCATTTCGGCTGGGACTCTGGGGACACGTTAAGTACCCAACACTTCGCTTTAGGAGCAGCATCGCCGTCCGAGCCATGGCTGTCTGAAATCATGAGGATGCAAACGAAGCCTTTGCCGCCAATCCCACAATACACTCAAAAGCCCAAACGATCGCTTTTAATAACAGCCATATCTTCCAAGCGTATATCTGCAGACAAGTCTACATATACCAGTTTTCAGCAAAGTGTTTCGAGGGGTTTATGTCACCAAAACCCATCCTCCCTGGCACTGAAACCCTACTTTCCCCACGATTCGCCTTATATAATAATCCGCAAGTATGAGATGGGAAAAGACCCTAAAAAGGCCGTATACAATTGCCCGTCCAAGGGGCAGGCCAACGACTCGACTTGTCACATCTCGACTATAGCCGGTTTTCGAAACGGTCTCAGCGAGACAATATCTTCTCATCAAGACGAAGACTGTATTGATGTTATTAGCCTAGCAAACGATTTTCAGTATTGCTTCTCATCTGCACAATCACTTTGCCCATATACCAAGGAAAATGTGGTGCGTCAAAAGGACAAAATCAAAGAGACACCAGAAAATATGACAAAGTATTTCGGCGATGAAGACACGATCGATCCATGTCTTCTTTTCCGTCACTGTTAGATAGGTAATAATGCAAGAGCGATCCTTCTTTACTAAACTTTCGATCGACTCTAACTATATCCAGGCCTTACATAATGGTTGCTATTCCACCAGTCCTTGAGGCCGCGAGCCATCTTGACTTAAAGTAATACAATATTGCTACATGCCGAGTTCAGCCTACGTCGAACACGATGAGGAGAAACAACAAGGTCGAGCTGAGATCACACCCAGTGTTTTAAGTGAAACACCTCTGAGCTTGTCTTGCCATGGTCGAGAAGACAAATTGAATCAAACGCAACAAGTATGGGTGGTACTTCATGTTATAGTCATCAAGGCAATGGGCTGGAATAAACGCAGAAGATCTTTAGCAATTCATTGCTCTGGTCTAAGCTGACGGACATGTTGTTAATGAACATCTCGAGGACCGATTTCAGTCGTCAACACTTCAATGCTGATCCGAAGCGTATTACTTATACTTCCGATACGAGATCGTAGCGCACCACTTCAGTTTCTACATTCTTAGAGCTGGCCTGTACCATGAAGTATTCAATTTTCATGTGCAAGGCCTCGTCGAATTTGACGATGGCCTATATGATTCTAAGATACAAACAAAGGTATTTGATGAAGTCCTTGTTCATCCAGAATTACTGTATTAGTTTCTTTGCATCTCAAAGTGAGTGCTATAGCTTTGCTTTAAGATGATGTGTACGTGGGAAGAGTGTAAAAGGTGGGGTTGCTGAAAAATTAGTGGTGCTTGTGTTCGTCCTCTCTGAGATTATATCGTAGATGTTTTGACCCAATATCTGATTAAAGAAGCTTACGTGAAATCCGGGTAGACTTGTCTCGCTGATGAATGTCACAAACATCTTTCGGCATGTGATGTTGAGCACTTGGCGAGATCGGCAGTGGCATCAGCCGCACGATGTCATGCCACGCATGCTTCGGTCTAGGCCGCAGTTCCAACCCAACAGCCCCTCCAAAACAATCAAGTATCATTGAAACACATAATTATGGCGAATTCTCCTAAAAACTTCCGTAATGTCATGGTCAAGAATCGCGCTACGTCAACCCGAATTATCTGAACACATAAGAGCAGGCGCGATCGTTTGAGCGTGTCCCTAACGCGGGGCATCGTCAACGTCATTCCAAATTTACTTTTGACACTTCTACCAACCACATAAGAACGAGATCGCACCCACCAACATTGAGGGCTGTCAATACCTTCAGTATGGCGCAGGCAACTCCACCTGCGCTTCTCATGCCGCCACGCTTCAGCATGGAACTCGACCGCACCGATCCTGCGGTGCCGTTCCGAGCTTCACAATCGCATATTCACCACACGTGGGCACGCACATTTCACTCTCGTCCCGAGCTATACATACGGCCGCAGAGCATTGCAGAGGTACAAAAGGTGGTAAATCTCGCGCGACGCATGCGCCGGCGTGTTGTGACAGTAGGCTGTGGTCATTCACCATCAGATATGACTTGCACCTCTGCCTGGATGGTCAATCTGGATGACTTTAAGAGAGTTCTAGTGGTCGACAAGGAACGCATGACCATGACAGTAGAGGCAGGCATACGAATGCATGATTTGAATATGCAAGGCAAAGATTATGGTTTGACCATGCCAAATTTGGGATCCATTGATGAGCAATCCTTGGCTGGTGCCATTGGAACCGCGACACACGGCAGTTCCATGAGCCATGGATTACTCTCCGATCGTGTACAAAGCTTGCGCATCGTTTTAGCGAACGGACAAGTAGTTAAATGCTCGCCCACGCAATCACCGGATCTTTTCAGAGCAGCCTTGGTGTCATTGGGCGCATTGGGCATTATTGTTGAGATTGAATTTCAGATGATCAAGGCTTCTGATATTGAATGGACACAGACAATACGGCCTATTGAAGACGTTCTTGCTGATTGGAATAATGGCTTATGGACTTCAAACGAATTTGTCAGAGTGTGGTGGATGCCCTACATGAAGCGGGCCATTGTATGGCGTGCAGACAAAACGACGAAGCCTCACGTCAAACCAGCATATAATTGGTATGGGGGAAGTGTCGGCTACCATACCTATCACATACTGCTCTGGATCTCACAATACGTCCCACGCTTCTTACCATGGGTAGAATGGTTTGTCTTTGGTATGCAATATGGATTCAAAGACGGCACTTCGATCTCAGCAGTCGGCGAACAACGAACTGAGCTCTTGATGAACTGCCTGTATTCGCAATTCGTAAACGAGTGGAGCATTCCACTCGACAAGGGCCCTGAGGCACTCACTCGCCTCACAAACTGGCTTCATGGCGATGAACACTCATCTGGCATCCCCTTCAGTACTAAAGGCCTCTATGTGCACTCCCCAATTGAGGTACGTATTGCAAATACGCAAGGCCGAGAGCCCCGCCCATATCTCGATACATCATACTCGGACACGCCGGCGCTATATCTCAATGCTACACTGTACCGTCCATATAACCAGGATCCTCCTTGTCGCGAACGTTACTACCAAGCATTTGAACATCTCATGAAAGAGTACAACGGTCGGCCTCACTGGGCAAAGAATTTTCAGAACGTCGATCACGCCTATCTCTCTAGCGTCTATGGGTCTGATCTCGATGACTTCAATCGCGTGCGTAATGAAGTCGATCCCGAAGGCATGTTTCTTGGTGCATGGCACCGCCGCACCATTCTACCGTCGAAAACCGAATTCCCTCTGCTTCCTCTAGAGGAAAAAGAAGTTGTGCGCCGTGATCGAAGAAGTGGTGGCGTTGATTGGATCGGCGAGCAAGCACGATGGTGGGATGGCGGTGTCGACGTATTTGAGAAAGCAGGCAGCGAAAGTGGAGAGAGTTTCGACCTGATGGCTGGTGCTGAAGCTGAGAGCAGCATCCTTCTAGAGAGTTCACGCGAAGACATTCGAGTTTTTCACTCAGAGGCCAAGTATGAAGTGGAGAGCAGACGCCGAGAAGGTACAGAGGAGTACTTCACAGGCACAAATGTATTCAACAAAATGTAGAGTTGACGATATGTATCGTAGATGAAATCTCAACTTACATCTTATCTCCTTGCTTTACCGAGCCAGAGTGTGGGAGTTCCTGTCGTGCAAATTTACCAATAGATTGGAATTTGGTCCCCAACATACGTTTCGCCGCGGCACGCTGTGCCCATCTCATTTCTTTATTGTTTACATTGCACTTACTCGACTCAACGGTGTGCCAACGGTCTCAGCTTACGCTACCAACATCTTTGCCTGTTGAACACTTCGTTGGACACGTCAGATTCTCGCCAGGTCATATGAAGGAGGGATGTGAAGGCGCAGTACTTGCATGTCTGACGTGGGGGCCAAACTGTGTATCACGGGGCAGACGAGGAAAACGGGGGCCAGGGTTCTTCGCCTCTGGAACGTTGTGTCTTAATGACACGGCGCGACCGATATCCACGCTGATCAGAACGTTCAAAGTTCAGCATGAGCATGGCATAACTTGGCAAAATGAACTTCCGGCCCGAGTAGTGTCTATCTTTTAACGAAAACTGAATAGCGTGGGCAGCTTGCAAGCAACCGGTCGGCACGAGAGGTCCTCTACGGGCCGTCAAAGAAAGTTTGGATGCGGAGAAACACAAAGGGGGGAGCTGAAGATGCCGACGGAATACGCTCGATGCCTGTGAACGGCGACTACGGCATCGCCTAGCCTCCGCATATTTTTGTCCGCGGATTCCGTAAGACGATGGTTGAGATATCATGAACTTGTTCAAGTCTCGATGCGCGAGGTAGGCGCCCATGGCACCACAATCAGATCCATGACCTTGTCAAAGACCAACATAACAGGTACATATTTTTATTTTTCAGCCGAGCCAGTGTGGTACTGAAACCGCAGGAGACAGTTGTACAACAACAAGGCATCCTTCAGATCTATGAAAACGGTGAGCAGACATGGTGTGCAGGATCGCAGGCTCAACATCCTCGATGGTTGGAAGAGGCAAGCGCTTCATCCTGTCAATAACCGTAGGCTAAGCAAATGATAACGATTTATTGGACAGGGCTCCGCGGAGTCAATGCACACACGGCACACGCCTGGTGTGCCGCGGGTGTTGCTACTGTGCCGCCTGGGATGATAATTCATGTTCCACATGTATCAGTTCCTGTTGGATTGCCCCCCTCGAGACGGCAGACCATTTTTGCAATCTCAGATTCTGCCTGTGGCGCAAGTACATTCTTTGCAAGTAGGTAGGGAGGGAAGTCCTGTGTTTTATTGCAGTAGTAGAAAATGCCAATCCATGAATGAGATTGGTAATCATTCGACCCCATGATATCGAGGGCGGCTACCGCATGCTTCACTCGCGCTTCCCCATATCCTAGTCCTAATTTGGGCAGCGCTGACCCTTGGCTGTTGAACTAGCTCCTTTGATAATTGGGTGAACTATGCCATCTCACCGATCACGGAATCCTCCGCACGTGCTCCTTTTCGGCATGGTGCGATTCCGACGCCGCAGACAGGCAGGACATCAGGGTCGCTATGGAGCTGGATTTTCTGGGTTTTTGCGAGTCGCATTGAGATTCGGGCCTTTGTAATGCTGAGAAATCTCATGTACCTTCCAGGAGGCGAATATTCGGTCGTCGTTGTAAAGTATGCCGAGGGGGGTATTGCCCACTCCCCCAGGTACCCAGTCTTGTAGTATTCAAGTTGTAGATTCGGATCTGAGTGACGAGGAGAATTTTAGGATTCCAGTACAAATAGGTATAATTGACTACATAGTAATTCACATGCCTCCCCAACGCCTAAACATTCAAGAGTCTATGAAACAAAAACAATACCTGAGCGGTTCCACCCAAAACAAAGATAAAATAGTCTTCAAAAAGCCCCCCATTGATGCCGTGAATCACAGCTTTGCCTTGGTTCTGTTCTTCTGCTTCAGCAAGCGGGTTTTAAGCCTCTTGATCAGCTTCTTCTCCTTCGGGCCCAAAATGTCCCTCAGCTCAGCGAAACTCATCTTGTCATTCTTCCCTGCTCTGCCACCGCGTGAGATGTGCGTCCAGTAGTGGTCCCTGAGATTGTCTCCACGAGAGAAAGCTCTGTGGCACCTGGGCACCTTGCAGATGTAGTCCCTGGCGTCGCCGTGTACTGTCTTCACGTGTCGTCTCAAGTGCTCAGGGCGCACAAAGCGTTTGTTGCAGCCGCGGCCATGGGGATCTGGACCCATTGAAAATGGACAAGCATAGTGGCGTTGTTCTGGGTGTGTGTAAGAGTCGATGGACATTGACCATTTCCCAAGTTTCAGTACTGAGGGAGTCTGCTTATGATCAACTTGAGTGTTCTGGACTCCTTTGTGAAGGCCATTGTGGTAGGTGTCGGTAAAGTTCTCATCGTACTCTGTACCTTCACTGTCTGAGCCACCGTCACTGCTGAAAATACTCCTCTTCTCCTCGTCCGAGCAGGCTAGTGTAACTGAATCAGTTGCCTGAGAAGGAGAAAATTGATAAGGTTGCATACTGTTCTGGAATGATGAAACAGTGTTGTCCGTGTACGGAGGAATGCAATGGTTCTGTGAAGGTAACGACAATTCATGATAGCCTTCTCCATTCCAGCCAAGAGGAACTGATTGCGCGGCCCAACTGTTACTGTCTTGTTGTAATTGCCAATCATTTTCAGAATTGTTGACCCAGGTGGGGACTTGCGCGACAGTTGATGCTCCGAATGGTAAAGGCTGGCTGATCATGGGATACATTGGCTGCGCTTCAGTGAACGAAGGCGGAGTACAAACGCTTTCAGACCCACTCAGTGATGGGGTTCTAGATATAGTGTTGGTGCTTGGTGGTGCCTCCAAAAGCCAAGGGTTGAAAGGAATTTCAGTCTTCACAGGCGGTGTTGCGTCATGGCAGTGGTTGGCTTGCCGTTGATAGTTGCTTTCAGTGTAAAATGGATGTGACTGGTTATTTTCAGGCGCAGGGCATGTGTATTGCTGATACATGTCGTTGACTGCCATGGCGCTCATACTGGGATAAGATGTGGACGAGATTGGCGTCACCCTTCGCTGTTGCTCTATCGCCAACATGATACCCCTATTCGACTTTGAGCAAAAGCAAAGTAGCAATGTTAGAGTAGACTTACTTCACTGTAGTATGAATGGAATGATTGATAGTGCTCCAATGATAGTGTGGATATACCTCGTAATACTGTATGAGTGTCTGAGTAAGATCGAGACTGGTGATGCAGATGGTGAAGGAGGATCTGATGAGGCACAAGGGGGTCAAATATACCAGGGCCGATAGCCACAGTTATAAACGTCAACCTCCCGTAAGGCACAGCTCGGTACAGTCTGAAAGAAATGTGATCGTTGGGTCAATACGAAACTGTACCAAGTGTTTGGGCACTTACCTAGCCAACCGGTAGCGTTCCAAGATCCCTTTGCCGCCTTGCCTCAGGTGCACAGCCAGGCTAGATTTAGTGCAAGCAACAATGGAGAACGGGAAGCCGAGCAGGGTCATAGCTGCCGTTTAGTGGCGTAGGCATATCGACTAACTGTTCCTGCTCGCAGCCAGGTAAAGCTCCGTGGAATCTCCACAACCTGTGAATTCTGATTAAGCCACGTGTATGTACGTGCCTGCGACTTACATGATCCACTAATCTCTCAACCTTGGTTATGTCCCGCTGGTAATTCGATCTGTAACGCCAAATTTGACAAACAATTGTAGGATGACGTTGTAGCGGTTCAATCTTTCACTAACCATAGCCGGAGCAATGTGGAGTCCGCCTTGGGGCCTTCCTGGAATCAGGGTCTGGTTGGCCATGTGGCTCATAACATCTTTCAGCCTGGAACGGCCATTCAGCACATTCTCTCAGCGCCAAGAATCTAAGCAACTTGTCCAATTGCATTTCGCTCAACGCGGTGCTACAGTATTCTCCAGTCTGTTTTCCAGTGGCGCCGTTTGTATATTAGCTCCATTCCGAGTAGATCTAGGTGTTCTATCACACGAACTGAAGGATGTAGTATCAAACAACGCACTGGTCAATGCCTGCACACGACCTGCCAACAAAAGAAGCATACTGGGGATAATGATCGTGCCCAAGCCACCCGCTCCTTGAACAGCAAGCCGTTCTCCAAGTGAGTCAAGTGGGCTATGTTTTCGCTGCGCATTTTGCGTTCCCAAGTTACACAGCTCAGATCCATGGTCCACGCGAAACGCTGGTTCAACTTTCCAACCCTTGCGGCTCGCGAAAAAACCAATTTCAGGACCATCCAGCCGCCGTGGAAAAAGGAAGTGGCACTGCCACGAGATTTTGACCGGCGAATAAGAGGGCTAACCGCACTGTTGGAACACTACTTCTTTGTATATGCCAAGCTTCTTTGGCATGTGCATTTCTTGGGGGCGCCACAGTGAAAAGGGATCTACATACGCAACGTGTAGAAAAGTTCCGACATTTTTGCAGTGTGCATGTCATTACAAGTGAGGCTGTCGGGTTCTGCGAACACTTGATAACTAAGCGGATTTTGAGTATGTTCTTCGGAGACGAAATGCTGAGTCACTGGGAAAGTTGAAACCGAAGATATTAATAATTGATTATGGAGTCAAAACGGCCGCGATCACCATGAGATGAGCAGAGGGGCAAGATTTTCTGGGGATCGCAAATCGCACCCAAGACCATCGAGCTGTGGTTGATGCAATTTCGCGCTTTGTTTCTGTCCATCGACCATCCAAGCGTCAGGTTTAGTCAAGGTTGTGTCAAAGCTATCATCAGCCACTTACCTAGGTAGAAGGCATGTGAGCCTAAGAGCTGAACGCTAGATGCCAACATCGGAGCTTTAGCTGGCCCCCGGGGTAGCTTGGGTTCACTGTTCATGCATGGGTACCCGCTTTCAGTGTGAATACTAACGGACTAAGATTGATGGAGGAGGCTGCAGATGCGGCCCTGCGCCGCTAGCGAGCGGTACACTGGACCCATCCTACACCCATGCAACTAAGCATACGCGCTAAGCGGAAACCACGGAGTGGCAGAGTGGTTACTGCATATTATCAATCAGCCTGGCGCCTCTTGCGTTAAAGATTAAACAGGCTAAGCGCGTCAGAGCCAAGAATAAGCGCCTAGAGTATTGATCATAGCAGCTATGCGCGGAAGCTTGCACCCGCCTTCCTAGCCCTCCTCCTCTACGCGTGCGACATCATCAAGACTACATTTTATGGTACAAATTATGGAGAGCTTCAACATCTCGGCGATCAGAGTTTGTGCAAGGGACGAAATTGTATGGGATGGCGAGGGCCCGACGATGCTACCTAGATACAGCTGTGAGGCACGGTTGCGTGCAGTGCCACGAAAGTTTAACGTGTCAACGGTCAAGCATCTGCATGAGCTTCAGATCACGTGGCACTGGGCATCTTTCGCGAGCCATTTGATTGGTGATTTCTCGCTGCCCAGTTGACTTCAAACCTTCACACTTGACTATTGCATGTATTTAGTCATAAGCAGGTAATGTATTTTGCCTGGAGCGACTTTGCCACAAACTGACCACCATTGATCGGTTTCTTCAAGTCAGCCATGCATGTCTTGCCATGAACACTTCGTACATACATGTCACGCACCATCGTCGTGACCCCGCTGTCAATTCGTGGTTGTGTTCAAACATGCTTTGGACGCCGCAAGCGCCCAGATGCCCACGTCACATAATGCCACGCGTTCCATGCCACATTGGTCTTCACCATACACAAATAGCTACCACGCTGTTGGGTCCGATCGAGGAAACTGATAGCGAGAGTGCCCATGCGCTAAGACAAAGACTAGCGTGTATACGAAATACTGTGTACCAGTGATACCCCGCGGAGCATGAACAATGGTGTCTTTAGTACATAGCGAATCACAACTCAAATTGCAATTGCCCACTTAGCCAAAGTTTGCTAAGACTAGACTGTTGACAGGTTGGGTTCATAGTAGGCATTGTTAGATCAAGACTATGGGGCATCGAGATGCTGGTCACGTAGGGGTGGATGAGAGATATCGACTTTGCCATTTGTAGTCAACTTGCAAAAAAATTCGGCGAAGAACAAATACCAAGAGAAATAAGTAACAAACCACGGCTGCATGCAGCAGCTTCGGCCAAAATCTCCAGTCCAATGAATATGCTTCGTCTGCTTGCTTTGTCAGCCGATCTGTGTAAAGTAAACGGGTACCGCGGGGTCCGAGACGAGAAGGGAATTTGAACGATTGGATACAATTCGTGGTACGACCTAGCAAGTGTACCATACAGTGAATTGCTTTTTGTTCCGCGGAGAGTTTATGTAGCTTTGTTTTCCACGATCTTGATCTTTGAGATAAGGTCTGTGCACTTTCAGCCGCGCTAACCATAAGCAGTACAGCGCTTTCTTTACCTCAACACCATGTCCATGTATGCACCTTCGCATTAGAAGCTTTGTTGGGACAAGGAGACGCTGGCTGGAGAGTAGCTGTTTTTTGTTGACGGAACGAGGCCCATGTAACACGAGATGTTTAACAGGTAAGCCAGGCCGTGGAGATCAAATTTTGCCAGAAAAGCAGTCATTTGGCTTTTTCAAACATCCAGGCAGTCATGAGAATATATCATGTGCGTTTCTCAAGCAAGTCGTAATCCATTCCACAGAGCATATTCATCCGTCATCCAAAAATCACCATTAGCCTTGCACAAGGAAAAGTCAACTGAACTTTCTTCCTCGTCAAGCGGCTTTGTTGAGAACAATGCAAGCCAGCTCTACCTTTTAACAAAGCCTACCTAGGTAAGCTCTGATCTTGTAAAAGGCTGAACAAATTTAGTCACATGATTGCTTGCAGGGAATGAACATCGAGGTCTAGATGCTATCTGTAGGCGTACACTTTGACACTGTACTCATCACATATCTCAACGTCAAAGAACACGACAGCATTTTCCAAAATCAGCTTGCCACCAATTGCACAGGCGTGAATACTTCCGGAAGTTTACAGAAGCCATTCCTAGAGCCGAAATGATCTTAGATGCTCAATCGAACCTCTTTCAATGGCAGCTACGTGCTGCTTACTTGTTGTGATGGTTATCGTTAGCACATCTTCCAGAAAGAAAACCCAAAAAAAAAACTCATAATTTCTTTGATCACGTTTCCAAAGCCGATTGACTTGTCAACAACAATTTTCCATTTCAAGAAACTCACGTTCAAGTCCCCGTTCTCAGCACTTGTGACCTCAGAGAGAAAAACACAATGGGATTGTGTCTCCGAATGCATCCAGATCGGCGAGCAGCAGTGCTGCGATCTCGCAGCATGAACATGCTTTGTTCCGCAATGTTGGGCACTTATTCAGTAGCTTCACATATGTTGCGGTGCTCAGCACGATATTTGTTGCATTTAACTGCATGCGGTGGATCATCGATTGTGAATTTTTCTCAGTAATCACAGATTGCCAGCATTTCCATGATCAAGCGCCTTTCTTTTTTGTTCCATTCAGTCGGTAAAGGCGACGGTGAAAATGTGTGGGAGCACTCAATGCGATGATCGTATGTTGATACAAGTAAGAAGTTTGAATGGATTTTGTTCATACTTGATTTAAATGCTTAGAAAACAACCCCTCCTCGACTTGTTCACTTTGCATAGGCTGATGTGTGTACATAAATTCTTGCTCTCATAATACATATGCACTTGTAATTGTACTGATCTTCACCAATTCGTCTGTGGTATTGTCCCAAATGGGTATACGCAATATGTTCAAACGAGCATATAGGATTACTAGATAAGTATCCCAGCTCAAATTCTTGTCATATTTCGGATCAAACTGAGTGTCTTCCTCAATGATACCATGAATACTGATTAGCTAAGCCTCTTGTAACACAAGGGGCTCTGTGGTATGTGATACCACGGTTGAGTGACGAAAAATTGACAAATGATCGTCGATTTTCGGGGCTGCTTGCGTGGCCATGTCTCAATCCGGGTTTACGTCAATTTGTGAAGTAGTAGTGGATGATTATGGTGAGCCAGAAACATTATCATGACATGTTTTCGGGCTAAATATCAGCGGAGAGTATGGGGAGCAAGTCATATTCACCATGATCGTCGCTCCTGCATTAGGTATACGCCAGGAAACTTTCAAATCCACAGTCCCGGCCATTTATCCCATGAGTTGCAGCTGGTCTGTTGGAGGCCACCTCGTCTGCGCAAAACTCAAACACCGCTTGATGCTTTGAAGGAACTTCCTCGTGTTCTCGTCACTCATGATATGTGCAGCGTTTTTATCGCTCTCGTGCAATTTTTCTCGTGCGCTTCGCTCGTGAATGCCCACCATGGTAACACCAATGGGCCATGCAGCTTTGCCAATACTCAGTCGTAAATAACCATCATTCGCGTCGACATAACGGCGTTCTTGGGCAGCGTGGACGATTTCGACGACAGGTTCAAGTATGCTGTCCGCTAGGTCAAATTTCTCGAGTTTTTTGAAAAGCGGCCGCATATTTTCGCGGGCTTGGACCATGGCTGCATAAGCCTGCTTGCCTTGATAAGATTCCTTAACATCCTGGTCTCGACGGGCCAGAGTGATATCCCATTCCTTAAGAACCATTGTGAAGTAGCTTGCCAACTGCCTGAAAAGAAACTCCCGACCATTTTTATCCTCGGGCACCTTTGGCTCTACCTTCATGTCTTTCTCAGGCACAAGTTGTAAAGTTGTGGGTATTGGACCATCAGTCATCATGGCTGCCAGACTGTCTGCTCCGACGCGTTTCTTGTATCGCTTTAGGCGTTGTTTGTGCGTCTCGCCGAAAAGCCGGGCAGGCTCATCCAACGCTCGAAGCTTTGTGACCAGATCATCGTCTTCAATGTCATCTGCTTCGGTGACAGAAGCACCTTCCTCCTCGCCTTCTTTCTTGGGGGGCATATCTGGTAGTCCTAGACGTTTGCGCCTTTTTCTTTCCTCTGCCTCTTCTTCCTCCTCTCGTACGCGTCGAGATTCTTCGGCCAATCGTCTTCGTTTTTCTTGTCGCTCGACTTCCCTCTCAGCTTCCTCTTCCTCGGCCTTGCGTTTCTTCTCTAGTTTCTCTCGTCGTGATCTCTCTGCAGCTTCTTGCTCTGCTTGATATGCAGCTTGTCGTTGTGCCTCGATCTCGCTGCGTTTCAGGTACTTCTTATCTTTAGATTCTGCTGGTGCTGCACTCTCCTTTCCCTTCTTGATGTGCGCAGACATGAGCTTAGCAAAATCCATGGCGCCGGCTTTTGGTGTACGATTATATCTGGAATTTGTTTAAGTGAGGTACTCTAATGGCAGTTGCTTGTGACTTCGAGATTCACTTTTCGGCGCATTAGTTTTACCGAGGCGCGGCGCTACTGGGAGCTCTCCGCGTCGCGTTACTTTGTGCTAGCTTGCGACATCACTCAAAGCTCAAGGCACGGACGCATCGTCTTTCACTGTTCTGACATTCTCGTCTACCTACTGTACTGTTGGCATAGTCTACCTCACTCTGCTAATATTGGCTTGTGTCAATCTACGTCATTATCTGATCTCCAACATGGCTGCTCAAGCTGCTAAAGTCGATCGGCAGACGACGACACCGTTCTTGTTGCGCCTCTGTTTCAAGCAAGGCGCATTTCACAGGTCTGATATCTCGGGTGCTTCTCCATGATCCGCGCTAATACAGAGAAGGCTTGATGAGTTCGATCCTACCCTCCCTCGACTTCCCACTCACCTACAAATATACACATGGCACAGCTGCAGCCTGCGTGAGCTATGCAAGCTCCTTCTCACAGCTCTGCCTGCTCAGCTTCCGGAGCCGTACACTGGGTCACGTATAGCGTTCAGACTCGTGTACCCTGATGTACAAAGCTCCAACCGACCCGGCGCAATTGGGCGCTTCATTTCTCGTGATATAGGATCAGTCATTGTCGGCGCTCGAACAAGGAACGATAACATGGACATGGACGACGAAGACAGTTCAGCAGTCGCTGAAGCTCTCAAACAACTAGACGGTGACCCAGATAAGACATTGGCCGACGCAAAGTTTTTGATCGGGGACTATGTCGCATGCGCTATCCTTCCGCCCTTGCCAGACGGGGGCGTACCAGCGGCGCCACCTCCACTATCGGCACCTGGTAGAGGCCCGCCATCTGGTCCTTATGGTGGTCGAGGAAGAGAGAATGGATTCGGCGGACGTGGCGACTACGGACGAGGAGGACGAGGAGGTGGCAGATTTGAAGATAGGAGACCAAGCAATGGTGTGCCATCAGGAGAGTGGAGGAGGGGAGAGGCGCCACCAGATAGAGACTCCGGGTATGGAAGGGGAGGAAGAGGGGGTGCTGATGGGGGAAGCTGGCGGGGTCGTGGGAGAGGACGCTGGTAGTGTTCTTGCTTGCGCACTATCATGCGCGTGGGAACATTGATCATCTTACCAACCAGGGTATTGCCGAAGAGTACCCAGACAGGCTCTTCGTAGTGGCGTCAAAACGCCCAAGCAGTCGAAGCCCATGATATTACCATCACCCGGGAAGTGCAGCAGTGTATGAGCTTATGTCATCAATCTCTGCCGACAGCTTCCCAGGTAATAGAAGGAAAGGGACGAACTGCAGCCGCCAGTACAGCTTGCAGCGAGCTTTGTTTGCGCCAATGAGGGTGGCATTTCTCCTACAGCAAGGGAGTGAATTAGGTTAAGGGTGATAGAATCTTAGGCGGGGCTATCTTAGAAAAGGCCAGTACAGGTGGTATCGTAAAGGATCAAGTAAGCCAATGCTTGCATGGCCAGTAATCACGTTCCGAGGAACAAAACTTCAAATGTAGATGCCTGACGTGGTGGGCAACTTCCAAAATTACGTCCAGAAAAACGCGTGCACGTGCGGGGCAAAGTGATACTATCAGAATACCACTTTTTACACTTCCTTTATTTCATATCCACACCCACAACTGTTAAATCGCTCAGTATCAAGCTCCTTCAAGTAAACATTCTACTAATAGTGTTACGACTGGCGAAAAAGCTTGTGCAGTCAACATGCACGAGATTGTCACGCTGCAATTTGGTCAACAGAGCAACTACCTCGGGACACATTTTTGGAACACTCAGGTAAGCTAATTGTCTTCTTACTGGCCGCTTTACATCATTTTGCAGCCATCCAGACCTATTCAGAGGCGTCTTCCATGCATGTCCGACGCTGACAGTGGGTGGGGAAGCCGCGTATATGCTTCGCCTCGTCATCATCATACATTCGCTCCCAGTTCCCACTCTTCAAACATACATTACCAATCTTTTTTTCCAGCGTACTATTGACATGAGCTGGAATTTCCTCAAATCTAATATTTTAAATAGGAATCCTATTTCACCTACCCACCTGAGCCAGAGTCACCTGTCAATCATGATGTGCTCTTCCGGCCTGGCGTCGCACCCGACGGCTCCGAAACCTTCACTCCGAGGACCTTGATTTACGATTTGAA
The DNA here is from genome assembly GCA_000498155.1 of Shiraia sp. slf14. Lineage (NCBI taxonomy): Eukaryota > Fungi > Ascomycota > Dothideomycetes > Pleosporales > Shiraiaceae > Shiraia > Shiraia sp. slf14. Next base: position 394,328 of record AXZN01000010.1, read on the forward strand.
GGGTGGTTTTGGGAGCATGCGAAAGATTAATGCACTTTATGAGCCTGAAGATGACCGTAGTATCTTGGACCAAACAGGCGTATGGCCGACGAAGCCAATCATCCAACGCTTAGAACCTATCCCACCATCAACGTACCAAAAGCACCTTGATGCAGGGCTGGAGCCACCAACTCTTGATTCATCGACAGTCCGTTACTGGTCTGATTACAGTCGAGTGTTCTACCATCCCAAGTCCGTTGTTCAGCTGTCCGAGTTCGAGGTCAACGACAATCTGATGCCCTTTGAGAAGTGGGATGTTGGGGCTGACTTGTTTGATAAACTCGAGAGAGAGGTTGATCTAGTCGACAGAGATCTCAGGCCATTTATCGAAGAGTGTGACGGTATCCAAGGATTGCAAATCTTCACTGGTGTCGACGATGCATGGGGTGGGTGGACATCTGGATGGCTCGAGCGACTACGAGACGAATATGGCAAACTTAGCATTTGGACTTGGGGATTAGGTGACCATGGCGCAAATACAACAGTCGCAAGGGTGAGTTATGGGGAAACGGCTGGCTCTGAATGACACACTGACTGTGTATAGGAGAAACGTTTACAGCAGCTCGTGAATTCGTCCCGGTCACTTCAAACACTAGGAGAGTTCTCATCGGTTTATGTGCCCATTTCGAACAACCCGTCCAAGCTTCCATCCTATCTAGCAATGGACTCGACCTCGCTATGGCAGGTCAGTGCTCTTCAAACGATGGGCATCGAAACCATGACACTATCATCTCGGCTCAGAAGCTCTACTGCCGGCCGTGGCACACTTCAAGACTTGGAAGACACTATCAACAGTACCGGAAAAAGACGGATAGCGAAGCTCGGGATGAGCATTGCAGATCCAGAGGTCCTTTCCCAGAATAGGGACCCTAAAGGTGTTGACGAGACCAACAAAACAGGATCGATGACGTCGCAGCATTCAGGCGAGGACAGTCAACAATTGAGTAGCTTCGATATCGACGTATTCACAAGAGATTACCGAATGAATGCCGCATCAGGAAAGAAGGAGCATATTTTTGGAAGAGCGGAGACGTCTAGAGGGCACTGGGACCACTCGGAGAATAGTGTAGGGCGTGATCCTCACGATAGATTCGACCAAGGCCCGGCTTTGCAAAGGTACGCATTCAAACTTTGTTTCATTGGCTCATTTTGGTTGGCGAGGCATGGTGCGCTCCAGACTTTTTTGGATGTTGGCACCTGCCATCAGGATGGAACGTGGTTCGACACAGCTGAGCTGTGGAGTAGCCATGTAATACGAGATTATGAACAAAGACTAACTAAACTCAGATACACGGCACCTATTCTGTTTCCGCTTCTTGACAGTTTTCCCAGGTCCATGTTTGAACTGGGCTCTGGTACAGCTTCTCAGCTGGCGGTCCATGCAGGATTAAGCACAAGCACAGCGGTCGCGCAACAAGTGCGGGCAGTGGAGCAGATTGTCAAGCGATTAGTGGGGGTAGAAGAAAGAGAGGCACTTTGCAATGGGTTGCAAGTGATTGCAGAGGAATACGATGAAGGGTGGGACAGCGGGACAGAAAGCGATGACGATGAATAATATCTAGTCGAAGATATTACGAGATTTGGCCATGACCCACAGGAGCACGTTTTCCCGCATGCGTACCTACCTATACAGCAAGATGCCGAATTTATGGAACGATGGGGATTGCCGGTGTGAAAAAAATTGATGCCTCATGCTGACCGAAGACAACGCATCCTTGTCCATGCATGCGCCGTTGCAGACTATCGATAGCGATCTGCAGCAAAGCGGCGTCTTCAATAGTTCCACCCGGCACGATAGACGATGACAGGCGTGGAACAGGATTTTGGGGGGATTCTGCGAGCTTCTACACGATTGACGATGTCATGAAGTGGACCGGGCTACCAAACAGGAGCAAGTCTCCAAGAGCAGAGCAAGGCGTGGGTTGCGAGGCTCAAACACCACGATGCAGGATTACCTGTTTGGGCGATGACGCAGTTAAACAGCACTGGGGCACCAAGCCGTGCCAGCCACGCAACGATTGGTAGTGCAATCAAGTGGGCAATGGGCGACATGAGGTATCTCGATTGCTCACCGGGGGGCTCAACAAAATCAAGAGGGGCGTGAGATAGCGATCGGCCCAGCAACGCAACGTGTCGCCGTGCTGCTTGTGAGGGGTTTTCTGCACAGCGATAGTAAGATCAGCGGGGAGTGAAGGACTTTTGCACAGTGCTGAGCGGACCGCACAGTGTTGCTGGGTGGCATGCAGGGGACAGGAGGTGCAGCACTGGGACATGACATGATGAGGACCATGAGTGCAGGGCGTCAGGTACACACAGCGTGGCCGGCGATGGTTCGTCGGAGCGGAAAAGGCCCATTGCTCTCTACGAAGTACTACGCGAGCGACTGTGGGCTGGAGTCGCTCAGGCTGAGGAGAGGCGAGGCGCTATATGCCGCCATGAGCCGCCATCAGCTGTCCACAGAGCGGCGCCGGCAGCTTGTGCAGGCACCAGGCACAGAGGCGCTCGCACTTGTCGCTCAGCTCGCCAAAGTGGAGCGACCGGCCGCGCGCCTTGCGGTGAGATGCAAAACCTTGCGACAAGAGACAGATGGAGAGAGAGAGGAAGACTGCAGAGATGACTGTGATATCATGCCATGCTGGACGGGCAGCAGCGGGGTAAACCATCTCGACACCCCCCGGCCAGCCTGTCCAGCCTGTTCTCTAGCCACACACCAACCACCATGCGCCGATACTACGACGCCGCAGCCATGCCCGTCTTTCGATAATTCATGCCTGCAGCCCATCGTCTTAGCTCTCGGCTACGGTCACACCGACCAGCACACTACCAGCCTGGTGTTGAGCGCCCAGTGCAAATAGCTTCCACTCTACGTAGTATGCTGGCCTGGCTCGCGCCATCACGACAGCAACCAGCGCCCCGTCCACCTCGCTGGTGCCACTGATGAAGCGAGAAAAACAATGGGTTTCCGAGCTTGCTCTCGATCAACACGTTGATTGTGGACTTTGTTGTGGTGGTACTTCGTACTAAGGATGGCGCGAGGGCCACTGTCAAGCTTTTGTTTGGCGCACAACCATGGTCCATGGCCTGCACACGAGGTTACTTGGAGCATCCGTGCCCTTTTCTTCCCGATGGATACTACTATGTATGGGTATTCATTGCATCATAGCAGCACAATCATGTTATTCTCGGATCACGCCCGAGCCTAGAGCGCTACTGGTCAGCCCGGACTCTTTTTCTGCTAAGCTGGTTCGCGTATCAGGTACGAGAGGCAAATTGCCTGCCCCAACTCGTATCGCCCAATGCAGCATGCAGAAGAAAATGCTTCGACGTCGACTTGGAGGTCGAGTCACACCAAAACGGTAGGCTGGCTGGGGAACAACCTTATCGCTGACAAGTCTGTCGCTCTGCAGGCTGGCTTGCATGCGGGGGCTCGACGTCGTGTCTCCCCAGCGGCTTACCACGCAGCTCAACCCAGCAAGCGTCATGCACTCGACCAGCCTCTCAACGACCCATTGGCCGACCTCGACTAGTTGCTAGGGCAGCTCTGGCCTATCGTGTTCCAAGCTGGGCGTGCATTATGCTTGCCTTTTCGAGCCAGCCTCACCTCCAGCATCCTTGATTAGCACGCCCCGCTGTTACGAGAGCCCTACCACCTGTGGAGACCTGCCCGGTGATATGGAAAACCTACCTGAACGCCCCTTGGCGTATGCGACTCTGCCGTTACCTACCGTGGATTCGATCTGCTCTGGGGCTGACTGGTGGCGCTGCTGTGTGCATATTAGGTTCGCCTTGCCCTCCCAACCTGCCTTTCTATATCTTCCTCGTCCGACCTGAAGCAACTCTCTCGCTACGGTTGCTTTACCTCCTTCGTTACCATATCCGACTATCGTTCAAGCAAACAACACTCGTTGTCATAGCCAAGATGAAGGTTGCTACCACCTTGATGGCCCTCTCGGCCACCGCTCTTGCGGTTCCTTTTGCCTACTACCCCACTGGAGGATACCCAGCTTCTGTAAGTATTCTGTCATGTCTTCAATACGTTGTCAACCAGACTAACAACCGTTCAAGACCCCAAGCGCTCTTCCTCCTTACCCCACCGTCAAGTCGAGCACCCCGGTTGTCTACCCCCCAACCTCTGGTACTCCTTGCCCCGACTCGTCGACTCCCAAGCCAAAGCCTCCTCCAGCGACCACCCCTTGCCCCGACTCTTCCACCCCCAAGCCTAAGCCACCACCACCAGCTACGACTCCTTGCCCCGAGTCCTCTACTCCTAAGCCACCACCACCAGCTACGACTCCTTGCCCCGAGTCCTCTACTCCTAAGCCAAAGCCTCCTCCAGCCACGACTCCCTGCCCCGAGTCGTCGACTCCCAAGCCTAAGCCACCACCAGCTTCCACCCCCAAGCCTCCGGTCTATGGCAACAGCACCATCCCTTGCCCTCCTGGATCTACTCCCGCTCCTCCTGCTCCCCCCAAGAGCACCCCTGCTCCTCCTGCTCCTCCTAAGAGCACTCCCGCTCCTCCTGCGCCCCCAGCTTCCACTCCTGCTCCTCCTGCGCCACCAAAGAGCACTCCTGCTCCTCCCGCTCCTCCTGCTTCCACTCCTGCTCCCCCAGCTCCTCCCAAGAGCACCCCAGCTCCTCCCGCGCCACCAGCTTCTACTCCTGCTCCTCCTGCTCCCCCAGCTTCATCGCCTGTGGTTCCTCCTGCGCCCCCAGCGTCCACTCCCGTCCGCACTCCCCCGGCCGCCACCACCTCGGCGCCCGCTCAGTTCACTGGTGCCGCTGGCTCCAACAGCCCCGTCGCTGCCATCATGGCCGGTGCCATCGCTCTCGCCATCATGGCATAAGCGCCAGGTTACTGGACTATGTACATTTCTTCTTCGCTTCATGACTCTCCTTTCCCACTCAAAGACTATTCTTTTATGACCCATACCATCATCTTCACGACGACATGAAAAAGCATCTGAGCAGGATGTTGGGTCACTACACTCCTTGCAGTAGTATATATATATACCGTTGAATCATTTATTCTTTAATTCTTGACAATCACGGAGGGCCCATTACCGGCGACGGATCTGGGTGGTTTTAATCTGTTCGACTCGTGGCAAGTACAGGGACATGGCTGTGTGAATGGGCATTGAGAGGTACTTTGGATGGGTTAGGAGAGGGAGGTTTGAAGTGTGCCTTGCTTGTGTATAGCTTGGCTATTTTGTAATGTTTGAATGTACGTAGTGTAATCAAGGACTTTGTGTTCTACTATACTTGCAGCTTGGTGTGTTGTGTCGTGTGATGGTATGTGCCTTGCCTTGCCTTGCCTCGCCTCGCCTTGCCTAAACACGGTTGGAAATGTAAAATATCTCCCATACGCCTCAACTCCACATCCTTACTACTTTCATCATTCTCTTCTACCCATCTCATCACTCACTCACTTCTTCTCCTCCACCCCTCCTCCCCTTTCATTTTCATCTTTTCCTTCCCTCCTCTTATCATCCCCACACTCCCCATTCACCGTTTTTTGCGACCGTCCTATTCCCATCTTATTCATAAATCCCTGAAGATTCCCGCCTAATAGCTTCGAGCGCGATCCTGCTGTTGGCGCGGGAATCGCGTGGGGATCTGCTTGTGTCATTGTTCTTTCTAGCCGTGTGGTAAGGTAGGTGGTTGAGGAGAGGTCGAGATGGAGTTGAAGGGGAATGTTAAGTTGAAGTTGAGTAGAGGTGGATTGTGGAAATGTGATTGCGCCTGAATTGTCTGCGACTGGATAGAAGTATTGCAAAGGCGATGTGATCTGATGTTAAGATGCGATTTATAATAAGTTTCTGAGAGTTTATGATCGCGATGGGGATATATATGTATATGCATTGAATTGTTCGAGGCAGCAAGTATTTCACTATGTTGGAACTTGGATTGTTGCTACATCCGGCGGTATTGTGGGGCGGGTGAGAAGTTGGTGTAGTGTAGTTACGTGTGCCGCGTCGGAAGGATCGGCATTTTGATGTCGAGATGGGAAAGTGTGGCTTCGCGATACCTTCTGTGATTTTTTTGAGGTAGATGGTTGGTTTGATTGGCTGGTGATTAATGGTACGAGACACAATATGTACATAGTAGATAAGCATGAATCGGTGGCAAGATGAGAAAGCATGTAACTGTAACTGTCAAATTCAACAACACTCTTACGCTAAGATTCATGACATTCAAGGAAGTGTGATAAAGAAAAGCTTCAAATAGGTACCATTACATCCTCACAATCCCGAGTCCCCAGGAATTAAAATCGCTCCATCTACTCCTTGTCCCTTATACTGCTCCGCCCAACTTTGATAATTCGCACACCCCTTCTGCAGCCCATCTAAACCTCCAATACTTCCTTTGATCTCATCAAAGCGCTCTAGAAACTGCACACCAAGGCCTCCTGCTATGTGAAATGGAACATGGCAGTGCATTAACCAAGCGCCAGGATTATCGGACTCGAATGCGAGAATGAGGTATCCACCTGCGGGTAGTGTAGCTGTATCACGACGAATAGGATTATCCGTCTTTAACCGTGAGATATCGCCTGCCCACTGAGCATTTTCTTGCTGGTCTAAGACGTAGAAGTCATGCCCGTGAAGATGGATGGGATGTGCGAGTGGTGGTGTCGTACCACTTGCTTGTTGAATGACCCAATATTGCCACTGGAACGTCCATGTTAGTACTCAATCCCCTCGATGCAGAAATGGTTAAATTGATGAAGGCGTACCTTGTTCTTCTCGCCGACTTCGTAAACATGCCTTTGCTTTGCGAAAGTGCTGTTTCCATCAATCACATTCTCAAGTGTCGGATGCTCGAGATCAACTAGCATTGGAGTTCCGTCTACAAGCCATTGCACAAGATTGCCTCCACCCCACGTCGTCGTGAAGTTCAAACTAAGTTCCTCGGGGGTATCTTGCGGAACTTGAGTCTTGACAAATGGCACGACGGACTCATCATAGCAACCGGTTGGCAACGGGGCTGAAGCTGTAGAATTAGGGTTTACCGAGGGAGCACCATCATAGCGGAAAATACTGCGAATGTTTGCGGCGTTAGCATTGGGACCGTCGCATCCGCCACCTGTGCCAACACGCAGCCAGTAATTGGAGGTTGCTTGAGTGGCGTCGATAATGACATCGTAGCGTTGACCTGTAACCGAGGAGTGAGTCAGTGTAAGGTTTCACAACGATAACGTTGGTGCATACGCGAGTAGCACAGAGATGGAACTGATGTCGAGAACACTTACCAATTGCAAGGGCAATGGAGCTCGCTTCATAAGGTTCGATAGGGACGAAGTCAGCAGCAACGACTGTGAACTTATGTCCATCAAGTCCAACATGAACCCAATTGTTGATTCCAACATTAACAAGACGCAATAGATGCTTCTTTCCTGGTATTAAATGGGTCACGGCATACTGTCCTCCCGAGGCTGATGTCATGGAGCCATTGACAAGCAGATTATCTGCACTAGGTGGACCGTTCGCATGCAGAGATGCAGCATTGACTGTGAAGATGGGTGCGTGGAACCAATCAGTGAACGGTAATACTCCCAGGTCAATATCGTAGTCTGCCGTGGATGGGCCATTGATTATCAATGTACCCCATATTCCATCTGCATACTGCACGGAGTAATGCGAATGATACCACTGAGATCATTTCGTCAGTTTCTGTTGTCGATTTGCGGAATAATATCACTACTTACAGTCGTGCCATATTGCGTCAATTTGAAGCGATATAACCTAGTTTCGCCAGGCGCAATGGGGCATTCAGTAATTCCGTTCACGCCATCCATCTCATTTGATCCTAGTTGCCTCAGGCCATGCCAGTGGATACCGGTTCCATTGCTGGTGAGGTGACTCGTGACTGTGATTTCAAGAGTGTCTCCCCAATCGGCAACTAAAGTCTGGAAAAGTCAATCAGGAATTTAGGAAGAAGTTATAAAGAACTTACAGGGCCTGGAAATTGTCCATTGACAACCATCATCATTCTTTCGAACCCATCTGGAGCCATAGTCACGTTGGTGATGTCAAGATGATACTAATTATAATTAGTGTTCATGTACAAAAATCGAAGTCAACATTTCTTTTTCCCTTACTTTTACCACTTTCCCCGTATCTGGCCAATGCTCGTCCATGTCAGTATTGATATTCAAGTCGCCTTGCCAACACCCTCTTGATGATGGGCCATTAGTGCAACCGCCATTTGTTGGGTAGTTCCGTCTGGCATGATCGATTTTCAATCCATTTCTTGCCCATGGTACTTCGGGCTTAACTGGCTCTGGATGTAGTGCAAAGGAAGAGACCACCGAAGACAGTAAGGCTACGAGTGTAGCTGTGCCAATTATGGAAGAGAACATTATGAGTAAGTAGTACCAAGGAACGAAAGTATTACACCGGTTGGGTTGTTTGAGAATTTAACGAAAGCTACCTGCCTCGAGGTCTATCTGTAAAAGAAAGGTTGGAAGGCGACCTGGGGCCGAGTATGAGGGTAACACGAATGATTATATCCTCAGCATACTAAGCCTACCATCGTTCCTTCAAGTAGTCGCTTTCTAGACCGATGATCAATACGCTAGAGTGGAAAGCCATCATATCAAGCTTGTGGAGAATTGCCACTAGTAACGAATCCTGCACTTTGTAGTCGCCGTTTCGACGATAGATATGCCACCACCATCGTCATCTGCACAGAGACCAGCACACAAGCGGTAGGTGAGCTAAGATATTATAGTGGTTTGGACGTGTGAGCACACGGCATATCAGCCTTGGGTACATGGCGGCGAATTGATCATTGGGCACGAACTCGGCAGTCTTCGTGTAACAGCAGCAAGTGCAGCTAGTTGTGATGAGCTAAGGACACAAGCATTGATGCCAGTAGTCTGCACGTCAGAACTTAGGGTTTTAGGGTTAGATCCAAGAGCTGAGGGCAAAGAATGGCGGTGGCTTCCTTTGCCCTGAATTCATGTGCTTGGTTGATGCATATCACTCGTGGACTGAGCGAGGGGTAGCAGACTGATGTGTAAATGCTAGGATAACCGCAGTGCTGCGGATGGCCGTCTTGGGGTTTGATTATGTCAAAGAAGTCTTCTCCGAGTATCTGTGCATTTACTAGAGAGAACAGAGCATAGAATTGAATAGAAGTTCAAACAAGCCTTGATAATGGTGCTACTTTGGCCACTACTAGGCTGCATACCAATTTAGCGAGGCTGTGGCGCATCGGACCTTTGATGGGGAGCCGGACATCAGCAAGCCGTGCATAACCTCATCACCGCAGATCGACCTGTCAGATCTCGGCTTGCCAACGCAAAGTATTGAATATGTATGCGGTATTTCTTCATTGGGCTTGCCATGATGTATGCTACCCCTGTCTTTCACCAAACTGGAACTATTGCATTCACCGACATCTGCGGCAGTCGGCAAGCCACTTTTCGGGGCTGAAAACGCACCGATAGAGCTCTTTCGCGGTGGATGAATGCTGTCACTAGATTATTATGTAGAATCAGTGTAATCTCTGCTGGATGTGTTAGACATCAAACCTTGGTATGAGCTCCACCTCATCAAGTTTTAGATTCATCTCAATGTCTCTCGTTGGTATTAGTGTGCAGAAAAATGAGGACCAAAGAGAGTGGCTATTATCTGAGTTTAAAATCCTTACACAAGCTTTCTGAGCATTCTGTTCAACGACGAAGAGTTGGCCAGAAGTATAAACTTGCCTACAAGGCTGGTTGGTTCGAAGGAAATTATTGCGTAGTATTATCTAGCACCAGTATGCGATGATTGCCAATTTGTATACAGAATCATGGTGTTGAGAGCAGTGGGCGTCGTCTTATATGCGTCGACGGTTGAATGTTGCATGCTGGTGTCACGGCAGATCTGATGCACGGCAGCCCTGCCATGCTGTTGCCGCAATTATTTCATGCGTATGTATGTATGTCTTCGGAGATATTCTGTGACAAGGGATACAGCTGCCGGCAATGATATGCTTTGTACCACTTCGGCTCCAGGATCTCTGCGTTTAAATCAACGTTCAACATTAGTGTTAAAGTTTTGACTTAGTTTCTTTGCGCCTCTCTTCGCCCATGAGCTGCTCGTAGATCGTGTAAGCGCTCAGTGTTCTAGAGAAGTGTAGATTTGTAGACTAATGATCCAATCGCAGTTTCGAAAAGAGGAATCAATTTCCCAAGCATGCTGTAAGATATCTGGTGGGATGTCACACAAGGATCGAGACTGCTCAGCCACAGGGCCAACCGAAAGATCAAAGCCAGGAGGATGAATGAGATAATCGGAGAAAAAGGAACAGCCTAACACGCTAGAGTCTATTCTGAGTGCCGTCTATGGAGTATCTGTGGCCAAGATAGGCACTAATGTACAGTAGAGCAATGTACAGGGGAATATGAAGTCGAAAGCATGGCATATGCCCCACCCAGTACCAGTTTTGAAAGACAATGTTTAGTGTATTTCCTCAACGACACCTAATGCCTCACCGACCTTCACCGTCTTACCCTGCTCAATATTCCACTTGAAACCACCTTTCCGACCGGTATAGCCTTCGTCAAGGCTGGGTCGTAGACCTTTAGGCGCCTCGAAAACCAGAACAATGGTGCTGCCCAATTGGAAGCCGCCCATTTCTTCACCGCGCTTCAGCGCATATCCTCCAAGAACTTGACTTGCACTTGAATACGATGCTTCAGCGAAACCAGAATAGGGCTCGCCACTCTCGGCTGCTTTCTCAGCGGCACGATCAGCAGCTGTGTCTGTGGTAAGGGAGTTGGTGCGAAGTTCACGATCAAAGTTGATCTTGATAGATCCGACATTGGTCGCGCCGACTGGGGTGTAGGAGAAGAAGCCCCAACGCCAACGTCCGAGGAGTACCACGCGCTCGTTCAAAGTAAAGAGACCAGGTAGAGTACGTTGTAGATAAGGCGAGACGCTGTACAATTCTCCCGCGAAATGGCGACGACTCTCGACAACCCAGGATACAGGAGAATGGAAACGGTGGTAGTCGCCTGGTGCGAGATAGATCACACAGTAGTACAGTGCAGTTGGCGTCTTGATAGACGCAGGCGCCCACCAAGGCCTTGAGGACTCGCTCAAGGCGAGGTCAGCACGAACTTCAGCTTCAGACGATGGGGTAGGGGCTGTGGACTGATCGACTGGCATGTCTGCTGGTTGTCCGTCCTTTGGCCATGGTCCAGAGAACAAATTGGGTAGGGTATATGAGACACCATTTACTCGAGCGAATTCCTCATCCGCACGAACGACATCTTCTTCAGCTCTCTTTTCATGTGTCGTTGAAGCTCGCACTTGCGAGTCAACAACGTTTGCTGCATCCTTGGATGGACGAACTGAACCTAGGAGGGCATCCAAGCTGTAAGTAACGCCCTTGACCTGCTCTACCTCTCCGTGCTCGATTGTACCAAATTGAATGACCTTGCCATCAGAGGGTGATAGGATTGCGTTCGGGTTGGGGTCTAGGGGACGGGCCCCTGGTTTCAATGTACGATAGAAGAAAGCGGCAAGGTTGGGGTAAACGTGAAGATCTGGTTCTGAGACTTCGGAGAGGCTGCGTTTGTTAGTCAAGTAGACCATCATGCTTTATCGATATACTGACTTGACGCCAAAAATGAACGAGTACAGTTTGAAACCAGGGACTCGAAGGTAATATGGGATATCAATCTCGTTGAAGCGGCCCCATAGGCGGGAAAGGGCCTTCAGTGGAAGGGTGGACATGACTTGAACAGTCCTGTAGCATTGATCAGCACATAATACATGGCCGACACACATGTTACAACTGACCATGGCCCACTGGGACGTATCCTCTCACGTTTCCTCGGCCGTCCTTGCTGATCTACTCCCATGTCCCCTGCAAGATCATCATTGGCCTCTGCCTTGGTGTGCTTTTCACGTCTTTGAATACGATAGAGCTGGAATGCGCCTAGAAAGCCGATTCCTAGGGCAATTGGGATGGGCTCCCATTTGATCTTTGTGTTTTTGAGTGCAGAGTTCAGCCGCGACCTAAATGACTCTTTCCTGTGGAAATTTTGCTGGTCGAATGAGGGGCGTGAGGAGGAGAAGTTGCGCGATGGAACGGTTAGGCGTGCATGGCGAAAAGTGGAAGGCGTGTAGCGCTTTCTGGTAGGCGCTCGCAGGAGCTGTCGGGAGCAGGATGAAGCCATATCTAATGCATTGCCCAGGTTCTAATTGGCAAGTCTGAAGTTGTTGTGCAGTCTACAGCCCGACTGGTATCGCATTAGAGGATGACGGAGAGGCGTCGCCTGAGAAAAGCAGACGACTGCGCGGACCAATGACGTAGCACGACGATTGCTTAGCGCGCTGCGGTGATCGTCTCGGAAGTGCTGCACGCCATACAACCAACCCGCTGTCACAACGCGACACTATGTCTTGAATGATGAGAAATCAGTCGTAGCAATTGCGACCCAAGTTTTATCACTCGCTTGATCATCGCCTTTCACTCAAGCTCCTCATTTACTGTAATGCGACTGTGCATAATAGGCATGACTGTGCCGAGCCGATGAGTCGGACCTGCAAACGCAACGTATACTAACACGCCGTGACTGTAGCTGTCAACACCGCAACCTCAACTCGCCTGTACTTAGAACAAAACTCGCCCAGCATGGCGGCGACTGAGGTGTCTGCGATCAACCTCAAGATCTTGTCCCCGTCACCTGAATTAGAGAACGGCATCAGCTTCACAGATCTCCCCGCTTCCACAACAGTCAAAGAGCTACGGGATCGCATACAAGATGCAGTGCCCTCCAAGCCAGCACCTGAGCGCATGCGACTGATATACAGAGGGCGTGTGGTAGTAAATGATGCTGACACTCTTGGTGGTGTGTTTGGCGCAGATGCTGTAGGTAACCCTTTAATGGCAGTTAGTCTTACAAGTTTCCATGCTGACTACAGCTATAGATACGTGAGAGTAGGGACCAGAGCCTCCACTTGGTCCTTCGAGAGATACCTCCCAGTGGCACAGCAGCCTCATCGTCTGTTCCACGCTCCTCAACTGCTCCACCCAATCCCTTTCGACCAGATCAAGCTGCCATGCCAGCATCTCCATCGTTACAAACAAATCCTTTTCGAGCTATACCACAGCCCCGACCAAACTCACAGCCCCAGCCTGTCCCACACCATCACCACCATCATCCCCATCACCCCCATGCCCACCATCACCATCTTGTCCCTGGACCGCCAAATCCTTTCCAGATCCCTCTGCCTTCAGCACTTCAGCAACAAATGGCACAGCAACAAATAGCACAGACTATCGCCATGAGCCGCAATAGACAAGCAAATGCTGGACAAGAGGCAGCTGTAAACCCTCCTTCGAGCACTGAGACGGAACATCCAAGTCGGCAAAGCCCCGCTGTAGCCAACGATCGGCAGGTTCCTCCAATGGGTCTACCGTCTTTGCCAGGTATTGGGCCACAAAACCTCCCAGGAAATGGTCGAACAGTACGCCAGGAAGGGGTCGGGCCTAATGGAGAACGCTGGAGCGTTACATACAGTAGTAGTAACATACCCATAGCTGCACCACCACCACAACAGCAAACTCCTGCTTCTCACGCGTTCACCATACCACCATCGTTATTTGGGCCATCTCCTCGACCAACAGACGTGCCCTCACGGTCCTTCATCGACCCGAGAAACACTATGGTGGACCATGTAAGAGACCTAATAGCCGAAGCTAGGCGCGAGATTGAAAATGCAACCACTTTGTTGCGAGCACCAGTGTTGCCAGGCACACAAGATGAATCCTCATCAGCGGCAGCAGCGCTACCAACATGGCGGTTCTCACGTGTTTGGCGGTATCTCGACACAATCAGCCCAATGCTGCATCTAGTGGAACGTGGGATGCGTGTACTCGAAACTGATGCTGCCAGTGTGGGTAATCCTGAGACGGCAGTTCTGAGACAGTCAGCCAGTCAGCTCAGAACCGATTACAACAATTTGTATAGGACTTTGCATGCACACACATCGAACTTCAATCCAGCCACTGTGGAGTCTTCACTGTCTGTACCCGCAGGGGCTCCCGAAGAACTGTTTCTCCTGTCAAGCCCCCAGGGTCCCGTTGGCATACTATTCAATCAACAAGGCACTTATATGACTGCTCCAATGGCCTCAAGTCTACCCTTTCAGACGTTCACGGATCAATTTGCCCGCAATCGTCAACTTATTTCTGGTCTTGGACAGCATATTGCACGAGCATCACCGCTGCAAGCAGTGCCCACCCCGACACAACCTCTCAACGCGAATGTTGAAATGACGCCACAACCGCATGCACAAGCACAGCAGGAAGGCCAAATTCAGAACCAGGATCAGAATCAAAACCAAAACCAAAACGCAAACCAAGCTGCAAATCCACCAGACAATAATGAGCGCCTCAACAACATTGCCGGACACCTTTGGCTTCTTTTCAAGTTGGCATGCTTTGTATATTTCTTCTCAGGAGGCGGTGGATGGTACAAGTCTGTTGTACTTGGTGTGATTGCAGGAGGCGTCTACCTTGCCCAACTCGGAATATTCGACGAGCAATTTAATCTGATTAGAAGGCATTTTGAGGCCATCCTGCCCGTTGGCGCTCTTGCTGAGCGAGCGGCACGTCCTCGAAACGCACAGGGCCAAGCACACGGTACAGCAGCAGGCAGAAACCTAACTCCTGAGGAAGCTGCTCGCCGACTCCTGCAGCAACACCAAAACCAGCGTTTTGGAACGCTTAGAGAGTTTCTTCATACCGTTGAGCGCTCCTTTGCTATCTTCATTGCGAGCTTGTGGCCTGGCATTGGTGAGCGCATGGTACACGCCCAAGAGGAGCGGGTCAGAGCCGAGCGAGCTGCCGAAGAAGAAAGACGTGCACAGGCTGAAGAGGCACAAAGGCAAAGCGAGGAGGAAAAAAGGAAAGAGGAAGCAGGAGAGTCATCAACTACTGGTGAGCCCGCATCAAGCTCGAAGGGCAAGGAAAGAGCTGCCGTCGCTCCGGATGATCCAACAACTTCTTCCTCAGAGCCAGTTGGGCCGCAGGACGACGACTAGGCTCAACAAGTTTCTTGCAGCTGCTTGTGCGAGCTGGCATCCTGAGGACTTCTTTGTAACATACTGAACATGATGAGTGCATCAATAAGATTGGGTCTCACTCGAATCGCCGTACTCTCGGCTTTGTATGTGCTGTGCGCGACGTGAAGGCAAATATTTGAAATCTAGAATCATCCCCGTATCTACCATCTCTTAACAGCTCCACTCTGAGCAAGATGACCCATCAGCAAGGCTAATCAGATTACATTCCGGGCTCGCGGACATGGATTTTCGGTTCGTATTGGGATCACCGCCTCGCCCTCGCTTGAAGTCTCGTCGACTCCGATTCGATTTACAGCCTCGCCTAACTGGCTGCAAAGACGGGACCCTAGTACGCGGATTTGACGCGGATGTGCAAGTAGCGTGAATACCCCTGGTTTACTGTGGAGACGTGAGACTGGGGTACTTTTAGACTCTGGAGATCTCCAGCCCACCCATCTAAATCATGATTAAGACTTTCCTTCCTCTTCACCTTTACGCTTTACCACGTCGTTGTTACACTGAGACAGATCAAGATCCAGTTGCAACTCCTCCATAAATAACATGCAAAAGGAGAGAAACAGCAATTCTTCCAATTACAACTTAAATGATCCTCTTGTCCAGTCCAGACTTCTCCTAAGCGATGCCCGTGCTGGTCGGCCCTGACAATCATTACCCCTTTCAGACACAACCCCATGTCGAACTATCAGATCGGGCAGCCAACTCACCCAGACACCAAGCTACTCCTCAGCCTCACGCTACTTAGCTCTCACACTACCATAGCTGAAAGAACGTGTCAATAGTGCCAAAGCACACACGGCAGAAACAATGTCTCGTTGTTCCAGACGCCACCGACGCCTGGCAAATTTGGGCAGACAAATGGCTGTAGAGGGCATATATATAACGTCGACGGCATGGCGTTGCTAGTCCATCCATCCGGTCCATCAGCCTTGCTACTTTAATTCTTCTTCAAGGCATTTGTGAGTTCTTGGGATTGAAGTCACGATGCGTTTCTCAAGTCTTTCTGGGGCCGTCTTCGTCCTCGCCTCGTCGGTTGAGGCATATCCTGGACCTGGATGTGCGGCTCCGCAACCTCCTAGCCCTCCTGTTGCGAGCGCTTATCCTGCTGGAAGTCCTCCTGCTGGTGGGAACCCGTATCCTGTCAACAGCCCTTCTGCTGGTGGAAACCCATATCCTGTCAACAGTTCTCCTGCTGGTGGGAACGCATATCCTGCAAACAACCCTTCTCAAGGTTATACACCGTCCGCTGTCAATACGCCATATCCTGCCAGCACACCTTATGGTGGCAGTCACCCATATCCTCCCAACAATCCGTATCCTGCCAACAGCCCACCCGCTGTGAGCAGTCCATATGCTGCTAGCACTCCATCGGCTGGCAATGGATACCCTGTCAACAGTGCACCCATCTTGAGCGGTTACCCTGCTGTGAGCAGCTACCATTACACCAATAGTTCGGCTATTGCCAGTAGCTCTGCTATTATCAGCATTCCGTCCGCTATCAGCAGCGTACCTGCTGTCACTTGTGGCTCTCAAGCAGCATCATGCGGCCGACTGGCACCGTTGTCTACTTCTGTCTGCATGCAACTCATTCGGGCTAGCAAGCTTTCTATTGTGACCTGTGAGGGAACTGCCTCGACCACAACTCAAACGATTACTCTACCTGGGCTATTCTCAAATACCACCGCTACGGTCACTGCGACCACGACGTCTGAAACGACGTCTCAAACTACCGAAGTAGTTACGACAACAAGCACTACTACTTTCACTTCGACATCGACTACTACAGTCCCTGCGACTGTTGCTAGCGTAGTTGCTAGCACTGTCACCACAACTACGACTACAACACAGGATCCTATTTCTCAAGAATCCCAGTGTACACGAGCACCAGCCAGGCGGAACGTCTTACCTGCACGGGCAGACCTACCAGCTGACTGCTCATGCTTCCTGAGCACGACCGTCTTCCCCGAGCCAACAACAGTGACCACCACAACCACCAAGCCCGTGGTACCAGTTATCGTCCCAACCACAACCTACGTGACAGTCACCACGCAAATCATCGAAGTCATCCGATCCACCAAGACCGAAACCGCTTCCACAACCACCACCACAACCTCCACCTCCACCTCAACCATCACCCAAGTCTCCACTTCCGTCGTCTCCACCGCCACCGCCACCGCAACCGCCTTCTTCGACTACTGCAACACCCTCCGGCCCCTGAGCGGCAAGCCCGCCATCCGTAATGCCGGCGAAGCCGTCCTAGGCATCTCCAGCGACGCTTTTGGCGACCCACGCTTCTGCTGCGGCAACTGCGCACTCAACGCAAACTGCGTGTACTTTGCCCTCTCGCAAAACAACCAATTCTGCGAAATCTTCTTCTCGCGTCGCGGCGTCTCGCCCAACAACGCTTGCCGGAGCGGCCTTTGCTCCCAGGGCGTGCAGAATTACGATGCTACGACTGATACTGCGGGGGGTAGGACGTATTATGCCGGGCCGTGTTTGGCGGGGAGTCCTGGGGGGAATTAGGGGGTGTTGTTTTGGAGATTGATTAGGAGAGGGGAAGGAGAGGGATGCAGGGGATGAATTGTATATACATATAAAAATGGTAATAAATAATGCATATTTCTACGATATCGTTAACATATATAACATCTTAACCTTCTTCCGCTGTGCTGGATGTTCTATTCGTCTCTTTGAATTTCATCAACTCGACATAGGTGTTTTGGACATGTTCAGCTGCGATATGTATTTCTGTGAGTTCTCTTTCCATGCCTTCAAGATCTTTCATCATTGTTCCTGCTGCTGTTTTGGTTTCTCGCATGCCTGCTACTGCATCGGCCATCATGATTGCTGTAGCGGGCATGGCCATTCGCTGTCTTACTATGTAAGCTCGGTCTTCGGACGAGCGGGCTTTGAGGTCGCGGCCTGAGATTTTGACAGCGCGGGTGATGATGCGGTCTCGGATGGTTTTTGCCATAATGTCGGTGGTTTGCGAAGTGCTTTGGGTTTGCATGTCTAAGCTGGGCATGTTATTAGCAATGGTTAGGTCGAGGTGTGAGGTTGCTGATGTGCAAGAATGTAAGAGGTTCATTAAGCATGTGTATTTGATGCCAGGATCCATATTTTCGGGAAAATCATCCATTGCCTGTGACAGCTTCTCTTCCAGCATGGACTTCTGAGCAGCTTGAAGAACTGTCACCTTGAGTAATTGGTCGAGATGTTTCTGATAGACGTGTCGACGTGCGGCCTTGATATCATCGATCACGGCCATTGCACTTTCGGTGAGGATGTCCTTCGTCCAATCCTTTTCTTTCCTGTTGAGATTGACAATGGCTTCTTTGTCGTTTCCGATGTGCGCTTCGGCCATTTTTCTCTCAAAATCTCGCCTGTGAGCTTCGTTTGATATCCATGCTACATATTTACGCTCGCTGATGAGAGTAAAGAAAAGAAGAAACTTGAGCTCGCCATCGATTTCCGGCTTCGCTATCCCAATATGTGCAAGAATGGTGACGAGCAGAGCATATGGATCCTTCGTTTGGAAAGTAGCAGTTTCAGGGCGATACATGTGAATAGCATGAAGCAATTTTCTTGAAGAGTGTTCGAGGGCGTCAGCACTTCTACGCTTGCACACGTCTGTGTTTAGCACTGAAATTCTTGTACACACTGCGGCCACCAACGCTTCTCTAGACACCTCGCCATCTACTACTGGAAAACTGGCGGCATGTTTGTTCCAAGTTAGTAGGACTTCCAATAGCTCTTTATAAGTGGAAGACCATGAATCTGTCTGACCTGCCAGACGTAGCGGCGCTATGAGATCTTCAAATGTCTTTTGATGCGGTCCTTTACCTTTACGTATCCGATGAAGCACCGTAGCGTCTATAGCAGGTTTAGTGTTGGTGAGATAGTTCGGCCCGTCGCCATGATTAGCGGCAAAGTCCAAAGTCCAATCGATACGAGCTTGCTCTATCTGGCACTGAGCGTTCAACCACTCTGTGACATTCTGCAAGTTCTTATCGCAGTCTGAATAATCATCACTTGCCTCGAGCTCGGTCTCAGAGGCGGCTGGACCCAGGACCTGAGCCTCATCATCTTGAGCTTCCTCATTCGGGCCTCGCAGATGTTGTAGCACGAGCAATCTGCTTATCGGTAGTTCTTTATCTGCTGGTCTGCTTGTGGTGACCATAGGTAATATATTTGCCTTGGTGTGGTAACTGGTATATCTTGTGTAGCAGAGCCATTGCTGGTGCAGTTTGTGTTACTGACAAGATTTTCTTCAGTAACTGTCACTTGCTGGCTGTCAATGCCGAGTATTGATTTTGAATGTAATGCTGTGATGGTTTATTGCGTTCGCAGCACTTCAACATGCCCGCTGCATCTAGTGAATAGTAACAAGGTTTGTTAGCTTCAATATGCAATCTGTCAGCAGAACCAATGCACCTGCACACGGTGGACCCGGGAGCTGGGTGCCAAGGCTATGCGATGAAGGAGTCAACATTTGCTCAATATGAAAAGGCTAAAGAGGGAGAAGCGGGCCTTGGGATGGCATGGTGCTACCAGAATTGCATAGGCTGAAGTCGGCCTCAGCTTATCTTGCAGCAAATTTCTCATGGAAGATGCGCGAAACCTCATGGTGTTGGGGAGTAGGGGGATCGGCGGTTGAATGCAAATCGGCGCAGCAATGCTCGGCCCATGACCAATCACGGAGCTCGCCCACCATACAAGAACCGTATTTACACACCAAACGCAGGAGACGAAGCGCCTCACCCGTCAACACGGATATCTGTAACCACAGCAGCTATCGCACCACTTTTTCTAGCATTGGGGCCAGCAATTTATCGAACATGTGATGCTTTACCCCCGCCATCGCTGGGCCAGACTGCGGGCACGAGACCAGGGTTTAGCTCCAATTTAACTTGGTTCGCGCCTACTTTTCTTCGCTCCCTCGGACATCCCAAATCTTTCTTCTCTTGACTTCAAACCCCTATTTGCCCGGCTCTTTACTTGGTGCAGTCACTCAATTTGCAGCCCGCATGTCGTTGATTCAACATGTCACGCAGCAAGAAGGCACCGACCGTGAGGAGGCACTGGTAGACCTCTTCCTACCTCCGGTTGATCGGCAAAGCAACCGCGAGCAATCGTCGATTCGTCGGCTGTCGCTCGAGAGCGCCGTATCGCAAAATGGGTTTGCCCTCCCCTCAGGAAAAACAGTCAGACGAGTCATCAGCTACGATGCCATCAAAAATCCAGATGTGCCTGTCGCTGGAGAGGAATATGGTGGTTTGACGCCGTACAAAGTATCAACGAGCAAGCGTATCGGTAAGTATTTCCTATTCCAGTAGTCTGCCAACGGAACATCGCTGATATGATACACAGCTCAGGTGATCGCGACAGTCCTTGCTTGTTGGTTTGCCAGTGGTATTGTTTTCGGTTTTGCAGCACTGAAGCCAATCTTGGTCAAGGAAGGCGTTTTCCATGACCTCTGCACAAAGGAAGAGTTGGATGCTGGTGTTCAAGTCTGCTTCGAACAAGATCTGCGCCTCAATTTCTTCTTTTCACTTGCTTCAACCACTGCCAATGTATCTGCCCTTCCAGTCGGCACCCTGCTTGACCGTTACGGCCCGAGACTTTGCATTCTTCTTGGTTGTCTTTGCCTTGCTGCTGGTAGCTTACTTATGAGTCTTGCTTTCCAGATTGCAGACTTTGATGGATATACTATTGGCAACTTTTTCCTCGCACTAGGCGGGACCTTCATCTTTCTGCCTTCTTTCCAGATTGCTAATGCTTTTCCAAAGTATGGCGGCAGTATTGTTGCACTTGTCACTGGCGCATTTGACGCCTCCGCAGCAGTGTTTCTCTTCTACAGAATCGCATACGAGGCGAGCAACAGAGGCTTCAAGCCACAGACATTCTTCCTTGTATACCTTGCTGTGCCACTGGCAATTGCCATTGCTCAACTGACCTTCCTACCAACCGAAGCTTACAAAACAGCTCCGCAGTTAGAAATGAAGATCTCGCGCGCTGAAAACAACATGCGCGATGTGCATTCGTCTGATGACGACCTTCCAGATGATGAGTTGTGGAAACGGCGAAAAGCTCGCAGTGCTCGCCGACGCCATCGTCTGAGCCAGCTTGATGATCTTGTGGGCGATGCCAAAACGCGCAGATTGCGAGAAGAGAAACTTGAGCATCAGCAAGAAGCTTCTGGTGTCTGGGGCGCGCTGCACAACAAGAGTGCGAAAGATCAGATGCTCACCCCTTGGTTCATCCTCCTTACACTCCTGACCGTCCTGCAGATGGTCCGTATGAATTACTTTATTGCCACGATCCGCGAACAGTACACATACATGCTCAACTCTCCTGCTTTGGCTGAAAAGATCAACGACTTTTTCGACTGGGCATTACCCATTGGTGGCGTCGTCAGTACACCCTTCCTTGGTGCACTTCTCGACAATGTTAGTACACCTGGCGTTTTGCTCATCCTGGTCCTTATGGTCACCGCAATTGGCATAGTTGGTTCAATCGCAGCTTTATGGGCGGGTTATATCAATGTCATTCTTTTCGTCATCCTCCGGCCTCTATACTACTCCGCCATGTCCGACTATGCAACCAAGGTTTTTGGCTTTGCTACCTTCGGTCGTGTTTACGGAACCATCATCTGTTTGTCTGGACTGGTCAATCTATCACAGACTGGTATTGACGCCCTTACCAAGAGCACGTTCAATGGAAACCCTTTCCCAGTAAACACCTTCCTCGCTGTCTCAGCCTTCATCACTGGCACAGCTTTGGTCGTTTATGTCACTGTACAAGTGTACAGGATGCGGAAGGCTTTGGATCAAGACGATGCCATGACAGTCACTAATACGGACGTTGGCTCCATCATGGAGAGTCTCCTTGAGGACGATGAAGAACGAAACTATGGCAGTATTCAACGCGGCAGGCCATCTTGGGAAGCGTAACCAGCATATCTTATCTAATATACCCGGCGATCTCAGCATTACGATTATTGGCACTTTCGAAACGGAAAATCAGCATTGTTTGCGAGTTTTATCTCTCAATGGGCGTTCCTGAACTGGCACCTTCAGCGAGTCATTGAGGAATTACAGTATTAGCATTATTCTTCTGTACTAGCGAGCGAGCGTCATGTATTGGGTTCTTTGGTCCATATAAAAGCGTAGATAGGTAATGGAATGCATGATATAAAAGTATAACTGTCCAGTAATGTCCATCACTTTGAAAATTCCTTACAGACCAATATACTGCAAAGTTCACCAGAAGAACAAAAAATACTTTGATACTGCCCAGTTTAACCACATCAGAATGCCATCCTCCCAAAGACAGAAGAATCTTCTACATAAACAAAAACCATCCGAAAACCTCCGGATGATCGCCAAAGTTAACGTCCCTTTCTTTCTACAAGCCTCCATAAAAAGGCTCAAACCATACCTCCTATCATTTCCCAGCAACCTCTACGACCACAGCCCCGAAACAGTCTCAATTCCCCTCTCCACCACAGCCTTCACCCTAGCTCTCAGCGGATTACTCGCGCACTCGACATCCAGATCTTCCAACCACACGCGCGCAACGTACTTGTCGAATTTGATCTCAATGCCTGGAACGGGTATGCCTAAATTATGCAGGCGTTTGAGTTCGGCTTTATCTTCGGGGTTTAGCGAATCAGGCTCGAAATTAGGTGCACCGGCGATGGAGTATGCGTCTGGCGATGGCTCTTGTGGTGGTTGCTGGGTACCGTTTGTAGTGTGCGCGGTTGAGTTGCGGGGGAGAGTGATGGGGGAGATGGCGTCTTCGCCGAATTGGGCTTCGAGGAAGAGGAAGAGGCGGGTAAGGCGGGTTTGGGGGTCGGGTGTGTGGTGGGGATGGGGCTGTTTGAAACGGTGGGATAGTTGGGTATCGAGTTTTTCGTAGTGGGATTCGCTGTGGGAGTGAGAGTGGGAGTGTTGCTTTGAGGATTCTATAAAAGGGTTAGAATTGGGTTATCAATCAAAAGGAGGGGATAACCTACGTTTTACGGCTGCTGGGGAGGATTCAACAGTGAATAGGACGGCGAGAACAGCATCGGCGATGCCGTCGTTGATGACGTTGCCTTCCCATTCGACTTCAACGCGGCCACCATTTTTGACAAGTACATTTACGCAGTCCATGACGGTGAACTTTGTTTCTGTGCGGCTGACTTCTTCGTCTGCATCTGCGTGAACACCATTGCCGTTCATCTTGCTTTCCTTGCCATCGATATTGACATCAGTAATCTTCGATTCCTTGATAGCGCCGAATGTTCCTTCGAGGGCCCATCGAATAAGATCAATGCCAGCTGCAGAAAGATTGATATGTTGACGACAAAGGATAGTGGTAGTGGTCAAACCCGCATACTCCTTAAGGTCTTCAGGCGCCATGAGTGAAATTTTGAAGTCGTTTTGAATCAATACTCCGCTGATCATCTCAATCTTCTCTTCCTCCTCGTATGTCGCCTCTGCCTCGCCATCTGCGTTGAGAGGTCGTGGAACAGGCGGTGTGATAGATGCGAGTTTACCAACGACCTTCGCAATCTTGTCTGTCTTGAAAGGGATGCGTAATTCTTCGCAGTTTGCAGGTGAGTAAATCTTGGTGGGGACAGCTTTCTGAGAATTGAAGGAGAGTAATTTGGACTTGAGTCGGGTCATATTACCCTTCTCTCCGTGTACGAGGATCTGTTGTTGTCAGGAACTTAGAATATTTTCATCTGATGACGGGGACAGAACGAGTGACTTACGACTACCGGTGCAGCGACCTCTTGCACAAACTCCATATTCTCTTTTCCATCGACGTGAGCTGCAAAGCTGTATTCCTGTACCGTACATCGTCGCGGAATCATTGTCTGCTCGTTTTCCTTTTGGCCTGGTCGTCGAGCTGCATTCGTGGAACGTGTCATGATTGCAGGGATCTGCTCAGGTTCATGTACGATTTGCTTTGCCATTGTCCCTTCCACAGAGTAACCTGTGATAATGACACCATTTCTTGGGTCAGGTGCCCACCGTTCCAGCAATTCACGCGAGGTGCCAGATTGCATCATACCAGGAGAAGCCAACATAACGCATGCGCCCAGGTCCTGGAATTTGTCTACACTCTTCAGTGATCGAACGAAGCGGAAGTCCCAGGCTCCGCGCCTTCCTGTGTCGCCTTCTGCTTGTGCCTCCTCCATGCGCTCTGCGAAGAGGCGTTTGATATTATCGTTCATCGCCCCAAGATATGTCTGATAAACTTGCATACATTTCCTTGCAAGACTTGAATTGTAATAAATGGGTATCTTTTGGTATGCCGGATGTTTTGTCCAGTATTCATCGAGAATGAGAAGTAATTCCTGAGCACGACCCAGCGCAAACACAGGAAGAAGAGCGCGACCACCACGATTCAACACATCGGTTATAGACTTCATGAGTTGAGCCTCACGCTCCACACGTGGCGTATGAGTGGAAATACCAAACGTAGACTCCGTAATGAGTACATCGACTTTTATGCCTGGGGGGACAGAAGCTGAAACCAAATGTCGGTCATCTTCGCGTGAGTAGTCGCCAGTGAAGAGAATCTTGAGACCTGCAATCTCCATGAGAAACATGGCGGCACCCAGGACATGGCCAGCGGGATATGGTGTGATGCGAATGCCAGAGACAGTATGTGTGGTATAAAAGTCAATCGCCTCAATCATGGGAAATGTGTTAAGGTGGTCTGCTTCCGTATACATCTGAATCTTGGTTTCCGATGAACTGGACATGTTGCCCACTCGTACGGAGTCTTGAATCAACCACTTGTAGATGGCCTTGGTGGGATGTGTCATGAAGACCCGGCCTTTGAAATTGGTCTTCGCAAGAACGTATGGTAAAGAGGCGGCATGGTCGACGTGAAAACTGGACTGAGTTAGCATGCTTACACAAGTTGGTAAACCTACAAAGGTGCTCAAGAACTACTATGTACAGGTGGAAGACTGGGGACCCGGCACATCATTAAGGTTGGAATTGAAGAAGGCAAATAATATTCCATTGATACTGATATACAAATGCTGGGCTGGACAGCGTCTCATGGAGTGGCCGTTCCAATTGTAATGATGCGCCAGATCCCTTGCTCTATTCCACTGAAAACGAAAGCCAAAGCGCGCGTATACATACTGTGAAATTAGCAGCACGTCTACTGTGCTCAGATCAAACTCGTCGTAGAAGGGCATGGCGGACAAGCCTTCATACGCAGGATGCATACCTGCATCAAGCTACCCAAAATTAGCCAAATGGCGCATTTCTCAGGCGATATGAGAACGCACCATGACAGTCTTGCCCTTGTATTGGATGATGTGACATGAGCGTCCGACCTCGTTGCCTCCTCCCAAACAGAGAAACATGAGCTCGTCGGAAGGATCTACTGGGTCGTCGTCCTCGGGCGCCAGGGCGGCGAGCTTCCTTTTGGTCGCCATATCGAATGTGTTTACTCGTTGTATGTCAAAAGTGAGTGGGTGCGTTTGCGACTGCAATAGGACGCGTTGCCTGGTGATGGCTTCGTCCTGGAATCTTCAGTGCTATGCCATTAGTCAAACAGTTGGGGTCGCGCGATGCTGCTGTTGGCCTGCGCGCAGTGATGTGTGTTGTAGCGAGAGTGAGAGGGTGAGAGAAGGGCAGGGCAGTCAAAGCTATTGTTCGAGGTTGCGGCTCCTTTGTCGCGCGCGCAGTGCCAAGCTCGCGTGAGTCCGTGCGGCATCGTTCAACTTGCAGCCGTGCAGCGCTCCTTCGCCCGAGACACAAATAACAGCAACGTCAACCGCGACCACTCTTCTGCGCCTACCGCACTCATCCATCTGGAAACCAGCTCAGCGCCCTCCAGGAACAGCTGCTTCCGCATGACACGTCGATAAAGCGACCGCGCCGCGCACTCCCCACGGGGAAGAGCTGCCCACCCACCATGGCCCACCCCCAGTACAACCACCAGTATCCGCCGCAGAATGGCCAGCACCCGCCGCCTGTTCAGACCCAGAATCTGAATCATTATCAGCATCCGCAGCAGCAGCCTCCGCGCGCCTACTCTCCCCCATCCTACCAGCAGTCCCCGACCGCCATGTCGCCCAACATGGGGGGCATCCCCGCCGCGAAACGCCAACGACTCTCTCCCAACCCACCGTCGCCCGCCCCCTATCAATCACCTTTCGCGGCGTCGCCATATCCACAGTCGCAGTCGCAGCCCCAGTCACCCTATGCTGTATCGCCACAGTATCCCCCAGGCCATCTCTCTGTCCCCGGTTCTCCTGCTCCCCAGCAGCCGCCTCCGTTCCACCAGCCCCAACCCTACCAGCACCCGAATGGTATGCTTCCGCAGCCTGCCCCGCAAGGGTCCATGCCGCCCCCAAAGGTGCCATATAGCAAGGCGCAGGACAATTCAGAACTCGAGAAGGCGAATGCAAGGGATCTGGATGTGAACAACATCAGCGATGTGCTCAGTGGCGGGTTCATTGATTTGCGCGCAGAAGAAGATCAGTTGCTTCACAACTATAGAAGTCAGAATCAGGCCACATCCTTCAACTCGCACATGTCAGGCTCAACTGCGTCCCCAAATGGTAGCTTCAATAGTTGGAGCCAGCAGGCAGGCCATGGTGCTTTTCAAGGCACGGGGCCAATGACACAGCCGTTAACGCCAGAGCAGCAAGAAGCAGAACTTATGCGGAAACATGAACAAGCAGCACGTATCCTCAACGAGTCTTCGCAGCACCCTCTCACCGACCCCTTCATCGCAGCCAACGTCCTGCGACACCGCATAGCAAAACGTGCATACGATACCAGTATCTCAGTCAATGTCGACGGCCTCTTCGACAAGATCCCAGAGAAGGTACCTCGAGACGTTGATCGTAAGACTCGTGAAGCCAATGGCGAACAAATCATTGGTCTGGAAGCTGCTAGTCTTTTGAACCAGAATGCCCCTCTCGTCGACATCATCTCACTAATAACTTTGGCTGCTGAGGAACGAGTACGGACCATTATCGAGGATGCATATGCTCTCTGCCAAGGCCGCCAACACACCTCCTATGGAATCATCCCACCTCAACTTGTGGACATAGCTGTGGTGGACAAGGACGCTGAGGCAAAACTCGCACCCCCTGTGAATATTCTGAAGACGCCTTGGGAGGCACCGAATAGTGCGGTTAGCCCGACAACGACTGCGAATAAGCGTAAGTTTAAAAATCTGTGCATTGGCATCTTCCTAAAGTTGAACAGAACCACCCAACGCGGCACGCCTGCCTACACCTCCCAGTGAAGCGCCTCCAACACCTCAGCCAACGTATAAGAATGTCAACCATGTGGTGAATCTGCTTAAGAGGAAGATGTCCGAGGATGAGCAACACGAGAAACAGCGTCTACAGAAACGTCAAAAACGTCAACAAGGGCTTGCAGCTACACCGGTGGAGACGCCAGTTGTGGCTCTCCCGCCTCCAGACAAAATGACCAAGAAGGACAAAGATGCATTGAAAAAACAAAATCAGACCGATGAAGTCATGCACCGTAAGGCGAACGAAACTGCAAGCATGGCGCTCGGCTTTGGCAAGAAAAAGAAGTACTCCTGGATGACTGGTGGTGGCGGTGGTGGCAGTAGTACTGCGCCAGCTTCAGGTGCTTCGACACCTCGACCAAGTACAACTACAGGTGGTAGTGGCACGACCACGCCTGCTCAGCCAGCCATCGACAAGTCTCTGCTAGCCAAGAAGAAGGATTATGGTGCCGATATTGAGAATTCCGAAATCGGAGCTAGGATCCAAATTCGTGATCTAGTTCATGTTCTGGAGCATGACGGCAGAGAGAAAAAGTCACTCGCTTATCTATTGGCACGTCAAAAGAATACGGAGAAGGATGAGAAAAAGTAGTTGAAAGTTAACAAGAAGTTCTTAGCTGCTGGAGGCCCTGCAGGCTTGGCCAACATCATAAAACAATCTGCAATCACTGTAGCACAGAAAGCTAATTGAAGCTTAGAGGCGGTCCATTGCTTCGAGGATATACCCGCAGCTCAAAGGGGGGTTTTTATGTTCTTATTCATGTTCTTACTTACATCAGCGCTGGCGTTTAATGGT
This sequence comes from Shiraia sp. slf14, assembly GCA_000498155.1. NCBI lineage: Eukaryota > Fungi > Ascomycota > Dothideomycetes > Pleosporales > Shiraiaceae > Shiraia > Shiraia sp. slf14. The sequence continues at coordinate 422,538 of AXZN01000010.1, forward strand.
CAAGGTGACAGGAGACTGTATTCTAGTGCATCATATCCCAAGGGCTGGGATCAACCAAAGGCTGCCATTGGGTAATTGGTAAGGAGGCCTTTGAAGAGGCGCACGTCAAAAAGTTCGAGATTAGGGCTATGACCTGTGTCTGATAGTTAATATATTATTGAATTGAAACACCAGGTGTGCGCATGTGACGCCAACTGTACCATGGCACCCATCGCCTGTTCCTGCTGCTATTACAACCATCACCCAGACACACGAGCAAGAAGCCCTTCCCAGCCTTACAACGTTATCCTTCTTCTCACAAACTCCATCATTAAGCAACTTAATAACTCGTCAACGCAGAGCCCACCACACCATCATTATCACAGAACATACATCAACACACTACCCACACTTCACCACAACTCCACCATGACTTCATTCTTCAATTTCAAACCCAAACCCACCACCGAAACCGACAACATCCCCGCCCTCGCTCCATCAACCTCATCATCATCGTCCTCATCCTCGGAGCCCTCAAATCCGCAAAACCCATCCACATCATCAACAACAACCACCAACCTCGCCGCCGACACAGACACCAACCCCATCAAACCCCTCACCGAATCCCTCTCCGCCACCTCCCTCCACAGCGTGAACCCCTGGGCACGCTCCGACCCCATCTCCACCTACCGCCGCCACTGGAACTCCTTCACCGGAACCGAGAATACGGAGCGCCTGCGACGTGGCGAGATGCCTTTGTGCACACGCGAGGGGAGGGATGCTGCGTTTGAGAAGTTGGTGCGTGTTGCGAATGGGGAGGAGGAGGAGAGGGATAATGGGAGGAGGGAGAGTGGGGTGTGGGAGTTGTATCAGGATGTTGATTTTGAGTTTGTGGATGATGAGGAAGATGATGGAGATGGAGATGGAGATGGGGATGAGGAAGAAGATGGGGGTGGGGTGATGTTGGGAGAGGGGAATGGGAAAGGGAAGGGGAGGAAGAGGGTTGATAGTAAGGATGTTGTGATTGTTGGGTGTTGAGGGTCTGAGTAGAGGAATGAAGGTAGTGGATTTTAAGTATACTGCGGGGTATATTTCAAATGATAAGTAGCTACCGTTCGTTTTCGGATTCTGGTCGAAGAGGGCCATACTCTCCCCGAGTCCATGCTAAGAATTGTTCCAAAACTTTGTCCTCTGCCACGTAATCTTCAGCATATGAGAAGGGCAAATTGCTCAGCATCTCTTTCCTGTCGCGCTTTATTTCCTCACGCTCGACTTCTGTCACGTAGTCTTCAACATCTGACAAGGGCAGAGCGTTCAATGCCTCTTTCCAAACGCGCTTGATCTCCTCGCGCTCATCATCTCGTGCGTTCTTCCATTCGCGTTTTATATTCCCTCCTCGAATCCTGTCTGCTCTATACCCTAGCCTTGACGCTTCTTCTTGTTCTTGTAACAGCTGTCTCATATTGTCTGGCAGGAATGTCCATTCTGGTCCATGATTGCTTTCCTCGTGCTGGTTTGCTGCGTGTATAGGCCATTCTCCAGCTCTCTCAAAGCGCCCACCGCAACCAGAGGATGCTGAAAATGGGCAGGAGAATGGACAGTGTTTGCCATTATCAAAGTGAAGTCGGTCAAGTGCTTCAATGGCGAGGGGCCAGGCGCTGCGCAGTTTGAGCTCAAGTAAGGTGACTTTTGCTCGGCTCCGCTCAAATTCGCCAATTAGTCCGCCGAAATTCCTTGTAGGTATTAAGATGCTCTTGGAGTATATGCGTTCTACTTTCTGTAGATCACCATCTATCATCTGATATCTATGTCGTTGCCGCGGGACAGTGCTGGTGTCACGCAACGTTCTTGGCCATTCAGTATACATCAGAAAAGGAACTTCGGCATAAAGCTCAATTTCAAGAGGGCAAGATTTTAAGAGCAGTAGTAATGACGCATCTTGTCCCCTGAATCCCCAACCCTGGTCGAACTTTACTCTCACCAACTTTGGGAACAACCTCTTGATACTGTTCCAAAAATCAATTATCTGGTCCTCTGTGATATAGATTTCCGGTTGGAACTCTCTGCTATCATTCAAGGTTGCTTCAAAGTGCACTTCAACATTCTGCACATTGACCAAAAAAGCAGGATCCCAGCATTTATAGCCAGCATAACCTCCCTCTAGCAACCAGGTTGAATCTACTAGAAAGTACGCGTCGGGAACTTCCCAGAATAGCTTAGAGGCTTCGCTACGAATGAGAGAACACACGCGCATCAGCTGGAAGAGAGTGCAAGGGGAACAGAAGCCAAGTACACGTAATTGGAGCTCGATTGGTAGCGAAGTAAAGTTGAAGCGTGTAGCTTGTTGCCCTGGTGAGCTAGTGGCAGGCTGTACATAAGACGAGAATGTGATGCGCTTTTGGTATCCGGATGTTACAAGGAGGTCCCAGTCTTGTTTCGTTTTCCATGGGGGAAGACTTATGGCTTCGAGCAGGTCGCTAGGAAGCGGTCCGTACATAGTTTGATTATGATACGTTGAGTGTGATTGAGTGCCAAGTCAGGTGACGGAGACTGTGTGGAGCTCCTTTGGTATTCGTTGGTTGGAGATGACAATGGGTTGGGAGAAGCACTTGTTGACCCTTTGATGGGGTTTGGTGAGCGTGATTCGAACTACGTCATTGCTGCTGGTAAGCTGGACGGCAATCAAAGGAACAACTCAGATACAGGAAGATATGAAGTACTAGAAGAACAGAAACACAGACATCGCCAGTTACAAAGTGCTGTGCCACAGTGGCACAGGTCGCTTAGTCACAGCCTTGCGCAGTGTGTTGCCGCATTCGTCTAGCAAAGCTGATGTGAGCGGAGCCCTCGTAACGCCCAATGAGGCATTGCTGGACGTAAAATATGGATAGCCTGGCATCTGGAAAATGGCAGTGGCAGCTGGAATTAGTGTGACAGAGCTGATTCAGACATGTGTTTCTTTGTTACGGCAGTCTCTAAGATGACGGGACTTGGTTCTTGTGTCAGCACTTCTGGAAGCACGTGGAGCGGATGAGAAGCAAGCAACCTGAGAGGCATACCGGCGGGGAGCGGGTCGGGAGTATTGCCAGCACGTCTGCGCCCCTGGGAGCTAGCTAGGCCAGTGGTGGCGGGCAGGATGGGCTGTGAATGGCGTACTGCGAGGTGGTGCGAGGTTGCTGGGAGCTTCACCGGTCTGAAAATGACCCGCTCGCTGCCCCTCGGTGGTGCTCATCCCTACTACGTGCAGCATGGAGATTAATGGCTCGGGCGCCAGAGTGCAGAGTGCAGAATGGCTCCGTGACTGCGCCTCAGCAAACCAGCAGAGTGCATGACAGAAAAGGAGGGTGGTGGGGGAAGAGAGCGAGCGAGTCTCAGCCTTGTCCGTGTTGGAGGGCGCCCAGCGTTGGATGGCATTGTCAGCCGCAGGAGCTGTCCCAATTTACTTGTCAACACCCCACCTCATATCTTCCCAGCCCTCCGCTCTCCCCCAACTGATGAATTCCATGAATACCCGTTTCAAGAACCCCTTCGGTTCGAAACGAAAAAGCGCTGCTGGAAATCCATCGCCCTCTCCCCAAGGCACCACCACCCCCACCGGCACTGCTGGCCGCAACTCGCTGTCGCCTCAGGCCTCAAACTCGAGCAACACGTCGCTGCCTATGAATCCCCAAAACCCCCTGGGCCGCCCGCCCTCGTACACTTTTGCTCAGCAAGGCGGCCTCGGCACCCCCAACCAAGCCCATGGTCGTCCCTCGAGCCCTCTGCCGCCGCTCAACACTGGCGCACCGGGCTATCCTCCCCAGCAGCAGCAGCAGCAGCCCATGGGCTATCCACCACAGCAGGGCCCGCCTGGCTATCCTCCACAGCCGCCGGCGGGTCAGTATGGTGGGCAGCAATATGGCGCCCCGCCTCCACCAGGCCCTGGTGCCCCGCATGGTGCGCCCGTACAAACATACAGACCACCAGGCATGGCAGAAGTCGCAGGCGAAGGTCGCTCCAAGGCCCAGCTGATTGTTGGGATTGATTTTGTAAGTTGCCCAAATGTCTCAGACATGCGGTGCAGTTGCTGATACTGTTGCAACAGGGCACTACCTTCTCTGGAGTTGCATTCGCCTTTGCGACCAACACCGAAGCCAAAGAAGACATCATCACCGAATGGCCCGGCGCGGGCAACCAAACTAAACAAAAAGTACGTTGGACCAAATAGCCGTTATGCACTGCCCGTCTCTAACCCTCAACAAGATCCCCACTGTCCTCTACTACGACCAGTATCAGAAAGTCGTAGGATGGGGCCCTGATATCGCTGATGCGCTAGCTCCCACAGGCTACCCTAAGGCAGGCGTGCAAAAGGTCGAATGGTTCAAGCTACAACTGATGTTGTCCGGCAACACATATATCGACCCAATCAACCTGCCCCCTCTACCACCAGGCAAGTCTGAGATCGATGTGGCTGCCGACTACCTCTTCCATCTAAGGCAGGCTATGCGAAACCAGCTGCAGAAAACCCTAGGCGAAGTATTCAACCGTGAAGAGCGCAACATCAGATACTACCTGACGGTGCCTGCCATTTGGAATGATGCTGGAAAGGCTGCGACACGTGCCGCAGCTATCCAAGCTGGCTTCCTACGAGACGAGAACGACAACCGGCTAACACTCATCACTGAGCCCGAAGCCGCCGCCATGTTCTGCTCCAAGACTGGTCTTCTCAACCTCAAGATCCACGACGCTGTCCTTATTGTCGATTGTGGTGGTGGTACTGTCGACTTGATCGCTTACGAAGTCGAGGAGGAGCAGCCTTTCTCTGTAGCTGAGTGCACAGCTGGATCTGGTGACTCTTGTGGCTCAACTGCTCTCAACCGTAATTTCAGCAACATCCTGCGTGCCAAAATTAGGAGAATGAAACTGCCTGACGGCTCAAAGACAGCAGGAAAAGTGTACGCTAAGTGTATCATGGACTTTGAGAACAGGATAAAGGCCGACTTCCGCAACAATGGCCAGAAATGGGCCGTCGATGTCGGTATCGAGGCTGAGTTCCCCGAAGCCGGTATCGAAGAAGGCTACATGACGTTTACCAACGAGGAGATTCTGCAGTGTTTCGAGCCTGTTGTTAACCGTATTTTGGAACTCGTCAGGAATCAAATCATAGCCATCCAGGCCCAAAACAGGTCACTACAGGTATGTCAATCTTGTCATCACTCAAGTTTTGGATATTAATGATGTTAGAATGTCCTCGTTGTCGGTGGTTTCGGTGCTTCGGAATATCTCTTCCAACAGATCAAACTCCATGTGCCCCCTCAATTCCAGTCCAAGGTTGTACGACCCATGGACTCTGTCGCTGCTATTGTCAAAGGTGCTGTCACTGCTGGTATCACCGAGCGTATCGTCACACATCGTGTTGCTCGCCGACATTACCTCATGGCGACTCTACAGCCTTTCAAAGAAGGCCACCATCCAGAACAGTACCGCGTGCCATCTCTCGATGGTAAAGATCGATGCAAGTATACTCGCCAGATCTTCGTTCAAAAGGGCCAGCGTGTCAAGATTGGCGAACCAGTCAAGGTTTCATTCTTCCGACAGGTTGCTCCCGGTGCCACTCTCATGTACGAGGATATACTATATGCTTGTGATGACGATGTTTGCCCCGAGTACACCAAAGATCCTCGTAAGTTCACTCTCTGGAGATGCACAAGTTGCCAATACTAACATATTCACAGGCATCAAGGAAGTCGTCACCCTCACCTCAGACCTGTCACGAAAGAATCTTGAGAAAGATTTTGAACGCATGGATACCCCTCAAGGCACTTTCTACCGTGTTTACTTTGACATCTATCTTACGCTCGACGGATCCGAATTCAACGCCGAGCTTGTCTGCCAAGGTGAAGTCATGGGTCGCTGCACAGCCAGGTTCAGATAGAAGAAAAAAAAAGAACCAAGACGAAAACCCCCACGAAACGATTTTCACGACAAATGTAAAAAGGTATTTTTCGGGAAGAGCATCAACATCATCATCATATACTGGTTGTGGGACGAACTCTGGCATGTAAAGGGCCCTGAGACGGTTTGTCTGTCAAGCGTGATGGGATATAAAGACAGCAGAATATATTGCAAAATCTTACTTTTGGCTTTTTCTGCTTGGCGGAAGAAGCAGTGGTTGGCAGTAGGCGTGGATAGTAGTAGTTAGTTATTTTCTTGAGCTTCAGCATACCCCCTAAACGTACGTTTCAATGAAAGCTTATTCTTCAACACGTGTACTTGTTTTCGCAGTGAAAGTACAGGAATCTTCAAGAAGTATAACGTGACGTGTAGTGTAAATTCTTTGACATCTATTGGAGGTATCTCCAAGATCTTGTAACCCCTTTGTTTTGCAAAACACCCAAACTCCATACATATCCCATCGATGTTGATCCAAAATGCTTCCCAGATGATAAATCCATATCCATATCCAATCGCTAGGTATCATAATCCAAAAGACACAAATCAAAACGCCTTCTTCACACGTAACCTCGATCTCAAACAGACAGGGTCCATTCCAATCAGCTAAACAGCCCACTTCCAAAAGCCAACCACCCCAACACGCCTGACAACACTAACAACAGCCCAGCCGTAACAAACATGGCTACAATCTTCTCCACTGAATACCGCATGTCTTCGTCATCTTCATCTCTCTCGCTGGCAAGACCCGTTTCCTCGTCTACGTCAATGACAATCTGCCCACGCATAAACTGCGCGTAGCGGGACGCCTGCCTTTGATTATGGTGAAGGTATTGTGGTGGTGGGATATATTGCACAAGCGTATCGCGGTAGGTAGCTGTTTGGAGGATAGCAACATTGTAGGAAGGCGGGGCGTCGGCAGGGTAGGCAGCTGGGTGTTGAAGGAAATGAGCTAAGGGGATGTTTTCGTCGTCTGAGCCGTGGGGGCCAGGGGTCAGAGGCGGGCTGTCTGTGTACGGTTGTGGGTGCTGGTAGTATGTTGGTGGTTGGGAGTGGGATGTTGTTGGCGGTGTGGAGTGGGTTGGTGTGGGTGGGTCGTCGCGATAGGGTTCCATCGGGAGAGCGGGAAGCGGCTTGATAGTTGGGGGGATGCTAGCACTTGAAGTAGGTGTGGTTTGCGGAGAGGTGGGTGTATCGCTGTATGGTTCTTGTGGGAGTTGTGTGGAAGTCTGGCGGTGAGTCAGTTTGGCATGCTTGACTGGGGTAAGATGTGATGGAAGCAAGACATACCTCCATTCTGAATGATTTCTATATGATGCGAGTGTCCAAAGATCCCAAAGTTGTATTTCAACGTCCCAATGCAGTTGAAGACAAGCTAATGTCTCTAGAAGGTGAGCCGAAACCTGCCGGTGAAGCGTGGTGGTCGCAAGCTGGTAATGAAGGTAGAGCTGAGGCTGTTTGCAGGTATACGATACCAAAAGCCGGAAACAGAAGGATAGGATAGCTATGTGATGGAGAGTCAGGAATCAAGGTTGAGATGACAGCAGGAGCTCCATGCCGCATGTGCCGCATGCGCCGCAGCAGTGACGGAGCAGCATAGTGGGCAAGAGAGTTGGCTGCCTATCGTGGAGTAAGAAGGATCCATGCTGTTACGGTTGTGGCTGGGGCGCGGTCAGGGTTGGTGCTCTTAGCGCCGGGGGCCAAGCGAGGCCGTCTACGCCTACGCGCGCCCCCAACACGACATGGCCTTACCACCACTGTCGAGGTGAATTGCGCTGAGAAAAGGCATCTTATTGCAGTCCAGACTAAATACAAAATTTACTTGATCAGCTTCATCAATGACCATCTCACGAACACTGCGCCTGGGGGAGCAACTTCGCACCGCCACAAAACCGAAACGCCAAAAGACGATGCCTGTCATTTCAGGAACACGAACCGTTCTTCCACGCGTTTCAGGCTGAAAATAGAAACCGGTACGCGGCATGTAGTGACATATCCACCGAATTCGCCGTTTCGGTTACCGTCACCTCCTCTGTACTTGGATGGTCACGTGCCAAGCATTCTCTGATCGCTTGCGTATGCTTGTGTACACAGACGCTTTTCATTGTAATCAAGGTAGCTGCTAGCAAGCGATTGCGACTACATACTAGCACTCGTTCTCAACTACTTCGTCACCCGTTTGCTCTTGATGTAGACCAAACATTTGCGTATTTACAAGTACAAACAATGAAATTCCACATATACCCAGCAAGAGCTACGGCATGGAAGCTTGCAAGGAATTTCAGCCTCAATCTCACCCCAACCACGCAGCACTTGCTTGGCCCTAATCTCCGCTGACCAATCGCTCAACGCAAACTCATCTTAGAAGCTGAGGCTCTATATGGGCTTGTCTTTCGACAAGATTGTTTCGGTGTTGCTTATGCCAACAGGGTAGTCATTGGGTCAAACACAATGAGCCAGAAAAGGAGGATTGCTTTTGAAGACTTTGTAGCTATTTCAAGCATACAAGAGGATTCTCAGGTCGAAGTTTAGATTTGGTAAGAAATTGACGACTGAGAACATGGCTGGCTGGAATGAACTGCCGATTTGAATAGCCCTATGCGTCGTAACACCGCAGACGAAGGCATCCATTCAAAGCCATTCAAAGCCATTACTTTACTGAGACACAGTTTCTCTACCACGGCAATTGGAGAGGAGTCGGGAGTTTGTCTTTAGGACCGAGAGTCTGCTCCGCAGTGCCAATATCACTGTGTTCATCGTATTAGCAACGAAAGCTGTCAGACAGGAACAATCCCAGCTTACGCTGCTCCTCTTGGCGCCCAATACTGGCCTGTCTTGCTAATGTCAAACGTCTTGATCCATTCAATGAGTGATGATGCTGCAACATCAGGTGTAACCGCCCCTCCGTCGTCCCAGAATTTGTCAAATCCCACATTCTTCGTCATTTCTGTGCGCATAAATCCGGGGTGTACACTCGCAATCGCAACACCTCTTTCCTTTAGGTCCAGACTAAGTAGCTTCGCACTCATGTTCAATGCTGTTTTGCTTGCATGATGACCATAGTTGCCGCCGCCTTCCGACTCGTGACGAAGAGTGATGCTTCCACTTTCAGAAGAGACAAAAATGACCTTTGACTCCGAATCAAGGAGAGAATCTGTATTTGCCAGTGCGGTTACAAGGATGGTAGGACCGATCACACATGTGCGATACATGCGTTCTTGCGCAGAAAACGAGGGCTTCTCTAGAGATTCAGTGGCGAAGTAACCAGCTGTAACAATAATGATGTCCATATGAGGTATTTTTTTGGTCTTTAAGAATTCAAGAAGAGTGTTGCTAGCCTCTTCAGTCGCAATGTCGATATTAGGGATGTATGTGATATTCTTTGCTGCTAGAAGTGAGCCAGAGATTTTAGAGTTACGAATCGGAATTCCAAGTGTAGATTTAACGATATGGCGATTGAACGTACTATTTGCTGGAGGGTTTGAGGTTCGTGCTGTTGCGAGCACGTTGTTATTGGAGTCTGCAGCATAGGCCTCGACAAGGCTAGCCCCGAGGCCGCGAGTAGCTCCTACCACCAGTATCGTAGGCATTTTTGGCACAGTCTGTTACTGTCTGGCTCAGTTTGTATTGAGGGAAGTTAAGGGTTTGTTCAAGTCTGTGTGTGTTGATGCGGTCTATTGAACTGATGACGTCAGTGTTGACATTGCGTGCTTCCCACCAATTGATAAGAACATATTGGGAGGAAGGGGGAAACGCTTCGCACCATCTCATGAATCTCTGACCATTTTCTATGCTAATAAAATCTACTCGGGTATAAGCCAGAACTGCTTTGAATCCTGGCATTTCAGAACTTCGTCTTGATATTCCATCCTTTGCTTATTCCCCTCGCTACTAAGAACAACACGGTAGATACCGCATAAGCAACACCACAGAATATGATAAGGGCTGGGTAATTTTCTCCGTTCCCGACACTGAGGATATTGCCTGAAAGCGGAACGCCTGCCAAGGTCGCGATGCTCACAACACCATAAGCTGTGCCATATTTGCTTGCATAATCTTCCGTCTTGCATAGCTGAGCTACACACACAGGTGTCAAACTATACGCTGATCCACTGAAGAATCCATACATTACTGCAAAAGCCACGAGTTGTGCAAGGTTCGACCCAGTAGTCAACCAGAGCCCCAGAATGGAAATTGTACAAACTGCCGAACATATTATCATGACGTTGAAGCGTCCCAATATATCTGCAATTGGCCCGGGTAGGCCGCGCCCAAATATTGAAGCGGCGTTCATGATTGCAAGAACATGCTGGGATACGATATCAAAGCTCTTGGACATTGCGTAGGTTGTGATATACGCCGGAGGCACCAACACTGCCCAGTCTAGGATGAATATCGCTGACATGGTGAGAACGAACCTTGGGTCTCCAAATCCACGCCAATCCATGACTAGGCGCGCATGAGGATTATGTGGCAGTCGCGTCTTTAAAAGGTTGATGCCGACAAGAAAACAAACAGCACTTGTGAGAGCGAAGCACCGCATTGTCCACTCGAATCCGATCCGATGAACCAATTGTGTAAAAATTATTGGATACAAAACGCCACCGAACCCACCGGCAGTCGTTGCGAGTCCGGTGGCTAGGCCGCGATTCTGTTCGAACCAGTGACCCAATGTAGCGATGCTTGTTGTCCACAGGATTGATGAGGCACCTCCTCCTAAACACCCAAAGGCCAGAACGAATTGATAGTAAGCTGAATTGGGTCAAAGAGGCTTCTTAAATGACTGGGAATATGAGCACTTACACTTGCAGAAACTCGTACTTAACAACGAAGCAATGAGACCAGTCGTACCAATCGGCAGTAGCCGCTTTGACCCATACTTATCAAATAATGGACCTTGAATTTGGTTAGGCAGAAATAAATGATCTAGACTTTGGAAATTCATACCGACGAAGAGTCCACCAAAGAAAAAGAGGAAAGCAAATATGCTAAAGATCCAAGCTACTTCGCTCTCGGAGTAGCCTTTGAGCTGATTTTCGAATAGCCATGCCTGGAACATGCCAGTAGAATTAAGTATCCCAGAAGCAGGAAAGAGTATGAACCATGCGCCAAGCACAACGCTGTAGGCTTTCCATCCTCGCTCTGGGTAAGCTTCATACACGGATGGCGTATGATCCAACTGTTCCATAGCTGCTGAATTAGCGGGTTGAAAGATGGAAGATTTTCCCAATTATTTGAGTACGTGGTCTTTCAAGTACTAATTCTTGATTGCTAAATGCCCAGACATGAATTCTGTGTTGCACAGCTCTGATTGGTTACATTCAGAGCATGGAATGTCTTAGCCATCTATGCGAACAGCAATAGTGAATGACGTCCTATCGAAGCAACACTTGGATACAAATCAGAATGGAAGTCCTTATGATCGAATCGTATTAATAATTCGTTCGATCATACTTGTCATTGTTATCCGCAAAGAGTGCTCCGAAGGCAAATAAGCACACGACTTCTACTTTGCCTTTTACAATAAGTAATAAGACCATCTCTTATTTTCAAGCTAGTATTGTGAGTAAAACCTACCTTTGCCTTGATGTCCAAGGCCTCGAGCTGTCTTTAGATATCATACCAAGATGCGCATAGGCTTCAAGTACTTCATGCTAGTCACTTAGCCATAATTACACTATAGATCAACTGATATTTGATATTTGAACCTAATTTCCACGCGCTTGATGCATATCTTAGCTTATGTACTTCTAACAAAAGTTATGCAATTATCAACACCGGTACGTACCCCGCGCGCCCGCCATCCCGCAACCCCAGTAGTAGTACATGTTTTCTCCAGATTTAGCGTAACCACCAGATCCCACCGGAACCTAAATCTTAACCTACCCCAGATTTTTGCACGGAAAATTCCCACAATACTGATCGACATTCATGTAAAACCACCGGCGCACGCCATTAGTCTTTGCCAAGAGATCAAGTTGCAATACCAAGACCTCCCTCTCCGGGTTTACATCTACTTACGTAGGTACTCCTTACTACTGATCCACCGGACACTGTTACTCGGAGGAAACAGCGACCAGAGCGACGATGAAGTTCAAAAGCACATTATATCTCATAACAATGTATCCAAGTCGAGCACTCAGAATCCTCACTCAAGCGACTCCTTTACATCGCCCACCATGAGAGCGCTTGGAATATCCCTCTTTCTTTACTCCCTTCACAAGGTCCATGCCGAGCTCAATGCCGATGCCCTGGCTTCAGAGCACTTCGGCAACGACGCACCATGGTATCGCAATCGCATTCCATTCTTCGAGTCCAGCGACGAGAGTCTGACAGAAGTGTACTACTACCGCTGGAAGATCTTCAGATCTCACCAGCGTGACCTTGGCCCCAATGGCTTCATCTCAACCGAGTTCCTGGACGATGTCGGTTGGCAGACTGCCCCATGGGCGTCGCTGAACGATGCCACTGGCTTCCATCTGCAAGAGGGCATGTGGTGTCGTGATCGGCGCTTCAAGGAGGACTATGCAACATTCATGTTCAGTTCGAATAGTAATACGCGTCAATTCTCGGAGAGCATGGCGGCAGCCGTTTGGCAGGGCTACTTGGTTGATGGTGTAGCTTCCGATGCAGTATCCAGACTTGATGCAATGCAGTCTGTCTTTAACGCTTGGAGTGATGCGTTTGATAACGACAAGCAATTGTATTACGTCGAACCAGTCCGGGATGCTACAGAGTACACGATCTCGAGTATCGATGCTTCTGGTGGCCAGGATGGATTCTTTGGTGGCCATGCCTTCCGACCAAGTATCAACAGCTTCCAGTATGCCAATGCAAAGGCTATTGCTAGCCTTGCGGCAATCAAGGGTGGTTTGGATGGTACTGTCAACGACTATAATTCAAGGGCAGCGTCGATCAAGTCACGAATGCAAGATGCACTCTGGAATTCGACATTCGAACATTTCATTGATCGATATCAAGCCAACAACCAGTACGTCACGTATTGGGATTTTATTCGAGGCCGCGAACTCGTAGGCTACGTACCATGGACACACAGCGTGCCCGACGACACTACACAATACGCACAAGCATGGCGTCATATCCTCGACACCACCCAACTTCAAGGAGAACATGGATTGCGCACCAATGAGCCCAGCTATGAGCACTACATGCACCAATATCGCTACGAGGGCTCTGCCCCGGAGTGTCAGTGGAATGGTCCTGTATGGCCCTTCCAAACCACTCAGGTTCTCACTGGTCTAGCAAACTTCCTCAACAATTACCCCACGGGCGCAGGGAGTGGTATTATCAACAGCGGGGACTATACCCGCCTACTCAAGCAATACGCACAGTTGCATTACAACCCCAATCGAGGTGGCATTTTGGACGTGGAGGAGGACTACTATCCTGACACTGGATCGCCAATTGTCGGTTTGAAGCGCTCACCACATTACTTCCATTCTGGTTTCAACGACCTTATCCTATCAGGATTAGTTGGAATACGACCCAGTGCTGACGATGTTCTGGAAGTTAACCCTCTGGCCGACTCAACTGTGTCATACTTCCGCGCTGACCGTATCTTGTATCACGGCCATGAGGTCGCAGTGCAATGGGATGCTAACGGCTCACGTTACGGCTCTGCTGGTCTACAAGTCGAAGTTGATGGTCAAGTCGTTGCTTCATCGCCTGGTTTGTCTCGTTTGAGTGTTCCGCTATCTCGCAGTTCACCACCTGCTATCACTCGTCGAATCGCCAAATCTGTTCAGCTTAGCAGGGACACACAGTATCCTAAGGGCAGTGTTTCAGTGGACAATGTTGATCCCGCCACAATCTACGGTTCAATTGATGGCCGCGTGTGGTTCTTTCCTGAAACAGATGTTGCTAACGGTTGGAGCACACCAGAGGGCAACGGGCAGGAGTTGTGGTTCGAGATTGACTTCAATGGAGACACTGCAACAGACAGTGCGGAACTCGCATTCTTTGCAGATGATGGACAAGGTTTCGATGTGCCGGACAGCTATAGGGTGCAAATTGCTAACGGGGACTCTTGGTCTGATGCTAGTGGCGCTCAATACGGGAATCCAGTAGCCAACGGAATAACAGATGCTTCATGGACGCAAGCTAATAGTAGCAAGGTGCGTCTGGTGTTTACACCAAAAAGCGGTAAGAAAGTGAGGCTCGTTGAGTTCAAGCTTTTCTAAGTGGCTGGAATCGCGTCTGTATGGAGGTTAGGAGGTTGTTTCTTCATAGTCTTTCTAGTATCCGTTGTGAGTAGTAAGGGCTTAGCAGGATCAGAAAGAAAGACATTTACGTTACACGCCGTCCAAGAAACCAGGAAACTGCATGTTCTTAACCGCCAATCTCAATCAGTGTCAAATCAGCGGCCAGTCAATTCTCTCCGTGTGTTTATTCGCGCATATCGAGATGAGGCATCGATCTAAGATGGGTTTGAAGTCACGGTGGTAGTGATGTCTGTCACAAAATCAGGCTCAATCCTCGGAGTCTTGGCCGAGCTACAACTGGAAACAAAATTCATCTCGCCTCCAATATCACCGGCCATTAGGATACTAGAGTTGGTTAAATGGTACATAATGTAGAGAAGAGGCCATCCGCAATGCGGAAGTTATGAGCTGGTCCTATGTACCATTAGCAGCCCGGGTCCTCCCACAGTTCCAGCTTGACATGGCAGAGGTATTTATATCGGAAAATTCGTTAACCCTAAGCAATTTCGTAAGATCTGCACAAGGCGATCGTCGGGGCGGCCTTACGAAAGAAACATTCATCCACCCACATTGTAAAACCAGTTCACTCCAATAACGCCAGGATCCCAATCTTTGAAAAGTTATATAATTTTTTTTGCTGGCCAGTGTGACAAGTGTCCTGAGGTAGAAGACAAGACGCCAGACGGCACCACTAAACATGATGGCCCACCTTTGAGCATGGGCAAATTGAAAGATACCCCGGTTGAGAGTAACTACCGGGGCATTATCGCATCAAGTTAGTAGGCACCGCCCGGAATCCCATCATCCACCTCAGAACTTGCTGGCAGCGGTCGCCCACAGCGAGTTGTAGATCTTGTCTACAACGTAGGAGGCACGGATAACCCGATGGTTAAAGCTCCTTCCGTTAAGCCCTTGAAGGGCTTTCTCCCCGCCGGAGACCGTCTCGAACTTCACGTAGACGTCTCCGTCGCTGTTGGAGTCTACAGCGATGTGGACGACCTTGCCATACTTCTTGTCACACTCGGCCTTTATCTCCCCCTCCAAACCCGTGACCCACTCGTCGCCAAACTGCCGCAGCTCCCTGAATTTGTGGGTTAGTGAGACCACCCCAAAGACCAGATAAAAAAAAAAAAAGAAGACTGACTCTTCTGGATCGAATGCGTTCTCGATCTTGACGCACTTGGACGCCATAGGCTTGTCAACGACGGGAGCACGAGGCTTAGCGACGGGCTGTGTTCCCTGAGCCGCAGATTCGGGAGCATCGCGGCGGGCTAGAGCGTTCATCAGTTTGCTGCGGTCGTAAGTTTTGAAATTGACGCCGGCGACATCTGTGTCATCAAGTGCAGATGCGCCACTGACACCACGGTCGTCCTTGCTGTGGGTGCGGTCGAAGACGCCTCCTGTACCTCCGGCATGGGCACCACGGCCACCCGCGCCGCTGAATGCAGATCCCTGATATGTCTGTGCTTGCGAATTGAAGGTGCGAAGAAGGGTAGCGGTGGACTCTGGGGTGAATTTGTCGTTACCGAGGCCAACACGGATCTGGCGGCCTGCGAGTTCAAAACCATTCATTTCGGTGAGTGCTTCCTTGGCGTGGCTAGGATCGACGAATCTAGAGCATTTGTTAGAAGATGGACTTGTCAAATGGAGCATAAGGAATACATACTGAACAAAACCATAACCCTTGGAGCGGCCGGGATTGGCTTCATCGCGCTGGAGAGTAACCTGTTCAAGTTCGCCAAAGGGCTCAAAGATCTCTTGCAGATCTGGCTCGGTGACACTAAAGTGAATATTGCCGACATACAAGCGGTGGAAGGGAGCGCCGTTGAGACCAGGTGCAGCGCCGCCTTCAGATGGGCGGGCAGCGCGATTCTTCTCAGCTTCAGTTAATTGGGCGATGATGGGAACGCCTTTCAGTTTCTGGCCAGTCAGCTCAATAGCTTTAGCAACCGATTCTTCTTCTTTGAACTCAACGTAGCCGACGCTTGATGTCATGTCAGTCATGTATCTCGGATTTTGAGGTAACACCCACCCTTTTGAACGTCCGGTGACCCTGTCTTTGACTATCTGAGCTTCAACTACAGAGCCGACAGCCTCGAAGAATTGGCGCAGATGGCGAGTTTCAGCGCGTTGCGAAATCTGCTGGACAAATATGGTGCGCTTGTCGCGGTCGTCCTCGGTAGCCTCTGGAGTAGCTGTATGGGAATGGCGACTGTTGCGGCGACCATCACCAGGACCACGGCGGTCGCGAGAGCGGTCACGAGCGCGATCACGCACATTGCGATCACGATCACGGCGAGGAGAGCGGGAGCGGGAGCGCGCACGGCCATTGTAGTAATCACCGCCGCGATCTCTGCGTGAATTACCACCAGACCAGTGATCGTTGGCCCTGTAATCGTTGGCACGCCTGCTAGGAATTCTGTCTTCTTCGTCTGTGTCAGCGCCTTTGCTTGATCGAGTGCGGCTTCCATCTCTTCCTCTTCGGCCATAATCTCTGTCGCGGCTTCGTCGCCTATCTCTATTTAACTCACGGGATGGGGCTCGATTGCGATCGTTGCTGCGATCGCGGGGCTCATAGCGGTCGTGCTGGCGGTCATGCTGGCGGTCGTGCTGGCGGTCGCGACGGGAGCGGTCGTCACGACGGTTGTCGGTGTCGCGGGACTTGGCGCTGTTGGTAGGTGGATTGTTGCTCTTTTCTTTGTCGGCGGCATCGAGCAGCGCCTCGACATCTTTGACTTCAGTCATGGCGGGACGAGGCCTGGGGGTGGGAGTTGGGTGTGCGCAATCACGATTTGTGAGCTGGCTTGGACGAGCGAAACACTGATTCAATTGCTGTACTGAGAGGCGCCGACGACAGCTGCCACTGCTTGGGTGACGACTTTACTGTCGGGCGTCTTTCTCAACTATCGCGTGCTATTGGGAATGTGTTGTCGTGCGCAATAGTTTGCGACAGTAGTGTGGTGGTAGAGCGTAGGTGCAAGGCTGGCTGGCGGGATTTCTATACGCGCCTCGTATGACTAAGCATCCCGCTGCCTACCCGATCACGTGTTTACGCTAGGTAAACGATCATGTGACCAGAAGTGTTGGTGGCTTGGAGGCAGGAGGGCGGCAGGGCGGCCGGGCACGGTGAATTTGGAATGCGACAGCAGAGTCGTAAGGGGAATACACGTCTATTAACATTATTTATATCTTTGGCATCGATGCAGTGTGTGTGCGGGGCAAGCGTTACACCGAGGTATCGAACCAGACCTGCCCACGTAAACCAAATCCACCCAGACGCCTTCAAATGCCAATTCACGCTTGCCAACCTTACATAGCCTTTAGGCAGCCTTGACTACCTTGGGAGTTGGTCCCATCTCCAGCTCAGTGCCAAACACCCAGTCCCAGAAGCGGCTGGTAACGCCAAATCCGTTCTGATAGTCCGCGAAGTGATGCTTAAGATGGTACTTCTTGAGCTCTTGATAGTACTCGGGCAGTCTGTGCTCGTTAGTCAAAACCTCTGGAGTCGATGCAGCAAGTGCTCACTTTTGATGATGCAAGAAGTAATGCGTCATGTCGTAGCATGTATAGCCAAATATGCCGCCGCAGTAGGCTGCCGTTGCCGCGTACCAGTTCCAGAAGATGACAGCATGTGCAAATTTCCAAAATGGTGCCGCCAACGCAACAAACAGCGTAGGTGGCATGACAAGTCTGTACTTGTCCATGGGCAGATAATGGTGAATGCCATGCAGGAGGAAATGAAGTGTAATGCCAACACGATTATCAGGCAAGTGGCTACATGTGGTTAGCGACTCTTCTCTAGTTCTCGAAATACCACTTACTCGTCCAAGTGGAAAAGACATCTGTGCAACACATATTCAATAATAGTCCAAAAGCCTAGTCCAAAGATCCAATACCCAGCAGTGGCGGGCACGGTCAGTCCGCGCATGGCTATGCTTGTACCAAGGGCGACACACGGCCACCACAAGGTCGGTACAACCCACCATGGGGTCTTGCTTAATGGTTCTAAAAAGTTACCAAAGAGCGGTGCGGAGTCGCCTCCTTTGTAATGCCGGGGACGATGAACTTGCTCGAGGTAAAAGTCTTTCTTGAATCCGCCGTTCCATACTTGCATCAACAGAGGCTTGCTGAGGTCGAGGAATTTGTGTTCCTTGTAGTCCTTTTGTGGGTCTGTCTCTCGCGACAAGTCTTCTGCTGAAGACATGCCAGTCGCAGCATAGAGCGGCTTGCCGTTCGCTGTCATACCCTGAAGCTCTTGCTTGCCTGATTCTGATGGTGGCAAAGGGACAATCTCGGCAGGCGATGCGCTCTTTGTTGCACCATTCAAAATGGGCTCTGTGGGCATAAATCCGACCAGGCTCTCCTCCAAGATTTCATATGCAGAGTCTGAGTGAAAATGCGACACCTCGTCTTTCAAAATAGACTCTATGTCCTTTCCAGCATATTCGAGGATGAGCTCGCCACCGCCTGGGTGGCCGTCGAGGAAGTCAGTCACATCGTAGACCTTAGTACCAATTGTGACATAGCAAGACTTTTCATTGTTGTGCGACTGTACATCGGCGAGGGGGATCGTCGGGAGGGTGCGGCCTGGCATAGTTGTAGTTGTAGACATGCGGTTGAGAGTTTGAGGATTTGGTTGTGTCTGTGAGATTGGCCAAATATGTGCGGCGCCGATGAAGCTTGGGGGTGGATAATATATTGTAAGCGGGTACGCTGAGGGGGCGATGAATGGAAGCTTCGGAAGGGCAAAGCACAGGAACGCAGATCAATAAAATTAAACCGCAGCAAGAAGGAGTGTAGCGGGTGAGATAGTGCGAGTGGATAGCGAAGAGGAGCGTAGACGCGTTGCACAGGAAGAAATGTCGCCGTCGACAATTGTCAGGAGAGAAGCCAAGACCCTTGCTGGTCGCTCGCACATCTCACCAGTCGATCGCGTGGTGGCGAGACCTGGATCTCTAGACCTTCCGTCCTCCGGACCGCTGAAAATTGGCCGAGAAATTAGCATGTGCCTACAATGCTTATTATCAGTTGTCAAATATTTTCCGTGCTAGCCAACCACGACACGGGTCTGACCTTTGGGATGTCATTCATGAATTCATTGAGAGGCGAAGCTGTTCATACATGCTTTTAAATGCACCAACATCCATCGCTGCATACAAACCGAAAAAGAATAACTTGAACATTGGGCTATGCAAGCTTGAGGACAGAATTTCATGTACATGTAAACGAGAAGTCTCATCGCAAACTTCGTCTTGATGATCGACTGACTGCCAGTGGTGAGAACAGATTTGGAGCAGCGCAGCCTGGAGAATCAAGAAGTAAAGAGTACAATCTAGCAATAACATGTACTGCAAATAAACATACATGCCGGACCATACCTCAATGGCAAGCCAGCAGATTATCGTTAGCTGCAATGTTTGAAGTGTTCCTGCAGGCATGCCAGCCATTGGCCCTCAGCCTTGTTGGACCCCTGGTCACGGCAGCCACGACCCCGGCGGCTGTTGCGTCACCAACGTCGACCAAGGTGCAACTCCCTCGCAATACCAGTGATCGACCGCACCCTCGCCATGGCCTTGTTCCCTGATTTTGCCATGGATGCTGCAGCACCAGTGTCCTTGATCTTTTCCTTCTGCCCAAATCACATCAACAAACTTCCTACTCGCATCCTACCCTCATATTCAAACTTTCAATATCAGACCCCGTGACAGCGCGTGACAACCGCGCGCTGTCTCTCTCACCATGCACACACGCTCACATCCTCTACGCAACGCATACTTTTCCATCGCTCACATATGCATCATCTCTTTCCTATTATCCCAAGTACCTGTGGCTAATGGAACCCATCACATGGCCATGAAAGCACCACTCAAACAGATGCGCAGGAAGCTGGACATAACGCCCTTGTTAGTTACAAATCGGTGCCCTGAGGACATATACCCGGGTATCTCAACGCAGTCTGGCAATGGACCTAGCGAGAGTGGCTTCAAGCTCGCTCCTGGCGAGACGAAGAATCAAACAGTATCAGAAGATTGGCAAGGTCGAGTGTGGGGCAGAACGAACTGCTCTTTCAACAGTGAAGGAACCGGTGCTAAAGAGGGTCGTGGTAAGGCTTGCAAGTCCGGAGACTGCAACGGAATTCTCAATTGTCAAGTAGGAGTATGCAAAGGGCACGGTCATGTACCCCTTCAGATTTATTAACTTGGGTGCAGGGTGATGTTCCAGTATCCCTAGCTGAATTCACACTGGATGCGGGTGATGGACACACATATTACGACATATCTCTAGTGGATGGCTACAATCTGCCCATGGCTATCGTCTTGCAGCCACTTGAAAATGTCACCCTTGACGACATACCGCCCAATCTGACCAATCCCTCGTGCCAAGGTACCGCCGGATTGCTTGCATCCCAAGGTTACGATCCATACTCTCATCAACCTGAATTCCTCCGTACCAACAAATCGTATCCTCTACCATTCGAAGGTGACGTGGACGAAAAAAAGATATCAAAATGGTGCCCCTGGGATCTGCAGCAATCGCCCCCAGACAAGCCTGGCGATGGTGTGTACCCATACCCCGACGACAACATCGAGCGACCCAATTTCAATCCGTGTTTTTCAGCATGTGCAAAGAACAACAAACCCGAGGATTGCTGTACAGGGGAGTATAACTCTGCGAGTAAATGCCGACCTGGTCTATATTCAAAAAACGTGAAGGAAGTGTGCCCAGATGCATACAGCTTTGGTAAGCCTCATTCAAGTTTTAGTCCGAAGCGTAAGCTTATTTGTTGTGTTAGCCTTTGACGACCAAACTTCAACCTTCATCATACCTTCCGGTGCTGGTTTCGAAGTAGTTTTTTGTCCAGGAGCACGCTCGACAAACATATTAGACACGAGCATGGAGAAGATGCAACAATTATCTCAGCAGGGGAAGGTCAATAAGCAACAGGCAATGGTTCTGAAGAGAGCCAGAGAAGAGATGTTCAAAAGAAGCGCTGCAGTTGCCACATTCCACATTAACTATACTACTCTCTCAACCATTCTGGTAGCCTTGATGGTCCCAATAGCAATGTACAGTTAATTCTCAGAAGTAACAGTAAATTATATCATCTGCGCGGGACCGCATTGTCGAGACCCATCGCGGATAACCGCATGCCCTTCACTGCGATTAGATTAAAATTCTTTTAAATAACTCCTCGACGACATCAGTCATTATCTTATGTCATTATACAATGCAAGTTTGCTCTCCAAGCGGCACTATAATTACGTATGCACAAGTGATACATTACTTTTGCTATTTTAAACTCATGGGAACGGGACATGGAGACAAGTGGGCCAAATAACGAAGTTATCTAAGTTGGAATCAGCCAGTGGGAGATAATCAAAGTTCAGGGCTTATGAAAACATGATGCGCCTCATCCATGTGGCATTTCAGGCGAGCAGTGACTCCGCTAGCTTCCGCTTCTTGTCTCAAGCAAAAGTACACAGTGCTACAGGTCCACGGCCAGTTGAGCTCAATTTAGTACGGAGATTTGTAGCCCGATCTTATTCTGGAGGCCCACCGCCAAATTGGTAACGGCGTGAGTTCTGAGTAGCCCAGGTTGGTGTACGAAGACCGATGTTGGCCCTCGGCTTGCCCTTTTGGGCACGGAGGAGCCTTCCCGCTTTCCTTTTCTGAACACTCTCTATGAATCACGAACTGCTCAAGAGAACTTAACACGGGGTCCAACGTCCCGTCCAAGCTCGCTGTGTAAAATTAATAAGAATTGGAAGCCCTTCCACTTCATGGGAGACCTGCGGCTATTGTTCTCGGACATACCTGTTGCCATTCAATTGGGAAGCCACGCGTTTGGTCACGCAAACAGATACAGATAACCCCTTGACTTTCTTACACAAAAAACGGTCATGACCAACACTCAGATCCATTCTAGCATTCCATTGAGAGAAGGTTGGAAATTCAAACAGACAGACGACCCATTGGAAAATGCCTGGCTCTCAGCTAAGAGGGTTCCTACCAACATCCACCTTGATCTGATCGACCATGGGAAGTGAGTCTAGGCAGTCAAGCAAGTGAGAACTTGTGTTCTACAGCTATCTAACTGTTGCTAGGATACCGGATCCTTTTCTAGGTTTCAATGAGCTCGATGCAGAATGGGTTGCAGACAAGGCTTGGACTTATAAAATCGACCTGCCTCAAGTCGCCGAAGCCCAGAATGGTACAGTCCACGTACTTGCATTCGATGGTCTGGATACCTTTGCGACAGTCAAGCTCAATGGCGAGGTTATCTTGAAGAGCGATAACATGTTCATACCACATCGGCTCGATGTGACCAAAAAGATGAAAGCAGAATTAAACAACACTCTTGAAATCGATTTTGAATCTGCAAGGTTGGAAGCAATTAAGATCAAGGATGCACATCCAGAGCACCGATGGGTAGGGTTTAATGGCGACATGGCAAGACTCGCGGTACGCAAAGCACAGTATCATTGGGGATGGGATTGGGGGCCGATTCTCAATACTTGCGGCCCATGGCGTGAGGTTAGACTGGAGACATATCAAGCTCGAGTTGAAGATTTGCGGGTTGATTACAAGCTCGATGATAGCTTAAACTCAGTCCGGGGTACCATTTCAGCCCGTGTGGAGGGTACATCAGCGCAAACTGTTTCTTTCAAGGTGTCAGATGGAGAGAATCAGGTCTTTAGAGAAACTGCTAACATCAGTGATGGCGTTGCAAAGGTGGAGTTCCATGTCAACAGTCCAAGGCTGTGGTATCCACACGGGTACGGCGAACAGCCACTGTATCAGATCAAAGCCACCGCGTTGGCACACGGTGTAGAGGTACATAACACTACTCGCCGAACCGGTTTCCGCAAAGGCGAGTTGATCCAGGAGCCAGATGCTATTGGTAAAACATTCTTCTTTAGAGTCAATGGGGTCGATGTCTTCTGCGGTGGGTCAGATTGGATTCCAGCGGACTCATTCACGCCCAGAGTAACCGAGGAGAAATATCGCAAATGGTTGGAAATGATGGTTGATGGATATCAAATCATGATCCGGTGCGCCCCTTTACTCGTTACCGACAAAAAGTCATATCGTAAATTGATGCTAACGCCCAGTCCAGGATATGGGGAGGTGGTATATGGGAAGAAGACATCTTCTACGATATCTGCGATGAACTAGGCATTCTTGTCTGGCAAGATTTCATGTTTGGATGCGGCAATTATCCCGCATTTCCTGAGATCCTGAAGTCAATCAAGGAGGAATGTGTCGCAAACGTGAGCAGGCTGCGACATCACCCATCTGTGATAATCTATGCGGGAAACAATGAAGATTATCAGGTCCAAGAGCAATATGGACTAACATATGATTATGAAGACAAGAACCCGGACAATTGGCTCAAGACAGATTTCCCTGCTAGGTATATTTACGAAAAGGTGAGCACTCGATGCACCTATTGCAACTTTGAATACTGACGCAGAACTTCAACTAGCTTTTGCCCGAAGTTGTCGAAGCAGAAAGCCCTCATGTTCCATACCACCCAGGCTCGCCTTGGGGTGATGGTTTGAAGACATCGAACCCCACTGTTGGTGACATGCACCAGTGGAATGGTAACCGGCTACTTTTAATTTATTCCCCAATATGTGCTAATCACTGTTACAGTCTGGCATGGAACCCAAGAAAAGTATCAAATTTTCGATACACTCGGCGGCCGATTCAACAGCGAGTTTGGCATGGAG
This sequence comes from Shiraia sp. slf14, assembly GCA_000498155.1. Taxonomy (NCBI): domain Eukaryota; kingdom Fungi; phylum Ascomycota; class Dothideomycetes; order Pleosporales; family Shiraiaceae; genus Shiraia; species Shiraia sp. slf14. The sequence goes on from AXZN01000010.1 coordinate 446,404, forward strand.
GCTTTCCCTCATATTGATACAATCAAATATTTTTGCACTGACCCAAAGCAATTATATCCCCAAAGTCACATGCTGGACTTTCACAACAAGGCAGATGGGCACGAGCGAAGGATAGCAACATATTTGGTGGAAAATTTCCGCACCAAAACTGACCTGGAGGTACGTGGTGTGCTTCATAATCTAGGAGTTGGCAATATGCTCCATAGAGTGGTCATGTTGCGACCGTGCGCTAATACTATGTGACGTAGGCATTTATTCATCTTACGCAGCTCTCTCAAGCAGAGGCCTTGATGTTTGGATACAGGGGCTGGAGACGACAGTGGGGCCAGAATCGTTTTTGTGGTGGTGCTCTCGTCTGGCAGCTGGACGACTGTTGGCCTACAACGTCATGGTCCATCGTCGATTACTTCCTGCGAAAGAAGCCTGCATATTATGCTATGCGCCGCGTACTCGCACCCATTGCCGTAGCAGTCAAACGAGACCACTTCGATTGGAGTGTTGTTCATGCGCGAGTGCCCAACACCAGTGGCTTCGAAGTTTGGGTTGCGAGCCAGAAGCAGGAGCATATTAAAGCGACAGTGGAATTGAAGTTCATTAGCATCAAGACCGGGAAAGAAATCAAGAAAAAGATTGTAAAGGAAAATGTCGAGCTGGTACCAAACGGCACTACCGATATTCTTTGTGGAACAATTGACAACCGGGACGAGGAGCCGCATGTGCTTGCGGCAAGGATATGGATCGACGGGGTTATCGTTTCAAGAGATGTTGATTGGCCTCAACCTCTCAAGTACCTTGAATTTGAGGACCGTGGCGTGGAAGTCATACCTCGGGGCGAGACGATTGTAGTCAAGGCAAGCAAGCCCACCAAGGGTCTCGTTTTCGAAGAGCGGTCTGGCGTTCTCGTGCACGATAGCGCGATTGATATCGTGCCTGGAGACGAGCAAATTATCCAGGTCAAGGGGCTAGGCAAGCAGGACGAGCCGTTGAAGTGGACCTATCTTGGAAAAGACTGAGGTCTCGTATCCCCGGCGCAGGACACTGAGTAGAGCATGCGGTACATGTACGGGTGCAGGACGGCCTAGTCATGCAAAGCTGTGTGCTGAGAATTAGCCCCAGGTTTGGAGTAAGTCGCCTACATGATGTGGAGATGATGCGTGCCGCCGTCCAGCGGGCGGGTACAGAGAGAGCAAGTGACATGACATGATTAGCAACGAGAGAAAGGGATTGCAATGCACGACACCCAAGTGTTTATTGCAGGGCCCTGTAGCTCTGCATTACGGGCATTATCGGCAGGGAATGGCAGAATCAAACATGCTATGCTAGCAGCGTCTGGTCGGACAAGACATTGTGCGCAGAGGGGTATATGTGCGGGTATTATGGAGCGGTCATCAAGTAACTTAGCCAAGATTTCCATATGAAAGTCGTCTATCGAGCATGTCCCCTGTCCAGAGTTAATTTATCCCGTGGGGACGATTGGGTGACCGGTGTCTGGTTTCTCGCAGCACAGGAGTAGTCTAATGCAACTTGATCGCACGCCGCAGCGCGCCTCTGGTAGGTTTCGGCCCACTCGCACAGTGAACCCGGACGCTGGAGCGCACTGTTGCTGTATATGTCGGCAGAGGGATTAGCAAGCAAAGCCAGCAAGGCGTAGCGTCACATAGGGAGGCTGGCGGTCCATGGCATGGCTCGTCGCAGGGTCAAGGTGAAGCATGTCGGCTCATCCTGTCCCGAGGCACATGGGATTCCCATTCCCATTCACCCTCCCCCCAGCAGCGGAGACGAGCGAGTGCAGCATGGCCAACACGATGGCAACTGAGGGCGGCGAGTGCCTAGCAATTGCGGGAAGGATGTCCCGCAGGTGGTGAAACGACGCGTAGTTGTCCCGCGCGGTCGAGTCTCAATTTCGCATGCAACCAAGACTCAGGCAATGTATTCGTCGTTCCGGGCGGCTTCTCGAAGGCGGATGGATGCGAAAGAGAAGCAGGCCGTCAATCTCGCTTGGCTTTGTGCGACCCCTTCTTCCCGTCCGCCCGTCTTCCAACGGTCGCCTGCGGTTCCCTGTCGCATGCGTGCCTGTCAGTGCCTCACTGCCTGTACCTTGACCGATGGCTTTAATGCGGGGACTAAGAGGGATAGCGAGGTAGCGCGCGCGAACCACACCAAAATCCTTTGCCCGCCCTGGCTTTCTTTGCTGGATCGCTAATGTCGCGGCAGGCCTCGATGGTGTGTCCGCTGCGTCATGACGACTACAGCTACCGTGCCAGAGGCGGGCCCCGACATCAATCTGCAGCCTGAATAAAATGCGTAAAGGCAAAACATTGCGGACAGCCTCTTGGATCGACTGCATATGCGCATTGCCACTCTACTACCGCTCTTCTCATTTGCTATCCTAGCTTCCCATCCTCGGGCGCCCACTCCTGCCTTTATATTGGACCTCTCGAGTACCATTTCTCTGGAAACTCTGCTTTCTCCCTCCTCCTCTGGCGGTTCTGACGGAGATAGCCCTCGATTCGGCAGCTGTGTACATGCTTGTCTGACACCTGCTCTCGGGCCAGTATCTATACTCCCGCCCTACTACTCTGCTCGGGCTCGTGAAAGAAAATCCGTAGCAACAAAAGGATCCCAGCATGTTTCATACTTTTCAGTCCTCAAGTGGCCTACGTTCGCCTGGTGCAGACACTGACAGTTCGGGCAAACCATCACGACCAACAGGTTCGCGACGTATCTCCACCAGCAATGCGTGCGTTGAATGCAGGAGGCGCAAAATCCGGTGCGATGGCACGCAGCCATGCGGGCAGTGCCAGTGGTACCAACATCCAGAAGTAAGGTTTACTGCAACTCCGCTTACTCACTCCACTAACTATACGAAGGCCTGTGGCTATTCCAAGCCAGCACAAAGAGTAGTACCGAGTAGAAAGTGAGTATTCCACACAGAGCATACCACATCGAGCCGACTAATGCAGCAGCAGGCTGGTCGATAAGCTCTCCAACAACATCGAGCAGTACAAGGCGGTTCTAACTAAGCTTTATGGATCCAAAGATCTTGAGACCCTGGCAAATCTGCCACGAGAAGAACTTCTCGAAATGGCGCTTTCGTCACCAGTAGCGATCCAGGAGACTTCGCCAGCGGGAGTTCCTGGTCGTGCTACGTCTGAAGTTCATACTGGTTCAGATGGTGCAGAGAGCCTTGAAGCCCTCGAGCAAGCACCTCCTGAGGACCCTTTCTGGGATGAAGCCCGAAAACACCAGCTTCGCGTGCAAGGTATATCTGATGATGTCAATGGTCTCTCCATGTCCGTGGATCGCTTGTCTTCATATGTTGGCATATCTTCGGTGACAGCAGCCCTAAAAGTCATTGTACGATGTGTTCCGCAAGCACGCGCTCTCATGTCAGCCGACAACACAGAAACAACACTCCCCAGCCGAGCAGGGTCTCCTCCCCCAGAGCTGGCTGATAACAGCCCACTTGCATTACCTTCATCAACGCATGGTCAGGAACTCATCGAAAGTTACTTTGACCGAGTTCATCCGCTCTTCCCGTTGATTGACGAGCGGAAATTCTGGTCCACTTATTTATATGGCAATCGTAAAGATTCACAATGGCTCGGACTTCTCAACATGGTCTTCGCTCTTGGCTCTCTCGCCTCTTCATCGACGAACAACGAGGCACATTACGTATACTTCAATCGATCTCGGCAACACCTCTCCCTAGAGTCTTTTGGCAGTGGGAACCTTGAAGTCTTGCAAACACTTGCTATTATGAGTGGGTTTTACATGCATTATCTTAATCGGCCCAACGAGGCACACTCCTTAATGGGAGGTGCTCTACGTATGGCTACAGCACTGGGATTACATCGGGAATACTCAACGCGCACGGATAGTAACAGGCAATTAATGCTGCCGGGTGAAGAAGAATCAATTCTACCCGAAACGAGGAGACGCATATGGTGAAGTCTGTTCTGTCTCGACACGTGGGCATCGACTACAACTGGTAGGCCATCGTTGGGTCGTATGGGGCCCTCAATCACGGTGCTGAGGCCAGGTACAGCTCCAGATGCGGTATGTTACATTTTCCACCAATAGCAAACCACTTGTGCAAAATTGGCTGACGTGTAAACACAGGTTCTCACGATACCACCACCAAACAGCCCTCAATATATCGAGCAACTCAAAATCCTCCCGTTGATCCACGCATCCGTCTTTTGTTCGCTTGCCACCAAAATCCAGGATCGCCTAGTGGAATCACCCCTGCTCCCTCCCGCGGAAACGGCCACTTACGATGCTCAAGTCCTAAAATGGTATGAAGAATTGCCATCTATCCTTTCAAGTGCGGAAGAGCCATGCCCAGATTTTTTACGACGAGTCAGATTGATAATGAAGTGGCGGTTCCAAAATATTCGTATTGTGCTTCATCGACCCTATCTACTCACAACTGCACTACGGAGATGTACGTGGAGTACGCTAAGTGCAGAAGAGAAAGTGGCAGTCGGAAAATGCCGGCTCATTGCGCTCAAGACGATTGAGGATATTAGTCAAGAGTGCATGCGGGACCTTCTGTCAGGTTGGCATGCGGTGTGGCTTTGTTTCCAAGCTTGCATGGTTCCCCTTGTATCGCTCTTCAGCGATGCAAGCCAACCGGACGAGATACGTAAGTGGAAAGCTTCGATTGAAACTGCACTGCAGTTTTTCGAATCATGCCGAGACTATAGTATCGCCGCCAAAAGGAGCGGCGATGCAGTTTCGAAACTCTACCAAGCTTACAAGACGTATGCGACGTCGACATCTCAAACACCAACTGCGATACCCCTGGCAACACCTCAATACCAGACCCACGTTCCATATCAAGTCAACACATTGAACACCGCCCAGATGCTGCAAACACAGGTGAACATGGGACAGGGCCAGCAAAACGTGTATCATTACAATCCAGCTACGCCTACCTGGGCTAACGTCAACGATCCCACTCTTCTGAACCATTTCTGGGATGATATGATGTGGGACACTAATCTACCGGACATGCACGACGCATCATTTGGCCTGAGTAATGAGTACGAGTATGGCGGTCCAACAGCAGACTCCAACAACAACGGCGGCTGTTGGATGCAAGGAAACTAACGTCTATGGAAGCTACTGCAATAGCCTCAATGTCGACGCGTTGTAGCTCAACTCGCCGGCATATGTCTGGATATACTGCGGTATAACGACCGGGATGTTCCGCTAGAGTACGTATTACTCGCATGTAAGAGCTGCATACTTTGGTCATGTCATACATGCACTTCAAGCTATGGCCTAGATCAATATTGTGCGTGGTACCGATGAGCTGGGGTTTACCCTAGTAGTGCCATAACGCATGCCAGGAAGCAGGTGGACGATCTGCCTCGGGAGAATGGGTGAAGTGCTCAAAAAGTGGGAGTGCAGGAATACACAGATTCCACGGTGTATGATGTCGGGCCGAATTGGCACCTCTACTACATTTAGTAGATGCAGAGAAGGCGCCCTAAGAAAACCAATTACGGTGCTGTTGAATTTGATAATGGGGTTTTTGATGCGTGGCCTTTCTTGCTATTATCTCGCGCTGGTTGATTTAGCAGGTTGCATCGCACTGTCTCTTTTTTTGTTTCTCGGAAAATTATTTCAATATTGTACGATATCACGGTAGTCATTCATTATAGACCAGGGCACGATACCCCCAGGATTTGGCGACATTGGGCATGGCTAAATAGATTGGGGGAAGGCAGGCAGGTGTATGCAATGTGGTGTGCAGAAAGCACGCACATCATAGGATGTAACAGGCTGGCGGATTTTCGTCCGGGTTCTTGGGTATAGTAGAATCCTTTTAAAGATATTTTTTCTTCCTTCTCCACATTCGAGGTGCGTTTGCCAGTATTCTCCCGAAGGCTAAACATGATGCAGTCAGTGCCAGGGGTTTTTTAGACAAGTGCCAAGTAGGGTCCATAGTAGCCAACACAAATTTTGGAATGTACGAGACTTTGTCAAGCTTGCATGGTTGGCATGCTGTACATGGGACGGTGAGTTGGAGAAGAGCATGTGACTAGGATGTTTGCATGACCAAGAGCGATGTGCGCTGCGAAGCTTCGACTCGTGCAGAAAGCTTAGTGTCTGGAGATGGCTACATTTTAAGGCTTCAAGATGATCTTGTCAGCCATATGTGGGAGTATGACAAGATGAGATATATAAGCCACTTGCAGCCTTGCTGACTATGTGTGAACTATGGCACTAAAACATGGAGCTTTAAGCGCACAAGATGTGGAGACAATGTGAGGCTGGGATCAAGCTTATCGATAACCTTTCTTCTATTCCCCACATACGCGCAGCTCAGAACCATGGGCGCGGGTGCCAAACACCAATCCCTAGGCAAGATACTTGGTAGATTACCAGAGATCACGGCAGTCGTGTGCCATTGCTCTGAGCATAATCGGGTCCTATCTTGATATCATTTAGAACTGTGAAAGGCGATAGTCGACAATGAAGGGATAGCCACCAATTCCCCACCCACGTGCGAGCTTGTAAGCTTGGCTCACACCGCCGACGACTCTCCGGATACTTGGCCATTGCCACTACACTGCTGCCCCATCTCTTGCAAAGCCTAGACTTTGTCCTTGTGCCATTTCCCTCTTGCCTTCTCTATCCAGAATTGGAACTCGTGTGTTGGAGGAATATTGCCCAGCATGTCATCGGAACCCGATCTGCATCGAGCAATCTCGATGAAGCCCCAGCCTTGTCAGCCAACTCTATGCACGCATACACATGAAACACGACACTGACCAACACAGTTCACCCACATCCACATCGCGCCGAACGAACCGCCAGCCCACACATCCACCACCCAACTTCACACCATGCACACCCTCCCTCGGCATCAGCGTCTGAGCATGCAGTCGGCAAGAGTGACGGCAATAGTACCGCTATCGAGGCCACGCGAGCAGTCAGCGAGCATGATCCCATCGCACACCGGCATGTATCTTCTCTACATATCTCCCAAGATGGCAACCATGGCGACCTCGAGAACCAGTCACCGCCACAATATAACGACCCATACCACCTCTCCGCTGCCATCAAACCGGAAAGTGAAATGGCACTCATCCGCGCCAATACATCACGGAAACGAGATGGATGCGGTCCCATAACACTGAATCAGAAAGCGCGGAATGCAAAGAAAATTGAAGAGTTCTACGAGGCGCAAAATGAGAACATTGAACGACTTCTCAAGCCCGTAGATGACCACCGAAGAGCTGCCAAAGAAGAAGGCGATGCCAACCACCTCAAGTACAGGATTGCAGTTATAGGATCCTTTGCCGCAAATATCCTCCTCGCAATTCTCCAACTCTACGCAGCAATTTCCTCCAAATCGCTCTCGCTCTTCACCACAATGGCAGACTCACTCTTCGACCCCCTCTCCAACCTCACACTCATCATGTGCGCTCGTGCCGTAGCCCGAGTCGACGCCCGCAAATTCCCCAGTGGAAAAGCCCGTATTGAAACCGCTGGCAACCTCTGTTTCTGTGCTCTCATGATCACAGTCTCAGTCGTCATCATCGTAGAATCCATCCGTACTATAGCAGAGCACCACGGACCGGATACCAACGATTTCTTCCTCCCCTCCGTCATCGCCGTGGCTATCGCTTTTGCCACCAAGTTCGGCCTCTTCCTGTACTGCTGGGCGCTCCGAAACAAGTATTCCCAGATTCGTATCTTGTGGGAAGACCACCGCAACGATCTTAGCATCAATGGCTTCGGTGTGCTAACCAGCGTGGGCGGATCCAAGCTCGTATGGTGGATCGATCCCATGGGCGCCATGATTCTCTCCGTCTTGATTATTTTCCTGTGGTCCAGAACTGCATACAGCGAGTTTCAACTGTTGATCGGCGTCACCGCTGATACCAATATGTTGCAGCATATTACTTATATCTGTATGTTTTCCTCCTTTCTCTTCCCACCCTCATCCCCTTGAATCAGCAACTAACATCCAATCCAAGCAATGACCCACTCCCCCGCCATCAAACAGATCGACACCGTCCGCGCATACCACTCCGGACCCCGCCTCATCGTCGAAGTCGACATCGTCATGGACCCCAACGAAACCCTCCGCGACACCCACGACATCGCAGAGGAACTGCAAATCAAACTCGAAAGCTTACCGGATGTAGAAAGGGCGTATGTGCATGTAGATTACGAGACGGATCATCGACCGGAGCACTTTTTGAAAAAGGAGCTGTAGTTTTTGTTGTTGTGCAACAAGAGTGTGTAGTGTAGTATTTTAGCGTGGATGGTTTTCTTAAGAAGAAACAAGCGTGTCTTGGGTGGATTATTGCTGTTGTTTGGAAGATGCTGGGCATGAAGCATACATTTGGCGATCATAATGAAGTTTCTGGTAGAGAGATGAAACAAGACTCAAAGGTTTCCATAGAAAGACAGTTTCACGAAGAGGTGGAATCACAGCTGGGCTGGGCTGGGCTGGGCTGGCTACCTATATCATCATGACAACCTTCCATTAGTACATATTAATAATCAACTCTTCTCATTCCCAAACCTTATATCATGTAGATTGAATCACTGCACATGCCATGTTAACATCACTTCCAACCAAAACGAGTCAAACGTAATGTTGAATTTGTTTTATTATATCTTCATGGACTACAACTACAAACCAGCTGCATCTATGATAAAGAAATACAAGATGGTATAAACGCCCGGCAAAAGGGTGGGAGGGGAAAACAAGAACATACGGATTTCTATTCTTCTCCGGGCTAAAGCATAAAGCTTTGCCTACAAAATTGGGTGCTACATGATTGCTTTGGAGAGGTGCTGTGTGGTTTGGGTGTACAGTGGGCGCTAGATGCTCGATGATTGGGGTCGATGGGGTCGGGTCGGATGCGCATGGGGACTGGTGCTATGTATCCTGATCAGGGGTGATGGGGGGTTGACATTTGAAGGGCTCTTGTGCAGTACGCTTTCAACATCGTCCAACAATAGCTCCGGACATGATACCGTGTTACGTACGGCAGGCCCTTTCCCAATCTAGGTTGACTTAGCGGATTGTCAAGGAGTCGGTGGAACCACGGGGGAAATGGTGGTAGCCCAGACGGTGGGGCACGTCAACTCGACGTTGGTTCGAGTTGGCCGCATAGTCTTTCGAAACGGATATCCATAGGCTCCCTGCAAACGGCTGCATGGAAGGAACATGCATTACAAATACATGCGCGGGTTGGGGAATACTGACGCGAACTGAATTTTGCAAGCCTAGCCTTAAGCTAGAAAACATCTCAATATCAAGACATATCTCAAGCATGGTTGCTAAGCCGCAGATCCAGATCGCGACAATGGGTGGAGGGACAGGGGGGAAGTGGCATGTCAAAATGTTCAGGCCATCACGCTTTGGTTGCCGCCTAACGGGTCATAGTCAGCATCAGAAGTATTTCGCTCATGGTCAACTTACCAATTTGACGTTTGATCTGTTCGCGAGCCCATCGGGCAGTGTCGCGGGTTCGGCTGCTGAATTCTGCATTAGCACGTGCTTCCCTCGCCATTGCGGTGAGGAAGTCGTGGCGGAAATAGTCCCTGAATTCGCCATTGGGGAACGCGTCTGCGAGGTCACCAATGACACCGCAAGACGAACGAAGGAGGGCTTCAGTGCGATTGTTATCCTGCTGGATGGTGCGTAGCAAATCAAAAATTGAATCCAAGTAGGGCACGATGAGGTTGGTCTTGTTGCTAGACTTCATGGCAACGATGCAACCGTCCCATGCATCCATGATGCCTTCCCGGAGTGAGGTGATGTAATCAATCATCTCGTAGTTGCCCTCAGTGGTGAGGGAGACTTGGCCAGCCTGTTGAAGGACTTGAGCTACAACCGGAAGATAGGTTTCAAAGGCTCCATGAATGGCATGAGCAATGTCGCTGAAGCATTGCAAAATGGCAGGCTTGAGTTGGTTGCCAAGTGCTGGGCTTCGCAAGTTGTTCAAGAGAGAGTTCATGAACGCATCGCAGTAAGGCTGGACATTCTCGCCGAGTGATCGAGTGATGTCTGCCACCAGGCCCACGGCCATCGAGCAGAGCGCGGGCTCTTCCTGGTTGTTGAGAGCATTATACAAGAAGGGCGTGAAAGCTTCCATATACTTCTGGAAATCCTCCTCCAGAGCAGTGGCAATGGATCCCATGGCAGCGAAAACAGTATCTGGAACACTGGATTTGGGTGGCAAAGAAGTCAACAGACTCAGCAGGACCTGAACGATACGGTCGGACTGAGGCCTGATGTCGCCTTCCAAACGCTGGACAATCGACATGATGACGCTAGCCAAGCTAGTCTGCATCTCTTCGAGAGTGAGCTTGTCTTCAACGCTGACGACCTGACCTTGTAGAACAATGGATTTTTCTAGGCGCTCGAGGATGACGTTGGAAAGCTCATTGACTAATGGGAGACTGTCACCGGCAGCATTGTTAACGAAAGAATTGAGAACCTCGTAGGCAGCGGTACGCAATTGGTTGTCTGCATCGCCGCGCTCAGTGACGGTCAATAGGTGCTGCACACTCTCAGCGAAATGAGCAGAGAGTGGGTTAGTCTGACATCCTGGCTCTCCAGCAAATCGGTCTGCGAGATTCATCAAAGACCAGCAGCAAGATGCTGCCATCTTGGGATGACTAGAGAGGCCGTGGAAGAGGGCTGCAATCAAACGTGGAAGATGTTGCTGTGCATCGAGAGCGCTGGGCACTGCCTCGCAGATACGACCAAGCGCGTATGCTGCTGAGTCCTTGACATGGATATTGTCGTCGCTCATCATGCCAATAAGGGTGGGCAAAGCTTGCTTGACGATGGGGTCCAATACAGACTCTTCTGGGCCTTCCATGATGGCACCAAAGGCAGAAACAGACGCGTCACGGCAATGCCAGTCCTCGGAACGGATGTACTTTTCAATAAAGGCAAGCACGGGAGGCATAACACCGCTGCCAACACATTGCGCCCAGAGCTGTAGACATTGATAAGCCGCACGAGAAACGTTGTATTCGTTGTCATCGGCATCTTCATCTTGCTTGGTGAGCAACTCGAGCAAAACGGGGACAACCTCGGTGGTCGCAACTCTGGCGAAGTTGAAGTATTCTCGCAACTCAGTCGAACCTTCAGCTTGTGCCTAGTCGAATGGTTAGCACATGTTCTACATTTCTCAATTCACACTCAAGGCTCCGTACCTGTGTGTTGTCGTCTTCAATTGCAATCTCCTCTTCGCAGACGGTGCACCAGAATTCGACGGCTAGCTTAGCCACATCCTCCTCTTCACTCTTCATGCCTTGAATTGTCAAGCCAAAGAGCGCCTTCTCCATGTAGAAACGCATCTTATCATAGTAGAGACCCATGATTCGGTTCAGACAGCCATAAGAACCTTGTTGGATGCGGTTGTCATCAGCTTGTGTGGCTTCGCAGATGACCTGCATGATGTAGTTACGCTCGCCCTCGTTATCGAAGTTGGACCGCACAAACTCAATCGAATCGCTGAGAGCGTTGATGGCTGCGACGCGGACGTCATTGTTGGTCTCTTCCTTGCGAGCGCCCTGGACGACGGCCGTCAGAATGGCATTGGAGTGGTGTCCGAGGGCGTCCCGCAGGTCCGCATCATCGGTGTCGCAAATGAAGCCAATGGTGGTTAACGAAGCTTGCTTTTGGCTGTCTGTGCCCTGTCCAACGCTGTCGACCAAGGCAGGCATAAGCTCTGGCCATTGATTGCGGGGTATCTCTATGGCAGCAACGGAGGCAATGAATTGGGCAGCGGCGGAACCGACTTGCTTGGAGGGGGTGGAGAGTGTACGTAGGGCCAACTGCTTAACCTCTTGCTTGATGTTGGGGTCGAGGTTGGTCCATCGCTCTTGCACCTGGCGTAACCGGGCATACTCGCGTGCGGTGAAAGCGTTCTTCAAGGCGAGAGCAGCGGCGGTTCGGATACCCGGATTTGCTTGCTCGTTTGCGAGTTCGGTGCCGAGGACGGTCAGATATTGTGGCTGCAGAAGGGAAGAGCGGTCAGTGGGCGTGTCTAAGAGAAGAAGCGCTGCAACCTGGTTGCAGCACTGAAGAGCGGCGAATCGACTTACGAAATCAGAATCAGCGGCGGTCTGGAGTTGCTGCTCAGCCGCGTTACGAATGTTGGCATCTAGCAGACAAAGTCAGTAGTGAACTCGCGAGGCAGGCAGGTAGGAAACTGCAAGCAAGCATACCAGCGGAGAAAGTCCCCTCCAACACCTGGTTGATATCCATGACTGCAGGAGGGTGTTTTTCAGGGCGTCAAAGAGGGGTATCGGGGAGCAGGGGAAAAAGTCGAGCAAGCCGCGGTGTGGCGGGTGGTGGACAAGGAGAGGCTGTGAGAAAAGGAAAGAGAGAGGTAGTGGGGGGAGAGAGAAGTTGGGGTGGGCGCGGTGTAGGGAGGGATTTTGAAGCGAAGTAGGTCGAGCGTAGACAGGGCCAACAACACGTGAATTATTGTTTTCTGGACGGGTCGTGCCCCACTACTGGCGGCGGCGGCCTTGAAAGAAGGGGTTTATTATGATGATGATGATGCGGCGTCACGTGCAGATTTATTTTGATAGCAGAAGAAGCGAATGGAAGGGGGCCAGCTTGTCAGTGACGGACGAGCTCTGGGACTGGGCTGCAATGCGAATGCTATGTGCGGTGCGGTGCTGCACTGCAAAGGCACAGGCAAGCAAAGCGGCTGTTCTCCAAGCTTCCGCGACGTGCTTTTGAGCAGCCACTGCCTGCCGCCTGGCAACCACGCATTGGCTCGCTTGGGCCGTGCCTTCCCCAGATTGCCTTCTCCCGCTGCAGCCCTGTGATGGTTCCCTTGCCACTCTAGACGCCCTCGATGCTGTCTCTCACCACGACTATCGCCCATCCAGAATCTGCTACTTCGCTGGTTCTGAAACGCCGCCGCCCTCGACTCTTTGTTCACGCCGTTGCTAGGTCTTTGCCAAGACATGACGCATGCGTGGCGGCCCCCAATGTCAATCATCTCGAGTCTATTGGACACCATACACGCAAGCTCCATCACGTCCCTCAAAGCAGAGATTCCCTCATCATAGCTGCCCACCTTTAGTTTCTATCAAAATGCTGTCTTGTTTGTAGTGCTAATCCTCAAGGTATACAAGTCATAGGTAGTAGATAGTATATACACTATACAATGCAGTCCCTCGTCCCATTGCCATTCGCAACTCATTACAACGCCAATTATGCAAATGCTGCTTCAAAAGTCTCTCATGTGTCCCACTCTTCCTCCTACCACTTACATGCGACCCATGGCTCTAGGATTCTCTGCCTCCTGCTTCCTCCAGTCTCGCATCTCCTTCGTGCCCAAGCTACCCAGGCCACCTTCACCTCGTCTCTCCCATCCGCCTAATCTCACTACTAGGCCCGTGGCATTATCTGCACCCTCACTTCCAGACGACGTTTCCACTGCAAAGCTGACAACATCTCGGGCTGCCTGCTCCGGCGTCTTGGCCTCTTTGACAATATCCACAATCTCCTGGTCTGACAAATGACCCGACACTCCGTCTGAACAGAGAATCATGAACGAGTACTCAGCCGGCGACATTTCTACCCGCCGAATCTCAGGCTCTGCTGACACCCCGACACGCTTCGATGCCATATCACCAAACGCACGGCTATTGGCAAGTCCCGAAATGCGCTCTTCGCCAAACGAATCTGTCACAAATGCAGCTGCATAGCGGCGAAGGCGTGTGGCTTCATCAGGCAGCGAAGGATGGTGATTCGATGTCAATGGGACTGCTTGACCTGTTGCTGTATTACACAGCAGGATCCTGGTGTCGCCAACATGCGCAGTCACCAAGGATGAGGGTGACGAAGGATGCCAGAAAGGTGATGGTGTAGGCGTGGATATCAACGCTACGCTGCACGTGCTTCCTCCCTTGAATCGATTCATACCGCCAATGGGCTTAGCAGTTCGCGAGGGGTGTCCAAGAATATCATCAGCATTCAGAGCTTTATCTGCACGGACAGGATCTTCTTCTTTTTTACCCACTTGAGCAGCCACAAAGTCGTAGTCTGCCTTCAAAAAGGCATATTCGAGAACTGTCTCAATACCTACACCTTCTTTGGCATCGTCAGGTATCGAAGAGTTGCCTGCGTGTCGTCTTGACACGACCTCTTTTTCGGCAGGATGGCCTTGTCCGCCTGCAGACATGGAGAACCACTCGGGCTTGAAGCGTCGGAAATAACCTCCCACCAAATCTTTCCAACTCTTGACCAATTGCTGTTCTAACTCTTCAGCCTTGCGAATGCTGTCAGACTGCTTCACAGGAGGGGCGCTACCTATTAGCTCTTTTTGGCTCTTTGAGCCTGCAGTGGGCATATCACCTTGACCCTTACCGTTCGGGGGCTTTAAAGGCTTTACCCCAGGGGGCGTGTGTGTCTCAATGGCTTCCAGGCTCTCCTTATCTCTCTGTGCCCGATTGACGCATGGGACATCCTTTTCTCTTGCTGGGCTGTTCGGATGGCCTGCCGTTCGATCTCTCGCCAAACTGCTTTTGAGCTCAAACGACCGGGTTGCTTTCTCCAGATAGTCGTGTAGTTGCTCCCTTAGGAAGCCAGAGCACTCGGCGCCACCATGGCCATCAAATACACCAAAATAGAAGACCTGCGGATCCCCACTCGCGCCTACATCGGGAGTGACCTCACTTTGGACCTGGCCCCGCGAGTTCCTGGTCAGCGACATTGGCCGTCGTTTGGCAAATGCTGGAATATCAATTGTACCAGCCTGGAAAGCATCTTCATTGTATGGCCGCGTCCCGCGCGATAATGTGACACCAAAGTGGTGTTTCGCGCTCTTCAGCGGTATTCGCACAACCGTCATTTCGCGCGAGGTGCCCAGCACAGCAGCCGGCAACCTATTCGACTGGTGCGCATCGTAAGGAGTGCTCTTATCGCGCGGCAACTTGTGGTGTTGTGTTCGTGAATCTGGGTGCAACGAAGTCGAGGGTATATGGGTGATGAAGTACTCTTGGAAGCAGCGACGCTGGGTTATCGAAGTGGAGGGGTAGTTGGACGTGTGCGCGCAGATGGAGCAGACAATTGAGGGCCTTCTGCTGGCGCCTGGGAGATAGACGGTAGGTTTCCACATGCTGTCCCTTGCGACAAAGGACGCATGGTGTTGCAGTACGGGGAGCTATCTCATGCTTAAGATGGGGCTGAAGAGGTTCCAAGCCAACATGTCGCGAGTGTACCTAAAAGACAACCCGCCCGCTTGACCGGTTCGCCGGCTGATTGGTCACACCCACGTCATTGGCAACACCAACCACCACGACTAGTCTTCCACATTACCATTGGATGATTATCTCACATGCACACAGGATCTAGCGAAGTCTGGGGAGCCGATGTTCGGCTATGGGTAAGTGCAACTATATCTCTCCATCCAAATGACGCTTCAGTAACTGAGAACGCTACACAATACATTCCATCTATCAGTCACTGACATTCACTGACACGGTTAACTTAACATAACAATCCATTGACAAGCATCCAGTGTTGTCAGTATACTTTGAAGAAAATACTCCTTCTTGGACCATTCCTCAAAATGATGCCCTTCCTTGCGTGAGAACTATTCACCAAACAACACTTTCTATGTTTACCACAGACTGATGAGACGCGATCGTACTCGATTATACAGGCCATTATTGGGGTCTTGGAATGGCTCAAATTGACCCTTGTCACGATCTCTTGTCGCCATGCCGTTGCATACCTTGTGAACAAGTACATCTTGCTGACAATTCCTCATATCTTCAAGGCCCCCGTAGCGAGCGATCAGGGATGATGCCTTGTGCATTGGCCATAGGCAAAAACAAAGATCCTCAAGACACGGCCCGAGGGCTGCCTTGATTGGCTTGAAATGGTAAAGCAACAGCTCGGGCACGGATACACTACGCACGATCTGTGGGGTTGACCACTTATGGTTACAACTACCCGCACACGGCTTCCATCAGATGCCTAAAGTGACACGCCGACCACATTGGCAGTTGTACAAGAGCCTTGGACAGTACCTCGGGATCAAGGCAGTGAGACATGGTGGGAGAATCCATTGTTCGTTATTGTGCAACAGGCACAAGAGCACGCCTTATCAGGTAGCCATGGACGCCTGCAAGAACCTTGATATATCTTTGACTCTGAGCTAATTCTGTTTCCCGCACGACTCTTTTATGTCTAAAGAGTACGAAATACCTAGATCGAACATTTGTATCATCTGTTAGGGCCCAAATTCGAACATTTGTGAAAGTGAGCAGTGACTGGTGAACGTTCACCTTCACTCACCGCGCAGTTGCCAAGAGTTCTGTAAGTTCGATTCTTCGCTTAATTATATATAATCAAGTAGAAACCCTTGAGTCTTCCTTCTCTTGCCAGCTATCTTATAGTTCAACACAAACTGCGCACGTTGTTATTTGGCCGTTGAACTCCACTGACCCGATTGTAGCAGTTACTTTGCTTCAAGGCATTCAGAGCTCCCTTGCTACGTCACTCCACTGAATACGCAACACCAATACTCAAGGTAAGCTGGAAACTTTGCTCGACTTCAGTGAAGCACATGCGCTTACAGACTTTGACAGATGGACCGCCAACCGAAGTTTACACCACCCCCGCCTTATTTAGAGCCCACTGCCAAACGCACTGGCGTAGGCCCGATGTACAACGATCACAGCTTTGTTCAAACTAATGGGGCTGGCTCGGGCAGTGATAGTAGCTTGGATTATAGCATGAATCTTCGTTCATTCTACTCGCACGATCAGCATCTTAGCTCGGGACCATCACACTTCAACCCCCCTGCTCAAAACTATCAAGCAGGTGCTGAGGACTCCGTTCAGGACAACCAAAACCTGGTTTCCTGGCTCCAGCAATTGAACCTTGATCCCTCTGCGCAGCATGATCAACAAAACTTCTCTTCCGAACTGCCCGTAAATGGAGGCTTGCAACAGCCAGCCGTTTCTAGTAACGTCGCTGTTCCTTCCTCGCCAATGTAAGTCCCTATTCAGTGAAATTGAGGCGATGCGACTAACTATAGATAGCAACGAGAATAATGGTAACAGCACCCGGGACTTGGAGCTTTTGACCCTTCAGCTCGCACGACAGATCATCGAAGCAAACCAGTCGCTCGCAGCCCAACAGCGCCAGATCTCAGAATTGAAGAACAACCTGGCCACTCAAGATAGAGGCCAACGTGGCCGTAATCAGTTTCCTGAACATAAGGCCTCTGGTCAATTCTACATGAACAACAACCCCGGATACAACCGATCTACCCGACGCTCTGCTGTTCAGCCGTATGAACCTGCTATGCCTGTCGATCCGCTCAATACAGGTCACCCACCTCGTAGGGCCTACACGCCACCTGTTCTACCTCCTCAAACTCCCCCACCTCGTCAAGCGGGTAAAAAGAAAGGTCGTCATCACCGAACCGCTACACCAGAACAACGCCAACTTCGGGCTCTCACTAATGGTAGACCGGTCTATACTCTTGGTATCGACCCACAAACTGACCGCGGTTTGATCTGCGATTTCTTCGAGCAGATTAAAACATGGTCAGCTGCCTATACCGTGCAACTGGGTGCTCTTGCCGCTGAGAAGATCCAAGAACTAGCCACAAATGCAGGCTTGGTCGGTTACCTTGGCACAGCCGCTCAGTTCTCTAAGATGATCATGGAACCTGAGATGCTGAAGTCTATCGTCTCAGCCATCGTTAGCCGTTACATCTTTGCATACACGGTTGGCGAGCATGCTATGTTCCTCAGTCGTCATATTGATGCAGATATTTGCGAGCGTCTCGATCAGGCGTGGGCACAGTTGGGTGACCACGACCACGAGAAGAAGGCTGAATTGCTTGCTCTTCAGCGCGAGATATACACTCGCATCAAAGACGCCGAAAACTTCAAGGACTGGCGAACCAACTGCGCAAAGGATTTCACAACACAGCTGCTGTCGAAGCTGAATGGGTTCCTGATCACCAACCTTCCATTCACGACTGCAAAGGACCGTGACCATCGTCTTCAGGAACTTTTCGTCAAGGGATATAGAATTGGATTCCGCTTACGCATGGAGGCCGTTTGGCAATTTACTTGGCCTGTTCCAGGCGATCAGTTCCAGCCTGCCGTTATGGTCAATGAGAGCAGGAAACTGTATGGCGATATGATCACAACCATGCGGGAAGTCATGAACTCTCCTAAGGAGCACTGCGTCCGCTTCGCCGTCAGCCCCACCATGATCAAGACTGAATTCAGTGTAGCAGGTGAAAAGAAGGAAGTTGTTCACTCAGCCTTGGTCCATATCTCACCAAAGCGATGGCTCTGAGTATGATTCAGCACTAGGTCCAAAGTCGCAGCTACCATGTAATTTTGTTATGTATTTCTAATTCGGTAGTAGCCAGCAACTGATCTTGACCTCCAAAGAGCTGATCTATGGGTTTGGCAAAAGAAAAAAGTCCTTCTTGTACGTAGATGCAATGGTTCGTAGCATACATACATAACATATTATATTGTATTTCTTTGTATACTTTTGAGACCAGCGAAAGCCTCTGCAACTTGATTACAACGGTATAAAAGGAGTGACGCCGCCCCTCGAGGAGGCATCAACGCTCCCAGATATGTACTTATAAAATGAACAGATTCGCCAAGCGAGGGTATATACAACGCCCACAACGCCTCATTAGATTACTAAAACATTCAAGCCCATCCCCTGGGTGCTGCTGGTGGTAAGTCCCGCAAATCTCTAACCGAGTCTAGCGGAACCCCCCTCCCACCAGTTGGCTGTTCACTGAAGATTCGTGGTGGAAGTGGTTTATTTACGTTTACAGTAGGAGCCCATGGATCTTCGTTGTGGAAAGAATGGACGGAATACACTGATGTTTTTTGTATTCCAGAACGTGACGTGAGAACAATCGTATCATCTGAAGTGATTGATGTTTTCCCAATGGAGGGCTTGCGTACAGTGTATGCTGAGGCTCGGCTGCGTACAGAGGTCTTGATATTCCGAACAAGGGGACGTAACGTGGCAATTGAGGCTGCAATGATTCCAGTCCCTGGCTCAGCTGTTGCCCAGATAGTTGCTTTGACAGACATTGCTTCGAGACGTTAACATGCATGATAATCCGAATTTAGTAAATGAGTGACTTACGAGAGATCCCCGATCGGTTGAAAAGCAAACCTTTCAGGTATACCATACGCATAATACTTGAAACGCTCCCTATGGCACCAAGCGCCATGACAATGCTGACTGAGATTTTGGCTCGACGGTCGAGGTCGCTTTCGATCAAGACGCAAATCGGAATCAGGACAAATGTCCAGTCTGCAATGATATTGATAGCTCCATACAGATAACCAGTTGAGAGAATGAACTGAGCCGGTAAACATTTCTTTGAGCCTGACAGAGTGTCTGCGATCTTTGCCGGATCTCCGCAAGCGAATATCGTAGTGATGACGTAGAACAGGCCATAAGTTGCAGACACTGCGAGGATCGTGTGGAACAACAGGGTTTGCCACCGCTTGCTCAGAACACGAAGGAAGAATAGGCCAAGAGATATCTTGAGGACAGTTGTTGTAAGGATATAGAAGACTTCCCCAAGCTGGACATAGACCAGCGTCACACGTAAGTCATCGATGTCAAACAACTTCCTCTGTTGGCCACGGAGTGTAATGACTATGATGAAGGCGGAGTAGCATGTAAAGAGAAGCTAACAACATCAGCTAAGCTCAAATATGGCAAGTTGGCTGCAGATACGAGTATGGTGTATCATTTGGAAGGAACTTACCAATGTCGCGATCATAGAGACATCGTCCCAGCCAGGTGATTTAGTTATGCGATACCGGACCCATAACCGCAGCCCAACAGTAACATAAGACAATACCAGAAGAGTGATGACGAGAATCCAGATGATTCTACCTAACAGGACTAATTCTTCAAGTGTTGACATTTTGTCCTAGGGAGAAGACCAACCAACGATTCCGGAGAGCACAAAGGCGAAAAAACATGTCACTCGGCGGATCAAGCCGATATAAGAATGCATTGCTGAAAAGCAACGGTAGTCTGGTTTGCTTGAACCAGATATGCTACATTACGCACTTAGTCGACAAAGTCGAACTCTATTGAGACTTGCCCAACGGCTGAATCTGGTTGATTGGGTCGGCTACCTGTCCGTGACTTGGATGGTTTACAATGCATACCCCAGACGTTTTGTGTATAACTACTCCTCCAGGTCTGTCTATAGGCTGGAACTTTTTCCTACAAGGGTTAGTATTGTTTGAAGCTTGGGAGACCTAGTGCTTCAAACAAAACGCCTAGGAACATGGCCATTCTAGGTGGGCTTGCATATCGATTAGAGTGGTTCATTCGTTAGGCAAAATTGGGTACTTTGGTCAAGTGACCGAGGTGAGTATATGCATACATTCTCCAAGACCACATATCCTCGTTGAGAGAACCGAAAGTTATCATTGTCGACGTGGTAGGAAGCAGCCCGTCATTCCATTACCTCATCCGCGGGATGAGATAAGAGGCCAGTGAGTAGTCCACAAGAATATGACAAAACGAAGTCCGGAATTCAAATCACTCAGCCTTGGTAGGCGGACATCACGCTTGGAAAGACTTAGTCTGTATGAAAGCCAGAGACTGAGCCTACTTTAATGGTTATGCCCCCCAGAAATATAACACGTAAACGTGGGCTTAACTCCCGGATCACTGAGGAAGCGAAGAAAAAGCACGCCGGACGTGTGAATGCGAGGGTGATCATGTTTCGCCATGTCCTCGAGAAACTTCAGTTGTGTGTTTCAAAAGTTGCCGTCGCATCTCAAGAGACACCAGGATGTGTCATGGACACGTGTCTGATCCAGGTAACAGCCGAGAGGATCCCAAGAACATGGAACACCAGGGGTCTGCACGGCGGGAAGAGCATGGAATATCCTAAAAGGCATTGGCGCAACCTCAACTTCTCGTGAATAGGGAGTTGTCGGGCACAGAGTAAATCCGGTCCCTAGCGTCTTGGCTCAAAGTTCTTTCAATGTTCGCGCAACGCGCCTTGCACTTTCTTTCTTACCATGAAACAACATGCTCATCACACAATGCATGCCACCCGATGTCTTTGAACTCAGTTCCTTTGTACTTGCATCATGTCGAAGTGCATCGATTTTACGCATGTACAGATGATGCAGAGTGGGCTGCCAGCCGATCCATCGATGCCTGTTCACGAAGTTGATGCATCTCAAACTAACATGAACTAACCCAAGACACTCTTCTAGTATGGCCTGGAAGACTCGGTTCATCAGGTACGTACTACGCAATTATATCCAGTTCCCCTTTTTGTGATGAGAAAAAGCAAAATTCACAGACCTGTTCGGATTTTCCCATGTCGATGACTTTGCACTTTTACCTGACCTACAGCCTTCCTACTTTGTTTTGTTCTATAAACACTATGAACAATCATGGCTGACTACTTGACAGATGAACTGAAAGGACATTCGTCGCGTCAACGATGATGGAAGCCCCATTGTTTCAACACGTGCTCACGTGCTCAAGGACATCTCGAATATCTACTATGCCGCCATTTAATTATTAACAATGGAGGAAACAATGCAGATACTGTTACTAGCATCCTGTTCTTTCATGATGTCTTTGTCTACTCTAATCAACAATACAACGCCAATGTTTCCACACGGTATCTCTTTGTTTGATTCCATTATTGTGAAGTGACAACGATTTTATCAATGAGCGTTGTAAGATCACTTATATGTTCACTTCGCACTGCACTATGTCTATCTTTCGACTACATAAATGAATTTGCGAAATGGTTCTCGCCTCTCCTCATCACAAAACAACAACAACCGCAGCAGATCAAAACCTCACCATCGACCAAACTCCAAAAAAACCCCATCCCTTGCATAACGTTGTCATTAGAAGCTCAGCGCAATCAGACAAGTACGCTCTAATGTCTCACTCACGTTCAAACAGCTTGGGAAACGCACGTCGCTCTAGTCGAGCTGGTTCTCGACACGGATCCGTCAACATGGCTCAGGCTAGTCAGTCGGACGCTCCGTTCTTGCTGGGTGGTGAATTTGATCTCGCTAACTTCGATCTCAATGACCCTATGTTTGCTGGGTTCTTCGACCCTGTAGGACCTATGGACTTGTTTGCGGAAAATAACCCTGCTGATAACTTCCAGGCCGCAGAGTACTCCAACTACCAACCAGTGCAGGCTAATGGTTCGCAGCCGGCATTCGACTTCTCGGCGCCGAATGGACAGCCGATTCAGCCATACACACAGTCTGCTGCCGTTCCTGTACCGGATTTCACTAATAAGTACGACTGGCAGCCTATCGACCCTGCTCTTCCGGCTACACCTGGGCTGGCTGCTATCCCTAGTGTTCCTGTTGATTTCGTGAATCAGCATATGTCTATGTATCCTGATCCGGAATTTACAGATTACATGCCTCAGCCTTACTACACGTACCAGCCAATTGAGCAATCCGGCTACACACCCATGGGTCAACATGTGACAGGAGTTGCCGCTGATGGCCATCAGGATAACACTCATAAGATCCAGGAGAATGCTGTGCGCAAGCAACAGAAGCGTGCTCGTGACGACTCGGACGAGGAACCTGCTCGTAAGCGGGTCCGTCGAGTTACGCATGTTGTTGAAGACTCGTCAGACGATGAGTCTTCTATCAAGGTATCAGCAAAGAAAGCACGTAAGGTCGAGCGTTCTTACCACGAGGCTAGCGGTGATGAAGCTAGCTCTTTGGGCAATTTCAAGATCAATAAGCCTGCCGTTGCTAATGCTGGTCAGAAGCCTGAGAAGATGGAAGACAAGCCTTGGGTACGTATCAACACCAACACCAAGGGCGAGACTTCCCGCACTGCACGCATCAACGTGGAGGCCAAAGAGCTTCGTAAGTACAAAGCTAAGCCACTTCCAAATGGCGAGTGGCAATCTGGTAAGTACAAGTTCGAGTACACTGCATACGGTGGCTTGGATGAATTCAAGAAGAAGCGTATGTCACCTCGCCAGATTCAGGAGTACATCATGAACTACCCATCTGATGATCTGCGGCTTTGGCTCCAGGTTGCCCCGGCAGATATGGCTCGCCGATATGGCTCACCTGGCCACTCCAAGTGTCTCTTCGAGAATTGCCCCAAGCACATTTGGGGCGATTCTGGCACCATTGACGTTGGCCACTACCGCATCGCCTTTGACGAGAAGTTCAAGACCTATGGAAACAAAGTTGTCGATCCTTTCGACTGCCCAGGTTTCGTACATTTGTACTGCTTAGAGCGCTTCCTAGATTTTGAGGCTATTTGCCAAGTCGCTGATATCCAGGTCGATACTCGTGTCGATCTTCCTCGCGAGACTGGTCAGGCCAAGTGGTCCATGTCTGGTCGTCCTGAGGCTGACCTTGCCCAATACTTCCTCAAGGCTGCTAAGAAGCGCTCCTCTGTTCGTGCCACCGAACCTTTCAAGCACTACCCAGTCCATGTCTCGTCCACTACTCCCAAGCAGTTCGACAACACACTTGTACACGCGTTGGCTGAGGCTAACCTCCAGGCTCGTAGCCGCTCGCAAATTCGTCAATTTGTTGAGCGCAAGATTACCCCTAATGTTCTTATGATCAACAAAGGTGATCTTGAGATTGCTATGACCCAGAAGAAGATTCGAACCACCTCAGCTTACAAGAAGGCCCTCAAGTTTAAGCGTTGCACCGCTTCGACCTACAACTACGATACTTTTTATGATGAATACGACCCGATCATCAACGAGCGTATTGCCGAGTATGAAGCATTGAAGGCTCGCTTCGATGCCGAAGATGCCGCAGGCGTTGTCTCTCGCCGCAAGAAGCGTGGTGCCGCCACCACCAAAGAGCGCAAAGCCAAGGTCCCAGAAGCCGACTCTTCTGATGAGGAGCTCAACTTTGATGCCGAATCCGATTTCGAAGACATCGCCGACTGGCAACCACCTGCGCGTGGCTCCCGCACTTCAAGCCGCAACAAGCCGAAGGTCAACTATGCTGAAGACGAGACTACACAGTCCTCCCAAGCAGAGTATCAAGAGAAACAGCCTCGACGCCGCTCCTCTTGCACCAGCCTCTTCCCCAAGACCTTCCTCGGCGCAGAGCCTCTGAGCCTCGATGCCTACGCGGCAGAACAGGCCGAGCCCGCCGGAGAACTGACACAGGAGGAGATTGCCGCTGTGATCAACAAGTACAACACTGACTACAAGCGCCGCCGTTCGAGCTCCAGCGGTTCTCGCAAGCCGCGCCAGGCATCGTTCAACGCGCAGCCTGTCTCTGCTAGCGCCGAGTTCGACATCAACGACCCGCCTTCTGCACTTGTGGCTACCCCTAGCGATCTCGGTCGACGTAGTAGTGCGCGGTTTGCTTCCAAGGCTTAAAGGTAATGTCATTTCCTTGCATAAGTCTTGTCTCACAAAAGTTTTGTATCTATGTGCATAAAAGGATTTGTACAAATAAGGGAATTGAGATTAATAATGGTAAGGATATTTTCAACGCTGGCGTTGATAATATTGGGATGGGGTAAATAGTTGAAATCGATGTTTTGTGTATCAAATTTTGAGAATTTTGCTTGTTTGGTGATGTTTTGATTTTTATCTAAAAGGGTCGTCTGAAGTCGATGCTGTTGGT
Organism: Shiraia sp. slf14; assembly: GCA_000498155.1. Classification (NCBI taxonomy): domain Eukaryota; kingdom Fungi; phylum Ascomycota; class Dothideomycetes; order Pleosporales; family Shiraiaceae; genus Shiraia; species Shiraia sp. slf14. The sequence goes on from AXZN01000010.1 coordinate 471,076, forward strand.
CAGCTCAAGTGATCAAGTGATAGTGATATTTTATCGTCGTAAACACCATTGAGACTGTTGCACTACTGCCATTGAAGAACCCGTCTTGTATATAGTCAAGGTTCATACATACTGGTACCATCTACTCACATGGAACGTAATGTTTACTGAAGCACCATGCAGTGTACTGTCTGTAAGGTGTTGAATTTCTACAAGGATATTACTTATTGATTATATAAGGATCATTACTTGTAACAAAGGCATAGGAGGCTTAGCATCTACGAAGTACGATGTGGTATGGATACCAAATCTGAACTGTTTCTTAACTTTTCAATGCAACTCTATCCGTACTAATTCCATCTCGCTATCATGACTCAACCTATGTTTTTCCACACCATCATCCATCAGCCCTTGGATATAACAGTCCCCTATAATTTCGTATTTGTTCTGCCCTAAAGGTCGCAATACGAAAGGTGACCTGCCCCCTCGAAGGAAAAAGAGTGCATCACCCGCTTGTGTGGCAGCAGGAGCGAGGCCGATGTAATTCTCACTTACAATCAGCCGTCTCTCGAGACTTGCCTCCATAATCGAGTTAGTGATCATGGGAATGGTCTCTTTGAGCGGGTAGTCGTCTGCATTGGGAGGAAACCGTTCAAGAAACAGCTCGAAATCGGGGAAAAAATCCAAATGTCCATAGGGTGATTGTTTTGCGAGAAGGGACCAGAGCGCAAAAGCAATGTCGTCGCTTTTTACCATACGTCGAATGTTGGTGGGAGATGATTCTGCAATGACCTCTGCGCAAATCAGTTTCCAAAAGGCTCGTGTCAGCTCCCAGTCTTGTTCTGGATCAAGCCGGCCTTGCCTGAAGTACAAACAGCTCCACCAGTCCTCGAGTATGCTTTTGCAGTCATCCTGCTGCATGACTTTGCGAACGGTTAGCACGTTGTTGAAATGGAAGCCCTCGAGCGATAGCACGTTCTGTCCTTGCAGGGTATCTGCAATTTTGAAGGCCTCCGGTTGCGGATATGCATTGTATAAATCTACAGCTTCCGCTCGGACGATATAAGTCAAAGCTCTCGGAGACGTCCAATCTGGTACCCATGATGGTAGATCCGTTCTGGTCATCCGTCCTAGCTCAGTGTTAAACACCGCCAAAGAATTTGTTTCAAGTATGCATTCCAGAGTTGCTTGACAGAATACATCGATTTCACCCAATGAATAGTCTGCCACAAGCGGTGGCCGATCTCGAGGTTTCGGAGCTAAACCAAGGAGCGCGTACACCTTGTCTCGTGGGTCCGTAGCCTTTCTTGCTCGAAATTTCCGCAGTAAACCAAGAAGAGTTTTGTTTCTTTTCGAAGACAGATACGTGTATCTGTGGTTGTCTTTCCTTTGGGGATTCTGGAAAGCTTGCAGCTCGTCTAATCCCACAATGTTATGGCCAAACTTCCCAGGGACATGTACATGGTTTCGAGATATCTTCTGCGACGAGCAGCATTCCATTCCATGTCTAATGAAGTTGGAAGTGCCTCCCACAAACATTTCCCAAGGAGCGGATATTGAACCGAATGTAACGTCGATTTGCGACGCAAAAGCAATTTCCTGGACAACCCATATACGATTCCACCACGAATTTTCATCGTTTACTAATCTCATGGAAACCTCGGATGCTTGATTTTGTTCTTCAGCGCATGTGAATTTGTTATGTCCTTCCAGCTCTTCCTTTGCGAGATCTTGGAAGACAGAGGTCTCATTCAAGTGTACATCTTTACACAACTCTTGGATCAACAAGAAGAACTCGAACATTCCATGGTCCTGATAACTCTCTATTTCTCCTCTGCTCTCCAGATATTTTGCCCTGCTTTCTTGCCACTTCTCGAGCTCGCGGGGTGTATGCTGGCCAAGATTCAAGACTGGTAATGGCTCTTCTGGTAATTTCTTGTCCCCAAGTTGGTCGCCAAGATATACGATGACATTTTGACATTTCCGGTAAATTTCACCCATCAGTCCAACCTGGTGTGTCCGCTCGCGGTCATCCATTTGATTGATGCACAAAGCATCCACCCACAAAGTTAAGCCTTCCTTGTAGTGGTGCCGAAGGTGCCTCAGAGCGCTTTCGAGATTTCGAGTAACTTCCCAGTTCCGGCCAGCGAAGCGTATCGATGGTTTATTTGTTGTAGATCCCCATACATATGATAAAGCAGTGTATTCAGCAGTATTGCATTCTGCTCTGTCGAGTTTGCAATCTATTGGATCTGTCCATTTTCCTGGTAGTAGCCTAATCAATCGGATTTCTCTCAGCCCAAGTGGACCATCGGGGTATATTTTTGGATTCATATTGAATATCGTTCTTCAGAAGTTGGGATGTTCTGATAATGAGTGTTGTTTCATGGAGGACTAACGGCGGCTCTTCGTCAATTTGAGGTGAGGGGCTTCACTGGTCATGCATGCTCAGCCATACCATCTAAGTATAGGAAGCGACCCAATAATTGGCAAGTACCCCAGGCCCATCGAAGGTCAGTATCTTGATATGGCGTCCTGCATTGCTGATAGGCTTGGCCAAGCGTGGCGAAGTAGACAGGAGCAAAATGACGGAAGTCGTGTATGAGGAAGGATATTGCGAGACACGTCACAACCTATCCAGCCACTCAACCCACTTTGAAGGAAAAGCGTAATCCTCCTTCCCCAAATCAACTCCCAACACGCAAGCTCAACTTCTAAGCCTCAGTAGAATCCAAAATGCAACTGTTTCATTCGTAAATCATTCAATCATATACTCATAAAAAGCACTACGCGGTGCCACAATCAAATCAAATCAAAACAACCCCATCAGCAACCCAATCCGCAGACTGCAAACGATACACAAACACTAACCCCTATCCTCACGACTCCAACCCCTTCACTGCCCTTTCCCTCAACCCCCCTCCCCCTGACCCGGCACATCATACCCACTAATTTCCAAACTAACCTCCACACCATGCAGCTTGCGAAAGCGCGTCCTCGCATCACCATACTTATCCGTGCCCAATTCATCGGGATAGAGTCTAACAAGTCTATCTACTTCTCTGCGGGGGATCCGCATGATACATACGATTTTGACTTCGGTGTCCTTGCGGCGAGTTTCTTCGAGCGAGAGACAGAGCATTTCAATGCCCATTTCGCGCTCGAAGCGGAGGAAGGAGGTATAGAGGGTTTGGGCGTGGGCGTGTTGGTGGGCTTGGGGGTTGGGGATGGTTTGGCCTTGTGCTGGGTGTAATGGCGGTGGAGGGGGGACGTTTTGGGCGCCGTGTTGGTGATGTTGCAGTTGCATTTGTGCAAGAGTGTTGTGGTGTGGTACTGCGCCCTGGGCAAACTGGGTGAACGACATGGCAGGTGGGGGCTGATCGCCATGATGTTGTCCACCTGCGGCACCATCGTGTTGTGCATCTGCCGTTGCGGTATTGTGCATGTTTTGCAGTTGCTGTTGCAATGCATGGACTTGTTGGCCTAGGGCGTTTTGCACCGCTTGTACCTGCACAACGACTGCAGGCGGCAATCCGGCAAGACCACCTCCACCTTGCATACCCATACCGCCTTGTCCCAGCTGACCTAACATGGCCGGTGTGCCCATACTACCGCAGCGCATGAAGATCCATAGATTCTTGAGCCTGGGCAAATCATACTTTAGACTTCTTTCTGACGTTTTGCTGCTGAGATAACTCGTCCATAGGCGTAGATCCTTTTCTCGAATGCGAAAATATACACATGATATGTCCTCCGACGCCGGTGATGAGATGATGCGGAAGATGTTGCAATCGGAAGGGTGCGTAAAGAGAAACTTGTTCGCGCTGTACAGTATCGACACACTCTCATGGTAGACCTGTTTGTTTGCTCGCAGTAGGTTTACGCCGACTTGATGTTTCATAGGCGCCTGGTTGGGCCACCAAAAGGGATACGAAGAGGTCAAAGCATAATGATATACACGCTCGCGCAATTCTCTGGGTAGAGATAAGAGGAGGGAAAAGGCGGGGTCGGACGATGCTGCTTGCGATCCAGCTGAGGGGTTGCTGGTGGATGGATGACGAAGGCGAACTGGTCGACTGGGAGATCGTGGCGGTGCATCGAGCATGGTAGTATCTGAGGAGCCGCTGCTCCCGGTAGACGATCGCGATCGCGAGTTAGGAGTCGAGGTACGGGAAGCCATCTTTAGTATGACCAGACGAGAGCACCGTGTTATGTAGCCTTGTGGGCTTACACGATAGCGGATGCGCACAAGCGAGGCGTTGTATTGAAGTCGCGGGGTTAAGAAGGCTGGCGGAGTTAAGTTTGCTTGTTCCTTCCTCAAGGCTGCTCTTGATGTTCTTCAAGTTGCGCAATTACGAGTGTGAGAGAAGAGTCAGAGGACAAGTGCAAGGAGAGAACTTGAAGTCGCGCATCCGCACATGTTCGAGGTCAAGGGCGTCAAATGAATGAACGAATCAGGCCGCTTTCAACACATCACTACCCAATCGTTCGGCTCAGCCCGCCCGCGCTTAGTTCTGCTGCCGCCCGGTACGCGCTATCCAATGGTCTGTCTTGTTATCAAAGCTCGTATTGATCAAGGTCCTCCAAGAACACACATCTACCCATATTGTCCTCCTCGATGATTCAAGAATGCACATAAAGGTGGGGTGACCATGTATGTGTTTGTCATCATATGTCAGATGGCAAGGATAGTCGCAGTGAGACGTGACCCACAGTAATCCATTACTCATATTCACATATGTACATATGTACGAAGTATGCATACGATGATACATGCCATACTTGAACCTTAAATGGCTTCAGCACCAACTATTCGAGATTCTTCACCAACTTTACACGGCCATGATACATTCAGGTCCCATAACTCCAACTATCCCACTCCTCCTTCCATTCCACCGGCTCCAGCGCCCCCTCAACACTCAATATCTGCCCCAACCTACACTCCTCAAACGTAACTTTCTTCTGTTTCTTCAAATAGAACTCATCATACCGTTCACTCATCGCATCCCTCAAATTCTTCACCTTCCCATTAGGATGCAACTTCTCCCACGGCCTTGTGCAAACCCTCCCCTTGCAGCGCTTAAGTGTGAGGAGCAAAGCATCAAGTCGGGAAACCAACCGCTTAACCGACCAACCGTTGATTCTGTGATGTTTGCTCGACAAAGGGGCCAGTAAATTACTTAGTTGATACGGATCTGCAGAGATGTCATACAACTCGTGCTCATTCGTGCACCAAACTGTGTAGGAAAGGTCGTATTCATCGCCAACAACACGCACCGTCTTATACGTATTATTGGCGAAAGGAGAAATTCCATAGAATGCGTTTCCCTCGATGATGTAGTTGCCCCAGAATTCAATATTGATGTGTTCACTCTTTTCACTGGTTGCGAGTAGTTCTTGTGTCACGGGGATGGGTTCGCCGTCGAAATCGTCGCGCAGAGGTATGCCTGCGAGGTGGAAGAGCGTGGGGACAATGTCGGTGTGGCTCGAGGGGGTGGTTTGAACGGCGCCTTCAGCAATGCCAGGACCGCGGATGAAGAAAGGGATGTTGACATCTTCTTCTATGCCGCAGGTTTTTCCTGGCGGAAGGCGGTGTTGTCCAATATGGAACCCATTATCGGTGGTGTAGATCAAGTACGTGTTCTTCAGGACCTCAGGGCTGGCTTCCAGTCGTTTGAAAATAGAGTCGATGAGTTCGTCGACAGCTTGGAGGGACTGTAGGCGCTTACGATACCAACTGTCGTTGTAGTCGAGTTCTGATTGGTTTAGTCGGCGTAAAGTTTTGAAGTACGATACTGTTCCTGGGTGATCAGGATTGAAGCCTGGTGTACGCGGTACAGTTACATTTGCAAAGAGGCCCTCATGTCGCTTTGCGGGTACAGGGGGAAGAAAACGAGCAGGACGCGGATCAACCACTGTTTCTGAATGGGGCGCAATCGGTGCAATACCCAAAAAGAATGGCCTAGAAGAGTCCTTGATCGCGTCATCTAAAAATTCGCCAGCGGCTGCCGATACAAGGTCTGTTGAGTATTGCCCTGGTAGACTCCGATAGGGTTCATGGTTGCGTGACATGGTTGCATTGTAGAACAGATAGGTTCCTGGGTCGAGCAAGAAGTCGGAGCCATTCCAACCATTGATTCGTGGCTTGTCATACGTCGTTATGCTGTGCCCGTTCATCATCTTGCCGGTGTAATACGTGTTATATCCTGCATCTTGGAGCCATACAGGTAGATAAGCGTCGTTGAATCCTTGTTCGATGAAGCGTGGATAACCACCTGCACAATATCAGTCTTGGTGCCAGGAGTTTTAGAAAGCTTAATCTCCTTCTGCATCCAAGTGAAATAACGACTTACCATACGGCGCACCCACATCAGTCACATTGGTGTTGTGTGCTGCTTTCCCAGTCAAATACGAGACTCGTGAAGGACAGCATAGCGCCACCGTGCAAAAGTGCTTTTTAAACCAAGTTCCTTTTTGAGCAAAATGCTTTTGTACCGATGGTTGGTAATCAATCGAATCAAGTAACAGATCTTGATCATCTGTCATGATCAAGATGAAGTTCGGCTTCGACGCATGGGTCGTTACGGCCGACAACCCCGCCGAAAGAAGCAAGAGATTTTGAGTTGGACGCATGTTCGCCAATAGGTGCAACACTTTTACTCGACTGTGTAACTATGGAAGCACCAAAGTTTGACATTTCCCCTCACTGTTCGGAAGATCCTTGTTCCACCATGAGAGTTGGGGACTCTATTGCGTGAACCTGAGATCGATTGCGTGCTCGGCAGAGTATTCAGCTGCTTGATCTGGCATAGTCACCAACATGCTGTAGAAAAACCAAAAGGAAATAGAGCAAAGAGCATTGAACCATCTATGGAAGCGCAAGTAGGGAAGCATACACAAAGCAAATGCTCATAATTCTATGAAGTGTAATCAAGGTTCGTATATGGTATTTGCCTATTCAGGAAAAGGTAAAGCGGCTCTTCTTGCCAACGGTATGGTAAAAAATAACACCCGACAATAATTCTTGGAAAACAAAAAGTCTTAAGCTGTATGCAACAGATCCTATTGGAAGGTAGTATTGAGCTTCGGCCACAATAAGAAAAGACATGGCCAGCATAGGAGTCCAATATGATCACATGCATCATGGTGTTCAAGCACACAGGCTCAAACTGGCAACAAGAGCGATGACGTTCCAAGGAGAGCAAGATTTGCAAAGGTTCCTGTAAAATAGAGGTGTAAGACACTCTGCAGTGAAACCGTGCATGCACCCTAACAATACTACTTTGGAAAATGCCACAGGGAGAAACCTTGATGGTCTGGTTTTATTGATTTTGACGTTCCATTAGGGTGCGCGTGCGTTCCCATGTTTGGAATCTCCGATGGGAGCGTGTCGATTAAAGTTCGGCCTCAGGCCACGCAATGCCCGTGACGTAGTACATCAATTCAAAAGGTCCGATCCAAAGAGATCTTGCTACGCACTGTTTACTGTGAGAGTGTTAGTATGTGATGCGTGAATTTATGGTAGCGCCACGGGTATGTGGCTTGCGTAGCGTGTTTGCGCCTCTTTAATTCCACGAATAGATGGGATTGGAGCTTTTTCGACTGTGCGCAGCCTGAACCTTAGCCACAAGCTACCAGCCACTTGTTGACGCAGCCTGTCAAAATCGATAGTAATGCTTGTGGCACTATTGAAAGCACGCGGGACGATAAAACCGGATTATTCTTTTGCCGAGGGTATTCAAGTTGCGGAAGCAAAAGGTGGCTTGACTTGGGCCTATCCTCATATGGTCAATTAGTCCTGACCATTGTGTGCTAAAAGCCAGATCCACTTGAAGCGATGGCACCAGCCACAAGCTCTAGCCACGCCAGAACGGATGTTGAAGATCACCACAGGACCCTGAATCACTAGGATGCTGCTGCAACGGGCGGATATTTCCGATTATCTTCGGAGCGACAGGAGGTATGTGGGTGGTGAGAGCTCGGACGATGATGCGCATGTTGTCGATAGGAGCCTCCTCCGGTGGGATAATATTGCACCGTCAGACTGGATGGAAAGAATGCCACTAGAATCACCGGCGAAGGCACCGAAAAGTCGAAAATAGAACAATGATGAGGAGGTCTTGCAGCACGTGGCCATGATACCAGTGGAGTAGAAATAAAAACGAGGGGTGTGCTCAGTTGTTTGAGAGCGACCAGTCGTGGTAGGAACCGCCTGCACAAAGCTGGTAAAGGGTAAAGCTTGCGATGTTGAGCCGATGTAAAAAAAAAAGCTAAAACTTTTTGCATGTACCAAAGTACGTACCACTGAGAAGCGATTGAGCTTGAATTGGTAGCGTAAGTTTTAGTTTGGGTCGCTAAGCGTATTTGTGTAGAGGAGTTGGGGTGCCAGTGGCAGAGTGTGGCGAATGAGAGATGGGCAAGATGTAGAGAGACTTTGGGGGGGCAGCCATGGTTGATGGATGCAGTGATCAGTCCACACTTTGCAATCGTTTGGTTGACATTGGCTCGATGGGAGGGAAAACTGGAGACGGAGGCAACTCGGAAGAAGGGCGGCTAGCGGAAACACCACAGATTGGTTGTTGGGGCGACGTTTGTGCAGTGGGCTGAGAGGAAGTGGTGGATTGGGCAGCGTAGCGGGCGAATGGCGACTGGCGAGGACGAAGGGTCGGGGGCAGGCTAGAGAGTGAAGATAGAGTGTGGCGAGGGAGATGGAGGGCGGAAAGGACAGCAAGGAGCGGAGCGCTGATCTCTTTGGGCATGCGTGGGTGGAGCAGGGGAAGTCGACGGCACGGCGGAATCTGCGAGTCTGTGCAAGATGTGAGGGCCCAAGCGCGCAAAGAAGGTTTTTCGCTTGCCCATGCAAGTGGAACGCTGCAAGACTAGCCGGGAGCCAATGTGTGCCAACCTTCTAGCGTGCTGTGTGTGCCAGGCCGAGGGACAAGAGACAAGAGTTGCTGCCGGAGTGTCGGGTCGGTTCTGATCGCCGACTGCGCGCGGTTCGGCGGTGGTGGTGATGGTGGTGGGTGGTGGTGGGTTGTGGTGGTGGCCGCAGTGAAGGTGCGTCGTCGTGGGTTTAGGCCTAGGGGGACTTCGGTAACAAGGATGCGACCCGTCACTTGCCTGTCCACAGTACTCCGTCCATGGCCTAGCATAGCAGGCAAGTAAACATTGCCTCTGCTACACTAACCCAACTCGACGTTTTTAAGAGACGCAAAGAGTCGCCGAGAGCTGTTGTCTCTGCCGCAGCGAATCCTCCCCCAACGGAAAGGATTCCGCAGCCACTCACAATTCGAGTCGCCTGTTCCAAGTCGCCCAGAAAATCCATACGCCCCCTACAGCCCCAGTACTCCACAGGCGGTTGGAGGTGGATCCGCCCTTTCACCCAGCACAATCCGGACGTGAAAGCTCACCGGTGCGAGTGCGTGTGCGTGTGCGCAACTCTGGAGTATGCAGTACAGGGCAAGCGAGGGGGGGCACAGTCGAAGGCGGATGTGGCTGTGGCCTTGTCTTTCACAAGCCTGCTCGCGATAAAATACCGCATCAGGCAGGCTGGTCGAAGGGCGCACATGACAACTGCTGATCAGGGACAAGGACAAGGACAGACGAGGCTGTGGCTAAATTGCCGTCCATGCACTCAAGGTGGGCAGAGCAGAGGAATGGGCATGGCATGGGCAGGGCTTGGGCAGGGAGGGAGCATGACATCAGGCTGGTGTGCACTGTACGTAATGGCTAGGCTGACGGTTAAGCAAGGTTTTGGCGAGCAACGGAGACTAGGAGGGTGGGAGGCTAGGAGGGTGGGAGGCTAGGAGGCTAGGAGGCTAGGTGTTATGCCGAGAGCAAGAAGGAAAGAAAAAAAAAAAGGAATCAACAGGACAGGAATGCAGAGATATCGATTGCAGTGGATTCGTACGTAACAGGGTCCTTTGGGGTGCCAGGCTCGGAAGGATGAAGCGAGGTCCAGCACGCGGCGCTGATTGGCTGGCGGGCGGCCATCTCGAGCCGGCACGAACGGTCACGCTTAACCTGAGGCCTGGGTGAACATGTGTCAACAACACGCGCTAGCAGATGGCTCTAGGCCCAATTGGTCCGTCTCCAATTCTTTCATGCATGCTATCGATGCCATCACTAGAGATGCATGGCCAAAGTACCGCCGTTTACCCACGATAGTTCCAGAATCAGGGAAACGAACGGATGCACATGAGTCGCTGCAACACGCCCCCGCGCGCCGTCTATCCACCGACTCTGTTCAATTCACCCTTTGCTCCCTCCCTGCCCGCTCCGATTACCTAAGCCTTTTTCTCCTCTTTGGGACTGGCTGGTAATAACAATCAACAACAGAAAAACATCCTACCCTGGAGCGGCCAGATAAGATTGCGCACCTTGCCCATTTCCCGACACCTTCTAACCCCAGTAGTGCCGCGTCAAATCTTCCCCTCAATCACACACACACACGCACACACACTCACACAGACACCTCCCATTCATGCATAAGCCTCGTTAGGCTGCTATGCTTTTTAGTCGTGTGTTTAGGCCGTCCCGCTCGGCGCCGGCTCAGCCTTACATAAGAGGGAAAGTGCGATGCATTGCAAGCGTCGAGGGAACTTGTAAAGCGTTTGTGGCGTTCGTCACCATGGGTGGTCCAGTCCACCACTTGCCCCACGCTCCTGGATATGGCCATTGCTGGCATGCGAGTTTCAACTTCTCGCCAGTCGCGCATTTTCATTCGCTAGTCGTTCGATGGCCTGATGGTAAAAATGTTGTCGTCATTGGCGGATGATTCCCCACGCTCTGCGCCCAAACCGGAGGCGTTGTCGTTGAAGCACCTTTCATTTCCACCTCATTTGCTGTGCCTGTGTCGTCTTGTCGATCCTACGGATGGCTGTAATGATTCGGATACTGTGCGTTGGGCGGTGGATGAGGCTGAGTCGCATACTGCCCGTCAGCAGGAGGAGGCGCAGTGCTCATAATAGGAGGAGGCTGAGAAGCAACCCTGATGATATTCCTGGAGGGATCGTTCAGTGTGCGTCGTTTACGTCCAAATCGGTGTAGCCACGAACCCGCTGGGATAACCAGATTGCATTCCAAAATTGTATGCATGTTCATGTGGTGCCGAGTACGGCGCCACTGCTGCAGGAGACCCCAGCGGAGTTGCATAACTCGTCCCGCTATACACATCGACCGTTGTCCGTGGGACTTCGAGATATGGCGACGTTGGCGTAGCAGACATGCCTGGGGGAAGGAATGTAAGAGGAGATGGAGCAAACGCGGGGCTCAGGCTCTGACCATAGCTATACTGAGCAATCTGACCTTCGAGATCCAAATTCAGCGTCTCAAGCGCATAAGATGGCTGTTGTATCGGTGAAATCTCCGTGGCCTGCTGTCGCATCCAATCTCGCCTGGTCTTGTACGTTGACACCGTGTCGATGGGATATTGAATCAAGTACGACATTGTCTGTATCCTCGAGTCAAATCGCTGGTCCTGGAAACCTTGTACTACCTGTATTATGTCTTCCAACGGGCGAAGGGAGAGATCGGCTACAAAGACAGATGCGACATCAGGGAACATGGGTTCCAATGCCAGTGCGGTAGCGTAAAAGTGTGCAAGAACAACCAGAACATTGACGTCTCCACGTTTAGCGGCCAAGAGCGAGATAGGCACCCAGAATAGCCATTTACGAAGGGCGTACAGCTGGTTGAATTGCTCCTCGGGAGTTTGCGGCTGATTCGAAGCCCGAAGGCGGTCCAGGTAGCTCTTGAGTTGGTCAACCCACTTAGACTCTTGGTCATTGCGGCCAAGGTAGGGTTGCAGGCGTTGCAGAGAAGTATGGATATCTGATAGGGCATTGAGGTGATCCCGCCGAGCTTCCTGAGACATGGGTGTGCTGATAGGATTCATAAAGTGTCTGTTGGGCATTGGCGTGTGTTCTGCAATGTAATCGGCGAACAGAGACTCGTGTCTCCACGGTTGCATAGATTGTATCACCTGTGCCATGGGTAAGCAGATTTCGAGAGTGAGTAATCGATTAACATACTGTCTTTGTGCCAGTCACTAGAGAAGCCCATCCACGCCTAGACACTATTGTTAGTTTCTACACGGTGAACAATATATTGTTGTCCTTACCAATCAGTTGCTTGCCACGCTAGGAGCAAGGACGACGCAAGAACCGCATCTGAATTCAATTTCGAAAAGCTTGTGATGCCGTCGTGCAAACCTTTCAGGGCAATGCTTGCATGGTGGAACGCAAGATTTCGAGTCTCATTCGATTGGGAGATCCAAGCCAAGTGGGAAGCTGAAAATGCCAGAATCGAATGTAGGACAAATGGATGTGAGGCAGAAATGCTAAGGAATCTACATCTTTGTTAGTGGGGGTTGCTACAGAGCAGAGTTCACTATGTATGGAAACTTACTTAGGCATCATGTCCGTCCAGAGTGTCGACTTTGACGTTCTGTTCCTGAACATTTCATTTGAGATAGAAGACAAGTGGTGGATCAAACGAAGATCAGTCCTCGTCAACGCACGCCATTGCGGCTGAGGATACACACGCAGATCTGGAAAGGGGAACTCTCCCGTCTGTCTCCACAGCTCAATGGTTGCTTCAATCTCTGGCGTCCACAGAAGATTAGGTTGTTGGGGAGATTGAGGAGATTCAGGCATCATGGCAGTGGGGCTATCCATATAATCACAGCGAACCTGGTGTTTGGTACAATTGCGGCTATGGTGGAATTAGCGAGCAAGGCGTACATGTGGAGCAAGTGTAAGTACCATTGGGGGAATGTCTCATCACAGCGAATGTGCCTCCTCTTGCACGTTTTGCAGCCTTTGCGAGACTTGGTATGGCTGCGCCTCGAAGGGCCTCCGCCTGGTCCAGCCATTTCAACAGAGGGGTAGGGTAAAGATGGGAGAAGAAGGTTTTTGGAGAAGAGGAAACTTGGTAGTCACAGGGCGTCTTCAATGGCGCCGAGGAATCGTAACAGAGTCGTCAGTAGTCGTGGTGAGTAGGGTTCCGTAGGTGGCCGGCAAGATGGGTGAGAGGGTAGAAGTTGGGGGAGGGGTGGCTGAGTATGTCGAGGCTGCAGGCGTGGTGGGCGGTTGGTAAAGCGAGAGTAATGGGGTCGAAACCGGAAGATGAGTGGACAGGGTGTGTGTGTAGGGAAGGCGGAGATGGACGTTTGGTGATATATAGCGCAGAGGGTAGGCAAGTGTAGAGTAGAGCTTGGAGCTTGGACTGGTCTAAGGCTGAAAAGATATTGACGCAGTCCCGGCCGACAGGCAGCGACTAACGAGGGTACGACAGGATGAGGTGACGGCGGAAATGGTAAAGAGGCATGCAACGTGCCCCCTGCAGTTTGACCATGCGTGATCCGGACAAGGCCATGGGACTAGAGGCAGAACAGGGCACTAGAGCGGCAGCGCAGAGTGACTTGTGCTCGGGTCCAAAGACAGATGTCAGGAGCGGAACCAACCACGGTTAGGGGACAATAGCGTCTACGCAAATAGCTGTGACGCCACGAGCGGCGGAGAAAGAGGGTCCTGGGTGGCAGCCGGTAGAGACGACACCACGGGAGAGGCTAGCAGGGAAATGGAGCGAAGCTTGCGGGAGCTATGGTCGACTACACAGTTTGGAGCAGCAGATTCACAGACGAGACGATCCCCGCTGGCTCAGGCTCGTATGGGTGGCATACATCCGTGGTGGCTCCCGTGGGGAGACGACGTCTGCGACTACCACTGCTTTCTCCGACTGCTCTTCACGGCGAGGTGCCGCATCTGGAGCACACAGCAGCCCATGGCTGTCGCTCTGGTCTGCCCAGCTCTGCCCAGCAGGTACTCGAACCGGGCAGCAGCTGCAGTAAGTACAGCAGGACGTCTTGGAGGGGGACTAACCATCCCTGCCGAGAGCATGTCATGTCGCGCGCGGGCTTGGGCGCTCTGCGAACTTGAGGCCATCGCCGACGGCGGCCTTTTATCGAAGATGTGCTGAGGGCGCCCTGGTCCAATGAGGCCCCTGTCGTTGGCTATCCAGAAACGGAGACGTTTGGGCGTGCAGGGTAGCCAGGGGGGGGATGTGTGGGCAGCAGTAGCAGACTAGCAGCAGAGCAGCCACAGCTGGGTGCCTGTCGTCGGAGGGGGCTTCAAAGCGCGGTCAGAGGCGCCAATGCGCAAGAGGCGTTAACGGTCAGTTTGGAGGGCCGGCCGCCGAACAACTGCCACACTCTCCCTCCGCCTCTGCCCTCTCTCTGCCCTCTCTGCCCACACCCAGCCGGGGGGCCGTGCCCAACACCATCGGCCAGTAGCCTCGACGATGTGGATGAATAAAGCCTTGCCTTGCTCTTTCAGGCATGCCGACGCCCGGAGCGGTGCGTGATTCAATAATAGCCAGCACGAGCTGCCTCATTGGCCACCCTGGGAAGCGGTGGGCGCTGAGCACAGTGTCGCCGCTCTGACAGAGCACGCCTCTATCCCTCGCTGCCAGCACCGGAGAGCGAGGTGGGAGTGCAAGCACAGTTACAGCGTGCTATTCACCCTGATGAAGCCGGCCTCAGGCAGGCGAATGGGAAGCCATGCGACCGCCTGCACGACGCTGCTGATGGAAGATCGCTAAACCTCGCGGAGCCAGGGCCCAATATCTGCTGTGCCAAAAATAGCCTCTGCTGCATCAACCTTGGCCGCTCTTCGACCAGACAGTCACCAGACACCACTACCACCGTCGAAAAAAAAAAGTGTCTGCTCATCGCTTGCGCCTCGCCTTGTTGACCGCTGCGCGTCGGCGACGACCGCGCTGGGCTACAAACACCACTTCTTGATGCTACGCTGGCCCATTCCAATACATGGAACCACCGGCGATCCCCCCAGCGGCTTCGTCCCGTTGAACCCTCCCCTCTCCTGTATTGCTGTGTTTGGCCTAAGATGCTGGGTAAAAGCCAACGTTCCCCCGCCTCACGCCTACTGCGCGTTTGGCATTATCCAATGCAGCGGAGATTGCAGGACGCGACATGGTGGTGGTGATTACGCGAGCCTGTGCCAGCTACCAGCCGCCGCAACGTGCTGGGTGCCACAGGGATGCAGGCACTCGAGTGCAGCGACCTGACAGCCAGCTTCCCGATGCTTTGTCGCCGAACGCTCCAGGGAATTGGAGCCGGCTCCCGCCTACAAGGCTGTTGCCATGATGCTCCACGTGTAGCAGTGCAGCAATGCAGACCAGCAAATCCACCGTGTGGACCAGAACAGCAGTGCACACGAAATACGGTGGCTAAGAAAGGAAACACCAGGCTGCGCATCCCGTGATTGGCAACCTCTCGACTACCGAGGCTAGACAGTCAATACTCTGGAGATGACATCGCGCACGCACGCACGCAGGTAGAAGCGATGGATATGTACGAAATGGACAGCTAGTGCGTAGTGTATGGCCGGTGGGTGGAAGTTTGGCTTCGAGAAGCTATTCTTAGAGAAGCTCCCATCAAGCCTGATGCCTGCACGCGGAACAGCCAGGGGGCAATCCATGCCTTTTGTGGGGTTACGACAGCGCCGTTCAGAAACCTCGCCATTCGCCTCATGCATTCTTGCATCTACTGTGTAACGGGCTGACAAGAAGGTTTGTTCAAGATGGCGACGGCGCCCACGACTGCGCTGGCCACCAAGCCGGCCGCGTACGGTGGAGGGTGAAGGAAGGTCTTTGCGTCTCTTAAATTCCCATGCAAGCCACCTGTTGCGCTGCACCACAATCTCAGAGGCTTTAAATCAGGGCACGCCCTGATCCGTCGTGAGTGCGGGTAAGTGCTGCGAAATGAAAGCTGGTAGGCTGCACAACGCCACGGCGTCCAGCCACTTGCCGTGTCTCTTGTGTGCTATCAGGATGATCAGCCATGCGTTGGTGCTGATTTCTGGGAAGAGTACTCACTCCTGCCAGCAAGCGACTTACTCAGCACCGCGTGTGGTACTCCGTCTCTGGCAATGGCTACTGTGTACAGCTTGGTGCTTGGCTCGAGTCTGTCGTGTGAAACGTAACTGACCGGCGGTCGAGTCAAATAGAGTATCTGGTTGTCGGTGCTGCTCCTTCGCTCCTTCCAATTATCCCATGATCGCCCGCTACGTCTCCGGCCTGGTCACGAGACCTGGGCCTGGTCGCCGCATCCCAGTAATCTGATCCTTTGGCTTTTGGCGATTCATACCTGTCCACCCTCCATTTAACCAAACGCGTTGGTACTAAGCGACTTCTACCTGCGTCAGAGTGCGTCCATCCATGTCCCTCATCAGCAGCAAGGATTTGCCCACAACCGAGCCTTGATTCCACTGCATCCGCGCCAACCACACAACTGCGACAACTCCTCTGCAAGCCTCTGCCAACCGTCATACTTACATCTCGATGGTCATGCACTAACCATACTGCGCATTTATTGCCCCCCTCCACTCCTCATCAGCAGCCGCACAAGACCAATCATCTATACTCCCATCCGCAACCACTTCCTCTTTGCAACTGCCGTATGACACCAACCATGCCATGGCCAAACTACAATTCTCCAACAGCCCCATCTTAATACACATCTTATGCACCTCAACCACCCCATCACACCCTCTTTGCTGCTATAGGGCGCTTCTCCCCGTTTGCGGACCGACTACTTTATCACCAATCTCTTAGCAAAACACCAGGTACCAAAGAGTTGTACACAAAACATTGCTCACACACACACACGATAGTCTCAAACCATAGCACTCGCCGCACTGAGGCAGGTTGAAAAAGGTCCCTTCAGAAGAAACCGACCCATCATCCAGTATCCCATTAATCCCCGAGACCTAATCTATTGACCCTTCTCCGCCCCAATATTACCATTCACCACTGGACTCACAACGAAACTCGTCACACATACATACATACATACATAAACCCACATACAGACAGACATACACATTGTGCTGCTATTAATAACACCAAGACTCTAGAACCTTACGCCTTCCTTCCCTGCATCTGCTCGCGTGGTCTGACCACACTCGGGATGACAAGAACCGGCCTGCATCAATGCAATGCAATCCAGGGGCAGGGGTCACGGGAAGTTAGCCATCCATAGCTTTCGAACGCAATGATTACACCAACAAAGTATGCAAACCAAAAAAGCTTGATTTTTGGTTTGATTGTGATGCCTCATCCACCCACCCCCGTGCCTATTCCCAAACCTGCAATCATCCTCCTCGTCTAATGGAACCTATTCTAGAAAAGCAAAGATTTCTTACATACAACTGCGGTTTCGTCGGCTCAGCGAAGCGGGACGGCTATGCAGTCGTGGTGGGATGTGCGGTTCCCGCCTCAGGCCCCATGGTTGGGGTTCGGTGAAATATGGCAAAATGGCCCATGATCCATGTTTCGCCCTCTCTTGCGTTGTGTACTATGTATGTATGTGTGTGCGGGTTTCTGCAAGTTCGCCTGTTTTACACAGTATGTTCTGCAGGTGAAACAGTAGGTCCAGGCTGAATAATACTGACGAATTTTTTCTTTCTCGAAAAGATGGAGAAAGTTGTGCGAGCGAGTAAAAAAGGTCACAGTAGTTGTACAAGGGAAAAATAATAAGGCTTGAGATATCGACATTACACTATGATGCGTGCTATGAAAAGAAAATTCAAGCCGGAATGCAATGGGGAGAACTACATATCACTATCTATCTACCTAAGCTAATGTTTGCTGACAATCAAGCTAAAAGTCAATGAAAACGCCTGTAAATGGTCGGGACGCAGCTATGTGAAAAACATCCACACCCACACACCCACATATCGCTCGAGTTGAATAGAAACTACTAAAACGCTCCACCCTATAAGCAAATCCAACCGATTACATCTCCCCATCGGTAGCCCTCTTGCTACATGTGTCGCCGAGAGTTAATGTGCAGTCGCAGAGAAATGTCTATTTATGCCGTGGTCCCTCCCATGATCGTAAATGCTTCATTCGCGTTCCTCCTTCATGCCACCCATGATGTCATGAATTCCTTTTGGTATTTCCATCTCTTCCTCTACCTGTTCAGCCAAGGACGCCCGCTGCTAACAACACGAAAGAAATTTGCTTTTAAACACTGTACAGTTCGCGAAACCTGGCCTGTTGATTTGGCGGAAGGCCTCCGAGAAATCCGTCAAAGTCTGAAATCATTCCCTTGTACATCTTAATGACCTGTTGTGTTTTGTTAGAACTGTACATGGCAAACTTGGTGCTATCAACATACCTCTTGGAAATGGTTTCGGACAGTGGGTAATAGAGCTTCATCAGCGTGTGACATTTCGCTGAAAAATTGGAGGAGGGATTGTTCCATTGCTCCAGGATTGGCCAAGATTATTTTCATGAAACCAGTCAGAGCGTGTCCCTTCTCATCTGTCCACATGACGTTTTTGATGGCTGAGAGGAATGGTGGGGCAATTTGTGCCAGATGTACGGCCAAGGACTGAGCGCAACCCAAGCCCAATCGTCCCAAAGCTATCGCTGCGTTCTCGTTCAAAGAATCTGGGACTTTTTCATCGAAGAGAATAGTACCCAATCGCTGCAGCAAACGGTCTACGTACGGCTGCATTCCTTCCTCCTGTCTCATTGCGATCTCTCCAACAGACCAACAAGCATTGTTGATGACAGAGAATCCAGTCTCTTCAGATTCGACGCGGGATTGAGCAACATCCAGCTGCGCGATCAGTATCTCTAGTATCTCTGGAAGATACGGTTGCAGCTGTGCAAATACGTAAATAGCGCAATCGCCCAACAGCGCATATGCAGATTGACGGACATCGTTATTGTTATCCTTCATGCTAACAGCCAGGATCTGGAAGAAGCTTGGAGTCTGGCCGACTAATTGAGCACTCTCTTTCTCTGGTAGAGCCTGGATAATGGCACTTAGCAAGTCCAAGCTCGTTACGAGGAAGTCTTTATCCGGGGCTTCAAAGCCAGGGTTTTGGTCTGCTAAGACACCCTCTTCGAGATTGCGATGAATGATGTTAATGCAACGCGCAAAGATGCCAGCCGCGTATGGTGAGAATTGGTCTCGAAGTGCGGTTGCAACATAAGACAAGCATTCCAACAGCGGGAACATCTCTCTTGACTGATCCGAAACTTTGTTCCATCGCTGAATAAGCGCAGGCATGAGCATGCCCACCAACTCGTCTTCTCTTAGAGCAGGGCCAACGTGCTCTGCGAGAGTCTGAACACAGTCGTAGAGTATAAACATATTGCGATCCTTGTACTTTGCGAAACACTGAACAAATTGGCTGACGATTGGTCGGCAATATTTGGCCAACTCAGAATTTGCCTTTTCTTCAAGATTTGCAAACGCTGAAGCAGCTGCTTCCTGAACCTTTTTGTTATTGTCAAGCATCTTCTTCAGAATGCCATCCATGACAGGCTCGAAGAATTGCTGCTTTCCTGATTCATCCAGATGTGCTGCCCATCCTGAGTATCGCCCAAGGGACCAGCATGTAATTTGGCGCACGACAGGCTTTGGGTCTTGAAGTAGAGTGATTAGATATGGTGTAAGCATAGGAAGATGCGGCTCTACGACATCCATACAACCATCTGCTATAGCACCAAGAGCCAAAACTGCAGCCTCTCGGTTGGGCCATTCTGCATGACTTAAATTCTCGGTCAAGTAAGGCAGAGTCGCTTGGAAGACGGCTTCGTGGAAGACAGATGCGAGGACGTCTAAGGCTGCAGCTGAGCACTTGCGAAGATTCCACTGATCTTCAGGGTCGCCAAACGCACTGTCATCATCAAAGTCATCAATTTCGCCGTCACTGAGATCGTCATCATCGACGGCTGTGGGATCCGTGGCACCATTGGGTGTTCCAGGATTCTCGCCGTTTGCATTTGTGGTAAGTCTTCCTGACTTGTTCGATGCAAATGTGGGACGAATGTCCTCTTGTCGATCTTCGAGCTCGAAATCCTCTTCCTCGCCTTCTAGGCGCAGTATGTCATCTTCGCTATAGATCATACTCGACAAAAGCACTGGGACAATCTTGGGAAGATAGGGTCCCAAATGCTCGCGCATCTTCTCATCCTCGCCGACACATAACCAAAATTCTGCCGCATCCAATGCCAATTCGGCATTTTGGGGATTACGTTGTTGCGTAACCATGTAGTCTACGAGACCTTCCATGTGCGGTACAATCTTCTGAGGAGCAATATCTGCTATGTGCACAAATGCTCGACATACGTGTTTCCTGACTTCTTCGCTGGAGTCGCTGGCAAGTTGAAAAAGTTGTTGCAGCAGTGCGTCCACATTTGAGATAACGGCTTGGGGTTT
Source organism: Shiraia sp. slf14 (assembly GCA_000498155.1). NCBI lineage: Eukaryota > Fungi > Ascomycota > Dothideomycetes > Pleosporales > Shiraiaceae > Shiraia > Shiraia sp. slf14. The sequence continues at coordinate 491,315 of AXZN01000010.1, forward strand.
GTCGGGAATAAAGATGTTCATGCTGGCTACGGCATCTGCACGGACAGTAGGCAAAGGACTACTCGTAAGCTCCAACAGTTTAGGGAAAAGAAAGCTGAGAGGTCGTTGCCCTTGGTATTGTTTGTCGAGAGCTCTCCTGTTGTCTTCACAGATCTTCAGGAGAGCGCCCATGCCGCCTTGCTGCGCTTCAGCAGATATGCTGCCGCTGGCATTGCTGACCATGCTGATAAGCTCAGAGAGAACCTGAGGCCATCCGAGAATACCACCTTGTTTCACGATTTCAGTAATGACGTTACCAGCATAACCTCGCATTTGAGTAGCTGGGTCCTGCAGCCCGACCAATATAGTAGATCTTATGTAATCCTTTGTGTCTTCGGGCATAGCCTTGTAGGAAGTTCTGACATCGTTCTTGAGCATGATGGCGGCAGCAGCGCGAGCTTGAGCATACTGAGCAGCATTCATATCGATGCCGGATGGCGGCGAGCTATTCGAGAAGACGTAAGTGAGATACTTGTCGATATCAGGCGAGCTTCTGGCATTTTTGAGCATCTGCAGCCGTCAAGGTTAGCGCATGGCAGGGTGATTTGCCATGGGAGTCTGGACAAGACTGACAATTTCAGCATTCTTTTGAACGCTTGGGTTCTGGCCGGCGAGAGAGTCTTTCAAGCACTGCACCAGCTGCCGTAAAGGCTCTTCTCCAGGTTGCCACGCCATGTTCCAGTATTGCAAGGTTTGTGGAGTGCGGGGTGGGTGGTGCGAAGCTGCTTCGACAAATAGGCAGTGTAGGAGGGTCCGAGAGGACGAGAGCGAGTATTGCTATCCAAGGAAGAGCAAGGTATGGGGAATATGCCGTGGCAGTACCTTAAGCTCGTGCTGTATGTAGGACATGGTTAGGTATACGTCCTCTTCAAGATGGGCAAAAAATGACCTGGCGAATTGATAAAGAGGGGCGTGCTCTACGTACCAACTTGCGTTGTGGGTGTGTGCTACAAGCCCACAACCATTTCTCCACGTCTCACGAAGGTTGGGTAGTCCAATTTTTTTGGCGGGCGCTGCGCAACAAGTTTGCTATCAGACAGCGCGGGGAAGCGGACGCTTGCAGTGAACCAGGAAAAAAGTGCGCCGCGGGCGACACAGGAAGACGGCGGGTCTGTTGTGTGACGACGACGTCAGAAACAGATTCGGCTACACTTTCCGCAGCTTGGAGGCAGCAGGAGGTAGCTTTGGGCGCGGTTGTAGGCTCATTCGATGTGGGCGTAGAAATGTGAAGTGGGATCTGGCCCGCCCGCCTTGACCCCAAGTAGGCTTAGGGTTGGCCTGGGTGACGACCCTCCTCAAACGTCCCTCCCCCACACCTCTCACTTCACACCGCCAGTCACTGCGGCGTGCATTCGGCGCTTTGCGTGCTCGTTCATGGGTGTGTTCTTTGATGTGACCTTGCGCAGGCGGTAGGGTCGACTAGGGCGTTGACAGGTTGAACGTGTGGTAGCCAGAGACGTCTTGATTGTTGCACTGCACCTGCATTTGCATGGGGGCTACTTCTTTACCTGCATATCGCTGCGACTACTACCTTTTCTCGTAGCTCAATTTGGGAGAGGAAATGAGTATCAACCACGTAACCCCGCTGTCGTTGACATCTGCGACTTTCATTGATTTGCTCTTTTTGTCTACCTGACCTAGCACAGACAAATGACCCTGACCTGCAGCGAGCGGGACACTACTGCGTGCATGTTGCTTCAACAGTGGGTTATACAGGATGAGAACGCCATGAGCGGTGACTACAGGACTTGGTCAAAATAGCTCGGTATAGACAAATACTTTCTCTTGCCATGAAACTTTTGCTTTCTCGAAAACAAAATGGATACCAACATCAGCTATGTTTCGTAAGTTCTGATCTGGATATGGTCCATATCAGCCTTGCCATTCGCCAGCGGTTATAATTTGGCTTTGTTTGAATGTGATTAATTTGTGCATACAAAGGAAAGGCGACTTCTTGACTGCATTTTGGAGCGAACTCACATGCACAGAGTGATAAGAGAGCTCAAGATGAAGAGGGTGATAATACAAAGTATGAAAAAGTTATCTAAATACACGAAAGCTTGCTGATAGGCGACTAGGTAGTCCAATCATTAAAAGACAACCCGATTGTGCATGACATATGAGATGGAAGACTGTAAAGCTGACAACTTTTGAGCATGGCTGGACACTAACTAAATTGCAGGTTGCATACATTACTTTGCGCCAATGCGCTAGATGGATAATTACACAAGCTCCATGAAATCATTGAGTAGTTGAGGCAGTGTCTGTGAGTGTCTTAGGAACTACAAATCGTTTGAGATGCATGGAGCCTGAGGTACTGACGCTCGCATAGTCTCTTGCACCATTCGGGCCAGCGGCTTTTCGGAAATCTTGATTGCATACCTCAATCATACTCCTGAAACTACTATTACAGTTCAGAAAGATATGAGACTAGAATTCTCAATAGGACTTGCATACCATCTTCTGTGATGCTCTTTCGTTGTACTCAAACGCTTTCAATGTCTGGGCTCATTGAAAGAGACTTTAAAGGAAGCCTTCAGCCGAGGTCATTTTTAACTCGAATGTTTAAGACAACCACATAACATAGGGATTCTTTATTTTTGACTTCTGAGAAACATAGCACAAATATGTGCTTACTGTAATTTATCTGTACATTTTTGTGAAAGACAATCTATTGCAGATGTTTGCGTTCGAAAAGATATGCATTTCAAGTAACGGTAACGTGTAGTTGAACCCAACTAATTCATGTCATCCTATCGATGCTCAGCTGGTGATTAGAAAGGTGCGTATTGGTCACCACAAAGTTGATGTTGTACAGCCGCGATTCCTGTAAGGTACAAGTCTTTTTCGAGCCAATAAAGAGTCTACAATCTCAAAATTATGATGGCCTGAGGATCGATAATTGATGATTGACGTCAAGGGCGGCGCAGGTACGCTATTTGTTCGGCGAGGCGGAGCCATAGTTCGCAATCACGTTGCAAGGCTGAGACCAAGGTTAACGGCAACAAAGAAATAGGTCGACTATATCGTATGATAATTGAACCAAACTGCTTTCGCAGCCACATAGCAAAGCTTGGAAATATTCCACTTTTGACCCGGTGCAATGACTGCAAATGTGGAAGTCGATCACATCACATTCGTGCGAGCTCTGGGTAATATTGTAGAGCAGTAGTTGGTTGCTACAAATGGCGGTTATTCAGGCACAGAATTAATACGTATACTAAGGTTTCACGAAGGGAAGCATCACATCTCTGACAGGAGGCTAAACATAGCATGCGCCCCGTGGGGGCTTTTGGCAGTGATGGTGTTTCATCTTGTTGCGACTTGTAATGAATTGGACGCCTCGATGCGCCAGTGAGTTGACCCGCGCGTCTCTCCGCAGCAGAGGCAGTGCTGTAAAGTGATAGCATGGACGCGCATGTGATTTCACGGTTTGAATTGGGCAGAGCAAGGAGGACGGGTAAAGAGCATGCGCTGTCACTACTTTGCAATTTGTGGAGTGGTGTCTTGGTCTGGATTGTTGCGCGCAGATGCATAGTGCGAAACGTCGTGGTCGAGACTGCCTGTTTCCGGAGCTTCATTGGCGTACCACCAGCGTAGCCGCAAGCCGTGCCGCAGAGAGAGATCGCACGAGGGCTGCGCGCTCTCCCAGATTCCTTCACCTCACTCACCCACAATTGTCGGACTGCGCGGATTGCACGGATAGACCGGCGGCGTTCAGATTCGGGAGCATCATTCGGGCCTAGTTTGCGTCGTGTGTGCTAAGAAGTTGTGGAGAGTGGCAAGCCAGGCCAAGACGACTTGCGTCAGGCGGTCCAAGTCTCACAGCAGTGGTTGTTGGACCACAACTCCACCCAGCACCACCCTTCGACCTTCCCTTACCTCGCGACAATCTTGCGCTGTTGCTAGCCCGTCGCCCGTCGCACATAACCATCGCCAGCGTCTTCATCGCGTCGTCCAGCGCCACCTGAACTCGCCGTACGTCACCACCGACCACCGACCACCGACCGACCCGGCCCCCGCTGTGGCATCAGCAACTCCTAGCCACTCTTCACTGCAGCACGAGCGCTGCTGCGCCTGCCAACACAGTCCTGACTCTGATCTTCATCTTTTGCAATCTCCCAGCGTTGGCAGAACACTCCCCCGATAGCGCGTGATGCTATCGCAAGCGCCGCTCCGGGCAGGCTCGCCCCCAACGACCCTCTCCAGATCCTACCTTCCACCGTCTACATCGCCTTCGACCCCGTTAGAGTCCCACAATACCTATCACGATGCGGTACGGATAGCACGGGCCAATCCCCTTGGTTCGACCGCGAAGGGTATCATGATTGGCATCTTTTCTGTTCTGGGCGCTGCAGGCGTCTGTTTGATTATCGCCGCTGTCGTTTATTACTTCCGATACACTTCGCAAGGCCGCATCTTCCTAGATCGTCTATCACGCCCCGGCGAATACGATGATGAGCAACAGTTCGCAAAGGAGGAAGCCGAAGCGCTCGAGGAGATGGATGACATACAGAGAACGGAATACTTGAGAGCAAAAGGTACGACACTTTAGTCTCTACTGTCCTCAGATGAGACAATCTTAGCCGCCCCAGATTGATAGCTAACTCTGTCCAGCCTTTGTGCAAGCAAACCCACCCGAATCTGTCCAGACCGACATATCCTTATCACAATTCTTGGCAATACAAGAGAAAGGTGTATCTGCATGGGAATTTGAACCAGAGCTTGAGATCGCCAACTGCTTTGTTGAAGGACGGACCGAGATTGAATTTTTCGATGCGGAATGCAGTGTCCAAAGTAATCTGCCAATCCCCAAGCAAAATGAGGTTTATTACTGGGAAGCCAAGGTGTATGAGAAACCAGAGAACACAAGCATCGCCGTCGGAGTCACAACGAAACCTTATCCATTGTTCAGACTACCAGGTACAACGCACATCGCTGGCAAGCGTTGCATATATGCTAACAGAACTTCAGGCTATCACAAGTCTTCGATATCATACATGTCCAATGGAAACCGACGACACAACCAACCCTTTACACCCACCGCTTACGGTCCTGCCTACGTTCAAGGAGATGTTATTGGAGTCGGTTATCGACCTCGCACCGGTACTCTTTTCTTCACTCGCAATGGCAAGAAGCTCGATGATGTTGCACATGGACTCAAGACGCAGAACTTTTTCCCTACAGTTGGCGCTAATGGCCCTTGTCAAGTACATGTGAACTTTGGCCAAATGGGTTTTGTCTTCATTGAAGCCAACGTCAAGAAGTGGGGCCTTGCGCCACAGACTGGCAGTCTCGCACCTCCCCCACCATATGGCAGTGAACAAGGCTCAATCCTCCTCGATTCAGGTCGCGACGGCGTGAGGGAAGGAATGGGAGGTAACTACATCTCAGCCGGTTATGGACATGCACGGTCTAGCAGCCAGCAAATGCGACTTGGACGACACCAGCCGACGAGCCCCGGACCACAACGTAGCCCGACCGACATCTCTTTGGCAGCTCTTAGCCTCGTGGATTCAAACGAAGACATTGGCGAAGGAACTAGTGCTGATTCTGGAACCACGATCACACCTTCTCAAGGACTTGGATTCCTGCAACCAGGAGACCTTCCACCAGAATATAGCAGTCCAGTTGGATCGCCAAATCTTAACATTGCGGATGGCCATAGAGACAGTTATTGGGACGAACGGGCACCACTCGTGCAGAACCAAGAACCAAGGCGAACGAGTCCCCCGATCCCTACCTATGACGCTGCTGTTGCCGATGCACCTGAAATTCGACCACCGACTATCCGAGTGCGAAGCTCAACACAAACCTCGCGACCGAGGGGCCCACGTTGAGACGATTCGCACAACACTCATTTCCTTAACCTATTTCCTTAGTCTCCTCCCAAGAATACCCCTATCTTTTTGCATCTCCTCTGTTACGAAATCACCAAGTAGGAAGGTCAGGAATGGTCGCAATGTGTATATTTGTTTTGTATGCGGTTTGAGCGAAAGATATTTGTCTAAGCTATTGGCGTTGGAGCGAGCATTTCGATTCCATCCGGCTTTGATGGTGATCATGGAGAAATTGTTGCACAATATATATCTCGTGTATGGGCGTAAAACCCAGGCGTTAACCTGAAATTAGCATGGCCCTTTCTGGCATAAAGTGCAAGATGCACGCGCAAATCAAATAGGCAGCGATTGCTTTTTGACTCCGACCCTTTGAGGTTGCAATGGTAGAACGACACTGTCAATATACACATTCCTATGTTTTAATGACAACTTGCTTTCACCTTCGTGAATGTCTACTTCGAATCGACAACACAAGCCCATTCTGCAAAGTTTGTAGAGACAGATAAATTACGAAGACCGACACATGGATCAGGCGGCTCCGTACTCAAAGATCGTCGCAATTACTCTTGTCCCGTACAGCATCTTAAAAAGACGGTGCATCCAGCTCAAGGTCTGCTGTTTAAAGCAGCAGATCGAGCGAGGCAAGAGACAGTCCTACAACAACTACTACAACTACAACTCCATCTCCATATACCATCTGAACGACACGCATTACACAAGCGTCTCCATCATTCATCGCGATGGCAAACAGCACGTGTACACGCCGCGCTGTGCAAGTCGAATGATGAGAAAGCGCGAAAGCTCCGATCTCACGTCAAAGATTTCATTCCCGGTGGTTATGTCAGCTTCCACGCTTTCCCCGTTTCAGTCTAGCACGCTTCGCCCTTCATCTCAAGCTATTCGAGCGAAATACCTGCCTAGGGCATTCCGATATCGTGGGTGCGTTGCGCTTTGCGCCAATGGCCATCTCGGTTCGATGAGCCGTCTTGTCATTCGATGGGTGGGTTCAACAAGTGTGCTGGGCGGGCTGAGGACGGGTTTGTTCTGGCTTGCATGTCGACATGGCGCTAGTGGAGATGGATGTCCCGCGTCTAGCCTCGTGGATTTGTTAAAAAGGCTGGACAAATAATAATTTCAGGATGCCGCTTTTTTGGCTCGTGGCTTGTTGTTCGATTTTTCGAGTGTGATTTGTAAAGATATGGCGAATTCGCTGCAGGGTGAGAAGGTTGGGGCTTCGTTGCCTGCTGATGCGAGACATGATCCTGAGTCGAGTGCGAGTTCGGTTTCGCTGGATAAAGACGTTGCGATTGGGCTTGTCGGGGAACATGCTCAGGATATTGACCCGGTGATTGAAGCACGTGTGCTGAGAAAGATTGATTTGTTCTTGATTCCTGCTATGATTGTTGGTAAGTTTTAGAGATCGAAGATTTGTTCAATACACTGGTAATATGAGAAGGCTCTGACTGATAAATGAATAGGATATGGACTGGTCTACTACGACAAAGCAATCCTAGGCTCTGCAGTCCTCTTCGGCATGACGAAAGACCTTCATCTCAGTGTTACCAATACAGCCACTCGCCCGCCAACAGTCAACACCTCCCGTCTATCCTGGGCCACCTCTTTGTTTTACTTTGGCATGCTCGCCGGCCTGTACCCCATGACTTTTGCACTTCAACGCTTCAATCTGGGCCGCATCCTCGGCGGTGTTGTCATTATCTGGGCCGGCGTGTGTATGCTGACAGCAACTGTAACAACTTATAAAGGACTTTACGCCCAACGCTTCTTCCTGGGTTTCGTAGAGAGCATTATTCCCACTGGATTTATGTGCATTGTGTCAGGGTACTACACGCAATCTGAACAAGCACTGCGCCAATCTTGGTGGTTCAGCAGTACAGGACTATTCACCATCATTGGTGGGGCGTTGAATTACGGATTCGCCCAAATATCATCTGGCGCGCTGAAGAGATGGCAGTATATATACCTACTCGCTGGATGCCTAACATTCCTCTTTGGTCTCTGGTGTTTTGCAATTCCGAATAGCCCTGTCGTTGCATGGTTTCTGACCAAGGAAGAAAGAGTAGTTGCAGTCGAACGGCTGAGAAGAGGTCAAACTGGCGTGCGATGTCAGAAAATCAAGGTATCGCAACTCAAAGAAGCAGCTCTGGACATCAAAATTTGGCTTGTTTTCATCCTCATGGCATCCGCGTATACCGTAAATGGAGCTGTCTCAGGCTTTGGCCCGTTGATTGTGTCCACTTTTGGCTGGAGTACCCTCGAGTCTATACTTTGGCAATTCCCATTAGGTGGACTTTGCCTCATCACAATCCTTCTTTGCGGATACCTGAGCTCGAAGATCCCGAATATCAGGTTGATTCTGCTGATAGTTATGTGTCTTCCTGTCATTGCGGGCTGTGCCATGATCTGGAAATCCAAATGGACATATCATGCTGCCACACCTGTCGCTGGGTACTCGATCATTGGAACATTTGGCGCAGTGGTATCACAGACTATCGTAATAGGGATGTCTAACGTAGCTGGTGCAACCAAAAAGAGTGCCATGGCTGCAGCTATCTTTGTTGCGTACTGCGTTGGTAATATCGTTGGCCCTCAATTGATCAAGAGCCAGACAAAACCACAGCATTACCCAGAACTGTGGAACGGCTTGATTATATGCTACTGCATCACTATTGCTGCTGCTGTGGCGCTATACTATGTCCTGTGGAGAGAGAACAAGAAAAGAGACGCGGTGCCGATCAATGAAGAGGAACGAGATAAGTTTGCTTTTATGGATCTGACTGATAAAGAAAATCCATATTTCAGATACGTACTGTAAATAGATGAGATCAAATGTCACTTTTCACTCGATGTAAGTATAGTACAGAATACACCAATGTATTTGTCGGAATATACGAGAGGAACCAGACAAACAGTCCATGAAAGAAGCACCTGTGCCTTGGCTTCTTTCGTAATCAACCAATTACGGAGATCTATGGGTTTGAATTAACACAATTTCTTCCCCCGCAAAGATCACTGTTCGCTATCTTCATCTTCTATACACACTGCCATGGGATGTTTCTGCCTCTTTTTTCCTTTTTTATAAACTTGGTATGTGATACCAACATACCAGTTCCAAAAGCGGATTCGATAGTCGCATTCTTCGAGATCTAATTCTCTTTCCATACCCAACCCACAGGATACAATGGGGTCATCCCCAGAGCGGAAATTGAATGGTATACCTATATTCAATTTAGAACGTAAGATGGCGCCCTTGAATATATTGTTCCTTTCGAACGGGAAAGCGTAATTAAATATCATCTCTTGCAGTTCGAGTGGCAGATCATGTATTGGCGTGCGGAGAGGATAGTCCTTGCCATGAATGGAGTTGAGAAGCCAGCGGACCCCTCTCTCCGTTGGAGGATCGCAGCCATTGAAGAATGTCTCAACTGGTGTGCATGAGACTTTGGTCTGTCCGTCCTTGAGCGACATCCTGAAGCACTGTATCTTACTTATCGACGTCACGATATAGAGCAGTTCCGATTGACAGGAATTGTGGAGACGGTTTGCATATGACCCTGCTCGTCCAAATTGACCCAAGATATTATTACTGAAATGCTCATGTACTAGCATTATAGCTTGATCCATACGTAGTGTAAATATGATTTGGGTTTCACCCATACTGATAGTTGTGATGACTTGCTGATGGGGCCATGTTCGCCAACAAAGAAAGTTGCCTGGGTCAACCCATTTCGCGCACCATTCGTCCTGGCCAAAATATTCTGGCGCGATTTTGTCGGGATCGATATTCAATGTAAAGCAACTCAGAATACCCATAGCGATATGTTGGAGGCCATCGCGCTCAGCTCTGAAGCTGGAATTTCTCCAGTTGTATTCGTAGTCTTTTGCTAGTCCATAAACAAGGTCATAGAGTGATTGAGGAATAGTATCCTTTGGTGCAGCCATTGGTGAGCAGACCGTTGTCACTTGCTTGCTTCGATGCATCGGGAGCTCTAGTTGCACATATGGTTGGAAATGGCGTAGCCTCAGGCTGCAGTTCGCTGGCAAAGAAGATTCAAACATCAGGTGTACGCCTTCACGATCATAAAAGATACGCCGCTGATCCATATCAATAGTCCACAGGAGTGGATTATCGCCCTTCAAAGCATTTTGAGGTCTACCGAAGTAAGACCAACAACGACGTTGATTGGGCAGATAGGGTCCAATATCGTGTTTTGGAAATATCTTACGGATTTTCTGACAAGCCTCCTCTGTATACGTAAGTATGATACAGGGGAAGTTGTTTTACAGATCTTTCTGGTACCTATATTTGGTTGATTCCAAATATCTGTCAGTACTTGCAAATCATTTTTCTCAGTGTCCCATCCGATTGATACTATACGTTGGCCTGGGGCATGTCAGATGATATGATAGTACGGTCAGATTTCAGGCTGCACCTCCGTAGAGTATCACCCAGATCGATTCGCCATGGAAAAGAGAGTCCCCAGGCCCAACAAATATCCGCGCGCTAGGTATTAACGCCGGCACACTAGCCATAGCATCCATGATCTCTGGTATCCTGAGCTAGACCCTGGTTTGCGTCTTGAGCCGCCGTGTGGTGAGGGCTGCACTTAGTGTTCACTTGCCCGGTTACCTAGCAACCGGGATTAAGTAATGCCGGCGGTGTAAACAGAACCAGCGCCGCCGCTATGCAGGTGACAACGCATCACCGAAGCTCAGACCTGCGGGACCGCAGCCCTTTGATCCCAATTGAGATTGTACACAACCCTTGAGTTATTATTCCACGTTCCTGTCGACTTTCCCCTTGCTCGATCATTGGACCCTGAAGCACACCAGCAAACACACGATGACTACACCATTTGCTATTTACGAAGATCCAGAGGACCAAGAACTAGTGTCACCGTCAGACATGTATGAGGGTGGCACATCATGCCACTTAGAACAATCTCTACCCAATGCTGACGATGCTTTGGCAAGCATTGAGCTCGACCACGACCACAACGAGGAACCCGAACCATACAAAAGCTCGTACACCTCACGAAGGTCAAGTCTGAGAGGCCGTCGCTCATCAGGCGTAACGCAGTATAGCCTCATCTCCGGGATCCCCTCCGAGTCTTCAATATCGTCCACCCCAATTGCACAAAACGATGAAGCACACGAGTCAAGGTACAGCCCTCGGAAAGACAGGCCACGATTTCGAAATCCAGAGTCTGTACGTGCTATGCAGATGTCGTCTCCACCACCAATACCGACCTATGAGGCATCACGAGAGCGATTGAAGGGATCTTATAAACTTATGACGCCCAGTAGGAATGGAAGATCAGAGACACCCGTTTCAAGAAAGTCTGGATCACGCAGAGGAAGCATCAAAGAGGCCCATAGCCCGAGACCTACTCCCACGCCACAACAAGCCCCGCTGGTATTACTTCATGTGACAATATTGCCTCCGCAGCTACCATACTCGCACGATATCATGGTGAGAGTCATGCCCGAGTGGCTAGTAGAAAACTACAAGGTTCTCGAGGAAAAGCTACAAGATATCATTTTGATGCGACGCGGGCTACTAATTCCACATCCACGTGACGAATACGATCTGCTGGAGGAGCGTATCCTGGAGAGTCTAGAGCTAAAGACTCCTCGATTGCTCAAATGCGGCCATTTCGTTCCGCCAGATACAGATACCGACGAGAGCGAAGATGAGGTTGCTAGTGTCACAGATGACTGTACCGGACGTGGTAGCCGCATGAGTGGAGGCACTCTGACTTTAGATCATGAAAGCCATATGGACGCATGTGTAGATTGTCACCGCGAACTAAAAAGGCCCGGAAAAGGTGTTGGTGCTGGCAGGAGAAGGTGGGACCTCAAAATATATGCAGCAAACGGACTTATGAGGGAAGCAGCCTGGACCGCCTGTTGGAATGATATGTGAGCAGCCTCAGTATATCAAATAGCAAGAGATGTGCTAACATAGTGTAGGGAACGTTGCGACGTCGAGATTTCCCCTTGGATTCCACATGACGTTCGAAAAACCATGGAGCGTAGGGTCCTAGAAGAACAGGAAGCGGACAAACGAAAACAGCTTTACGCTGTCGAGCTTCAACTTCAAATTCAACAGGCGACTTCTAAGCAGAAGATTCTTGAAGAAGAGGCACTGGAACGCAAGAAACAGGAAGAAGCCGAATTACAGAAGAGCTTTGAAGCCGCCGCTGCCGCCCTCGAGCGAAGCAAAGAAGAAAAAGCAGCGGAGAGGAGAAAATTCGAAGAAACCTTGGAAGTTAAGATTGAGGAGGCGAAAGAGTCAGTAAGGTTGGAGCTCGAGGCACAGGCTCTTTCAGAAGCTAGTGCTATCGCTGAGCGACTCCGCGCTCTTGAGCTTGCTTTGCAAAAGCAGAAGGAGACAAATGACTCTGCTTCAGAGCCTAGCCCTATCGCCGTCCAGAAACGCCGCGTATCTCGAGCAATTTCCGGTCAACATCCCGCTGCGGACATCCCACTTGGAGTTCTCCTGAAGAACTATATCTTCGTGCTCTTGCGAGACCGAAGGAACTTTATCATCGTCTTGCTGAGTGCAGCAGTGGTTTACATGTCTGTCAATATGGATCCTGCATCTCGAACACAACTGTTCCCCCCGCAGATGATCGGATTGCCAGATGATAGCAGTCTAATAGACCCTATTTCGACAATTGCTGTGACAACTACTGCAACATCCTTCTCGACTTTCACGATTACGGAAGTAGTGACTGCGACTAGCATGCTAGAGACACCTCTTCCAGTTCCTCAAGAGGTTGAGCCCTTGATCGAGGTCGTACAATCTCTTCCACAGGATGACTTACTTGAGGAGCCGAACGCTGTGCTGCTCAACATAATCGAAGAAAAGCCCATCGTCGAAGTCGAAGCTGTTTTCCCGCATGATGCGGCTACAAAATCAAGCACAGAATCCCTCAGCCATGAGCCCGAGCTTATCACTGAAGACGATACCTCTCTTCCACAAGACACAATCACTGTCGCAGACACTGAAGCTGAAACTCCTCTTTCCCCTCACCAGGAATCAGCATTCCCAGAAACATCTAAAAACACCCCAGTCCTTCCTGTAGAGCAAGCCGCCATCTTCCCCCTCTCCCTCCCCATCTGCGCCAAAGACGCGATGTAAATACCCCCTTTTTACCTCCTTTTCTCTTTTGTTCTCCACCCCAATCGATCACACGACCTTTTACGATATTATACGAATTATTATATATACCAGCGTTTTAAGCCGACATACGAAGTTTTGTTAATGTAGCGTTTTGAGCGATTATTGATTGATAGTTTATGAAGCGGATTCAGTTCGATAGCATAGGATTGTTCAACTTTGCGGATTTTGAGGAGGTTGGGTAAGGTGGGATGGATGGATAGGTGTGTGGTGAGGGAACGAGAATGATAGTACGTGATATATAAGTATATAGTATATAGTAAATAGTTGAAATGAATATCACGATCATATTGGAATTTGAGTAACACAGAAATTGGTGTATGGTGATCTTGTGGTTCATGATTGTTCTAACTCGCTGGATTTTTTTTTGGGGGGCTTCGTTGAGTTGAATTTTCTGATTACTTGGGTACAATTTGCCAATGCATTGAGGTCAGGTTTGAATGAGTCGTAAATATGTACTTGTCGTATAATTGGTCACACAAACACTACAGAAGCTTGTGAAATGCCAGCATTGCTTGTGGATTGTCATTGTCGCGTTATACCTGGCCTAATGTGTATCTTTCGTCCTTCACTCCTCCTTGTCGTCTTGTCCTAGCCAGTGCCTCTCTGCTTCGCTTCATCTTCTCTCCGCTTTCGCGTCCTTCCCTTTGCTTCTTCTACCCACTTTTCGTATGCTCCATTGCCTTCCTTCAACTTGGCCTGTACAACTCCCTTGAGCAGCTCGCCCACGAATCCCACAAAATTATGTCTTCGGAGGCTGTTCTCCCACAGCCATTGTGCTCGCCTATCCTCTTGATGTTCTAGCTCCTCCTCGTCACCGATTTCACTGGCGCGAATTCGCAGGTCGCGTACACAGGCCATGAGGTTGAAGCGAATTTCTGTAGCGGGGTAGCGCCCAATGCGGCGTTGCAAGACGGGTATAATCTTCTGAGGAAAGTCGTGTGGTGTGCAGTCACCATGGAAAATCGGGGCAGGTTGGAGGCCGTCGAGTTCGTAAAGCTTGTTGTTCACGGATGTATATCTGGATTATGTATAAGCTTGGGCAGAATTGCTTAGCTGACGGTATACTTACGCAATAAAGTGGAAAACGTCATCATCCTCGGTAGCTGTTCGTTGTGTCTCGTCAACAAAAGGTGAGGATCGTGCAAAAGAATTGTGTGTTTCTCGAATCAGATCTGAGTTTGAGAGCGTTTCTCCTCGAAGCTATGCATTGTTAATGTCACTGCTAGTCTCATGTACATCGAACTAGACCTACCTCAGGAGGAAAGTCGCCCGCGAACTCCTTGAACTCCTTTAATTCCTTGCCGATGTTGACATCACCTTCCCTGTTCAATAACAACGAAACAATAGCTTGTGTGCCGCATGCATTCTGTATCGTTTGTGCTGGGAAGAATAGTTCATTTGCCGCATCGTAGTCATAAGTGCCGTCTTTTGGAGTGCTGGTTGGTGCCTCGCCGGTAGGGTATTTGAAGAGAAATAAGACGCCGTATATTGTTCCTAGCTGTTGTATCTCAGAAGCTTCGAGTGTTGTGAGCTCTTCGAACTGTACATCCTTAACACCGAGTTTCTCGATCAGGTATGTGAATACGCCCTTGATTGTATTAGTGATATCCCGTGTTGCGCTGTCGTTCTTGACATACGGGATCCGACTCTATAGTGTTCCAGCCTCCAGACATGACTGTGTTATGGCGTTTGGAGAACTAAGTTGTGCTTGTGATGTGTTGTCGCTGCTTGAGCTTCACTTGCCTGCAGGCGCCCGCCTCGGAGTTAGGGTCGGTCCGCGTATCTTGGGAACTCGGAACGATTTCCGAAAATCGGAATCAGTATGATCAACAACAAGCATCAAGGATGGACATTGACCACATTGTGCATATCTTGAACTTCATCCGGTGTCACTGGAGAGAGCAAGATAGTTTTGGAAGAATTCAAAGAAGGACTGCATTGTGGTATCATATACTAATCATGATATATGCCTGAGCCAAAGCAGTGAGGTATCTATCGTCCACCCATAAATTCAGGCTTGTACGCCTTCACGCCACCTGCCTTCATAAGCTCCCTAAGGGCCATAGTAGCATATTGACTACTTGCCAGTTGTAGCTTCAATACGACAGCAAGCTTCTTATCTTCACCGTCCGTCTCCTCTCCGTCCTCAATTTCCACATCGTTTTGTGGCTCGTTCTCCTTCTTACCAACATTGTCAGTCTTCGGCGGCGGCCCACTCTTCTCCCCTTCTGCATTCCTCACCCTCTGCAGATCGGTCTCAACAAATTGATCCTCAGGTCTCGTATATTCGTGGACTTCGAAGGAGAGAGGTTGGAGAGGGCGGGCAAGAAACTTGCGGTATCCGCCACTCAGACTGACCTCTCGCCAGCTTCGTCGCATATTGTGAGGATCAAGATTTCCACCCTTATCGCTGCCCATAAATTCCTTGTAGAATTCGCCAATATCGTTCTTCGGATACTCAACGTCGTAGCCTGGTTGAGGGAGCACAACATCTTCGATTCTGTATTGACCACTCTCTGCTTCTCCTTTCGTTAGGGCACGAGCTCGTTCGAAATCTGCAGCCGCTGCGTTGGCATTCTCGCTGCCCGTGGGATTGATGATCATTTCTCCGTTGTCATCGATATCATGCTTCTTGACCTCTACTTTGTTCACCTCTTTTTCGCGATGCTCATGAACAAGAACAAGGTCACCCTCTACAACCCGATCGCCGTATGTAGTCCAGCGCTTGCCAGCGACTACATTCCATACAAGCGACTGGTAGGCATGGACATACATTAAACGGAGTGTCCGTGGGATTGTCATCAGTGCGCCCTGCCAGTCAGCCTTACGATCGTATTGTCCATTCCTCGAGTTGCGTGAGCTCAAGTGCTGAATGATGTTGCGTTCTGCAGTGAATTTTCGGGGCAGGTGATCCAAAGCCGCGTTCGCATTTCCTTCAATTGTCCACAATTGCAACGCTTTTGCACGGTTTCGGTCGTCTTGAGATACTAAGACCTTGGAATCTGAAGGCAAGGTGCCCTCAGCAGCAGCAAGAGCAACGTCGCTATATGCCAGTATGTCCTCGACAGCGCCTTTGAGATCCTCTTGTAACATCTTACGACCGATGGCATCTGTGCTAGCAGCAAATGACCCGAAACGTTGTAGGCCATAGTAGTTGATGAAGCCTTTGCTAGAAAAGTCCTCGATGGCCTTACGAACGACCGAATTTGCGAGTTCATAGCGTTCTGTTAGGTTCATGCCCTCCTCTCCTTCAAAATGGCAGTCTCGTAACGTGACGGTGAACTCATTGCCCTTCAAATCCCCCAACGTCAGATTGTGTCGTCGGTACTCCCAGTCTCCGATCGCAGCATTATATAGGATCTTATTGAAATTTTGCATGCGCTGGGCAGTCTGACGCTTAACACAAACCCGCTGAGCAGTACATGCTCGTCTGTCTTTTGTGCCTGCAAATCCAAAAGCTTTGGCGCCGCTGTTGAGCTTGCTTCCGAGGAATCCCACGATTTCCATGGTATCCTTGTTTTCTTTATAAAGAGTGAAATGTAGGTATTCTCCACCATTCTCTTCCCACGCCAATTGGCCGCGTTTTCTAGAAGCATCTGGGTCTGCACGATCTTTATTGCCACTTCTGCTTTTCTTGCCCTTGCGCTCGGCCGGTGGGGTTGCCTTGATTCGTATTGACTGATCAGCTTCCATGGCGCTCTCTAGCAGGTTTGGAAATATGCGTCGTAGCGACTGGTGGGCTTGTGTCCGCTTCTCTTTGTCGGTGATGGGTGGTGCAATTACAGGCTTGAAGTCTTTCGCTTTCCGGTCTTCGCGCCTTCGTATTTGTCCAACTAGTCTTATAATTTGATTGGTAGTTTCTTCACCGAATATCGAATGCAATGTGTTGCGGTCGTCTTCTGCGAGCTACTTGTTCTTAGCACTGCCGAATTCGATAGCTTGTAATGGGAGATCTTACTGGTTCCTCTGGTTCTTGCTTCGATTCTTCCTTCTGATCACCATTCTGATCTAGGAGCGATGGTTCTATACTTGGCGTTTTCTCAGCTTCGACTGTTGCCGTCTTCACACCAACTGCTTCATTTTGCGCATCTGCCATGTCCACATCTTTCTGAACCACAACTTCCTCTTCAGCCACATTCTTAGTCTCTGATCGAGCCTGTTTAGAACTCTTGTCATCCGGCTTCTTGTTCTCCTTCTCAGGAACTCTAGTGCTCTTCAAGTGCACCACCTGGCCATCAAGGCCAATTTCATTGACTAGGAAGTCAGTGTACCGTTGCTTGAGGACACCCGTAAAGCCAAGGTTGTCCGGACAGACATATTCTGTTATCCCAGCACGTATTTCGCGCTCAAGGTCCTCATCAATGGCCGTTGTGGTAGCTTGCGCAGCTACAGGCGTAATCAAGGAAGCTGGTGCGGGGCTTTCTGCGGAGCCGGTAGGCGTATTATCGTCGAGGCGCGCACGTTTTGCGGGTCGCGCCTCATTTTCAGAGCGATCAGACATACTTGGGAAGGCTGAAGGAGGGGCGTGGAGGGTTGGAGTTTGGAAATGGAAATTTCGAAGTACTGGAGCTTGGAGGTTTAGCGGGGAAGTTTTTCGCGAGCGTTTCGCGTATGTTTGCCCTGCTTCGTACATACAGGCGAACTAAGAAGGTAAAACACCAACACCGTCTTCAACATGTTCACTGTGTATTTTGGAGAGACTAAACATCATATTGAAAAGTGCACATGGCATAATGACAGAAACTTATGCTGTATTTGTATGTTCTACTATCCTATCTTTGAAAGAAACAAGACCCAAACTCCTTCCTACGGGGTATAAAGTATGCTCAACCTAGTGAATTTCGTAGCTTTTCGTAGCCTAAGCGAGTGTGTCTGCAGTCTGATACCATATCGACAGGAAGTGTGTCAACCCAAGGAAAATAAGACATGCATGCTATAAAAGTAAGGCCCCCTTCCAAGCGAATGTACGTGAAAGGGGGAATGAAATGAACAAGTCTATCGGTGGATGTCCATCAAGGACTCCATGTCTGCTTATCTGTTTGTCTAAGGGAGTGGAAGCATCTATGGCTGGGCGAAGATGGCGAGCGTAGCGCAGAAGTTGGAACGGTTGTCCTTGTCTTTGGCCAAACCCTTGCCACCTGAAGTGATCATATTGACAGAAGCCTTGGTCGAGAGACCAAAGATGTTCACATTGCTGGAGTTTTCGATCTCGTTGATGTGCTCCTGGCAATTCTGGTTGGCGACACAGACCTGGTCGTAGTTGTCGAAGAAGGAGTAGGTACCCGAACCATAGTTCCAGATGCTGGAGCTGTCGATGATGCGAACTGCCCATGCTGAGCTCTGTTGGCTCATGTCAGGATCGAAGTACTTGTCGTTCTTCTTGAAGGGAACATCGGCCTTAGGGTTTGGTTGGTAGTAGGGAGTCTCAGTCTGGATGGCGCCATACCAAATGTCCTTGGCACCTTGGAACTGATACTGGGACAATTGCGAATGCTCAGAAGCAGTACCAACAAGCCATACGGGGCCCTGAGACTCGACAAGCATGCCGCGACCATTGTAGATATCAATCTGTGAGTGGTCGCTTTGGTCTAGCTCGTGGTCGGCAGTCCAAAGCCAGACGTTCTCAAAGTATCCATTGGAATTCTTAGTGATATGGAGCTGCATAAAGGAGCCGATGCATTGTTCGTTGGGGCCGTGCTGTGCGTCCGGGTTCTTTTTGCAGTTGGAGGATTGAAGCTTGGTGCCAGCAAAACCACCAACACGGAAGTGAACATCCCAAAGGCCAGCCTTGCCAGGCGCAGCAGCAATGTTCCACTCCATCAAGATACCACCAGGGGCAGGGCCCTGGGTAGAAATGATGGCATCAGACATCTCAAAACTGCCCTTGTCACCGCTCTTCTTGCCAACACGGAACCCAGGTTGGGGGTTGGCCTGATCGGAGAAGTACTTTCCAGTAATAAAGAACATGGTGTAAATTTCTCCAACAATTTTGACATTCTTCTCGGCGGGAATTTCAATAGTCTTGGTGATGAGGTATGCGCCGTGGTCAGCATGGAGGACTTGTCCATCTTGCAGACCATCGATAGCAGCCTGAATAGCAGCGGTATCGTCGGTTGCGCCATCACCCTTTGCTCCCTTGGACTTGAGACTGACGAATTTGGAAACATCAACGTTCTCATACTGTGGCTTGCTTCGCTCAAACCAACCGTTCTGGCCCAAGAGGCTTACAGGCTTGGTAGGTGCACCATTGACATCACCCTGAACGCGACCAGCTGCTGGTTGACCTGCAGCCAATGCATTGCCTTGAGCCCAAGTGTCGATCTTCTTCTTTCCCTGAAGGATGACGTCGCCAGTGATGCTCTGAACCGCCTTATCTGTGCCACTGAAGTCGACATTGTCAATAATGAGGGAGCCGCCAGTGTTGGGAATGCTGTCTTGAGTGAAGGAAGTGTTGACACCAATAGGAGTATTGGTGAACTTGCTGTCTAGCAGGAGGACTGAGCCGACGGTTTGGTTGGCTGGGCTGTTGGCCATGTCAAGGCCGAGCTTGCAGTTGTTAATGAAAATGCTCTTCAGTGTCCAAAGCCAATTCCAGTTCATGAAGATGGCGGTGCCACAGTCGTTGAAGGTCAAATTGCGGGTAGTGAATTGCTGGGAGCCAAGGAAGGCACCAATAGCGCCACCGTTGAAGACGAGGTCAGACATAAAGCCACCAGAACCGTTGTCCTGGAAGATGCCCTTCTGCTCGGCACCAGCGTCACCCTTGGCCATCTCGAAACGGAGGTTTTGGAGTGAGGTAGCCTGGGAGACTTGCCAATGGATACCAGCGGCAGCCTTGGTAGCTGAGATATCGATAACGAAGTTACGAATCTGGCGGTAGAAGTTGTTCTGGTTGGTGTACCAGTTGGCGCCGTTACCACCTGGGATGTAAGGGTCGGCATCGATCACACCCATGCCTTCAAAGTTGGGAGAAGCTTTGATTATGGGAAGGTTTGTAGCATCGCCAACAAATTGGGTATAGTAGTACTGGATGATAGGCTTGCTGACGATGTAGGTACCAGCGGGGAAATAAATGATAGCAGGAGTCGTAGTAGATGAGTCGCAACCCTCGCCACAACGATCACCAGCGGCAATGAGTGCGTTCAGTTTGTCTGTCACATCGGTGACACCATCACCAATAATACCCGCCTTGCTAACATCGCGGAAAACTTGATAACTTGCTGGGTTGGGGTTGAAGGGAGCTTGACCTTGGCGCTTGATACTGGCAAACCAATAGCTAGAAGCACCGGCCTGCGGTGGGTTCGCTGCCTGTGCAACGGGGGCTGCCGTAGATGGGGTGGCAGTGAGCAAGACGCGCAGCGTCAAAAGGAGCGCGGCAGCGCCAAACGCAACCATGATGGCAGTGCGTACAGTGAAGTTTTGTTTCGTAAAGGAGTGTTTCTGATAAAAGAGCCGTCAGTTGGCCAGCAAAAGACGATCTGATGTCAAGGATTTGTTGTTGTGGAAATGCTGGAGAATGCTTGGGACAAGTTATGGAGTGGTAGTTGCTTAAGTAGGTTGCCTGGCAACGAAAGGTGTAGAAATGATGAGAAAGTTATGAGCAAGCTCCCAACAACAGAAATGAATGACCAAGAACAATAAAGAGACGTGAAGCAGCACAATGAATGCTGTGAGCTGACCCGTAGCCTGCGTGAAGAGGCCAGAGAGGGAAGGGGGGCACAATGTATTAAGTAGGCCTATTGAGGCGAGGAACTTACAATAGTCAGGCCGCGCCAATCAAGTCTACCAAAACTCCGTGTTTCAAGTCTAGGATAGCCGGGGTGCGTTCTTCGCTGTGCCTCTCGCTGTGCCTTGAGGGACTTGAGGGACTCACAGCAGCCGCCGTTAAATGACTGTTTTATATCCGCCTTCTCATCGTGATACCAGCACTCTTCTGCAGCCTCTTCATCATGCCCAACCGCACCCGCCGATCGATACAACAAGCCATCATTCTCTCTGGCCTCTTGACATGGCGTGGTGGCCACGTCTGCCTGCCACATTCCGCTCTGGTAGGAGGTGCCAAGGGGATGGCTTTGGAATGCGACCCTGTGCGAGTCGAGGACGAGCAAAATTACCTAGGATCGCGACTAGCAGGGTGCGCCAAACCTGTCTTCCTGAGGTTTCGTTCCGCGCGTGAAACAGCAGGGCGTCGTTGGCCACTGGGTGGAGGTGGTGCTGTGAGGTTCCCGCAAGGCAAAGCGCGTCGTGCCTGGATCGACAAGGATGTGATAGGGTGCGCCACAGCCGAACACCACGCTGAAACAGTTTCAAAGGCTGACCACGCACTTGCAGCGCCTCATTGGCCAGCCCTGAGATGGCCTCCGTCGCCAGCGCTTCAGCCTGCACGCAACCCGCTGGTCCAGAGGCAACGGCCATCTTCAGCCAAAAGTGACGCGACCGTCCGCCCAGCGCGCAGACCTGGGCGTGCTGCGAATCATCGTGCCATGGCATTCTTCGCATGTTTTCTTCCTCTCAACAAGGCGCCGAGCATCGACGACTGCATGTTATGCGGTAGATCCTGCCTCGGCAACGTCAAGAAGGGCTGCCAACGCTGTCGCCCTTACTGGGCTGAGAGCAAGCCAAGGTCGTGCACCAATGTTGAAAGCGAGCTCTCGCGCCCAAGGGAACGAGAAATGGCCCCTCTGCCGGCCCGCGGACCCTTTGCCCATAATGTAAACTCAGGACCATGGCCCATAGGTTTCTACTCTTCTGCCTGCCAATCGGGTATTCGAGCACTCAAGAACGAACAAACACTGTTTGAGGCGATCCGGGGGGTAGCTTGCGATATGCCGTCGGCTATTGTAGATGTTTTGATTTCAGGGCGCATGGACACGTCGATCCATTATGCTTAATCCAAATCGATTAGGCACTTGGCCAATAGCCGCTGACATCGACTATTCAACTGCATCTCGACTGGCAGGGGTCTTCCATCACCTATCTGACGCTTTGACTCTGTGGCTTTTGGGCGACAATGGCCGCTGAGTCCACTATGCACACACCTAGTCAAGCGCTCGACTGTGAAGTGTGCTACAAGTCATGAAGACTTCAATAGGCTCTGCAGCACGTGCAATGAAATTTCCATCCTCCCAACAATTTTTCTCCTTATTCAAGTGGCAAAGTTACCAAAATTCCTTCGCTATGCTTTCTTTTGCAGACACTTCCTTTGCACTGCTCGTACCGGTAGCTTCTTCCTCTTGCATCTTGCGAATGACGATAGCCAAGCGTGATATACCCTCTCTGAGGGCATCTTCATCTTCCCACTGGTACCGGGTCAGCACGGCTTTGTCTCTGAGTGGAACACAAGATCATACAGCAAAGCAAATTCTAATATCGTTACTGAAAGAGGTGCCGTCACGTTCCGTATCGCCTGGGACCTATGATGGTAAGCTTTAAATCCGAAGTATCCGGAGATCAAGTCCTCTTACTTCGAACATTTCGCCCTGTATTCTGTTAGTAACGTCTAGACTCGGCATAGGTTCGAATTTGTGTATCAACTGACCTGTGCCACTACTACGTTTTCATCCTTTTTCGCTCTTTCTGCGAGAACTGCACCTTTTAGTGGCATTGGTAGAGTCAGCCATATGAAGTAGCCTCCAGCAACTTGCCGATCTGTCTGGGGCAATCGGACGCCCAACGGAACAAGTTCCTTATTGATGACTTCCACAATCTTGCGATACCTTCTGCAATACGTGGGCTGCAGAGTATGGTACACGAAACGTTGAAGCTCGCCAGTCTCCAGTGTCTCAGCCACAAAACAAGCTGTCAGCTGGCTAGGGGCACCGCCCGAACGGCTCGATCCTCTGCAATACCGTTAGATGCCATTCCTCGATTGAGCCGGGCGTGTAATCATCCGCCATGGTTGTGCAACGCTTTTCAGAATGCCGAGGGTAGCTGCACATAAGGCAGAGAAACTTCAAGTTGTTGCGCGTGAACAAAGACTATGGACAGATGTTTGGGCTTACGTTTGTGATACTCCGTGAGACAACTTGGGCGATGCTTCACACCACCCTGTCCTTAAGCCAGGCCCGCAGATCTTGGAGAAGCTGCCATTTGAGACGGCGTTACCGAAGCCATCAGAGCCGTCTCTTTCGGCTCCTCCATCGAGATACCGGTCGATGTCGACAATGCGTGGCAATACAGCTTTTTCGAGAGACATTGTCTCAGAACTGAGGCTTGACGGCCATTGCAGGAAGTCATATACGTCGTCGGTGATCACAAGCGCGTCATACTCTCGTGCTACACGGACTAGCTCTTGTCTTCTTCGAAGACTCATCGTCTTGAAGCTTGGATTTGAGAAGGTCGGGACAGCATAGATGACGTGCTTGTATATTTTACCCCACGGCCGCTTCGGCTTGAATAACTGGTCAGGGCGTCAGTACTTGGATTTGATGGGCTTTCTGGCTTGCATTCTCAAAATCTTTACATCAGACTTTCTGATAGCTATTACATTGTACAAGCCTACGCAACCAGAATGGGGACCAACACCTACCGGCTGGTTATTGCCTGCAGCAACTGCTTTTGCTTCACTTTTCATGATTTCGCTACGTAAATACTCAATTTCAATACCTTCATTGTCTTCTGGAATGGCACGAAGCTTATCATGAAACCCCGAATCTTCAAAGATTCGAAAAGAAAGCATATAGGCTGGTGCAATTGCCCACACATTCCTAGTATACATGGGGTCAGTAAACACCTGGAGTAAGCAAGCCAAATTCTGAGAAGCTCCGCCAGTGATGCATATGCGCGATTCGGATACAGGATCGGCTGGCTGATAAAATTGGGTGAGCCAGGAAGCAATATTGGTGCGCAATCGACTATCCCCCGGATCTGGGCCATAGGACATGGCGGGGAACGCTACGGAACTTTTCTTCAACACGTTATGTGTTGCTTTATCGAGCAAATGAGTAGGGAGCAACGACGTGTTTGGCCAACTGCAATCATTAGTGCAGGTTCTGACAGACACGTAATTATATTAGGCCGCGTCACGTCCCAGAGGAACATGAAGTATTTGCACAGTCAAGACAGGTGTAGTAAGGCTAACGTTACCCTCTGAGGAGATTTATCAGTTGCTTGGAGGAGTTCCCTCCGACGATATCTGAGAAGGCAGCCATCATGTGTTACGGTTTGAGGCTATTTTTGCTTCGGATACGTGTATGTGGAGGACGTGGTGGTTGGGGCATGTATAGCCGCAGTGTGGGTTACGAGAGCTGTGGCTGTGCTTGGTACAGAAGACGTTGTGCAACCCTGGAGCTTATATCAGATGCGAAGTCCTCTCTGTGAAAGCTGATGGCAAAAATGCATCCAGTTGCCAATTGGAGGCTCTGCAGGCCAAGTTGGGTTGCTGCTGTGCTGTGTGTGAAAGGGAATTATCGATAAACTCAGTGATGGCGCAAACTGCATACGTCATTTCACTAGCGTCTCCAGTCCACCATGCTCGCTGGTGCCAGAGGGAAGGGTAGCACCAAACATCAGCTCCAAGCCTGACCTGACCAACTGGCGGACCTCAGTGTAAAAACGAAACTCGCTGTGCACCAAAAGAGATGGCTGCGTCGAGGGCTCTATTCAATTTGTGTCTCCCCATACTCGGGCATGGGCTGCGACGTAGGTTGCGCCGGATCCGAGTGGGCCCTCGCATCCTCGTACATGTGAGGCGCAGGTCCAACAGGCCGCCCACGCCCGCTTGGTCGGAGGCAGGTCTGCGCCGTGAACAGGGGCTTCCTGAATCCTGATGGCTGTTGGGCAGATCATGGACAAATAACGTATTCAACAGCAGAAACGGACCACTGACCGCTCGGCACACCTGTGGCCACGCACCAGAGCGTCATCGTGGCAGGTCTTTCCTTACAGGCACTAGGCACGGCAGGTCTTTTCCCTCAGACCAGCTTCACTGCCCGGATCTGCGACGGCTAGGGCCTGACTTTGTAAATATAGATCCGCTACTCTCTCTCCTAGCCTTCCAACTATCAGCCTGCCTGCCCACTTCTACTTGGTTCAACTCGTAGCGTGCCGTTTCCGAGGCCCTGCATGGCGCTGTGTTTGTTCTGTTTTGCTCCCTCTTAGCATTTCCTGTCTATTTGATTCTATAAAAAGCCTTTTGGCCTATACAATACCCCAGCTCAGTTGACACTTGGTCGGCTGCCCTCGTCGACACCTTTCAACATGCTGGGCGACAAGAAGAAGTCGAGCAACCGTCTCTCGAGCCTTTTCTCCAACAAGTCGGTAGACTCGACAGACAGCTCTCCCGACTCAACCAGCCGGTTTGGCAAAGTCAAAAAGCGCCTTTCCTCAGCAACCCATCTTGCTCCCGACTACCCACCGCCGTCCGCGGCTGCCCCTCGACACGCCTCGCTCACAAATCCCACCATCCAGCCAGTCGACTCCGTACCGCCCGCCCTCCAAGATCTCGAACTACCGCCAGTCCTTGGGGTCCCAGGTTCCCGCAATGCATCGCCTTCGCGTGGAAGCCGCCCGGGTACACCCGTTCGACCAGGGACACCTAATGCCGAGTCGCCCACAGGAATGAATGTGAAGAAGCAGCGGCGCAAAAGCTGGTTGTTTGGAGGCACTCAGGGCAGCGATGACTTTTCTGGCGGCGCACACAATAGGCACAATGACCCGCTTGCATGGATCGTAGGACACAAAGGCAAAGTTCCATACAGTCTGACAATGTTGCTGAATGGGGAAAAGGTAGCGTTGGCTGCGCCAAGACAGTGGTAGCGAGCATACTGACAGTTCGGCAGGTACCCGAACTATGGGACGATCAGGGTGACACCTTCATCTATCTTTTCCCACGCACATCAAATAAGGGCCCATCCTTCCGCATCGACTCCTCTGTGTATGCAGCCTCGCAGTCGCTTACTCGTCTGGTTCATGGCACATTGTACAGCGACAATGGCGTCACCGCGTCAAACGATGAAGGTGCCTCGCGAAACGTCTCGCAGGAGGTGTATGAGCAGTCGCGATCCGCTTCTCCAGAGCAAAGCCAGATGGGAAGTTCCGACGAGTCCAAAGGTTCCAGAGCGTTAAGCGATGCTGTAGAAGACGATTACACTGAAAAACACATGTACATGCCCATCGCCTTGAGCTCAGATGTTGCTTTTACTCCTCACGAACCACGACTCAACACTCAAGATACAGATACGTTGATCGCATACCGCAACTTTTTTGCCTTCCTCATTGGCCAGTCACTGGTCGCTACTGAACGACACCCAGAAATGTTCGACATCTTTCTACGAATCTCAGACATATTGCAGCACTATGCCTTCTCCAATGTTGATGGTTCTACTTATGGCGAAGTTGCTGCCTCGAGTTTTGACTGCTATGTAGAAGAGCTGAACCTAGCTGATGTCCGACTCAGCCGCGAGAAAACCATCGAAGCTATTGTGCTTGGTGAGAAAATGCGCTCAATGGCACTTTATACGGAAGGTTTCGTACACGCTGCGGGAAAGTTCGATAGTATCAAAGAACTACAATCTCCAAAGTTTGAAATGATTAGCCCCAAGACAACTACCCGACTCGCACGGGCTGCCATGGATTTGGACAATCGAGAATCCACTATAAACTTGAAGCTGAAAGACTTTGAATTCCCGGCTATCTTTTCCGGTATCATGAACAGCGCAATGGCTGAGGAAGGCAAGATGTTGAACTTCAAGAAATGGAGAGCATCTTTCAATACCACCAAATCTTTCATCATCGACTATTACAAGGCCAAGTATGGATCGTGGCTCCCCAAGGCAAAGTCGAAGAAGAATAATCTGACAACGAGTGGCTTGAATCGGCTCGTGCTGCTAGACATATATCGTGACATGTCGAGCCTTTACGACCTGTTGGTTGATCAGACAAACTTGACCAACCGGACGGCAGATGGGATCTTAGCGGAAGATGAAGGAACAGATCACGTATCTATGGTGGGTCGTGCCATGCGTAAGGTCCTCAGCGAGTACGATCGTAGCACACCTCCTGTGCAACCCCCTGTCCCCTTTGACCTACCGCTCTACCCAAAACTTGGTGCGAAGTCATCTGGAGATGCCAAAAAGGATGCGAAGGCAAGGGCAAAAAAGCTGAGCAAAGATGCAGTCATCGAGGTTCTCAAGCAGTCACATAACGCCGATGCTGAGCATCAGACTCCATTCCTAGAGGCCTTCCGGAACTTCGAATACAAGCATGCCCATGGGTCAAATATGGACGATATCTGGGATCTGCGAAGCGGTCAGTGGCTGTTCCTGTATGCCGTGATCCAGTCCTTGCCAATGTTGGTCATTGATGCACCCGGTGTACGATACACTGAGGGCGTGGAATACTTCCTCTGTGAGGTCCCGCGCAGTGGGGTGCCATGGGGCCGCGAAGACACCTCACGATCTAGGACATGGTTTGGTGTCGGAGGTGGAGCACAGGTCGTGAGTTTGCCCACAGATATTGTTGAAAACAGCGTAGAAGGCATTTTCCGACGTTCCCATTGTTGGAAGAAAGCACAGCAATGGGCAGCAAAAGATACCATGTTGAACGCCGCTATGCAGGAATTGAACGTTAGCGGAGCACCATTACCTCCACCACCAGGTCTACTGGATCCCTCTTCAGTCAGTGCGCGCTCGCGATCACAGAGCCCAGATAGACGACGAGAAAGCGTTATGAATCTCGGACTCGAAGCCCTTCCTCTCCCGCCGGGTATTGCTCCTCCAGTTGCTCACTCGCCTCAATTGAGACCTATGTCGAGTAGCGATCCAAACAAGACTTTCGATGCCATTCTTGGTACAAGCGCTGCGCCAACAAGTAAAGATAAGAAAAAGAAGAAATGAGAAATTTATGATGGGTTTGAAGCATTTTGGCGTTGCATAAAAAAAGCATCCATTTTGGCGATTTTGTTGTCATGACAGATACTGCTGCATGTACCATTGACATAGTCCGTTTGTAATTCATATCTGAGCGATTTTTATAATTGCATTATTCATAGACAGTACACATGATATGTACATGACCATAATGTTCAAGAGCTTACTTCGCAAAGAAACATGACGCGTGTTTACATTGTAGTGCTTATCTCGCGTTATCACGGCTTACTAGTATTTCGGCCCGAGTTAGCGCATCGCAGCCGATATCGTACCTTGCATTTGCCCACACGAGCTCTTCTTGAACCTCAGTGAGCTGCTGAAAGGTCACGGCGACCCTTTCACTCAATTGTCGTCTCCGTAGAGGTCTTCATAGCCATGACCTCCTCACTTCCCGGCAGTCGCGATCTACCCGCATCTCAATATGATCTCAGCACGTACTGGGGGCGCGTCCAACATTCAGCCGACATCTCAGATCCTAGGTGAGCTAGTTGCGCAAATGC
The DNA here is from genome assembly GCA_000498155.1 of Shiraia sp. slf14. NCBI lineage: Eukaryota > Fungi > Ascomycota > Dothideomycetes > Pleosporales > Shiraiaceae > Shiraia > Shiraia sp. slf14. Next base: position 519,768 of record AXZN01000010.1, read on the forward strand.
TGGGTGTGGTGAGTACCACTACCATTAGCTTTTTTCCCCAACTTGGACTTCTTTACATGTTCATGTCACTAATGCTGCGCCTCACAGAACGCTTTTCACATCCTCGGCCGGCCTTGAAAATGCGAAGCAACTTGTCACGGCGTACAAGACAGGCAAGATACGGGACATGACGCCAGAGCTATGGCAGGCAAAGAAAATAATAGACTCGACCTTGCATCCAGGTAAGGTGGATATACTCGAGTCAGCTTCCGTGTAGTGTACTGACAGAACAAGACACTGGACAGCCTGTGGTCTTGCCTTTTCGCATGTCAAGTTTTGTTCTGTCGAATCTGATTGTCACCGGAGGAATGTTGACGCCAGGCCTTGGGGTGAGCGACGAAATTTCAGTCAAATAAGTCTTGATACTAATTCAAAATAGACGGCGGGGACATTGGGATGGCAGATCACCAACCAATCGCTCAACGTTGCGATCAATTTCTCGAATGCGAACAAATCGACCCCACTTCCTACGTCCACGATTATCAAATCATACTTCCTCGCTGTCAGCGCGTCATGCGGTGTTGCCCTGGGTCTCAATGCACTTGTACCACGATTGAAGAACCTATCGCCCAACGCGAAGATGATTGCTGGCCGTTTGGTTCCTTTCGCAGCAGTTGCTAGTGCAGGTGTGCTCAACGTGTTCCTTATGCGAGGCGAGGAGATACGACAAGGCATCAATGTATATCCTTGTCTGACAGACGAGGAAAAGGAAAAGGTGGGCAAGGGCGAGCTCGAATGGCAGCCATTGGGCAAGAGTAAGAAGGCAGCTACGCTTGCTGTTGGTGAGACAGCAGTAAGCCGTGTGCTGAATGCTACTCCAATCATGGTTCTGCCCCCTCTCATTCTGGTCAGACTGCAGAAAACGGATTGGCTCAAACAGAGGCCACGGATGGTAACACCAGTGAACTTGGGTAAGTGCATGCGCCTTCTGGTGAATAACATAAGCTAACACCTACGTAGGGCTTATCCTCACAACATCAATCTTCGCATTGCCTCTAGCACTCGCTGCATTCCCACAGCGACAGGCGGTAAGTGCTAAGACATTGGAGGCTGAGTTTCATGAACGTGGTGGCAGGGATGGGATGGTGGAGTTTAACCGTGGTATATAATCAATAGACAAAAGTCGGGTGGAACAGGTGACTGGTGCTCATAGTGAGATCTTTTTAGTTTCTTGTACAATGCTTGCTTGGCTCTGGGCCAGAGCTTTAACGTTGACCAGCTTCCATTCAGAGTGACTTGTGGAAACCTCATCAGCCCATGGTACTATCATGGCAGCGGTGGAGGTGCGGCGAAAAATGGCTTCCGATTGGTCAGACCGCTCGCTGAAGACCTGGACACTTGCAGGAGGATGGAAACATGCAAATGAAAAAGAAGCATGTATTTTTCTAAGGTAATAAAGTTAAGGCACCAGCGTTTAGCGGTTGACCGGCATTGACTTGACTCATTTTACCTGCGGCTCGTGTGAATGTGGAGGCGGCAACGACGTCAATGTGGCCTTTCATGAAAGAGCCAGGTGTTCGAAAAGTTGCACGAGCAGGGGAGCTCCATCATTTAAGCTACACCCACGACGAAACGCCTAACAGCCACAAGCCTCATGCTCTTTCATTCTGAGGACACTGTCACCCTTTGCATAAATCTGGGATAGATGCCCGTTTCCTTCTTTTCTGCTGCCTCTCTTCCTGCTCAACTTCGCGCGCGCTAGATACCCCACAAAGCTCTCCCAAGTCCCCACGTTGATATCCTTCGATCGTGCATAACACACCACACCGCCGCCCATTTTGACACCACGCACCAAAAACTCACACACAATGGCTCCTCCAGGCCGCCGGAGAGCACAGCTCTCACCGGCAACGATATTGCTGGGCCTTTTCTTTCTCTTCTCATCGACCGCCTCCGCTGCATCGGCTGTGCTAGGTGTCGATATGGGCACTGAATACATCAAAGCTGCCCTCGTAAAGCCCGGTATTCCTCTTGAGATTGTCCTCACGAAAGACTCGAAGCGCAAAGAGACTTCAGCCATCGCCTTCAAGCCCTCCAAGAGCGGACCTCTCGCCTCAGGATCCTTCCCTGAGCGCTTCTACGGCGGAGACGCTATCGCACTCCAGGCACGATTCCCGGGCGATGTATACCCTAACCTCAAGCACCTCCTGGGCGTGTCCAGCGATAACGATGTGGTCACTGTATACAAGGAACGATACCCCGCCCTTGAGGTTACAGATACTGAGGGACGCAAGACGGTCAGCTTCAAGAGTGGTACATTCTCAGATGAGACGGAGAAGATCTTCTCAGTCGAAGAATTGTTAGCTATGGAACTCAAGAATGTCCGCGAAAACGCAAAGGCTTTGGCAGGAAAAGGTTTCGAGATTCAGGATGTCGTCTTCACAGTCCCTCCATTCTATAACGTGGCTGAAAGGCGTGCTCTCGAGGTTGCTGCACGACTAGCTGGTATGAAGGTTCTCGGTATCGTCACCGATGGTTTGGCTGTCGGTATCAATTATGCTACGGGCAGGACTTTCCCCGACGTTACCAAGGATGGAAAGCCTGAGATCAACCTGGTATTCGACATGGGCGCTGGCTCTACTTCAGCAACCCTTCTGAAGTTCCAGGGCAGGACTGTCAAGGATGTAGGCAAGCGCAACAAAACTGTCCAGGAAGTTCAGATAATCGGAGCTGGGTGGGATAAGACTCTTGGAGGCGATGCCCTCAACGCTGCCATTGTTGATGATATGGTAGCCTCCTTTGTCGCCCTGCCAGGCGCTAAGAGCGCAGCAATCACCGCAGAGCAAGTGAAGGCACATGGCCGTACAGCTGCGAAGCTCTTCAAAGAAGCAGAGCGTGTTCGACAGGTTCTCAGTGCCAACACTGAGACCGCAGCTTTCTTCGAGGGCCTTTACGAGGATGTTGACCTTCGATACAAAATCTCACGCAGCAAGTACGAAGAGCTAGTCGCTGCTCACGCCGCGCGCATCGATGGACCCATTGATCAGGCTTTGACCACCGCTGGCCTCACTTGGAAGGATATCGATTCGATCATTGTTCATGGAGGCGCAACACGCACGCCCTTTGTTCAGAGTCGTCTGGAGAAGCTTGCCGGAAAAGCAAAGATCAGGGCCAATGTCAATTCTGACGAGGCTGCTGTATTTGGAGCTGCCTTCAAGGCCGCAGGTCTCAGCCCAGCTTTCCGTGTCAAGGAAATCCGCGATGGAGATGTCCAAGGCTATGACCATGGTATCCAATACCAGTTCAACCTTAAAGACCGTGACCAGAAAATCTTCACTCCCCTCACTAAGCTGGGTGCCGTCAAGGACCTGCCTTTTGAGATGATGGGCGAATTCGAGTTTACCATGTACCAAGCCATCCCTGGCCCCAAGGCTGGAGATGCCCTCGTCAAACAGCCCGTCCTTCACTTCCAGAGCGGCAATCTTACCCGCGTTGTGAGCAAGATGATTGATGACGACAAGTGCGACCGTGAGTCTTTCAAGAATTTCGTTCAGGTTAGGCTGAGCCCTATCACTGGTACACCTGAGGTTGTCTCTGCTTGGGTCACTTGTGAGGGTGAGACGTCGGATTCAAAGGGCGGAATCGTGGATGGCGTTAAGAATTTGTTTGGTATGGGCGGTAAGAAGGATCAAGAGGTTTTGAAGGAGGGCGAGAGCGCCTCTGAATCAGCCTCCAAGTCAGCATCCTCTTCTTCCTCTTCATCGTCTTCCTCGGCAAAGGCTGAGACCACAGAGGCTGCCAAAGAGGGTGAGAAGAAGAAAAAGACTTTCCGATCGGTACACACATACGACGTCACGCAACTTGGCTACGAGAAGCACCCTCGAAAGGAACTTAAGAGGATGCAGGATCGGTAAGTACCAACAACGAACACCTAGCAAATTAATCTGACATGGCCTAGATTGGCTGCCTTCGACTCCTCAGACAAGGCACGTCGCACTCGCGAGGAAGTGTTGAATTCGCTTGAAGCTTTCACCTACCGCGCTCGCGATTACCTCGAGGATGAATCGTTTATTGCAGCTTCTATCGAGTCTGCTCGTACCACCCTCGAGGAGAAGCTTAGCGCGGCCTCTGAATGGATTTACTCCGAAGGCACAGAAGCTGGTGAGAAAGAACTAAAGGCTAAGCTTAAAGAACTTGAAGACATCGTCAATCCCGTCTTGAAGCGCAAGAACGAGGCCCTCAAGCGCCCCGATGCTGTCAAGGAACTCAAAGACACCATCGCCCACCTCAAGGAAGTTGTTCAACTTGTCGACAGCCAAATTAAGACCCAGTCGCATGAGAGCTCCAAGAGCAGTGAGGCAGTCTCTAAGGCTTCTGCCGAAGCGGCCGCATCTCCATCATCCTCTGCCGATCCCCTCGATGACCTTGAAGCCGATGATTCCGCCAAGGCCTCAGCATCCGAGTCCGCCGCCGCTCCAGAAATCACCGAAGTTCCCACCATCTATGAGGGTGAAGATCTGACCAAACTCGAGGAGCTTGTCTCCAGCGCCGAGAAATGGCTCAGCGAGAACGAGGCCAAGCAGCAGAAACTCAAGGAGACCGACGATCCAGCTTTCACCGTCAAGGACATCAACGCAGAGAAGAAGCGTATGGACGACGTGATCATGGAAATGATGATGAAGAAAATGCGCCACTTCAAGCCCCCGAACCAAAACAAGCCCAAATCCAAGCCAAAGTCCAAGCCAAAGAAGAAAGCCGACAAGAAGACCAGGAAGGACACCAAGAAAGACGCAGAGGGTCTCACAGATGAAGAACTCCAAGAAGCCCTCAAGAAGGCCGGTATCAAGGGCGAGAATATCAAGCTCAAAACCACTGGCGGCGACAGAGACGAGGTGGAAGACGAAATGGGCAGGAAGTTGAAGAAGCTTAATATCAACAAAGACTCGAGTGAGGAGGAGATCCTAAGGGCGATCAACGAGCTAACGGGCGAGGCTGGCAAGAAGGATGAAGAGAAGAAGCATGATGAGTTATAGTTTTGAATGACTCTTTTATGTGTGCGTCTGCTAAAGGATGGAATTACCTAGACTTGACTTGAAGACCTGACGGCTATATATGTGTGTATATGAAATCTGACCTATTTGCAATATGAGATTATGGGCATGTGATGATGGGTTGTTTCTTCGTGTCAGGGTGATATTGTCAGGTTTTGAGTGACATTACATTTTGACAACAAACTCTTACAGAATGCTTTCAAATCTTCAGGACAAACGTTTGGTGACCAATCAATCTCTCATCACCGTCACCGTCACCGTCACAATCGCATGCAATGAACGTGAACAAGCTAAATCAATGACAGCATCCAATGTATTCCCATACTTTTATCTCTTTCCTTCTTAGTCCAAATCCACATATATACATTGCCTCCCTTCTTTCTGATTTCTCCTTTCCAAGACTCCACTAAACCTACACTCACACTCCTCTCCAATGCACCTCCTTATAATTCACTTCTCTACACTTTCTCTTGTACGCCGTCTCTCTCCTCAAATGAAAAAAAAAGTCAACAAACAACAACGCCTTGGGATCAAGAAACAACAGTGGAAATGAAAACAAATCACAAACCGCTATGCAATCAAATGTAATCTTCAACATCTCTCAGGGGTGTTCACCTTCCCTTTCTTTATAGAAATGGACAAAAGCAGTAAAGGGGCATCAAGGAACGTCAAGAATAGAAGCAATCTTTTTGTTTCATCCGGCATTAATCTCGTTTCCATAACAACGACGGTAAAGGAAGGAAACGACAAAACATTAGTGTTCGCATGGCAGATCGGTCTGGGCCTGCAGATGACTCTGCAATGTGGTTTGCATTATGCGTGTCGGGTAGTTGTGGTTTGGGGCGTGAGGAAGCAAAGGCCGAGATTATTGTTGGGGTGTTGCCTGGGATAGATTGATAGTTGAAATGCGTATGTTGAAAATATTCGGATGTTCTGTTGTTCGTTGCAGATGCAAGTCATAAGGCATGGATTTAGATCGATGATTGACTGATGTGTCGAGCGGTGCGCTGACAAGGTTGGACGTTATGCTAGTGACGAGCGCTAAGGGACTATGCGAAATTGGGAGACCAGGATGAAAATATCATGTCTCCCTTGGGACAGGCTGGAATGCGAAGCAAGTGCCAATGTGTTTCGATGGCAATGAGATGGTATGCTCCGAGTTGGTCGGATTACGTATACGTTTTATCGGCGAAACATCGATTTGTGCGTGAGGGGACTATCGAATGCTGCTGGACCCCTGATTCGTCCTCCTCTTGCAATTGGAGTTTGTCCTGTACAAAAGACGCATACGTAAACGGGTGGCAAGTTACTGGAATGAACCCCTACGCATGGCATATGTAGCCATTTGTTACAACTCTCACATTGTATCATAGGTTGGCCATCATCCGTACCGTTGCATACACACCGTGTGCTCTCGCTCGAGTGGCTGCTTCGGTCGGTGGACGGGGTTGTGGCATTGGGAGAGACATTGAACGAGTTGGAGAATGGATCGTAATGGCCGTGGCCGTGCGGCGTAGTGGCATTGACGAGGTCGGCAGAAGCTTGAGCCCAGCGTTGATTGTGCGCGTCCAGAGTGTTTTGAGAAGCACGGACTACGATGGATTAATTAGGGATAGATGGTTACGAGAACAGAACCAATGGCGACATACCAACCCTCTGCTGCCGGCCTGCCACTACTTTCTTGAGTGCCCCTAGGGCATCGCCTGGTGAGTCTGGCATTTGCTGGTCCTCGTTGCCCTTTGGATCTTGGAATGCAGAAGGTAAGTCCATCATGCTGAAACGCCTTTGGGCATTTTCTGCGGCTTTCCTTACCGGACGTATCGTCTCGAAAGAAGCCTTGTCAAACACGTTTGACGAGGGCCTCGACGAAGGACGTGGTATTTTGAACGAGTTGGACCGCTCCAATCCTCCACTGTCTGCTCGTGCGTGCTTCGAGGCTCGTCGTTGTGGTGGTTGGGGATTGGGGATGATGAACGAATTGTTCCGACTAATAGTTGGAGGTGGTTCATCGTCCGACTCACTGTCATCCTCGTTCCAAAGCCCAGGATACTGGCGTCGGACTTCCTTCTGTGACTGTTTCCTATTGTCCTTGGGTGTCTCCTCATCTTCACCTGCAGGTACTGTCTCTGTACGAGCCCGCCCCGTCTCGTCAATGATCAGTCTTGTACGAGGTCTTCGAATTTCAGGGATTGAGACGAGAGGCCCACCAGTCTGCCTTTTCAGTGGCGATGAGCGGCGTGGTATTGTCGATGCAGTAGCTTGACTTGATATTCTGGATTCCATCGACGATGGCCTACTCTTCCTGAACCCGCTGTCGGTGTTACTTCTTTGCAAACTAGGTCGGACGTTCTCCACCGATCCTGAAGAAGAATTGGTATTAGAACGAGAGTGCTGGCTTTTCGCCTTCTTGGCAAACACCTTCTCTTGCTGTGCGTCACGCATCTGTGTCTCGTAAGGCTGCCTATCTAAGGCGCCCTTATTTGACACTGGTGGCATACTGCCAAACGAAGTTGTTGTTGGATTGGAAAAGCTAAAGAGCATACTTGGATCGACACCAACCGATGTAGACACAAACGACGACGACCTTGATAATTGACCATTTCCCATACCATTTGCTGAAAACGAAGCTCTTGGACCTGGTGAGGACATACCGTGAGAGGGTTGGAACATCTGTGAGTTGACATGTGGGGCAGTAGGGGTAGAGAAAGCTTGCCAATCAAAGTTTTGCTCCACTCTATGTGGTGTGGGCCCAAAAGGATCAACGCCCAGTGGCATGTCTACTTCCATTTGTGATTCATCATTTGGTTGGTCCCAGAACAAGCGTGAATGGGGCATGGGAGGCGCCGACATGGGTCCATTGTTCGGGAACTGCATCATCTCTGGAGAGAAGAGATTACCTGTGAATCCAAAAGGGGTTTGATTGAACAGATCGTCTGCGGTTGGCATCTGGTTAGGTGTTCTTTGAATCACTGTGACTGGAGTGGCAAAATCGGGCCCTGCACTATGCTGCAGGCTCCTTCTAGAGTTTGCATCCCGCGTAGGAGGAGGGGTTTGCATTTGAGAAAAGTCCATGTTGACAGGACGAGGTCGAGCCACTTGCTGTCCTACCGATTCCAACCCTGTCTGTCTTGCCGAGTTGGGGTCTGGCGAAGATGATAGCCTTCTCGTGGCCTCGACTGGCGGCAGAGGGAGGTTATGCGGAGCAAAATGATTGACATGGAATTCCGGATCTTCAGGTGTGCGAGGTTTTAAGCTATATGAACTCGACGGCCGGTCGATGGGCGTGGACAGCGTAAAGGATGGAGTCTGGACAGGGGTCTGCTGCCCATTGAGCCGTGGGGTAGTCCAAGCGTCGAGGAAGTGCGACTGAGGAAAAGCCTCGGTCTTGGGCGTTTTGAGTGCGGCGTCTGGAAAGGTTATCGACTTGGGCGTGGAAGAGGGACTTGGTAGATGCCAGTCCGTCGAGCTAGCACACGACCCACATTAGCCGTGATCTTTGCAACATGTAGAGTAGAGATGAAATGCGAGAACAGAGATTGATGGAGTCGAGAGAAAGAAGAGAAAAGGGCGACGCGAGTGAATTGTATGAAGAGACAACTGCTGAGGTATTTGACATGGGCAGTGAGGCTGGACTGGGGGTTTGGGAAGGAGCTAGCGTGTCGGTGTCATTGAGCTTCAGATGATCAACCGTGCAGTGCTGCCTGCCCCTCTGCCTACCCCAAACCGCAATTGGAGTTTGTACATGACAAAGGCCTTTGCAGTGCCGCAGGCAGGCAGTCACAGTGCAGCAACATGCATACAAAAGGAGCAAAGGGAAAAGGTGAGGGCATCGGCTTGCCCAAGCTGATGTGGATGCTCACGCGGTGCTTGTTGGGGCGGTACAGATGACTTGCTGGAACCAAAGGAGCCCATACCCATATATATGCTGATCCAGAGTCATAGCAAGCCCAGTGACACAGTATTCTTGCGCTCACACCATGTAGCGAACAAGGTATTCGGGTGGTGGATGGTCGGGTGGATGGGGTTGGAGGCTTGAGAGGCTTGTGAGGCTGTCGAGGGGGCGGCGGCGAGATGATGGTAAAGACAGCGGGGGTGGAGCAGAGACTTGTTGCAGCGTGAGCCAGAGGAGCTGGAGCAGAGACAATTAGGATGGACTGGTGAAGCTGTGACACCGTGTTAGGACTCTCAGTGCAGGAAGCGGCTAGGAGCAGTCGAGGTTGTGAGACGCAGACGCAGGTACGTTACTGCAGCGTTGCAGACAGACCAGGCGTGCACAACTCGGCGCCGGCTCAGACTTAGGGGACAGGCAGACAAAAGGAGGGACGGTGAAGGCAAAAAGACGAGATTGTAAAGTGAGGGTGTTTTTTTTTTCTTCACATACTAGAGTAGGTAGTGGGGCCAGGGGCATGAAGCACTGAAGCTGCAGAAGGTGGGAAATCGTACCGATCGTGGGTCCTCTCCGTACCGGCAACGACACAGGAATGTAAAGAGTGACCTGAGCCCTACGGGCCAGACAGCGGGAGCTCAGGACGTGGTGAGCGGCAGCAATAGCCTAGTGGCATATTGGCGTGGGTATAACGAGGGAGACATTTGAATGGTGGTAACGGCAGGGAGAGCACGCCCGCAGCTCTATGATGTTCATGGTTCCCAACGGGGGCACGCGAACCGTCGACCAACCGACGCCAGCCAGTCGTGCCAGTCGTGCCAGTCAATGCATGCGGTCTAGGCAGCGCCAGCATGGACGACTGCGATATGCTAATTAGATCGAGTGCGGCACGGAGAAGAGCCATGGACCATGGAGGATGCGTAGTGGCAGAGTGCGAGCGGAGGGCATGGCATGGCAAGGCCTTGGTCCAGAGAGACGACGACGCTAGTTTGCTCGTATGCCAACCATCCCAAGTGTGTCAGCCAGTCAGATTGGCCAGCCTGCCCATTGTCTACTATCTACGCCGGTGCTGTTCTCTGTCCAGCTGCGCCGCGACTGTGCGAGCCGCCAGTATATGCACTCCTGAATGCTCTCTGCTCACCAAATACCAACGCCGCCCGCCCACAGCAAATGGAGCTTACGGGCTTACTGTGTACTTACAAGCAAAGTGCTCGCCTGCCCATCTGCCAGCTCATCAGCAATCGACAATTTGCCGGCCTTGCACCCCAAGCCAAGCGAACTGGCAAACAAGCGAGGAAAGTCCATGTCACTGGGAAATCCGGATGTCCATGGGGCCAATCACAGTGCTCTCTTGGCCTCTTTCCGGATTTAAGTAGAAAAGCCACCACTCCCATCGGGGCCCCTAAGTCGTCCACCTACCCCAATTTACGCCATTCAACAACCCCTGCTGCCTGTTCCTGTTCCTGTTCCTTGTCAGACCGTCATCTTGGTTTCCTTGCCCAACCTTCCTTTACTATGCAATCTACCTTCCAAAACTACCGTGGCTAATCCTACAACGTCGTCACTATTTCCCTCTTGAGCCTTCCTCTGCCAGCTCATCAACCCTGGCCGGGCCCCGGTGGGTAGGACACAGAGTGGGCTCCCGAACATCCCTGGCATGACATGTGAGATGGTGGGATCCGTCATCTGGTAACTTTGGACCCTAGCGTTTAGTTGCGGCGCTGGTCTTCATGCAAGGTACAAAGCTGAGCTCCCTTGACCGTGGCGACAAAAGCAGCCATTAGCCAGAACTATCCAGGATAGCATCTCTCTTCCTATCCTGCCATAAGGCGTGCTCCCCGTGGAGCCTACTAAAATGCCCTCCAAGAAATGGTAGGGCGCTCCTTTCTCGTTTGATAAGCCATTCGGATGCATGCAGCTTCTGGCTTACGGTGGCATGTTGAGCTGTGGGATGGCCTCCCAACTGCTCTCAGACTACTCCGCAATACCTGCCGATCCCTCTGGCCCCAACAAGCCCCTTCTTAGTCCAGAAATAGCCGGGGGGAAGATTGCAATCTTGTTGGAATTGAATGTATTACTCCAACTATACGTCATGATCCTTGTGCCAATTACGGTCATTGCTACATATATGCCTGCCACCCTGCCTCCCTTTTTATCCTTTCGCATGGCGGCGATGCCCGTTAAACACGAGCTCCAGAGCTCCAGAGGCCAATCCATGCATTCCGTTACGCCATCGACTAGAAAATTCTCCAAACGCCAGCTTGCTTATTTCAACCCCCTTGAGATATATATATGTACATACAAGAAAAGAAATGGACCCAACAATTCGTCCTCGCTTATGCTTACAAAGATGGCCTGGTGTTCACCGGCTCGTCCTGATAGGAAAGATCAGACACGGCAGACATAGCATCGCCGTCTCGTCTGCTAGTAGGGCATGAAAGTTCAGAGACGGCGTCGTCATCATGGGGATCGTCGAAAGGCGAGCGTTCAATCAAATGTGTTCGTGAAGTCTCTGGCGCAGCTGCTGTACTCCGCACACTGCTTTGCCGTGAAGTATTGGTGGTAAAGCTGGGAGGGGCAATGCTGCGGGGGCGATAAGGTGGTGGAGGCTCTGACAGACTGTGATTGTCTGAAAAGGGGTCTTGTACACCTGAACGTCGGTTGCCTGACGACGTCACAGAAACAACATCTGAGGTGTCGATGCCGGTCAAGTATGCCCCGTTGACACCAGACGGTATCGGGCCCAGAATGACCGGTTGAGCGGAAACTGAAGTGGGTGGAGTGAAGGCTTCGTGATGCGTTGTGGTGTATTGTGGTAGTGCTGCGGGTGCTGGCGCTGGTAACATATAAGGCTGCACTGTCGTTTCAGGCTGTGCTTCCCAGTGCATTTTCATCTCAGGCTTGGGTTCGTCTACAGTGGCCTTTTCCCGCTGCCTCCTGCGCCTCCGCATGCAGAAGAAAACAATAACCCCAATGATTGCAAGCAACGCAAGAGGTATGACAGCGGCGGCAGCATACAGTCCTACTTTGCTGTGGCCCCCTCCACTTTCGTGCTCCCCATGGTGCCAGTACGTTTCAGAATCAGCTTTCGTCTCTAGAGGCGGATATGCGCTTTCAGTCGTAGCAACAGAAGATGTGGGTGTTGTTGAAGGACTAAGGCTCTCCCAGGACGCAGTTTGACTTGGTATCGTCGTCCAGGGTGGCAAAGTAACACTAGGATAAGAGGACAAATGGTAATATACACTTGGATACTTGATGGGCCGTGGTGTGAATGTAGGGTTGGCCTTGGTATAATGGTCGTATGACTTTACAGGTATACCAGGAATAGACGGTGGAGTGGCCATTGGAACAGGCTTTGACCGTGTCACGGGTATTAACGAAGGTGACGAAGGGTCCTGAATGTATTCGATCTCGACAATATACTCGATGGTCTCGGTGTATTCGCCATCATCATCATTGTTGTTATTATCATTGTTGTTGTTGTTACTCCAGCCAGCAAGGTTTTGGGGAGGCATTGTGGCTCAGCCCTAGAGTGCAAAGTTACGCTTACGGGAAGAGACTTGTGCAGCAGGGCCGACGGAGTAAAGAGGAGCGCCGGATTTACAAGCGCATGGGAGGTTCAAAAACAGGGCCGATAGGCTTTTGATGTCTTTTCCTGGTGTAATGGCCAGAGTGGAAACTGGGATGTAATGGCGGAATCGAAAGTGGCTCCTGTAAGAAGAGATGCGGGGCCGGCTGACGGACTTGTGTAAAGTAGTAACTTGTTGGTACAATGCAGCTCGCTATCCTGGCATCGGTAACGGCTTCATTGGCGTGCTCGAAGTGAAAGGCGAAGATACGAAAGGGAATGGGCTCGCAGAGTGAAAGCAGGTAAGCAAAACAGAACAGAAGTGCAAAAGGAAGGCCCGGAAAGTTGTAGTTTAGGGAGGCGCAGGCGTTTCCAGACTGGGCAACAAATGGCAAGGTGTGCGGCTTTTGCTGTTGAGCCAACAGACAAAGTCCGACACCCGGGCTTGCAGCGATGATGGTGGTTGGTCGGCGCTGGTGAATGGCCTTTCTCCGCCTTCTCCCTGCACACGGAATTGGACCAACCCCACCGGCGTAGGTGGGGGTATTTTTGGACTCTAGCAGTTAATCCCGGGCTGGCTGCCAATACGGCCCTCGCAATTCCAGACTTTCTTTGTTAAAGCTGGAGGGATTCTTGGTTGTTGGCAAGTTCGCCTTTGCAACTACCGGGCCAACAAGAGAACCGCTGGCTTGTGAGATCAGCGCGAATAAAGAAATGCCATGCAAGCAACCCAGAAGCCGAGCAGATGTGACGGCACGATATGTAGCCTTCTCGTCGATTGGCTGTCAAAAGAAGCCGGCACACAGCCACGACAGCTCCCTGAACTCTAACAGGCCGCATCAACCCTATCAACAGCCACTCTTGCGGCTTCGTCATATCACGACAGACCACAGAACATGCAGCGCTAACACATGAAACAAAAAGCTTACCCAGTCGTCAGCATCGGGCGATAAAGCCGCTGTTCAGTGCTCCCACTCTCTCACTCATCGGACATGGCTACATGAGCCACACTGGTGCTGGCCTTTGCCCGCTTGTGCATGCGCTTACCCAATACAACATGATTATGTATTGGGATACTCGTATTCAGTGACATTGCAATTCGGCACTAAGTCATAATAACGTTTAAGATGGCAAGATAGATGTTGATACGAAGACGTCGAGGTCCAGAGCCGGGTCGAACGGTTAGACCTTCAGTTCATACCGCATCTGCTGAGTCAGGTCTTGGCTGAGATCATCGGCCCGCTGCACGCTACCGTGCAGTCTTACGTCTTGACACACTCGAGATGCTGTGTCGCCAACCCCAACTTCAACATGGCGGATAAATTCAAGTCGATTGCCAAAAATGGATGGCACCCTGAGAGAGACCGTGCTGCCAACGCTGGGAGCGGTCAAAGTGAATCGAGGCTGGGGTCGCGAGTGGTATGATGTGAAAGCTGGTCTTGTAGCAGCCTACTAATGCTTCCAGGGAGGAATGCTAGGACGAGGTGGAGGAAAGGACACACATGCAGAACAGGCTCGCAGCCATCAGTCGGCGCCCCTTTCGTCGTTGAAGGACCCGGCTCAGTTTGCACCACCGCCAAAACGACTTGACTATAACAAAGATCCCACATCCACAGTACGAGCCAGACCTACGCCAGTCGCCCGACCAAGTGCCCTAGCCACTGCACCCGCATCCAATGCCGCTACAAAGCCCAAACCGCCGCCCAGTCTGCCTCCTCGATTGCCTCCACGACAAAACTCGTTTCCCAACGAATACGCACCACCTCCCCCACCTACTTACAATGAGGCTACACAACAAGAAGCAGCTCCACAAGGGTCGCTGAATCGGCTGGGGCAGGCGGGTGTATCCGTGCCCGGGTTCGGCATAGGACGCAATGCATCACCACCCGTGCCGCCACGCCAGAATTCTGGTACATCAACCAACGAAGCTATCTCGCCTCCTGTTCCGCCTGGACGAGGGAATCATATGGGAGAGCTGCAGAGTAGATTTGCGAAAATGTCAACGACATCGTCTGGAAGCGAGGCACCTACAACAGGCACATCGTGGGCAGACAAGCAGGCAGCCCTCAGAACGGCAAGCAGTCTGAGGGAGGATCCGTCCAAGGTGTCTGCAGCAGATTTGAAGGGAGCAGCGTCGACTGCCAATAATTTCCAACAGAGGCATGGTGCACAGGTTGCCAGTGGATGGAAGGCAGCCAATGGACTCAACAACAAGTATGGCATCACTGGCAAAGTCAACAGCCTTGGGTCGTCGAGTGCTGCAGCGGGTCCTGTTCAAGGGCAGCCCACACCTCCACAGTCGCCGGGAGTGACAGGCAGCTCTGGAGGCATTGGCAAGAAAGCACCACCACCGCCTCCGCCCAAGAAGAAAGAGTTGGGAGGAGGATCCGTGGAACCACCGCCGATCCCCTTGGGCAGTAAGCCCAAGTTTTGAGAGTGGGCGAGGAGGCGTATCTTCTAGTTTATAGTATTTGACAAGTATATGGAATTGAGGAGAGTCCTAGGTGGGGCTCGATACGCTACTTTGGCCATGGCGCTGATAAGGAAGGCGTGAATGAAGAAGTGAAGTGTGAGATGAAGAAGCTTGGGCCAGGGGTCTTGGGCGGGTTTTTTTTCAGGGTCGCAGCTTCCGTGCAGGACGGAGAAGGCAAGTGCTCGTGCAGGCCAGCGACGCTCAACACTACGCAGCAAGTACGGTGTAGACATGGCAAACTGGAGCAGTCGCCAGAACATATATCGTTAGCCTTGCGAGCCAACAGCGTCTACATGGAGCAGACCCAGGCGGCGAGGGCGTGTCCCATAGGCCCGGCGTGCACAGAGGTGGCCATCGCCAAGCAGAGGGATTCTAGACGTAGATCTCGGGGGGCTCTTTGTGGCTTGCCTCGGTTGATGTCATGGTTACGATTCGCTGGAAGACACAGAAGCATCCGCTAGCTCTGCCGCATCGTCTTGACCAGCAGAGAAAATGGCACATAATTAAACCTCGCCTGCTGTATCCAGTGCCTGCACCGCTCGAACCGACCCCCAGAAACGTGGCAGCTCCGGCTTTGACGCGTTAGCTGCCTCGAGGTTATCTCTGCTGCTATAACTCTGCGCTGCCCGTTGTCGCGCAAGCCCGCAGAACCTAGCAACCGCCGTCGTCGCGTGCCCCCAACAACACGACAGGGCCGAACAGACGTCCACGTACGCCACCACTAGGAAAAGCCTCAGCCTTCCGACACCGAGTTCCTCTGCTGTGCTGTGATAGGGTCTGTGCCTAGCGCCTAGCCGTTGACGTTGTTCGTGCGCAGAGCAAAAAAAGTCGCAACTTGCTGCCAGAGACACGCCTCTCGACTATTTACTGGTCCCAAACAAAAAAATTACCCTCGCTCCCTCTTTGTACACCACGCCCACCACTGCACATCCACTGCAGTGCGGCCCCGCCCACCACTCCTCTACGCCCAGTTCGGCGTTCTCTGAAGCTGTAGGCGCATATTGTCCAGCTCAGGCGCAGAAACCAAGCTCGCTCTTCCACCACCAGCTGCTCCATAGCAGCTCCCAACCCTGTCCACCATGTCTGGCGCCGGCCCATCCATCCACACGCCCGAATTCCCTTCGTGGAGCGTCTTCCAATTCCCACCAGATGCCGCCCCTCCGCCAATCACCAATCCTTACCATGGCGAACCGACCCTCGCAAACCCCTTCCTCATACCCCAACACATCTTCGAAGGCGCCTTGTCCTACAAGGTCCCCTTGATCATCTCCTCAGTCTACGCCGTCACCGTCACCTACTTCAACTGGTACAATCGCCAACACGGAAACAAGGCCTGGAGGATTGCAAAGACGCGTCCCTTCTTCGCCTTTGTCATCTTCCACAATGTCTTCCTCGCCGTCTACTCTGCCGTTACCTGTTTCGCCATGGTCCGCGCCCTGAAGAGTGCTTTCCCCCATTACACTGACCCCAACGCGGTTGTGGGTACTGTCGACGCTCTCTGCAAGATCCACGGCCCCCGTGGACTTGGTGACGCTGTTACCTACCATCCAGACACCAACACCTGGGGCAGCAAAAACGTCAATGTGCTTGTTGGTCCTACCGGCTTACCCGACACAACCGATGTTGGACGCATCTGGAACGAGGGTCTTGCTTTCTGGGGCTGGTGGTTCTATCTCTCCAAGTTCTACGAAGTTTTCGATACCGCCATCATCCTTGCCAAGGGCAAGCGAAGCACCACCCTCCAGAAATACCACCACGCCGGTGCCATGTTGTCCATGTGGGCTGGTATGCGTTTCATGTCCCCACCAATCTGGATGTTTGTCCTAGTCAACTCGGGCATTCATGCTATGATGGTCAGTACAGTCCGAGATTTCCTTGTATACATTCGACTAACATGTTTCAGTACACTTACTACACCGTTGCTGCTCTTGGAATTCGCGTACCCAACGCTGTCAAGCGAACCCTTACTACCCTCCAAATCACTCAATTCCTCGTTGGTTCAACTTTTGCTGCCCTGCACCTCTTTGTCTCGTACACTGTCCCAGTTACAGTTGCTCACAAAGTCGCCGAAAAGGTTGTGTCCTCAGCAACTCCCTCCAGCGTTTCGTCGGTCGTATCTTCAGTTGTGTCCTCAGCTACAAGCTCCGTGGCAGCTGCTCTCCCCACAGCATCCGGCGCTGCCTTGGCGTTCTTTAGGAAACTCGTATACCGCGCTGCTGGTGATGAAGGTCTCGCAGAGAACATCGCTGTTCCAGGTCAGCCTCTTCCATACTATCAACAACAGTTGCTGCAACAACAGCAACAACAGCAACAAGTCGCTGCTGCTCCACGACCCGAGCACCCGATCGAACAGTTCTTCCACAAGACTGTTGACCGGGTTGTGTATCGTACTGAGTACCAGTCTGTCCCATGCATCGACACTTCTGGCCAAGCCTTTGCTGTCTACCTCAACTTGATCTACCTCGCCCCTCTCACTTTCCTCTTCATGCGCTTTTTCTTCAAGTCTTATCTCCGTAGTCGCTCGCCTAACGACAAAGGCAAGCCTAAGCGAGGCTCCTTCTCAAAGGCCACCCGTGATGCATCAGAAGAGGTCAAGCGTGAACTCGAGTCTCTCGACCGAGCTGCGGAAAATGGCATTTCATCAGCTGTGCACAAGTCCAAGGACGCTCTTCGTGGCAGGAAAACCAACGCAAACGGCATCATCAAGGACGAAAGACATGGTAGCCTCAGCCCAGCGAACAAGAAATTCATCGATGACGTACTACGAAAAAGTACCCAACAGCTCGAGGATGGCGCCGAGGTTACAAGGAAGAATGCGAAGGGACTTGCCAAGAACGTTGCCACAAAAGCTCAGGAAACATTAGAGAAGCTTGAAAAGTCCTCAAAAGAGAGTGTAGAGCAAACATCAAAGTTCGAAGAAAAGTATGAGGAATTTCAAAGTGCAAGCAAGAAAGACAAGAAGTCCAAGTTACCACAGAAGAAGAAGGACCGCAAAGAGACTGAGGAGTCTGGTGTGTTGGTCAAGAAGGAGGATGCGGAAGAGGACGTACAAAAGCCTGAAAAAGAGCCAGAACCAAAGGACGTCAACAATACCTTGAACAAGAGCGAAGGCAAGGGACTCTTCTGAGCAAGAAGATCATGTAACAACGATTTTCATTTAAAGTAGGGGAAAAGAGAAAGCGGAACTATGAAGAGAGAAGAGAGACAGCGTCTTTGTAAGAGTGTACGAGGTGCGACGCTTTTCCATTACTTTTCTGCGTTACGCTTTCGGGACTGGTATTAGAGTCTTTCTTAGACTGGGGTAAAAGAGATTGTACTCCGCTGCTACTTTCCCCCATATCGACTTGGCTAGGCAGATTTTTGTCTTCTTGGGCCATGTCCCTATTGTTTTTCTATCTCTTTTTTTCCCAGGACGGAGCAGGATGGCAAAGTGATTGGGGGAAAGGATCCAAAAGTATGGGGATATATTTCCTAGTATTTGTGGGTGTCTCGATGAATTTCCTTGTAATTCGAAAGCTTCACTAGATGTAGTTTGTAGCGATAATTTATAGTTATCCCTTCAAAAGAGACTTGTTAACGACAAGAACTTTTTCCCAACCTGTTACAGTACATCCATGATCCTCATTGATCTTCCAGTGTATCATCATCGCCATCATATGGATTGATCAAAACCCCTTCTGTCTTTCCCTGCCAATTCCATCTAACCAACCCTCCTTACCCTCCTTCACCGAATATCATCCCCCTCCCCAAGCCCCCCCAACTCCAACTTCTCCGCCCTTCTCCCCGCCTTCGCCTTCTTCATCGCCAACCAACTCCCTCCATTCCACATCGCAGGACCCTTATCCTCCATCCCCGTCGCCACAACCTTCCGCACCGGCTCGCGAGCCCCTTCTTTATCATCGTTGCGCGCAAAGATTTGCAAGCCTCGCAGGTGCGTGTCCTTGCCGTTCTGGTGGTTCTCCATGATCTTGATTTGCACGAGGTGGGCGCGGAGAACGGGCATTTTGGGGCGGCGCTGTTGGCGTGGTGGGGGGTGGAGGGCGGTGGGATTGGGGGAGAGGGAGGCGAAGGGGAGGCGGGGGTTAGGGCGGGCGAGGGAGGGGGGGAAAGAGGGAGTTGCTTGGTGATGGGGGTGGAGGAATGTGGGTGTAGCTGTTGTGTTGTTGGGATTGGTGAAGTGAGGTTGGGGTTGGGGGGTGGTTTGAGTATGGGGGTCGAGGTGCATTTGGTCGTTGGTTGGGGGAGGGAAAGAAGGGTGGTGGTATTGGTGTTGTTGTTGTTGTTGTGGGATGTTGTTTTCAGAATCTGAGCTGGCTTCCTGTCGAGCCATGCTGACTGTGGCTTCGATCTCTTGCATTACTCGGTCGAGGTCGATTACTCGTCCTGGTTCTTCGTCTTCGTCCTCATCTTCCGAATCAGATTCTGGTTCCCCGACTCCTGAGAAATCTGCCCAGATCCAACCGCGTGGGTTTTCGAGCTTCATTTCGCCCCATTCTTGGAGGTCGTTCATGCCACTACCAGCAAGAAAGACGATGCGTGTTGGTGTATAGCTCTCATCTTGTTCAAAATCCAGGTAAAGTCGAAGCCCTACAATGCGGACGAGTTTGAAAAAATGAATATTCAGGTAGTGCGGTTGTGGACCGTCGGATTGCCAGAATAGAGCCGTAGAGGGGTGCCGGAGTTGTGGAATGGAACACCCTGGTTTCGAAGAAGACACTCTCCATGACGCTAACGTGGAAATGTCACGGAAGTATGAAGGCGGAGGATCAAGGTTTGCAAGCGGTATTTGTGCTTGCCCAGGAGATGCGAGAGCCTCTTCCTCTTCGTCTTCCAGATCTTCTTCGCCTTCTACGTCTAGCAGGTCCTCACCCAAATCCTCTCCTTGCTGCAACTGGCCATTTTGCCTAGCAAATGAAATATCGATTTCGCTGTCGGACTCTCCCTCTGCCGGATCTGGTGAGCGCAGCTCGTGCTGCTGAGCTCGTCGTCGTGTTGAAGGTGGCATAGTTGTGGCAAGGAACTATCGATTGGTAAAGAAACCTAACCTCGGGAAGACCGGTGTCCTGGTGTCAAACCCGTCTGATTTGATGTAAAGGTACAGCATGTACAAGGATGGCGGGCCTAGGCTGCAGGTAGATCCAAAAGGCCGGGTTGCTTAGATGGCACTCGAGTGAAAGCGCAGGCGGCGAAGCCCGTCGGCTTGCAGGTGCGCAGGTCCTGAGTACCGTGGCGAATCAAGTATTTGTCAGGTCACTTGTTCCACTGTTGCAGTATCGTGGCGCTCGCACAGGCTCAATGCCCTTCCTCGGCGACTGTACTGTAGTACGGGATGCCCAAAGTAGTTGTAAAGCCGTGGCTAGAGGCGTGGGAATACTGTAAACAACAGATATATTTGTCCGCCGCTGCAAGGGCGTCGCAGTGTTACGATAGCCGTTGCGGCTAATTGTATATCTCTTACTTGGTGTAGTTTTTCTTCTGCTGCTGCTGCTGCTCATGTGTTTGCTTCTTGTTGTTGTCGGAACTAGCTTTGCTGGGGTCTGTTTTGTGTGCATGGGAAAACGTAGAGGCCCAAGCGCGGTCCATTTACATCACCCACGCGTGGACGTGCAACGCTCCTCCAACACGCTCACCATGTCACGTCCCACAACATCATGTACCCTTTACCTGTATTTCTAAGAAAGCGTTTCCACCAATCGTTGAAAATATTGTTTCCGTAGCGCCCTCGACGCCACCGGATATCCGACCTGTCATGGTTTCACAGACGCCAGGGATTCGACAGCGTCAGGGTTTCTTTTTGCACGGCAGTTCGGCCAATTAATGTGACAAATTCATATCCTCTTGATCTCAGTCGCTACGCGGCATATTCCACAATTAACAACAGGGTATCGAAATGAATCTCAGTGCAATTGCCCTGGCAGATCTGCGATTCCACGTGGTAAAAACCCATGAATGCATTTTTCTATTGTGGGGTTGTCAAGATGGTGCAACGAGATGACGCCGGATGACCTGTCTCTGTATGCCCATGTGCTTTCTTTTGTTCCTTCCTGGCAGGTATGACTGAATTTCTGGCCATCTGGTTTGTCCAACGTTCGTGTAGCATTGGATATAACGTGGCGTGCAGGACGGTGCGGTGTAACACGTAAACTAACTACAGCGGAGCTACTGTGGTATGCTGCCCTTAAGCCACTTGTAGGGCCGGCCCGCTGTCGTCTTCTCCAGTTCTCCTCTCGTCACTGTTTGGGTTCTCCAATTGTCTTTTTGCAGTCTCGACACTCCTGGCACATATGTATCCTTAATAAAGACGTGGTTCCTGACAGTACGCGGGTTTCTCTTCATGGCTCGCCATAGCGACGATGCTGTGGCGCGGTCGGGTGAGCAGCAAGGGAAAATCACAATCGCGTTCCTAGTATTGGCATGGTACTTCATATTGCTTCGAATATGGACACGAACATATGTGATATCAAGTTTCGGTTGGGATGATTCAACAATGGTTCTCGCAGGGGTACGTTCACATTAAGTGCTTGGGATTGTTCAGACATTAATTCCCCAATCCACAGTGCATGTTTACAGTCTACTGCGTGGCCCAGCTTTACATTGAAGGTAATGGCGGCGGAACACATGTCACTAGCATACCTCAACTTCAAAACCTCACCAAGGTAAGTCATGAAGTCCAGCCTCTTGAGAGCCACTCAAATCAACGTCTTTAGTGGGTCGTGATCAGCGAGGCCATGTATATCATTGCCATGATGGTCTTGAAAATATCTCTCGGTATCTTCTTCGCACGCATTGTTATCAAGCGATGGCACTTTCTTCTCATCTACATCACTGTTGGAGTCACCATCTTCTCCTCCGCAGCAGCGTTCTTCTACAGCCTCTTTCGATGCGGACCGAACATTGATGACTATGTTATTCAACAACTTACAGGAAAGTGTATGCCGAGATACTTGGATAGGTTCATGGCATACCAACAAGCTGCTTTTGTCACTCTGACCGATTTGGTCTTTGTGATGCTCCCAGTGTCCATCTTATGGAATTCGAATATGTCTCGCAGATCAAAGATTTCAGCTGGTGCCATCCTAGGACTAGCGACTTTGGGATGCGTCTGCTCGTTGTTACGTTTCCGTTATGTGGACGGCCTGACAGAGACTGACGATTTCTTCTGGCATGCTACAAACATTGCAATATGGTCAACGATCGAATGCGGTACCTGTATTATCGCAGGCTGTTTGGCAACTCTGCGCCCGCTCCTAATCTGCGTATACGCCAGAACACGCAGAGCTACAGTTTTCTCTAGTTGTGTGAAACAAATATCGCGATCCTTCGGCTCGAGCGACCGTTCTGCATCAAGTTCCACACCACATTACAATACCACAAACTCTTCGGGTGCAAAATCCAGGATTGAAGAACATGAGTTGAGGACTACGCATGTCGACGACCCAGCATTCGCAGAGTTCATAGCACCACCTGGCCAAAGCGTCATTCTGCTAGATTCTGATTTTGGGAATGAACGAAAAAGCACTGAGCGTATTCTTGTACCACAGGATTCTCCCGAACTCGAGTTCCCTTGGCCAATCAAAAAGAAAGATGATAGAAAAAGGCAGACGATGTACGCAAGTTGGACAATGAAGAGAGGTACGGGCAGCGATGGCCGCACGTCTGATCGACCTTCATCCGCACCCGTATCGCCGAGCGAGGATATGTCCAGCAGAAACGCAGGATGAAAAATGCAATTACCGGCTTTGATAGTCGGGAACATCAACTAGACTTCAGGAGAAATGCTCGCATGATTGGAACTGTCTCCAGAGTTGGCCAATCTCCCGGTCCACCGTGCAGATAATACTTGACCTTACGCAAGTTGCCAGCGACGCTTGGAGGTTGTAAGGGATATGGTTTGTTGCAATAATTCACGGGTATCAAACGTTGAACACTCCAATGTGGCCGCCTGGAGACTTGCAAACTTGAACAGAAACCTGTAAAAAGAGGATATACGGGTACTTCTGGAAAATACTGGGAGAATTACAGGAGAACGTTCGTTCGGCTGCGGAGCATCCTTGTGGTAGGAGGAGCCGCAGTTGCTTGAATTTGGCAACTGGAAACCATTACAGGTACATCAAAGCTCCGGTTTTGAGGTTTGACTATATCTATATTGGTATTCAGGGATGTCAGGATATAGATGATTGGTGCTATGATCAAGCAGCAGGATTTGTTTATAGAGGTGATGGGATATTGTCGCATTCAAGTGGAATAGGTAGATTCTCAGAAAGAATAATGAAAAATCCAAGTATTGAGGTATACATTGCCGCACAACGCGAATAACGTTGTATTCCATGACCCTTCCGCTGTTACACCGAATCTTTTATATAGTATATAGGGCTTATCAATGCACATTTACCAACTAATTGACAGAAAGCAACGTTGTGGACGATTGCCTAAAATTGACAATCCCGTTCACTTCAAGGTAAAGGATTATCTGTGTATTTCTTGGTTATTTTCAATGCTTCTTCTTCAAGAACATGGATATTATTAGGTTTTCCCTTTGCTAGATTCTATTCTCGCATAAAAGTAGCGAACTGCTGCCCCAAATTAGCACGGGGTGGTAATAGATGATATCAATCTATCAAAGGTCATGTAACCTATATATGTAGTATGACCCTTGAATCGCTCCTTCGGTGGGAGATGGAACAGAAGTTGTCTCGTGATTTCTTGTGTATTGCAAATGCAGGAAAGTCGTAGGTATATGGAATCACAGGTATCTGAAAGAGAAAGGTCACTTATAAGGGACATATGGTATGATTTACATACACAAAATTAAGGATATTTACCAGCAGAGCCCAATGTTGCTTCTTGCTATCTGGTCGTGAATGATCTACCTCCCAGACGAACTAAGTTAAAACATGTGCATCATCTTCATGATTACTTTCTCGCTACGTTTTGTATTTAAATGTGTTAGAGGATATATAGAGGGGTTGTTGTAGTGTATAATCTGGTAGAAATGTAGAGAATAAGCGAGAACTACGCAATTGGACAAGCCATGTATTACATACAGGAAGTCTACAGTAAAAATCTAAATATGATGTATAACGCGCGGGTTGAATTGTTTATATCTGCAATATAAGTCTTACAAGCGCAAGAGAACCAATAGTATAATGAACTTGCCAAAATTTATTTATACAATTTTGCTAAAAGTACCATTAAAAACCCCCAAAAATAAAGAACAGAAAAAGCAAGTAATTAGAAGTAGACTTGCTACAACCTTCTAAGCTTTATCATCTAAGTTCCAATTTCAAAGGTACGAGGATTTTTTGATGTTTGCATTTAAATCAATCATACCATTTCTGCACCCTGGAGTGTACGCACCACCAACTAACACCCCATTGAAACACTCCAATCTACGAACACCAAACCTTCTAATAATCATCAAAGAAACATCCAACAAACCCAACAACCCCAATTACTTACACCCATTCATTCTCCACCCAAACCGCTTCGCCGTAGAAATGCCTAGTCCCAAACCCAAGCCTGTGCCCCACCCCACTACCCCACTTTACCACAAAGCTAGCAAATTCTCCCTTCCTAGATCCCAACCTCACTTTGCAACAATTTTCACTTTCCACATCTACCTTTTCAAATGTCACTCGCAGAATATATTCCATGCAACTCGCCAAACTTCCATCAAAGCAACAACAGGAGCCTTGGCGCAATGGTAGCGCGTTGGTTTTCGGTCTCGAGCATGATCACCAAAGGTTGAGGGTTCGAGCCCCTTGGGCTTCGTTTTTTGCTTTTTTGCCTTCTTTTTGTGTTGGGGGTTGGTTCTTTTTGCGTCTTGTGCTTTTTTTGTGCGTTTGGGTGGGAGGGGAGAGTGGGTTGGCTTGGCGTGGGTCACTATTGTGGGGAAGGCGCGATACTTGAGCACAATCTTCAAGAGGGCAATGGCGTGTCAATTGGAAGGGTGATTCTTTTTTATTTTGAGCATTCACTTCTTAGATGCCCTGCACAGCTTTCATCAATAATTTATTTAACAGCTATTGATATGTTTGTTGTCAATTTCAAAATGTTCATACCTGCAGAAATTACTCATCTCCTGCAAAGACTCACGAGGGCAGCTATTGTGTCAGATAGAGCAAGATACAAAACTAGGCAGCATACACACATGCCCTTGCATGCTAACTCAGCACATGATGGCAGGGGCAACACCAAGACAAAATCTGATCTACAGATCTTCTAGATCTCGGTGGCATTACCCGTCCCGTGTTTCAAATAGAGCATTCATCTTCCATTCACCAGGAAACAGGCCTCACATGACATACTTGTTAGAGTAGGACGACACGCGACTGCAGTGTTGTTTGCAGATGTGCAGATCAAGTTGGGTTAGCAATACGGGAAGTAGCCAAAGAGGTTGAACGACGAGATTGCGACTCGACCATGGAAATCTGGAGACGAGCAGCGTGAAACTGACTAAATCGCATCGGTGGTTGGTGTAACCTGGAGACGACGGACAACTCAACGGTGTGAGGGCTGACGTGTTAGAGCGGGATGACGTCCAGGTCCGCTGGGTGGAGATTACGATTGACACCCACAGATTCTCGGATGAGGCAGCGCTGCCAGGCCAGGGAGATGCTGGCGTCGATATCCAGGCAATCCCCGTTTTCGAGATACGTGTACATCTGTGGAGAAGCAGTCAAGATGTTGGGAATTGCGAAACGCCCAGTTATGTGGGTAATCTCCGGTTTAGTAAACGAAATGGGTGGCAAGAGGTCGAGGAATTTGGAACCGCTATCAGCAACGGATGCAAGGCACTCACAACGTCCCAGATTCATGGCTCAGAGATGCACCCAACCCCAGATCCCGCAAACAGCGGGTAGTGGGTAAGATTGCCGATCAACTTGCCAGTCTGAAACATGGCTAGGTCTTGTGGGAAAACGGTCGAATGCCCTGCTTGTTGGCGTAACGTTGCACACGTCCTTGTCAGCAAACCGTCGTTCGCTTGAGAAGGGTCTGGGCACTTCTAGATTATGATTGGGCTGTTGCGGGGAATTCGCCTACCATGCTGGCATTTTTTGATTGGTGCAGGCTCAGATAATTGCTGGAGAAACAATGTGTTGGGGCTGGTGTTGGATCTAGTGTATGCTTCGGCAGAGTATCATCTACTTCTTGATTGGAGTCACTGGGAGCACATGAAAATGCCGAATCCTCAACGGTCAGATTTGCATCTAGATTCTGGATCAGTCTTTACGAGGAAGAATCTTGCATGCAGGATGTCGACGCTTCGAATATCCTTTCCAGGTTCGCTCTGCAAATGTGAATCATTGTTAGCCACTTACAAATGATTGGCTCGTTGGCTGGGGTGACAAGATGGGAACAGCTTCATCCTGGAAATTTCCGATCAACAGGCATGAGGATTGGTTGATCTTGAGAGGTCCGTTAGCCTGGACGAGGATGAGGCATATTGCGTGTATGCATGCGGAGGCTCTCTCGTAACATGGTGCCTGTGCATGGGGCCGGACACTGCAACGATTTGGAGGAACCAAAGTTTGTAGAGGGGGCAATCACGTGTGAAGCTCGAGCAGACAAGGACATTGGTGGGACGTCATGATTTACAGCGTGGGATGGATAGTGGAGATGGAGGCAGCGCAGCGTTGGAACGCTGGGTTTCAGAATCGACTTGGGTGATGGAGCAGAGGGTGAACAGCAGTTGGCTTCAGGAACCAGTGTCGCGGCTCAACACGGGTCAAGCAGTCCCAGCAATGTGGATATGGCGAAAAGTCAATTGTCAGACTTGGGTTTTCCACGGATTGGCCGGAGGCTAGAGAACTTTGTAAGGGGCAGAGAAGCTGCGGTGCAAAGGAAGAGATGCTGTGCACGGGGTACAGATGAGGCGCTGTAGGGGAATACTAGATGTGTGCGCGCAGAGGGGCGGGATTGATGTTGCGAGCGTAGAGCTGGCGGTGAAGGTCGATGGCACCCGATGCGGCAGGAGATTTTCGCGCGTTCCAGGGGCGCTAGGCCTGAACGGGCGCTGATTGGCCGCAACTGCCCAAAATAGTAGCGGCCCTGTTTTTGCTGGCTCTGACGAGCGGGGCGCTGGAGCTACAGTGGAACGGCCGGGCAGAGGCCAATCCGTGGGATACGACTTGGGATGGACGGTGCAAAGCGGTGGAGGAATAGAATCCGTGGTGCCAGTCTCCAGTGTACGATGAGAGGGCAGCTGGCGGTTTCGAGTGTAGTGACGCAATTAAAGGAAATGATGTAGTGTGCAGCGCAACTGCACATCAAACCGTCAGTAATTGACCATGTCCATGGCACCCCTGCCACGCGCGTTGCCAAGTGGGCATTAGGTCGGCTAAGCGTAGGACATATCGCCCTCTCCTGGTGACGTGCAGATGCTTGGAGGGGAGAGGGAAGAGGGACGAGGGAAGAGGTGGCAGCCGTGCCGTGGACCCTGGGAGCCATGCATGTGCTGAAGAGAGCAGACATGTCGGTGAGGTTCAACATGGTCCTTATCGCCTGCAGGCTCGGGGCGGCATGCCTGCACCACCACCTCAGGCCACGAATTCCATGGCTTGATCGAGGTGCAGCACTGCAGCATGGAGGGAGGCCCACCGCCCAAATTCACCAACTCCTGCAAACAGCTCAGCCGCGGGTGCAGGGGCTCCACCCAGCGCGCTCCGTGGTTGGCTGTGCTGCGGTGCTGCAGAGGCAAGATTCGTAAGTGTTTACCAGATCGCGTCCCGTACGGTGTTGGAGCTAAACGCGTCCAGCTTAGAATCATTCGCGGGTATTGCACGGCAGTGGCAGCCGCCCACTCGGCCTGCACACGATATGGATTTGCATTTGCATCTCTCTTCATTGTACGGTCCTGGGTCCTGCGTGCTGCGTGCTCGTCGCCATGGAGCTGAACCGACTGCACCACCCGCTGGAATGCGGGTGAGCATGTGTTTGCGTTGCCGTGTTGCCCACAGGCAAGAGTCGCACGGTGCGGAATGGAGGGCAATACCAACCACCACTCTGCTGCGAGGCTCTGTTGTGTGCCCCCGTTTTCATGCATCGCATTGCTCCTCGGCCATGGTGCCTTGCTTGGACGTTGGGCGATCAACACACAGGCGGCGGCGGGCGGGCAGGCAGGCGAGCAGCCAGAGGCACAGCTAGTGGCCGCTGGGTAGGAGGTGCAGCAGGGGGACGCGTGAGCAAATCCTATTCCTTTGTGCCAGAAGACGCTCGAGCTCTCGCCGTAGCCCTTGGATTAGTCGACGTCCCCGGCATAGCACGGGGGGGACTCTGGTCGCCAGAAGTGAAGCTGGGGACGAGACGAGACGAGACGAAGGCGGCGGTACACCAGTGCATGCCACCATGCTTGCCTTAATACATGTGCCTGCTCTCCACGTTGGCCGCGGCTAGGCAGTTTAGCAGTGTAGTAGACCATGTCAGAGTACATAGTAGTAGTAGCAGAAGCAGAGGAGAGCTGCTGCCAGAACGACGCCATCGGCTCCATTGCAAGTGATGTGCCACGGCCCTCACCCTTCTGGTCGTTGTCGTCCCTCACCATCCTCCTCCTCCTCCACTTCCTCCCACTTGGCCCCCTCCCGTTGCAGGCCAGAGTGAAAGAAAGCCCGCACCCAACCAGCGCTTTCTCTTCCCCCAAAAACCCAGCGTCCCCAACTCTCGCGTGCACACCCGCATGCGCCGTCTCGCCCGTGACATAATCCGACGGCGACGTGCACGCTACTACGCTGCCACCACCTACCTGGCGTGAGTAAGTATTGATCTCCCATGTCTGGGCTGGCGTGTGGGCACGGACGTCAAGTTACCCCTTCTTTGCATTGCCAGACTGCACAACCTCAACTCTTCACCCGCCAACGCCGTCGCCCTGTCACCACCCTCTCTCCCTCTATTATTTTCCTTTTCGGCTTGTTCTTGACTGTTCGGCTTTTCACTCGCGCAGTTCGCCTTCCTCTCGCTTCCCTCCAATGCTGGCTTAACTGTCTGCTCGGGAGGCTTGGTACACTGCTGCCATCTCCGTCGATCCACGACAGCCTCTCCAGCGAGCCATCCGGCGACGTCGTTGTCTTCTCTTCTCTGTTTTAATAGCTTCTCCTTTTCTTCTTTCTTTCCAGTAGCTGCTGCAGGTACTTCTCCCTCCTTTCGTCCAGCCTTGCTCGCCACCCGCGTCCCGTTCTGCCTCCCCCTCTCGTCTCTGTGAAGAGCCGCCCTCTCCTGTCCTTCATCCTCCTTAGCCGGCCTTGCCCACCGTCCGCATCTCCATCCAAGCCTGTCCACCGTCTTCCATCGCTCAATCGCTCGCTCGCTCGCTCGTCTGTCTCGTCCTGCTGCCGGTGCTAACGTTAGGCTCGGTAGATTCTTTCTGCTCGAACCCCCCTCTCGGTCCACGCCGTCGCCTCCGAGTGCACAGGCGACTTCGATCCGTCTTCCCATCGCCGTGTTGTGAAGGGTACCGATGGCTCAGGTACTCGCGCCTATCGTCCAGACAACCGGTACCATTACGATGCCATATTCCTCCGATGCCTACCAGAACGCGCCTTCCCAACAACATCACACCCAGCAGCGAAACTCGCAGATGCCCCGAAATCAAGCGCACAATGCCTACGCTGGGGGTACAGGGTACAGGGGCACGTCTGCTCCGATAGCACCTTATGCCTTCTCGAGCACACCTCAACTGCGACAAGAGAATAGCAAGCCCGCTCCAGCACCCTTCCATCAAGGTCAGCAGCAGGTCCCAAGCCATGCCTCCCAGGCCCGTCTTGGCCACCCTTCACACCCGTCTTCTTCGTCTGACTCGACCGTTTCTACGTCAGGCTCCTCCAATCGCTCTCTAGCCAATCCACCACAGGCCTCGAGAGACGAAACCGATGCCAAGAAACTCGATGGCATACCCTCGACCCTGTCGTTGTCCACACCGCTTCCTGATCTGTCTTTGCTTGGCGACGCCCCAGCGAAACCCTCTCCGGGCCGTTACAGGCGCAGCCCTGGCAGAACAGACTCATCGACCAGTATTCCTACCGGCGCTTCCACTCCCACACAGCGCTCAACAACGGCGACGCCCACTACAGGCCTAGCAAGCCTCGTGCAGTCCCCCTCGCTGAATGGCGCTGACCTTACCACCCCTGCAAGACCTGGCCACAACCGGGCGAATAGTGCAGACGACATGCAGATCGCTAGAGCTAGTGGCCTTGATGCAGCAAAACGCTACCGAAGACGTAGCTTCAATGGCCTTGACACTGACGGCCTTGCAACGAATATGGCCTCCATGCAGGTTGGCCCAGCTCCTATTCAAGGTATAACCACAACTGCAGTATCCAATCCTGCTCGACCTGCATCTTCTGGCAGACAAGGCAGTCGGCCCACATCAAGCCACAGCCATGACCGACAAGGCAGTGCAGGGAGTGCCTCATCAAATACATCTTCAAGATCACAGGTAAGTCGCCCCACAAACATAAAGATGATAATTGTTGACTGTTCCCAGGGCCGGTCTGAGGCCGTTGCTCCACGGAGTTACGCTTCTGTCGCTGGTACTACATCCAAAGCACCTGAACCTAGCAGGCGTCATGCCCCATCGCCATTGTCCCATCCAGTATCCCCGTCCGAGCCCGCTAGTCCATCCACTCCGTCGGCCGTGTCCAGCGCTGCCGTTCAACAGCTCACTGCCGTGAACGACAAGGACAAGGGAATGAAATCTCGTCTTCGTCGTGCTTTCTCATTTGGAAGCGCTGCAGAACTTCGACGTGCCACTGCAGAAAACAGTCTCTCTGCAGAACGGGCAAAGCTCAGAAAGGACAGATATCAATCCGAGGAAGATGCTGAACAAGCTGCTATTATTGCCAAGCAAGAGGCGGCTGGAATTGGTGCCGGCATCTACTCAGGACAAGGAGGCATGGGTTCTACTGACAATCTGTCTGTTGCCTCAGCTGCGTCGTCTGCTTCAATTATGCTCAGAAAGATGGGCAATGGCATGAAGAAGGGCACCAGATCTATCAAGGGACTTTTCAGACCGAAATCCGTCATTGGCGTACCGGCCGCTGACGGGCCTGTGACTCGGCCGAGTGTTGGAGAAGTATCGTTGGTGACCGTCGAGGCTGAGAGGCACAAGGTCAATGTCAACGCGGATCCTCACGAACAAGCTCGTGGGGGAACAGGCTACCCTCGATTGGAACGCAATTCAATCGATGCGGGACGATCTGCTGAGATTGTCAATCCTTCTATTTCCACAAGTGATTCCATGTCCAGGAAAAGTATTGTCGGAGGGGATCGGGAACGTGCGGAGATACTCTCTTCGATGAAGAAAGGAATTTTGAAACGTGAGTCTCCTGCTCCACCAGATTACCTGGATACTAACATTCAACTAGGTAATGGAACCGGTTCCGACTCTGGATCACCTGTACTACGACCCGCTGATGCCACATCAAGTTTTATGAACTCCAATTCCAATTCTCCTGGCACGCCCAACGACAAATCCGCGCTTCGCCATGACGACTATTTCACAAAAGCACCACGGATTCCGAATGGCAGCACTAGGAGTCTTCCCAATACCCCTCAAGGCCCCAGAAACATCTCATTCAGTCCTAAAATTCAATTTCATGATGCCTGGTCACCCCATGATTATGACCGCCGAGGAGATATTGCCACCTGCAATAGGCTTACACCTATGCTTGCACAACAAATTAAAGAAGAGCTCAATTCGTTTAAGATGGTACGTACACGAACGTGATTTTCATATATTCAAAGCTAACACTCCGCAGGAGATGGAAGTCCACGAGCTCTCCAAACCCCACACCCATTTCTTCTAATGATCAATGCATTTATCATCTGGACAGGCGTCTTGGCGAATACTTTCGAACTTTGCTCCTGTGCATTGGGCAACAGCATTTTATGAGTTGACCGTGAGCTCAATTCAACGTTCTGGTTACTACGGACTGGTCTCTTCTATTTTAGCGAGCATTTGCACTCTAGTAGAGAACGTTTCGATTGTGGATGTGGACCAAACGAAACAGCAGTGAGCACAACAAAAGTGACACTAGCAGGAGGACTTGTAGCTTCAGCTAATTTTTCCTTGTCTGCATTGTTTCTGAGTCGTCTACCTCTACTCTAGCAACGTGCGTGATGGGCTTAGTTTTTCTTTGTCTGCACTCTCTTATTCTCTCTCTCATCGTCAAGCGTGGTCTTCTTTCCTTGTCTCATTACCGATTCTAAACATCTATCTCTGCACTTGTAATCCGTAGAGAAAATTGTTTGCGAAGAGAGTAGAGGACTCACTTGGCTGGCTTCAGAGTCCTGGGAAGGTGGTGCAGTGTGCCGATAGCTCTGTAATTGGAAAACAAAACGCTCGGTGGCTCTCTCTTTCCACACCATTTCGCAAATGTCTTTTTTTCCATTGATTGACAATAACCTTGCCAGAGTGATCAACAGGTGGTGTCCACTATGTGCAGGGGGCCTATTGCGTACACACGGGTCGTTATCGAGCGATCGCACATCTACCCAGTCAATGCAGCTCCTTGACCAACCAAATGCTGTTGCTACTACACACACCTTTCGGTGCTTTTGCACAATTCTCCTTAGGAGCATATTTGAGACGCATTGACTCCTAGTCCGCGTGCATTCAGAGAACGGCTATATCCCGCCTTGGTTTTGCGAACCCTCATTTCAAATACCCCAGGTTGTCCAACACACAGACGCTCAATTCCCTTGACCTTCTGTTGGCCAATCGCAAAGGGTTTTTCTGCGGCCAGCAGTCTCATATTGAACAAAAACGCCAAGGTTGCCATCTATAACTGGCTTGGAACTACACACTGGGAAGCGATAGTGAGATTCGCACTAGTCTCATTCGATTTATTGAAATGAGGCTTTTGGGAATCAAATGTCCGAGCGCATGATCAGGCCGTTCGTGTTCAAGCGACGTATGGTTTGCAGCAACGGTGCCAAGACAGATGTTAAGTGCATAGGAGCGGGACAAAGGTGTGGGTAGCGCGGGTAGACGTGCAAATCCGAGGTCGGTGTTACATGTTGCTGCTGCACGTGGGGTTTTGGATATGCAAGATGATGGGAGAGCATTATCTACTCTGGTGGGGGTTTACATGCACACAACTTTGGTTCAGTTCCACGCGTCCAGGTTGGAATCACCTCCATTGGATACTCTCGGGGGTTACTGAGAGCTAAAGATCAATAATCATGAATAATGGAAGCTCCTCAGGGTACTCCTTCAAGCGAATACGTACGTTAGCTTCGCTTTCAGTAGACTGTCGACAAATTCTGAATTTAGCGAATAGATCAGAAGGTTCGGGCGCGCTAAACGCGCATCTGCGAATTCTGGGAGATTGTGCTTAAGAGGGCGGCAATCTTGGGCGAAGTGAAGCGCCAAGTCACGTGACATGCTACCATGCTTCTGCTCGCTTGGACTGGTTAGTCAGCACGCACAGGCCGCAACTCCGCACCACCGCACACTTTCAATTACGACGAGTCTTTGACGACAGGAACATCCCTCAGCACAACACCACATCCGACAAAATGGTATGTGACAACGCCCACAAGACGCTTGCCTGGCACTGGATAGAGCGAGCGCTAACATTTTGAAGGCACCTGCAGCAACTGGAGGCAAGAAGCAAAAGAAGAAGTGGTCAAAGGGCAAGGGTACGTTATACCATACCGCGCACATTCAGCATCACTACAATCCTCGATATCGCCGATAGACGCACTTGGACGTTCTCTCCAAATGCTATTCCGCACTTTCGCACCCCACCGCGCACCCCTTCGCTTCACTCAGGAGAATTGCCACTAACAGCCACACAGTCAAGGACAAGGCCAACCACGCCGTCGTTCTCGACAAGCAGACCAACGACAAGCTCCAGAAGGATGTCCAGTCTTACCGCCTCATCACCGTTGCCACCCTCGTCGACCGCTTGAAGATCAACGGCTCGCTCGCACGGAAAGCCCTCGCTGACCTCGAGGCAAACGGCCAGATCAAGAAGGTTGTTGGCCACTCGAAGTTGAGCATCTACAGTATGTTCCCCAGAATTGTTTTTCTTAGCCACTCGACCAAACGGCGCTGTGGCCTAGGAAAATAAATATAATGTGATCAGGAGACTAACATTTTGCAGCACGAGCAGTCGGCGCAGCAGAGTAAGCGGCTTGCCTCGGACAATTGAACAAAAATAGATGCGAGACACGGGTTGCTTCTTTCAGCTTTTCAACGACATTCCTCTTTCCCATTACCCATCGGCGTCTTTATGATATGAAAGGGTCATCATACTACATTGGGCATGCATTCATGGCGGACATGAATTGCGAGGACGGACTCGGGTACAGAACCAGGGTCCGTGGTCAGGTGTCGGTTATGTATTGAATGAAAAAGATTCCCGAAACACATTTGCTGGTATTGATGATGCATGTGAGGTTGTGATGTGACAAAGTCCCAAATTTGTTTGATTAGAGGCAGTCGTGGAATTCCGCTGATGGTTGGTATAAGAATCCAAGTACGAACTAACGAGATATTGTCAAATACTGTTATCAATTGACTTAGTCGTCACGCACTTGAGTTTCGAGTTATGTATGTTCACCAAGACATAACCAGAGACCAGTGACAAATACAATCAAATTCATATAACTTTTAACAAGCACGTCTACTCGTCATACTTCCTCACAGGCCTACTCTTCTCCGCCTGCTCACACAACTTCCTCACTGGCAACTTATTCATCCAACCCTCAGGCCTCTTGACCTGGCCCACCCTACGATACGCCTTCCCCTTATCGCCCCTAAACAACTTATGCCACGACTCCAGCCCTTCCTTGACCTGTTTCCTCGCCTTCCTCAACTCCTGCGCATGCCTATTCTTCATCTCGCCCTTTGTCAACTTCTTCCTCTGCAACGCTTGCTGCTTGACTTCCTCGCTCGCATCAGGCTTGAGCTCCGGGTCAATGGGCATGAACATTTGCTCTACGCCGCGCATGTCCGGGGTGGAATCTTCTTGGAAGCAGCCTGTTAGGAAAGCGCGCGCGGCGTCACGGCCTGCGAAGACGTGGTACGAGCCGCCGGGCCCGTAGGTTTGAGGGGAAATGGAGACGTCGTAGATTGTGCCGTTGAGGGCGAGGTAGATGGGGAGTGTGGGGTTTTCGCCGTTGTATTTTGCGAGTTCGGTGTCAGTGAGGGAGATTTCGCCTTGCTGTGGATGGGTTTGGCCGTGTTAGTATTCGGGGTGGGATATTAGGGCTGGCGCATGGAGGGAGGGAGGGCTTACGAAGAGGGATTTCCATTCTCGAGCCCTTGTCCACCATGGGTTGTAGCCCCATGTCATTGACTCGCCGCTGCTGGTCAGGTAGCTCAATCCGCTGCTGAATAGCACTATGCCCCCAATTATGCGCAAGATATCGAGGACGGAGAGTCCATTTGAGGTTGCGACTGCTTGTTCTTTCACCGCTTGCTTCAGCTCAGCCTTGTCCTTCTCCCCAACAGTATTAGTAGCATTGGGTGATGCGCCATTGGTAGCGGGCTTACGATACCGCGCTGCGGACATCGTGAGGGTTTGTAGAGGCGAGATGGAATCGTTCGTCCAATGCTGCAATGCGTGGCTCAGTTTGTAATGAGCTGTGTGTCCTCCGGTCGTAAGGAGCAATATTGGTGACGTAGTCAGGTATTCTTTGCGACGTATGGACCTCTAATTTCGTAAGCTTCTGAGTTACTGCCATCCCATGATTTGCTTTGTTCACCTAATTACTTTTGGATTGTCGCACTTGAAAGTGGTTTTCAGGTGCTATTTGTGCTTCAAATAATCACTGGAAACATCGATAAGCCTCGGAACACGATAGTATCGCTTTTCCGCAGCTTCAGTCACTGCGGAGACGTGTTCAAAGGCGTAGGGTAGCGTCAATTTACAGACGCCGAGTATATATTAGTTAGGCTTTTGCTGGTCATAACACGGTTCATCATGTGGCTGATTGGCTGATGTCATTGCGATCGGCTTCGGCTACATAGGTTACCGACGCTCAATGACCACCAGATCGATTATCAATGAATTTGAATACAGAAGATTGGGGCACATGAGAATTACTTTTGAGTCCTCGCGATGGCTTTCATACTACATGGATATTTCACGGTTGCTCTCTTTCTAGCGTTCCGCAAAAAATCAGCTCCTTCGTCACTTCAGCACCGTCATGGTTTTTATATCCATAACAAGCACACAGGCTGCTAGTTTTCATTACCGCCAACGTTGGTTGATTTTAATACAAGTGGAAGCATCTGGGTCGCAGCTTTCTGTCAATGAGCTCCAGCGGCACGAATTTCTACCTGGGCCTCTCTGTCGCTCTTAGGAAACACCTGTTTGAGGCCCGCCTGGAATACGCCTACGTTGTAATCGATGATGGCTTTCTTTTCTGCAGGATTGTCTTGCCCCATTATGCATACCAGCGCAAGATATCTGTAGTAGAATCAGCATCTAAAACCGGTGCCATTGGCCATGGAAACTCACTTGTTGATTTCGCGCAAGTATAAATACCGGCTACCCTTCTTTTCCATTGTGATCAGACTTTCGGCATCGTTATTGCCTGTTTCGCCTTCATCCACTGACTCATCAGGGCGGTCCCATCCGTAAATCTCGCTCACGTCGATAACTACGTCTATGTAGTCTGAGCAGACTTCATATGTGGCAATATCCGTGGGACTAGTGTCTGTAGCAATATAAATTTTGCTCATAATGTCGAATAAGTAGGCTTTTTCGATATTGCAAGCACCACAAAGGTTATTCAGTAGCGCTTCTAATGTCGGCAGCTGTGGGATTAACTTTTGTATGACTTTGCTGAAGGCCTCGAATATGGAATGGTCATAGATGCTTGTTTGGTAGAACGATATCGGGGCTTGTTCAAAACCATGATCGCTTAGCTCGTCTTGTACACGCTGTATAATATCTCTGAATGTATCGCCCCTAAAATCATCTGAAAGCCCGTCGACTTTGTGCACAAAGACTTCGATATTGATATTGGGATAGGATTGTTGCAAATTCAAAATGGTCAAGTTCAGACGCTGGATGGCATCTAGGTATTCATCTTGTGCATCAATGACCCAAATGAGAGCTCCAATCTCTTCAAATATATTGTCGGTGTCGAAGGCAGGATCGAAGTAGTCCAAATGGCCAGGAAGATCCCATACTTGAAAATCCATGAACGAGCTAGTGAAACCTATTAGCCCTCTTCTTACTTTGCCTTGTAAAAATTGACATACTGCATTGACTCTTTCTTTATCCTATAAGTGGTTTCAAGATAGAGAGTTTCACTTGGCGGTAGCTTGTGGAACACCACACTTGATATTGATGACTTTCCACTCCTACAATTGCACGGTTAGCCAAGTAAACTTTATCCTCTCATCGGCCCGCTCACCTTCTCTGGCCCATCAGCAGTAGCCTTGGCTTGCCATCGCCGGCCTTGCTGTTTGG
The DNA here is from genome assembly GCA_000498155.1 of Shiraia sp. slf14. Taxonomy (NCBI): domain Eukaryota; kingdom Fungi; phylum Ascomycota; class Dothideomycetes; order Pleosporales; family Shiraiaceae; genus Shiraia; species Shiraia sp. slf14. The sequence continues at coordinate 557,152 of AXZN01000010.1, forward strand.
CACACGACCAGTGTGGTATTGAGGGGGAAATTCTTGAGGTGGTTGTTCGGCATTTGGAAGGTCCTGTAAGAAACGATCGATTGTTAACTGAGCTCTTGGATTCAGGAGAGATGAGCCAGCAGAGCTTTGTGTGGGCTGTGCCACCTCTTCGTCTGGCACTCGAGGGACTGATCGAGAAGCGCTTGCTTGAGCTGCGGACTGACGGCGAGAAATAATACGAGACTCCATGATGGGAAGGTGTTTGTACAGGGTATATGGCTAGAACGAGACAAACAGAAGCAAAGAAACAGGACAAGGAGAAGGGAACCAAGCAGAAACGGTGAAGGTGAAATGCAAGCGGGTAGCGATTCGAATCTGAGCTTTCACCTGACCCGGTACATGGCGCGGTGAATCGTTGTACTCTCTGGAGTGCCTGGGATCCGAGATTGGTGCTGCAATGACGTGTATGACAGGGCCAGAGTACAGAGCAGAAGGAGTGAGAGAGAGAGAAAGTGACAGAACAATCAGAAGCAGCGGTCTGGTTCTACAGCGTGACACGCGAGAGGCAGTCGCAGCGCTCAAGCCATGTAGGCAAGCATATCATAGGGCTGAGGAAGGAAGCGGCCCTGTGGCGCTACAGAGGCTCGCCGAAGCAGCCCAATGACGAGAAAAGAAGGAAAAACTAAATCTCACACGTGGGAGAGGCCGGGGAATATACAGAAAGGAGACAGGATCCAGGAAACGGGCGGAATGCTCACCTCCATAATCAGTCCGTGGTAGTGGTGTCTTTTGCAGCGCACTGGCCTGCGGTAGTGGGAATGCTTTGGGCCGCACGCACTGCCGGCCGGTCGCCCAACCAATCTCTTGACTGGCAATGTAAGAATCTCGCGGGTTTTTTCGGGCAATCGCTTCGCTGCCTGCGACGATGACAGTATTCTAGCGGTCAAAGTGCAGCCAGCAGGCTTCGGGAAGCTTGAAGGGAAGCACAAAGCGCGCCGACGCCGAGCCTAGAGCTAGCACTGTTGCAGGGATGGCGCTTCTCACGCCTCTGTCCTCTCCCACTGGCTGGCGTCTCCAGACAGCACGACTCGATGCTGGATTCGACGCTTTCTCTCGCTACCCTGCGACTGTGGCTCCATTGTCAGCCATCCACGGATGTCAGACGGTCGGCAACGGCTCGTCTCACTGGGCTGTCTTGCTCGTGTGTGTACATGCTCCATTTCGCTTAACGTCTGCGGGATCTTCAGGCACACCTTGGGCTCAACTTCATTACCACCAAATATTGCCTTTCTCTGGCCGCCAACGTCATTTCGTGATCATGACCCGGCTGTGAGGCGTCGATACGCTATTCCTGCCTACACCGTACCGTCCTGTCAAAAAACCCGCCGGACCTTGCCTCCGTTCGGGAAGGGCGTTCATGACTCATGCTCTTTACGACAGCAAGGGGAGGCTTGCAAATAATACTCTGCGGATATGCCTCCAACTCCCCGGATCGAAGAAACTTTGCACCACGTTACAAACATCTCGTCTGCGTCATAGCAAAGGTCACACAGAGTTTCGGTGCTTTGGGTGCTGACAAGCTGACTTTTTCAAGACTGCAGCTGCGTCTCAACTATAATAACGCATACTATCGCCAAGGCTGCTTCATCCTCTAACTATACGACGTCATCTCATTGTGAAAAATTTCGGATACCGAGTCCACCATGGCGCTCGCTAGGCGTATTCATGGCTTTATTATACGGTGGAGCTGCATCGTCGTCAAAGTGCTTTTTACTCATAAACCTTACTAAACGTCAGAGGCCTTTCTCCACTTCTTCGTCTCTCTAACCATGTATTCAAGCCAAAGTAAAGCACTCAAACCCTGCAGCCTCAAAAGCAGTGGGTATCCAAAATCAATAGCTTTATTCGAAGACAAGAGATCGAAGCATCGAAACTTTCGAGAACCTTGTTGTTGCCAACTTTGCCCAACCAAAGCCTAGACCGTTGTTCCGAAATGAATCTGTATCTGCGCCAGCCCAAATTCTTTGTAATATTTCCATTGCCCTCATAATACATCATGTCGTAGTCAAATCTTTCTTGAGAGTCGTGAGCTCAAGCATAGCTCCTTAATTCAACAAGTACCTCTATTCTTGAGGTCCCGTTACTTCTGCCCCCAATGTACCAGAAGCAAGCTGTCCCAGTCCTCCTGCAAACGTCAAGAACAAGGCCAACGCGGTTGATTCGCCGCCGTGAACGAAATCTGATGTGGGTGCACCGTCGGCTTCAGTTTCTGCAACATCTCTTCTTATAGTGTCTGTGGGCTGATAGGTTGCGTCTGCAATGGATTCTCCATCCGAGTCATGGCTGTTATTGCGTGTTGATCTACGCGTATTGCGCCTCAGCGAGGAGCTGGGCGTCGCCTCTGCCCCATTAACAGCAGCTGCCTTATTCTTTGCGGGTCGCCCTCGTTTCCTTGGAGTAATAGGCTCGACCTGCACTTCAGGCTCAGGATGCAAATCAGCAGACCGCTTAGCGTCGTCTTCGAATGCTACATGTTTGGTGTGCTTTGGAACGAACGGTGCTAAAATGCTACTTGACAAGATAGCCTCAACGTCTAGATTGCGAGTGAAAGTCCACGTCAACAAACTAATGGTGGTGAAAAGGACATCAAGGCTCGTGGCGCTTATTGCTGGGTGCTTGCTGACCTGTTTCAGCCTCTGAACAGTAGTGACCAAGCCCTGCAGCACGGCGTTGGTCTTGGTTTTCTCATGGCTGAGACCGATGGTGTTGGTGAAAACGTCCCAATAGTGTTGATGCGTATCAGGTTCATTTGACAAGACCGTAGCAGTGAACAAGCGCCAGTATAACAGGAACGAAGCAATTGCCAGGCAACGGTAGACTTTGGCGTAAGAGCGATGTGCAGCAGCCTTCGACACATGTAGCCGCCCAAGCCTAACAGGTACAATCTGTGGACAGTGAGCCAGAATACCTCAATACAGAAAATTGAACTTACCTGAGGAGCGAATGCAAAGAACAATGGGACAACAAATGTTATTGTCATGCGTAATACCCGAATATCTGCTTTGGCGGCAAGAAAATCTGGAAGCCAGTACATTGAAAATAGCGAAGCCACGATAGGAATATAGTAAACACTTGGAGAGGGACAAAATAAGGCGTCATGGATTGGCGCATCGTCATTGTGGAAAGTCAAGGGTGTGTAGAGGATGGTCACGAAGAACAGACTCAGTGAGTAGCCCAAACTTCCCATAGCACTCAATAAGACAAAAGAGCCGATCGTGGTAGCATCCAGGTTGCGTCTGTGGCCTGTAGCCGTCTGTTAGTAGTTGCTTAATGAATTTAAGGCAGCGCTGAAGTGATAAGAATGTATAAACTGAACCCACCTTCGATACCCATAAAAATGGCGCTGGCAAGTAGCCCAACGTACTGCTGGCTTGTATATAAGAAACCTTCAGGTGTCGCAACAGAGACCAGGCTCCACGCTTTGACAAGATCGACATCGGTGGCCCAGTCTCTCAGATGCCAGTGGGCTACGTCGTTGGCATACCAGCCTCTCCATAAACTGTTTGGAAAATCGTGTTTTCCTTTTTCAGCCCACTGAATGTATTCAACTGCGCGCCAGATGATACTGAAGGTTGCCACAGAACTGAGGGAAAGCAAGGCGAGGATAGAGAAAATAGATGCATAGATGCGGCGAAGAGGCTGCTGTGTACGCGTTCTAGTCGCAGGAGTAAGACTTCTTGCAGCGCGACGAGCAGTATCCAGGATATTTAGAGTCAAGACAATAACAAGAGTTACATGCGCGCTGAAGACTATGTATGGAATGGCGTTGCTGCGCGCAGACGCTTCGGACTCGACGGGAGCCATGTCGACTATTTGGTGGGCGATGCAACGAACGTTAATGGCGATGCATGGACATGGGCATGGACACAGGCACAGGGCGGCGATGGCGATGATGTTAAGAGGACAAGACCAACATAGCAAAACTGGCTGCGTCTTGTTTTGATTCCTGGGACGCGCCTATCTGCCCTGTCGCAACATTGGAGGATGCTACCCCACCCACGTCACTGTTCAGTCTAGAGCCGTCATCCCTGTCTTGCCGTCACGCTAACCGCCCTTAGCGGTAGATCTGGCGCGGCTCATCTTCGACCTGTCTCGCGCGACTGCGAGTTTGTTGCAGCGTCCACTCCTTCAGTTAATCACCGTCCACACGTCGCCATGCCGCTCGTAGAGTACGAAGACTATATTGAAGACACAACAGAAAAGTATGACGAGTCCAACGACGAGGACTTCAACCCAGATTCGCTACCGCCGGACGAAGCCTCTAGCTCCTCTGACGATGAAGATGCAACAACAAAACCTACACAACGCAGGCGCAAGCGCAAAGCTCCTTCCGATGAGGAACTTGATTCGGGAGATGAGGTGACAATCAAGGCTGCGAAAAAGCGCAAAGCAAAGAAGCTCAAGAAAGGCGGCAGAGAAGATGGAGACGCAGAGGATCTCATTTTCTCAGACGATGAAGGGGGTGATGGCGGCTTGATCAAGACACGGGCACAGAGGAGAGTGGAGATAAAGGAGAGGAGGCCACTTGCAAGAACAGAAGGCGCAACAGTCGATGTCGACGCGTTGTGGGCAGAGCTAATGGCTGCACCACTAAAGCCAGTACCACTGTACCCAGAAAAACCTCAAGAACCGGAACCTTCGGCGGATCAAGCGTCTCAGAGCCTGCCCGCGCAGCCCTCTCAAGAGGAAGAAGAACACGTGACTGTCAAAAAAACCTACACTTTTGCCGGCCAAGACACTACCGAAGAGAAATCAATACCGCGTTCGCACTTGGAAAAATATCTCTCTGACGGTTGGAAACCTTCTGATGCGTCTGAGAAGCAGGCATCGGCCGATAAAAGCTCAGATGAAACCACGGATCCTAAAAGTAAAATTCGTCGTCCCTTGCGTCGGCCGACACGCTTCGACCCCAATCCTACGGGTTTCGTCCGCACTCTCCCTCCTGAGCACCAACTCACTTGGCCCCGCAAGTCTGCTGTTAAGGCTCTCCATCAAGCACAAGAAAACCTCATGCCTCCGCCCGAAATACCCAAAGCTCGACCAGAGAAGACGCAGAAACTCAACGTGGTGGACAAATCGCGCATGGACTGGACCGGGTTCGTGGACAAAGAAGGCATTGCCGACGAATTGGATACCCACGGAAAGACCAAGGAAGCGTATCTGGGTCGCATGGAGTTTTTGGCTGGAGTGGAGGCGCGCAGAGAAGAAGAAAGAAAGAGAGTGAGGACTACCACGGCAGCAGCTGTGTGATTTGTAAGAATATGTACATGTGTATATCAGTGATACCCAAAATAAATACTGTTAATTTCTCAAATGTTGATGTCACGCATTATCAGGGACTGGGACGAATTGTTTGCAAGCACGTTATACGATTTTGACACTGCTTTCTTGAAATGATTCCAATGCAACAGCTACCTGATACAAATGGGTATATTATGCAAAATTGCCAGAAAAGGGAACAAAAAGAAACCTAAACAAATCTGCCAATGTTTGGAAATGCAAGACTCCCAAACATGGCACGTCTTGCCCTTGCCCATCTACGTTTGTACATCTTCCAACGGGATAGTACGGCGGTATTGTAAGTATGTGCAATTGACTGATTCGTTCCAAATGATAGAAATCTTCATAACATTCGTGGGCCCAGCAGACCGGTGATATAAACGTACTTCGATATGACATAGATGGCGGTGGTTCGTGAAGCCAAAGACGGATCTGGAATCCTCAATCGGAAGATCTCAAAGAATTGTAGGTACTGATGGGGTTTCGACTTGGTTCGCAGCAGAACCCTTAGTGCCGATTCAGATGATGTCAAAGTCGTCGTCGCTCAGACTTTCCTCTTCTTCCTCTTCATCAAGCTCCGCTGGCGCCTTGATGCGCTTAGGTTTCATGTTTGCATGAACTGAGGCAATGATGAACCTAGATCTCGGAAAGCTCCTAGCTTTCAGCTCAGTCAGTTCCATGCCTGCCATCTTAAAGACAAATTCTGCTTTCTCGGGCCAATGATATCTAGCATATAGGGTGGATGCCTTGATCATCCTCCAGGAAAGGTCATTTGACCCACAGTAAGGCTCTAGCCATGATTTGACTTCAGCATGGTCAGCATTTTTCGGTTGGATTGCCTGATACTTTTCGTAGCACGCTTCTGAATGTGCATTTTTTTGCTCTGCGGTAGTACATTTGTGGAAGCCGGAAGACCATTGGTTGTATAATCTGACCACCTTCTCTCTCAGAAGGCGCAGTTCGTCATTGATTATACCGAGCTGCTTTCCCTCGAGGTATTTGTTAACCTGTAGCAAATTCTCATCTGGCTCAGCGTCGGACTTTGAGAATTTGTCCCGAAGCTGTTTGATCGTTTCAGTGTTGTGACAACGGAAAACGTCGAAGTAGAGGAAGTCGAGTACTCGACTTGACTTGTGCCTGTAGTTTTTAAGTCTCAACCTCTCAATTTCCTCTACGTCAGCTGTTTTGAGACAGTCTTCCATCGCTACTTTGTGCGCTGGCTTTGGTGGTGGAGATGTCAACTCCAATATCGTCCTCATAAAGACATTGAAGTCATTTTCTGTGAACACATAACCTTGCTTTGGTGCATCTACGAGGAGGTCGTGCAAGTCGCAGAGTTGATCAAGTTTCGTTGTATATATGCTGTTGTACTTGTATGAAAGCTTGTCCAAAAGCACGGTAGCATGCCCGAGGAGCGAAGAATCTGATCGAAATTGAAACGCCTCTTGCAAGAAGCGGTCAACAGAGGTTGGGTCTTTTAGATTCATCACGGACGTGAGGCGTCTCTTGTCGGTCTTGATACCATACGCAGAAGGTTCTGGATTCGATACAGGCGCTGGAGCATTCAGAAATGGATTTACCAGTTCGGGCTCCCAGCAAAGCCAAAACAAATCTCCATCATAATCGCCACCTTGAAGTTTATTGGCCAATGGCTGACGACCTCGTGATGGAAACACCACAATGTCGATTAGGTGGGAGAGCTCAGGATGAACTATAGTACGAACCTTTTGAATGTCCGATCGCCGACATGCTGGTTGGCGTGCGACTAGACTGTCCATATTTTTGAGATTAAGATAACTCTCCTCTGTCAATTCATCTACAAACCGTCCTGAGAATTGCACGTGGACTTCGCCTGGTCTCAGCACGCCTAAAGGATCTGCGATGCCAAAAAGAAACGTTGACTTCCCCAGAGGAGTTCTCAATTTCGACTCCTTGACCACTTGTTTATTTTGTACAAATCGTTGAAGTGCATTGGCCAAATATGGAGTCCTAGTGGCAGAGAAGCCAGACTCAAGCATCAACTTGATCTTCTCTTCCTGTGCTACTGGCAAAGCTGCATTCCATAGTGCTTCTAGGCCGAACGAGGTTTTAGCGCCGTTCCTATGAAGCCATTCATATGTTCTTGCTGGGTCTGCTAATGCATCCAGTAACTCAGCTCGATCAGCGTCAAGACGAGTTGTCATGAGCCTAGCTATGACATCTCTTGGAACACCTCGATCAATCAAGATTGGGATGAAGCTTATGTGAAGCTCTGATGCAGCCGGTGCTGTGCTATAATTTGTAACTTCGAATGTGAGTCGTATTGGATCGAACCGATCATCCAAGCGATCTCCTGCATGCGGTTCGAACTTCAACTGGCTGTCGTTTATTTGAATCCAAAATTCGAGGTCCTTGGGATCTCGGCTGAATGACTCTCCGCTGACGATCCACATCCCTTTAGCGCCCCCGATTCTGCCTTGAAAGACACTAGGAAGGGCTTGAGATCCTTGTATACCAACTGCTTCCCTATAGCGCCGCCAGATCTCGCGAGCGGCGGCGACAGAGATGAGCGAACAGCCATCGTTCATGACCTGACCGTCTGGGATAAGCTCCCACTTCAGCGTTGGGTCATCGAACTCGGTAGCTTCCTCATCTTTGGTTGATAATATATCGCGCACATATCTAACTTGCGAGGGGTTGAAGACCAAGGTAGGTACTGTTCTTGAAAGGCCAAGATCAAACCTGGCATATGCCTTGCAGAAAGATTGGTGTCCGTTATTCGAGAAAGGAAGGAACCAGTTCATCATCGCGCCTACTGTACACGGACTCTTGATATTGCAGCCTTCCGTAGCGAAGAGTACGACTCTTTTATCGTGAATATCTTCATGCCTTCGCTTGCTTTTGCTCTTTATGGGCTCAATATGAAAGGCTCTCCATTTACGCCCACAAAACGCATGCTCCATGCAGAGCCACTCTTTGAAACGATTCTCGATTTGCTCCATCTCAACTTTGGTAAATCTTCCGCACATCTTGTTGTCAAATCTGGGGACAGCTAGATACAGAAACCTGTCACTACCAAATTTCCTTTGGAAGCGACATGACTTGTCAGACTGTATAGGCAGCGCTTGAAATCCAAAGACTGGGTCAGATCGCCTGGGGTTGAAAAGAATCCGACCTTTGAATGTGTAGCCCTCAAAATTTCGCTTTTCTGCCTGCCAGACTCGGTTACTCTCTTTCTGTTTCAGAGATACTGATTTCGAATTCGATTGATAGCGTTTCGTAACTTCAGTCCAGAATGAGTCTGCCGTTTCATGTGAAGCAGGCGATCTTACAACGGGTATTAGTTCTTCGATAGGAATGCGACTCTCTGACACCAGGCGCCAGCAGATAAATCGAACAAAGTATGGCACGCCGTAATCGAAGTCAATAGAGTTGTCAACAAAAAGCCCCAAATTTGGTATGTTGCGGATGTTGTACGACTCACGAACTGGGTATCTTGATTTGTCCGTGTGGGCATGAATACTGGTGTCAACTGTTGGTGGCAATATTTCGGATTGCACATGAGTCTCATAGGATTCAGGCCGCATCTCTGATTCAAGATTCCGGGTAACAAACTCAAAGTCGTCATCATGTACAGTGCCATAGGTAGATGTGCTATCTCGATGTGCACTTTGGGGCCCCGCGAGTGTCTGGTCTTGATGAATGTTCTTTTGGAAATTATCGGCTTGTAGTGCTGTCGCATTCAGCTCTAACTTTTGGCCTGCTGAGCTTCTTCCAATATTTTTCCACCCAACATCATCGTCGCTAGCACCATCTGTCGTGAAAGAAGTAGCGGCGGATTCTACTTGAGTCTGCTGAGAAGACCACATACTATTAAATGACGTGTTTGCAGAAGTTGGAGTATTCGCGCCGAAACGTTGTATTGAACGAGCCATATCCAGAGAGGGCTTTTTGAAGAGCGAGGGAGAAAGCCTGGGTCGAAGTGGAGAACCTTCAACGGGCTGTTTACCTTTCGAAATCTTTGTTAACTTTCGTGGATCTTCGCAATGGTCTGAAGGACGTTTCCTTGACCCATTACGTCTCGAGGGAATATGCGGACTTGCCTCCAGTCGTCTTTGCGCCGCAGAACTTGAGGGCGATGGAGGAGTATGAAATTCCGATTCATCCTCATCTTCGACATCTGTAGGAGAACCAGGATCAAGGGGGGCTGTGCGATGGGGATTCGAATCGCTCTGATGGGGTTTAAAGTCTTGGAACAAACCAGGACGGGAAGTATGGTTAGCTACAACATGATATCAGCCTCGGGTTTGTGAGCTCCCACATACGGGCGAATGGTGGAAACTTACACAGAGGTGACGGTTTGAAAACTTTGGGCACCTCGCTCAAAGGTGTCACTGCTCTTGACTTGGCCTTTTCAACGTCACGTTTCAGCAAACCATCCAACAAGTCAAGGTGCGAATCGTATGCAATTTTGGTCCGCATGTCTCGAAATTGGTCCAGTGCAGCATCCAGGATATTCCTTTCCTTGTAGTAAAGAAACTGGATATAGCCATAAACACGGTCTGCCTTTGTCTTTTCGCTTTTGCGAGGAGACCATTGCGCATTTCGCACGTTGAGTTTCAACTTGAATTCTTGCTCAAGAGAAGTGACCAATTCGTTGAGAGCAGCTCCAGACTTGTGATGGCGCGGGGTCTCAGGTGGTACCGAAACGGAAGCGGCTGTTGCACTCGGGCCACCAGGTCCTCCTATTGATGGTCTTTGCGGCGGCCCGGGAGAACGTTGCATTTTGCCATTAACTAGGCGGTTGATGCTGATGCAAGAAATTTATAGATACAATAATCAATATACAAGCGACAAAACTGAGGGTGTGAGGAGACAAGGTGATTTGCACAAGGCTGAGGGAAGTGTGCCTGGGGCTGCAGGTTGCTGAGTGAGTGCACAGGCCCTCAGTGCCTTGTTCTGTCGCGTTGCTTCGACACGCAGTCACGCGCAGAAGTACTTCACTATCAGTGCGTGGCGCTTAGCTGAGCGCTTCCTGGTGAACGTAAGGTTCTTGGTATACATAACAACAAGTGCAGCTGCGCAGCACACCTTGCGCCGGAGCGGATCTCGTCATTGCATAATTCGACAAAAGAACAATCACTGTTCAATTTTTATTAGGTTGTCGGGCTAGCGAGGTTGGCATCAACAATCACATGGGAAAATGCCCGCGAAGGACAGCAACTTGGCGGCATGGAAATTGGTCGTCTAGATTCGTGTTGCTTTTCGCATTTTGACGGAAGTTCCGTCATGCAAGAGGTATTCGTAAATTCAATATCCCAAATCGACCCAGCTGGTCATTTCCCTTAAACCTTCATCTCACTCAGACCGTGCTTCCAGACAGTGACGTAGGGGGTGACACCATCCTCGCGGTAGTTGAGAAGAACGATCATGCCGTCAGGGTTCATTGACTCGCCGGTGAAGAACTCGTAGTCCTTGAAGTTGCCGACAATCTTCTTAGCAAAGCCAGAGGCCTTGGTCTCGAATTCCTTGATCTCCTCAGCCGAGGCACCCTTCTCCGCAAGATGCTGCTTGACAGTCTTCATGTAGCCTTTTGATAGTTAGAAGCGATGCGTGGCACACATACGTCAAGTACGTACCCTTGAGATATGTAAGGTAGCCCTTCTTGTCGAAGCCAGTCTCGTTGAGACGGAAGGAGTGGACGACGTCGATGACCTGCTGAGCCTGGTCCTCAGCACCCTCCTCCTGCTCCTCAGCAGAGGCGTTGGCACCAGTGTCTGTAGTATGTTAGACTGCGGGTCCTGGGTTGGCAGCGTGAGGGAGGGGGAATACGAACCGAATGATTCGCCACCAATGGTGATCTTGCGGCAGTCGGCCTCGTAGGCGACACCGTCGACCTCCTTGAGGTCGTAGGAGTCAGAGATCATCTCATCGCCGGTGATAACGTCCTGTAAATACCAGTCAATACGGTGTGGCCAGCGTAGGTGAGGGCGAGCAACAGGTCGCAAAAGCTAAATGGGGCAATGCGGGGTAGCATCTTGGTGGAGGGGTGGGATCGCACCTTGTAGATAATCATGGTGGGCGAAGGTGTCGTAGATGTGGGGAGTGTATCGGGTGGAGGCTGTGGAAAAGAGTGGCAGAGGGCAAGTCCTGAAGGTGCTGGCTAGGAGAAATAGAACAGGTGAATTAGCACTGGCGCCTCGAAGAATTCTTGGTGGGGTCGAGATTGGAAGAAGAGCGCTAGCCCGTGCTAGTGTTTCTTCTTGCCCTAGTCCGTTCTGGGACCTAGCTTGGATTAGCCTTGGGATTCTGGTGCCGAGCGGCGAAAAGCGACATGACGCGCAGACAAGTCTCCTGGATCCTGTATCCTAGAAGCTCTCACCACCCTCACACGACCTTTTGACTCCCCCTCGGCCTCCCTTTCGCTCCACTCACCTCAGCCTCTCCTTTCTGAGCCCTCTACACCGGCCGACTATCAGCTCTACCACGACCACCTCCGCCCATCTTTACTCCCTAATTTCCTTGGTCCGCGGCTTCCGGTCGCGTTGCGCCAAACTTTCCCACTGCTTACTTAGACTCCGTTTGCAGCACCCTTTGCAGCCCAACGTAGTTCCCCGTATCTCTTCAACACAATCCACCTCGCCCATACACTCAATTGCAAGTCGCACGCGGTTTTGTGTATCCTCGAGTCTTCACGCCGCACCATGGCGAGCGCAAACGCAACATCATCCCACCTCCCTCCGCTACCCGAATACACGCTCACACCTCTGACTCCACTCGTCTCATGGACTTCGGACGCTTTTATACAAGCCGCATTGCCAGTAGTTGGCTACTGGGTTGTTTCTCTAATATTCCACGCCATTGACGTATACGATTTATTCCCACAATACCGACTACACACACCAGCAGAGGTCCTGAAGCGCAACCATGTATCGCGTTACGAAGTCCTGCGCGATGTGATTCTGCAGCAGATCATTCAGATCATAGCTTCCTTCAGCTTGTCAATCTTTGACGAGGCCCCCACCACCGGCAAGGCTGACTACGATGTCGCTTGGTATGCCCAGAAGCTCCGCCTCGCACAACGCGCAATCCCCTATGTTTTGTCCACAGTAGGGCTGGACCCAGCTGGCCTGACTGCCAAGCTCTCTGCATCCCACCCGACTATTGCATCTGTCGTCGCTGGTGGATTAACGGCGCCCGTGTTTGCTTCGTGGGAGCTAGCAGTGGCGAGTTTCCTGTACTGGTACGCTATACCAGCGATCCAGTTCAGCGCTGCCATTGTAATCATGGATGCATGGGAATACATGCTGCATCGCGCCATGCACATGAATAAGTGGTTGTATGGTATGATTTGTCCCTACTCCTTAATACCAGGATACGAAACTAAACAAAATAGTGACATTCCACTCACGCCACCATCGTCTGTACGTGCCTTACGCGTATGGGGCCTTGTACAACCACCCCCTTGAAGGCTTCGTCCTTGACACCTTGGGTGCTGGCCTCGCTTATCTATTCACTGGTATGACCATGCGACAGTCGATGTGGTTCTTCACCGGTTCGACCATCAAGACCGTGCTCGATCATGGTGGCTACGAGTTTCCCTGGGACCCTGTCCATTGGATATTTCCTAACAATGCCGCATACCATGACATCCACCACCAGAGTTGGGGCATCAAGACGAATTTTTCACAACCTTTCTTTATTTACCTGGACCGACTTGGTGGGACGATGTACAAGGGTGATGTGAAGGAGAAGTATGAGCGTGCTCGTAGGGCCGCACAACAGAAACTCGACCAAGAGAAGGAGAATGAGGTAAAAGGTGCGGCTGAGCCAATTAATGCAACTGACGAGAACGTTCGGCCACAAGGTGTGTCGACACCTCGCATGAATCGCAAGAAGGCGACCAGTATTTCTTCTCCTGCGGGAAATTTCAAAGACCTGACAAATAAGGTCAATTCAAACCTCCAGGGTCGGAGAGCGAATGTTCTAGGGGTCGAAAGCTCTCATTGAAAACCTATATCCTAGTCTTAAGAATTTTTTTTGGTTATGTAAACATCATGCATATGGGATAGGGTAATGTATAGTTTCTGGTGTACACATTTCTGAGGATCCGTACATTCGCTTCATTGTACCATTTTATCTTCTTGGATTTTCTGGAAGCATCAACATTTGGGCCTAATATGGCACCAGGTTAGGGGTTTGATTCAATCGCTCATGTATTCTATGATGATCAGGTCGGCGTTTATTATGGGCGTCCTGGATCACAACGCTCAATTCAATTCGCTTTTTGACATCGATGTTCTCAAGCCTTGTCTCTCGTCATAATCTTGTAGTGCACAATGATTAACTCGCAAAGATATCTCTGAAACCGTGAGCTCATCAGACATCGCTACTACACAATGTGCGCAGTTTCCTTATGACTATTGCATTGTAGTTCCACAATATCTATTCACAAACAGCGATGACTTCAATATTTATTGGTTTTTTCGTAATTTACTTGATCGTCCTGCAGTCCGAAAACATCAACTCGACCAAAACATTAAAGTACAATCACGATGCCTTTATCTTCTCATAGAAAAACTATGTTGACCCGCAATCTCCATAAGTTCGAGATGAAGGAATTAGTTGATATTCTCCGTGGCAACCCAGCTCCAGGCGCAGAACTTCACATATTTAACGAAGCCATCAAAAAGAAGATCAAGGACCTCCCCCGCCGGCTTCGTATTTCTACGTTGCGCTCACTACATAATGGTGGATCCCGTGATCTGTGCTTGACACACAAAGGTCTCAACGTCCACTTGATCCACAATGTTTGGTCGTGGGTCAAACACGAGATTGATAGTGCTATTGGCAAGTTCACCTATCCCATTATTGTTAGTGGCAGTTTGACTCACAATCAGGAACTGGGCATTCGCCAACTTGAGCCTACGCTGGAGATGTGGCAGAAAGATTTCAAAGTTTGCACTTCAGCTCCACCAGGTCGGGAACCCATCAATTGTGGATCCAAGTGGTCGTACCAAACTGATCATTGCGCAGCTTGTATGCTAACACGTATTGGTTCAGATGAAAATGCTTTGTTTGCGTTGTTCGCTGGTATGGTTGGCCGTCTCAGCATCCCCAAGTTGGTACATGGCAAGCACACACTGAATGATATCAAGGTCTCTCACCTTGATAGGTTACGATCTAAGCGTGCTCGATTTGTCCGTTACTGGATCAAAGCTAGCCGTAGTGGCGATACCCTATTCTACAAAGCTGGCGAATTCGGTATCAATCTCAAGAAGATCAATGAGACATTGAAGCAAGGTAAGATCTCGAGCATGTATGGCAACACTTATGACCATAGTGCTTCCACTTTCCAACATCCTGCTAGCCCCGCTTTAGATCCTTTTCGCGATTCTATTGAGGGGATGGAGTACCTGCATCTTTCTGACTACTCACGCAAAGACTCAGTTCACGATGCTAAACTCGGTCCACTTCCACGCCCTGCTAACATAGACCGATACACACCTCTCGAACATTTACATTTAGGTTTCAACTCATCGATCTCAGACGGTAGCAACTCTACAGGCAGAAATTCTGCATGTAGCAACTCTACGGGTAGCGATAGCGTCCCCAGCCTTGACTCTGACACTAGCTCAGTATCAGACTGTGCTTCGACCATCTGGCCTGACGACAGCATCTCCGTTGTTATCCCTCTTAACGTTGTTAAGAAACCCGTATGTGAAAATCGCAACATGAAGCCACCTGCATCTGTTGCTTCTTTTACGACAATTCAATCTTACACTAACGGCGGTAGTAGTAGAGATGCAGATAGTTCTGTGCGTGATCCCCTCGCCACACAATCCGAGATGTTCAACAAGTACAAAGCCTTGCTGAATCCACATCCACAAGAGGGCAGTAGCGCCATGTATTCGGTGCCTGTACCACAACGCGAGTCAATGTACTTTGGCTTTGTGGATAAGAAGGCTGTCAAGGATCCGTTTGAAGATGTTGATGAGGAGGGCGGGGAAGATGAGGTTGTTGACTTAGGAGAAGGCGATGAGACAGGTACACAGTGGGATAAGTTGTATTAGATTGGGAAGTATTGCAAAAGCGCAGTTGTAATATGGTGAAAGTGCAAGTATGAAGGGTGTTTTGAATATAGTAGGCGTCAACACAAATGAACTCGTCACTTTCATTGAATTATCTGTATTGTTCACAATGCTTATTTGACTAATCACTTTGGCTACCGACGATATGTTAATAGATAGTGATGAAAACTACTACACTATAAGGTTTAACCTAAGATAGCGGGCTGGAGTAAAAAACCTATTTTTTATATATACTCTAAGATCGCCTATAAATAATAGTGTATAAGCTAGTTACATAACTAGTACGTAACTACTTCTATATTAGCTACCTAGTACGTAACCTTTTCTTATTAGTAAGCTAAAATTATATATAATTATTAAGTAGTAGCTTAAACCTTAGCTCTTCTTATATACCCTACTACTATACCTTAAGTTAGTAATTACTTACTTATATATTCCTTATATCTAAATATAGACCTTACTAATTATATACTAATCTAAGAAATAGAAGATTAAGTATTAGTCTAGCGCGTAGCTTAATAACTAGCTTACTATACGTTAGGCTAGCGCTCTCTATAAGCTTAGTACCTTCTCTCTCTACTACTTTCTCTATTACCTAAAAAGAGACCTATATAAAAGTCTCTTCTTAGAGACTTTTACTAGTAGCTCTAAGTTCTCTAGAGAAGGCGCGTCTTCTTTCTTATATAGAAGCGTATTACCTACTAAAGAGCTTACTAATAATAATAAAGAAGAGAATATAAAACTCTAGCCTAAGGTATCTATACTAGCTTCTCTTAATAGTATTACGTACGCATATATATAAGGTACTATATAGAAGTATATACTAGCTATTACTATAAAACCTACTTATAATAAGAAACTTTAAAAGCTACTTATTATAAGCTTTATTTATACTTTCTTTTATCTAAGGTATATAAGTAGTATAGCTTATAAGCGTTTTAAGAATAAAGTATATTAAGACGCTATTAGCCTATAAAGGTATATTAAGTATACTTACTTATCTTATAAGTATAAGAAGGTTTCTACTTTAGCTAAAAGAGTAGTAGCTAACTTTATAGCTACCTATTAGTCTAGAGCTAATAAGAAGGTAAGCTTCTAAATCTATATTCTAATAGTTCTTACTAACTCTAGTATAGAAGATTAGTAAGCTTTACCTTTACTAGCGTATACTTCTTAAGAAGTCTTATAAGCTATTTTCTTTAAATTCTACTAGTAATAGGTTTAAAGTAAAGTAGAAAGAAGAAGAGAAAAAGGCTATTAATAATACCTCTTAGGGGCTTTTAAGTTTACCTAAGGTTTCTAAAACTATTACTAGTAGTTCTAGAGCGCCTAGAGTAATACCTATACGCTTAAGTAGCCTTAAGCTAGGTAAGGTTCTAAAGTTAACTTCTACCTTACGCCTTATAAGTAATACTAATAATTTAGTAGCTAAGCGCTAATAAACGTTCTTACTTACTTCTATAGTATTTACTTATAAGATTATAAAGTTACTATTTTTAGATACTTCTCTTACTAGCTAGTAGGCGCTTTAGCGTAGAAAATTAAGCTTTTTCTCTATTTTATATACTCTTAATATATAATATTATATACCTTACTTTAAGATTTAAATAAGCTTTAAAATACTACTACGCTTAAACTATTACTTAGGTAAGTTCTTTATTAGCTAGCCTATTAGCTAGTATTTTATAAGAAGAATTCCTAGCGTACTTCTTTAAGTATATATATATTCTAAAAGCTACTTATATTATTCTTTATAGGTAGTACTCTACTAGCTCTAGAGTAAGCTTAGATAAAAAGTATTTCTTTTATTAAGATTCTAAGTAGTATAAGTTAGTAGAATAAACTAATATATTATATATTTAATTAAAATAAAAGACTATAAACTTTTATATATAAAGTAATTATACTTTAATTATACTAGCTATTACTCTTACTACTACTACTTCTATAAATAAATAAATAAGAAATCTCTAAATTTCTATACCTAACTTACCTACCCTTAATATTCTTAATATAGCTTTAATACCTAGCTTATATTAGAGATAAGTAATAGCTTTCTTATAGTATAGCCCTAATTTAGTAATTTTAGTCTTAAGAAAATTCTAGAATAAATACTATATAAGAAGAAATATATATCTAGAACTAAACTCTAATATAAAGATATTAATTTTAGCTTTATATATATACTACTTATATATATTCTTAGCTATATTACTAATACTTATTTTATTATTATCTATAATAAGTAGCTAAAGAAATATTTAAATCTTCTTAAGTAGATAAATACTAAGGTAGTTACCTATATATCTAGGCTAGACTAGCTAGTAAATATTATAGTATTAAAGTATTAGAAAAATCTATACTATTCTATTTATATCTATATTCTTACTAAGGTAAATTATATAATAGTATAAGGCTATAAAAGTATCTTTAACCTTTACTTCTAACTAATTCTATATATTATAATAAAGTTTAGCCTAGTAGAAGAATTACTAAGTATTAATACTATACTACTTAATAAACTTTACTATTAAGAGAGTAATTATAAGTACTTTTATTTTAATAAATTAACTAAATAAGTTATATAGTTACGCTTTATAGTATTTCTTTTATAGTTTATTACTATAGTCTTTACTATATTATTTTATAGTAATAAACTAAGCCTTACTATTTAATAAATTTACGCTACTTTAAAGCTTATAAAAGTACTTATAAAGTATAATAATTAAGCCTATTTACTTTTCTAGTAAAGTAAGCTTTATAAGTAAAGCTTTAATTATAAGTATATAATTAAGTAGATTAAGTAAGGCTTACTCTTATATTATAGCTATATCTATATTATAAGAGAGTTTAGTAATAAATAAAGTTACTAAAATCTTCTAACTATTAATATCTATATAAGTAGTTTTTATAAGAGATAGTTTTAGAAATATAAGACTTTCTTTAAGACTATTATTATACGTAGTTTATACCTAATATAAATATTTATAATAAATCTAACTCTATACCTTTATTTTACTATACTCTTTACTAGTAGTATATCTACTATATAGCTATAATACTTAGTAATATAAATACTAGTAATATTTATAGTATATTATTTATATAAGTTTAAGTAATCTAGTATTATTATACTACTTCGCGACTAAGTTCTTTTATTTCTTATACTAACTATATATAAATCTCTATTAAGTAGTATAAGAAAGCCTAGTATAAAGTAAGAATTAAAAGTATTTTAATAAAGTAGTTAGTACTATCTTATATATAATATTATTCTAGTAAGTAGATAATATTTTCTATAAAAGGTATAGTAAAAAGATTAATAACTTAGTCTTATTTAGGCGTAATATTTTAATCTATTTTTATAAATAAGTATAGTTAATAAAAGAGTAAAGTAGCTAAAGTAGCTATACTTACTACCTATAGTTTATAACTATTTAGGTATTTATATTAACTAAATATATTATAAGTATAGAAGAGTAATTAGTAAATTAGTAAAGAGTATACTAATAGTCTTCTACGTAAATTTATTTCTAATTAAATCTTCTCTTCTTACTCTTACTTTTACCTTATAGAGATTAGTTTAATTAGCCTAGATAGTTAACTAATTATACTAGATACTTTATAAGCTACTTCTAAATACTTTATTTTTATAATTTAGAAAGATTACTATAACTAAAGAGTAGAATAGATACTTAATATAAATTAGCCTTTTATAACCTCTTCTTTTTATTAAGAAACTACTCTTATACTAATAATTTTAAAGTACTTAGTTACTAAGTAAAGATATATATTAAAAGCTAGTTAAGCTTAAGGTAATTAAGAATAGTTTACTTTATAGCGTTCTTAGGGATAGTAGTATTTAGTTAAAGGTCTAAAATAATAAGATAAGTAAGAAGTAAATTATTATTATCTTATAGTAATATAATAAAGTTATTAATTAAAGTACTAGTAGAACTAGGCTACTATTTAAGCTTAGCCTAAAAGTATTTATAGTAGATTTATAGTTTAATACTATAGTTAGTATTATTATCTACTAACTTAATTTACTAGTAGAGGTTATTAATATTAATATTACTACTTATTACTAGTTATACTAGAAAAAGAGAAGTAATTATTATATTTAAGTATCTAAGAAGCTCTTTAATTTATATAGCTACTAAGTTAATTATATAATATTTATTATCTATAAATTATACTCTTTAGCTTAATCTTCTATAGTTTAATTATTACCTATTACTAAATATAATATTAAATATAGTAAAATCTAAATTATAAGAAAAGTAGTACTAAATACCTACTATATTACTTTCTAATAAACTATATAAGCTACTAATATCTTAAAATATACTATATTACTTAGGTCTTAATAAATATCTTATATAGAAGGTTTTTAATAGGTCTTATAATAGTAATAGCGATTATAAGCTACCTTCTAATAAGATTAATACTCTTACTCTAAATAATATTACTATTATAAGAAGTAAGAAGTTTTTTATATATCTACTAAATTAGTATAGCTAGAGTAAGTAAATATATAAACTAGTAAACTAAGAGCCTATAAATTAGTTAAAGTAGATAATATACTTTAGTCTAAATATAGTTTATTAATAGCTCTTTAGTACTTCTATTCTATATCTTATCTTTATATATTATACTTAAAGCAAAGATAGATAGTATAACTACTTTATAAGCTCTTATTAAATATATTATATAGTATTTAATTATCTTCTTAATCTACTATACGCTATAACTCTACTATATAGTATCTAAGTCGCGTTTAATAAAAGATATATACTATATTATTTCTTAGAAATATTATTCCTAGTTCTTTATATATAATATTAATTATACTTTAGTAGTATTACTAAGTTAAAGCTAATTTTAGGTATACTATAATAGATACTCTAAGGCTTAAACCTAGAGCTTTAACTAAAATATATACCTAAAGTATAGAAGATAAAAGATATTCTTCTAAGACTTAAAAAATACTACTATAACTTACTAGAAGACTTATATTATACTATTATAAATAGTTATTATAATATAGTACTAAGCTTTACTACTAGTAAGCTATATAGCTTACTTTCTTCTCTAGCTACGCTAAAGAAGAGTAAAGCTATTAGTACGCGCTCTTTAGATAAATATATATAAAAAGTAGATAAAGATAAGAATAATAATAGTAATAATAAGATAGAATATAAGATAATTAGCTATAGTAATAAACTATAATCTTATATACTATTAATTATTTATTATTATAACTATTATATAAGATAAAAATAAATAATATAAAAATAAGTTTATATTTACTATACTATAAGACTTAGTTCTAAGATTATTTTATCTTATATTATTTCTTTTAGTACTATAAGTTCTATATACTCTAGTATTATAAGCTTTATAAGCTTTAGTATTATAAACTCTAGAAGCTTAGGCCTTACTATAAACTATATTACTACTAAAATTATTAACTCTAATCTTATTAACCTTAATACTTATTTCTAGCCTCTTAAGAACCTTTAATTTAAGCTAATAAGCCTTTATACCTAAGTTTTTATAACTCTAGTCTTACTTAATTAAGCTACTACTACTTTAATAGTATTAAAGCGTAACGCTAGCTATATTATATAGAAAATTACTACTTTTTATTTATATATTTTTTCTTTAAAATAACTTATAGTTATACTAACCTTTATAGTAATTCTTAGGTATTCTTTTTTTACTTTTAAAACCTCTTAATTATATAATTATTAGCTACTATATAAAGATAATATATCTATATACTACTTTATTCTTTTTTTTAATACTACTATATTATATTTCTAGAATACTAGTAAATTAGATCTTTACTTATAGTTAACTTTAAAGTACTAGGCTATCTTTATAAGTAGTATATATAGTATTATATTAACTATAACTATTTATATAGGCGCTAATATACTATTTTAGCTTATTATACCTAATTATAGCTCTTAGTTTAAAGAAGTACTTACTAGTTATATAAAAAGTCTTAATTTTAGAATATATTAGAAGTAAAAGCGTAGTAGTAGTAATAATATACTAGTAAAGCGTTACTATAATAAACTAATAAATATAGATAAATAATAAAGAAACTATAAAACTACTATAGATTAAGATATTAATATAAACTATAGAACGTATATTAATCTAAATATAGAGATAGAGATAAAGTTAAAGTTAGACGTAAATATAATAGATATAAATAAAGATATAAATATAAATATATAGTAGGGATTTATTATAATATATATATTATTATTATTATTAATCTTAAATATATCTACTTTATATAATTTATAAGTTAGATTCTATAAAGCTCTTTATTATTTATAGTAAGTAAATAACTCTATTCTATATTATACTTAGAAGAGACTATTAGGTTTCTAAGCTAAGATTTAACTAATCTTATATAATAAGGCTTTAATAGTATAGTTTATTACTAAATATTATAATACTCTAATTAAAGATATCTAAGCTACTATATTATACCTCTCTAATATTATAAAAATAATTTAATTTTAAAGTATATCTTTAAGTTTATAGTAGCTCTTTAAGTAACTAATAATCTTATTAAACGTACGCTTATAGCTCTAAGAATTACTAAACTTAAAGTTAATAATATTCTAATTCTTAATAGCTAAGCTAGTATACTACTAATCTCTATTCTTAAAGATCTTAAAGCTAAAAATATAGCTATTATAGCTTATATTTATAGTAAAAAGAAGAACTACTAGCTTCTCTTTAATCGTATAAGCTACTATTTATTTATTAATAATAAGATTCTTTTTATATATAGTAAAGCTTATAAATATATATTATAGAATCTCTATACTAGTAGCTAACTAGTTTACTAGCGCGTTTAGGTCTAGTAATATATTAGTAATAATTCTTTAAAAATAAATAGGTAGTAAAAAGTTTAGACGTACTTTTAATATACTATTACGCAACTACCTTCTATATAAAGATCTAGTTATTTTAAAATAGTAGGTAGATATATAGATAACTAACTTCTACCTATAATTTAGTCTTATATTTATTAACTACGTAACTAATCTCTTCTTCTAGAAATCTTAGATTACCGCGATTAAATATATATAGTAAGTTATAATAAAGAATAAATAGTATTAAAGCTATAGTATTAGGCTATAAAAGTTAGTTTATATATTATAATATAATATATATATAATAACTTATCTTAATAAGGCTTAGCTTTATACGTACTATAATATTAAGCTAAGATATTATAGTTATAGTTAAAGAGTAAGAAAATAAAGTAACTTAAAGAATTTATAGAGTATATTAAGATATAATAAATAAAGCTTTATTTATAAAGAACTATAGATAGTCTTATATATAAGAGCTATCTATTTACCTATTATAATACTTACTACTACTATAATAAGATAATTACTACTACTATCTACTACTCTAAATTCTTAGTCTAAGTACTAGAGTAGTATTATAGGAAAAGTTATATTATAGCTATATTAGCTAAATAAATAGACTTTATACCTACTATATAAAACTCTTAGTATAGATATTAGTATATTACTATAATAAATAATAGTATTACTACTAAATAAAGTAAATACTATAAAACTAATAGTATAATCTTAACTAGTTAGCTTAGTAGATATAATATAGCTAATACTTTATATATATTAATATTAAATACTTAGCTAACTAGATAGTTATAAGTTATTTATATACTAGTTATTAGAATAGTAAAGCTACTAACTAATATCTTAGTAGTAAGAGCTACTATTAGCTAAAGGCTTATATAACTAAGTTATAACTATAAGACGTCTAATATTATTAGCCTTATTAATAATAATAATAAATAAGAGGCTAGAAAGAACTATAAATATACTCTTATAAACTTCTTATAACTTTAAAGCTAGTATATTAGTTAAAATCTAGTTATAATAGTAATAGTAACGTAGCTAACTATTTACTAATTAAAAAAATCTAACTATTTTTCTAATATAGTTTATAAGAAGTTAAAATTAGCTTAAAAGTTATAAAGCTTATATAAGAGAATATATAATAGCCTATATAGTATTAGTAAATAAATTAAAGAATAAGATAATTATAGTAAGCCTATTATATATAAGCCTAGTCTCTATATTTTTACTATACTAAGGCTATAGTAAATAGTTTATATTTTATCTTCTTAGTAGTATATAATAACGTACTTAAAATAGAGCTATATATTATAGTATTAATAGTATTCTACTATATACTATACTACCTAAAGAAAATATTAGTATTAACTCTAATACGCTATTTACTACTATAAGTAGCCTAGTAGATATTAATTAAGAGAGACTTAAGTATAGATAGTATCTAAAAAGATTCGCGAGAGAGTAAAGTAGACGCTATAGTAAGTTAGTACCTAATAATATACCTTTAGATTAGTCTCTTACTATATATATTAAGCCTTACTATCTATTTAAACTAGAGATTCTCTCTACTCTTACTATTTAGGTAAAATCTATAGTTTTTATAACTAATAGAAAGTAAATATATTATACGCTAATCTAGTTATAAAGATTAAGCCTATAATAAAGTTATATATATTATATATTTTATCTAGTAGTATACTTATAGTATTAGTAGACTTTAAAAGCTTAACTAATTATTTAGAGCTTTTAATATCGCCTTAGCTACGTACTAAGGTAATATTAAATAAGTACTTAAAGACTCTTTAATTTATATATAAGATATAGTTCTCTTATATAGTAGCGTAAATTTATAAAGGTTCTACTATTAGTACTATATTTATAGAACGCTTTACTTAGAAATAATTCTCTTAGCTTACCTTACTAGAATAACTAGCGTACTCGTAATAGAGCCTATCTAAAGATTTTTAATTCTTTATCTTATTACTTAGAGAAATAGTATTATAAATCTAGAATAAATTATATATTAGTACTCTACTTACTATACGTATCTAAAAGAGATTATTATAGCTATATAGTACTTTAGAAACTCTAATACTATATATATACTTAATATACCTTTAATTTACTTATAGCCCTCTTATTTATTATTATTATTATCTCTACGCCTTAGATAGTTTAAACTATCTTAGCTTACCTTACTAGTAAAGCGCTTTAGAAACTCTAAAACTATATATATACTTAATATATAATTAGCTTACCTATAATACGTAGCTAAAATAATATTAAATAAGCGCGTAGTATTATATAAAAAGTTATAGAGTATTATAGTATTATATTAAGAGTTAGTATAAGATTAAACTATAAAAGGTTTATATAACTTAGTTATAACTAACTATAAATACTTAGTTCTTTATAGCTTCTAGTCTAATTATAAACTTCTTATAACTATTAGATAGCTTTATAATAAGGTATAAAGGTTATAATACTCTAATTTAAGATACCTTTACTCTTTCTCTAGTCTTTATTCTAGCTATCTTTATAGGTTTAAGTCTCTATCTATTATATACTATAGTTAGAGTCTATAATTTACTTATTATAGCTACTTAGTATTCTACTTCTATAATATAACTATATATAAGAGTTAGTAACTATAGTAATACTTAATACTTATAAACTACTATAGTAATACTTAATACTTATAAACTACTATTATAATACTTAATATATATTAACTACTATAGTAATACTTAATACTTATAAGCTACTACTATAATACTTAAGGCCTTAGTACGTAAAGCTTAGTAATTACTATAATAGTACTTAAGCCTTAACTCTAAAGATATATATTAACGTAAATTAAATTATAGTCTTTATATATAGTCTTTAACCTACTACTAATAGTAGTATAATTAATAGGTATATTCTAGATTACTATTAGCTCTACGTAATATAAGACTACTAACCTTAAACTCTTTTTAGAATTCTTAACTATTAGAGCTATAACTACAAAATAGGCCTATTAACATAAGCTAAGGTAAATATACCCTTTATACTCTTATTACCTTATATATAAGGCTTAGCTAGAAGTATAAGTTTAGAAGTACTCTAAGTTTATAAATAGGCTATTAAATTATAATAGTTTAAAATTTTTATACTATAAGAGAAAAAGAAAAAGAGTAGTTTAGCTAGTTATAATATCTCTAACCTATTAAAGAACTAGTATCTAATATTTAATAGAAGCTTTATACTTACTTTTATTTATTACTAATAGCTACTCTAACTAATTAAGAAAAATAGCGTTTAATTTTAGGCTAGTTATAATATCTTTAATCTATTAAAGAACTAGTATCTAATATTTAATAAAAAAAAATAAATAATTCTACCTTAATTTCTAATAAGAGCTCTAACCTTACTTCTATCTATTACTAATAGCTACTTTAACTAATTAGAGAAAATAGCGTCTATAGCCTCTAACTAAAGGTTATTTAAGTACTAATAACCTTTACTATAGTAAAAACTAGATTTTTAATAACTAACTTAATATAGTAGTAATATATTATACTATACTATACTATAGTAGTAGACTAGTAATAACTAGGTACTAGTTTATCTTATTTTTATATCTATTAACCTTAACTAATAGCGTAGCTATAGTACGCTCTATTATAAGATAAAATTATTATAAAATAATACTATAAATAAAGTTCTTTAAGTTATATTAATATACTAATAACTAGAGTAATAAATATAAGGTAGTAAATCTTATATTAAAACTAGCGTAAGCTATAGATATATACTATATTATAAGTTAGATAATTAATTATAAGTAATAAACTTAATCTAGTAGCTAGTAAGTATACTTACTAATAAGTATTATATATACTACTAGTAAAGATTCTATATAAGGTACTAAGAAAGAGACTATTACCTCTACTATTTCTAAGACGTTCTTAATATATACTTATAGTACCTAAAGAAATAAGTAGAAATTAACTTATTAAATAGTATATACCTTCTACTAATAAGTATAAGTATTTATTAGTTTAATAAGAATACGCTATTAAAGTCTAAGGTAATAGCTAAAACTAAAAACTATAGTATTAATAATAGTAGTTATTATATTAAGCGTAAGTACTTAATAAGCTAGAGCTTTAGTAATAATAGTATATATATTATTAATATATAAGCTTAAATAATATACTATTTATATATTACTAGGTACCTAGCTAAGAATATATTATATTAGTTAGTAACTATTTAGTATACTTTATACTTTCTTAACTAATACTAGTAAGTTATAATATAGTCTACTATATTATAGTTTATTACCTTCTTAAGTTAATATAACTAAGTATAATACTAAGTATACTAAAGCGTAAGGCTATTTAAAGTATAGGTAAGCTAGGTAGGCTATAGTATTAATATAAATAATAAGGTTAACTATTTTAATAGTATATTATACTAAATAATAGCTAAAACTAAAGTTTATAAGTTTACTAAAGCCTATAAGTTATACTAAACCTTATAAAGGTAAACTAAGTAGACTATAACTCTATAATATATAAATTACTACTTATATATATTAAGTATTTATTAGCTTATAAGTATACTAAAGCTTATAAAAGTAAGCTTAGTAGGCTATAATAGTATAATAAATAAATTACTATATTATTAATATATTAAATACCTAACTAGCTACTATATTCTTCTAAACTCTACCTTTGTAATTTATTAACTATTATAGTATAGCTTTAAGCCTATATATAAGTTAGACTAGGTTTAATTATAAATATCGTACTAAGTAATAAGAAATTTATTTTTAGTATAGCTACTAATAGCCTAGAAGGTAATATTAAGGTTATAAGCTTTTAGAGTCTATTAAAGTTATTAAAGTTATTAAAGTTATTAGAGTTACTAAAGTTATTAGAGTTATTAAAGTTATTAGAGTTATTAAAGTTATTAAAGTTATTAAAGTTACTAAGATTATTAAAGTTACTAAAACTACTAAGATAGTTAAAGCTATTAAAGTTATTAATCTTATATAAAGTTAGTTTATATTTAGTAATAGAAGTTATAATAGGTATACCTAGGTACTAGATTAAAGTTTAGTATAATTATTAATTTAAGAAGCGTTAAGATTATTAAAGTTATTAAAGATAGTATTATATAAAAGAGATAGAGTATTAAAGTAGGTAGAAGTATATATACTAAAGTAGAGTAGTAGAGTCTTAGCGCGATAAAGATAAAGATAAAGATAAAGATAAAAACTTATTTCTTTATAATATAATATTAATAGCTATAAGACTATTAAGACTATTAAAAGTAGTATTATATAAAAGAGATAGAGTATTAAAGTAAGTAGAAGCGTATATACTAAAGTAGGGTAGCTAGGTCTTAGTATAGTAAAGATAAAGATAAAGACTTATTTTATAATATAATATTAGTTAAAGCTTAAGAGCTTTCTATAATTAAAAGCTAATAAGATTATAAGCTAGAGATTAATAATATAGTCTAAAAGTAGTAAAGTTTTATAATTTTAGTAATATATCTAATAATAAAGTTAAAGATTAATAGATTTATAAGTATTATAAAGTATATAAGTAGTAACTAAGGTAAGTAAAGTAGGCGTAGATAAAAAACGTATAGAAGATATACTATACTAGTATTATTAGTATTTATATAAATCTAAGTATATTTAGATAGTTAAATTTACTATACTTATACTTAATTATTTAATAAGAAAATTACTAACTACTTACTACTCTATATAATTAGGTACTATACCTAGTTATTATAAGAATCTAATTATTGCCTTATAGTTTTATAAGTTCTTACTAGCCTTAAGTAATAGAACTATAAAAAGATCTTATAGCTACCTCTTTTTAGTAGTATAAACTAGTTATAATTTTAAATATTATTATTATATATTAAATTTATAAGTATCTATAAAACTATAGCTAGCCTTTTAAGAAACTAGTTTATAATAATCTATAAAATCTAAAACGCCTTCTAAAGATATAATTTAATCTTTTATATAATATATTATATAAGTACCTTACTATTCTTTATCTTTATCTAAATTTCTTCTCTTACTAAATAATACTAGTATACTTATAGCTATACCTTAATTATAATTAAGAACTATAAAGCTAGAGCTAAAGTATAAGACTAATAACTACTAAGGCTAGAATAAAGTATAAAAACTTAAAAATAGAATAGAGAAGAAAAACTACTATTTAAATAAAGATAATAGTATAAAGTAACTTATAGATTAATAGAACTATAGGTAAAGTAAGAGGTACTACTATTATATTAATAAATAATATAAAAAACTAAAAAATATAAATAATATTAGCTAGTATAATAGGTCTAGCGCAACTAGCCTTTATAATTTTTTAGATAGTATTAATAATTATAATAGCGTAGCTAGTAGCTTATATAGGTAAATTATACTATTTATATTAGTAGTAGAAATAATAATATAAAGAAGAAACTTATAAGAGCTTTAATTTTAAGTATATCTACTACTATAAATATATATAAGTAGGCTTTTACTATACTAGCCTATAGTAGTATAATTAGTAAGTAGTTTCTTATAGTTAGAAAATACTTACGTTAATTTTAGATATATCTATACTTACTTTATACGCGGAGAGTTTTATATTAAGACTAAATCTATAAGCTATAACTAGGTAAAGAGCTAAAATAGTAAGTATACCTCTTAAACTTATTATAGTACTTAATATTAAGAGTTATAGTATTACGTATAGAAATAAAATAATATAAAGTATATAAGAATATAGTATTAGTAAAGAAAATTAAGATATAGTAAATTATAAGTATAGTATAGTCTCTAGTTTACTAATATATATTACTTATTAGAGTACTAATAAAGTAGAGAGATAAACTATAAAATAATAGTACTATATAGCCTTTTTAGTAGTATAGCTATCTTTAGTAATTATTTATACTCTCTTAATTAAATCTTTAAAGTTTAGAGTAAAGCTAACTTAATTATATTATAATAGTAATAGTATAGTAGTAATTAGATAATATATTAAAGAAATAATATTATTATAGAAAAAACTCTAAGCTAGTACTCTAAGTAATTTAAAATATTAAAACTATATTTAGATACTTTAAAAAGTATTAAACTTAATAAACCTAGCTAAAATATAACTTAAAGAAAAGGCTATAAAATAAGATCTATAATATACTAAACCTACGCTATAAGCGCTATAACCCTACTATAAATCTAAGCTACTATTCTAAATATATAGTAAAGAAGAAAGACTATAGTAATAAGTATAATTAGTAAACTAAGAAGTAGTAATAGAAAAGTAGTATCTTAACTAATATATCTACTAATAAAGGCCTAGTAGTACTATATAATATAGTATAGTATACCTAGTATTTTTAAGCTATATAAAATAACTAGTTAAATAGTAGTAGCGTAATAGTTAGTATAGTATTATAATAGTACTAGCTTCTAAGAAGCTAGGCTAACTATATTATTAATATAAGCTAAAGTAATATTATTAATAGCTTTAATATATATTAGTTATAAGATAAAATAAAAGCTTATTTCTAGATAATATATATACTTAGTAAGAGGTATTAGCTTCTAAAATATCTTAATACTAAAGATAATAGCCTTATCTTCTATCTTCTTTATAAAGTTAGCTTTAAGTAAATAATAACTATTATCTTTATATACTAGAATAAGCTTCTAAGTTTTAGAAATACTTACTAGTATACTACTAAAGCTAAGTAGAACTACTAATATAGCTAGGTAAAGTATAGTTATTTTTAAGAAGTTTTAGTTCTAGAAAAAAGAGTTATCTTTAAACTTAGCTTATAAAATTACTAGTACCTTATAAGAATATATAAAGATAATATAAAACTAACTAGAATAGTACTATTTTATATACTCTATTAAAATTATAGCTTAGAGAATAATAATTATAAATAGACTAGATTATACTAATTACTAACTACTAAAGTAAATATTAATAATTATTATATAAACTAAATATTTTTAGGTATTTAATAACTTATAGTAATATTAATAGTAAGTAAAAGTATATAGAGTTAGAGGTAGCTTTACGTAAGACTATATATATATATATATATACTTTTAAAAAGTAATAAGTTATAAAAAAGTAAACTTAGACTTACTCTTTCTACCTACTATAAGTACTAGAAATAGCTTTAGTTAGCTAATAAAAATATATAACTATTTAAGAATTCTTATAGCTATAAAAATAGAATATAAGCTAATAGAAAACTTATTAAGTATATATTCTAACTTATATAAATATTATTAAGTCTTTATAGAAATATTTAGTCTTTATATATATATATAAGGCTTAGATTAATACTATAGGTATTTATTATTAAGCTAGGCTTAGGCTATTTATAAGAGACCTTATAAGATAAGGCTAGTAGATTAATACTATTAGCCTAAGTACTATCTAGTTATTTACTACTACGTTATTAATTTCTAGCTTCTATTAAATATTTTATTATAATAATTTACTATTACTTATTAATACTTATAACTTTATTAATTCTTTTATAATCTTTAAGCTAACCTTAACTATACTATTCTTATTATAGTATTAAGTTTTATACCTTCTTATATTTATTATAATAACTTAAAGCTACTATTCTTAATAGAAATCTATCTTAAAAGATACTAAGTACTATAAGTAATTATTATACTCTTTAATATTATATAAATAGTTCTAATATTTATTAATCTTCTTATAAACCTTAGTTACCTAGTTATTCTAGTCCGCGAATTACCTAATACTACTAGCTACTATAGTAAGAATAATAATATTCTTATACTTAGTAGTTCTTTATTACTTTCTTACTTCTTTAATAATATATAGAATATACTAGATATAATTATTTTAAAGCCTCTTAAGAAGAAATAGTTTAATTATATTATATATATAGAAAGCTAGATTATTTAAGAGAATAAAGTTATATTAGTTATATAAAAATAGTCTATAGTACTTTAAAAGTAATATACTACGCGTCTAACCTTTAAGGTACTTTAAATACTAGCTATATTATAGTAGAATACTATTAGTTACTACGCTAGTAGCTTACCTAGCCTTACTATTTACTAATTAAATAGTATTAATATTATAGGTACTAATACTAGTTAAAAACTTAGATTTCTTACTAAAGTATATTAAGCTTATATAGAGTATATAGCTTTATTTTCTTAAAGATACTATATAGAATATTAGTACCTTTATAAATAGGTAAAGACCCTTAATAGTACTATATTAAGTAATAATTCTAAAGTATTTATAAATACTAACCTACTATTTATATATATAGTAGAGAAGTTATAGCTAGTAATAAAGTTAAAAGATATAGAATATTAAGATAGTAAGCTAGAACGTAGGCAGATAAGTAAGGTAATAAGGTTAGTAAATATATATATTAATATATTCTTATAATTCTATCTTATTATTATAATCTTTATTCTTATTTATATCTACTTCTACCTTTCTACTAGGTATATTCTTAAGATAGTAGAATTAATACTTTTTATATATATTTATAATTACTATATTATTTATATAAACTAACTAACTAACTCTTTATACTACTTAATAGTATACTATATTATATAAAACTACTATTCTTTTTTAGTATACTTAACTAATAGAGTATAGTAGTATTAGTAATTCTATTTATTTTCTAGAATATATAGGTTATAAGTCTTATACCTTAACCTATCTTTAGGCTTATTAACGTAGTTATACTTATACTTATAGCTACTAAAAAAAGAAGATACTAAAGATTACTATATTAATAAATATAAATATAGTAATAGTAGTATATTAGACTAACTCTATAAGCTAGAAGGCAAATTCTTAGAGTTCTACTTTATAAGCTAGTCTTTAAATACGTATAGAGAAGTTAATCTATAAGTAGTATAAAGAATAGTCTAACTTAGTAGATCTATAGTATTAGTATTAATACTATAAGCTTACCTTATATAAAGCTATTCTAAAGTATAAGAAGATATAGTAAGTAATAAACTAATTATAAAAGACGTAAACCTAAGATAACTTTTATTCTTTCTATATATTTACTACTAAGTATATAACTATAACTAACCCTCTATATAATAAAATATTAAAGAATACTTATAAATATAATACTATAAACGCCTAAACGCCTAAATACCTAAACGCCTAAGTTAATATTTTCTTTCTAGTAGTCTTCTAGTAACTTCTAACTATCTCTTTTCTTACCTACTACTTTTAATTAACTTAGTATATACCTACTCTATAATTTTCTTAAGAGAGATCTTCTTCTTATAGTACTACTTATTATTTAAGTCTAAAAAGACCTTAAATAATTTAGTATTATTTATATAAGTATATTTAAATATTAATCTAGTATTTCTAAACTACTAATTTACTTTAAAATAAGCTATACTTAGTTCTTTTAATAATTTCTTATTAGTAGAAGCCTTTATAGTTTAAGCCTTTTTAACTAAGATTATAGTAGCTTCTAGATTAGCCTCTTTAATAATTATTAGATACTTAAGAAAAAGTAATTTAAGAATAATATTAAGACTATAGTATATAACCTAGTCTTTAGGTAAGAGGTTATATTATTTAGATAGAATTATACTAATAGTAAGGTTCTTAAGATAATTATATTCTTTAAGTAGCTTAGTAAATAGCTTAGAATTCTAGAAGAACCTTAGAATACTAATATAGTAGACGTTATCTTTATCTATATAAGAAAATCTATCTTATAAAAAATTTAAGATAAATTTCTAAAAAGTATTTTATTTATAATTATCTTTTATAAAGATAAAAGTAACCTTCTTAACTTATTATATACTTATATAGTATAGCGCTTTAAAGTTCTTATAATATTCTATAAAAAGCACGCCTAGATATTACTATAATAGGTCTAGTAAGATTAATTAGATATTAATATATTTATAAATTAGAAAGAACTTAAAAGTAGGTAATTATTAATAACCTATATCTAGAGTAAGCTACGCGTAATTACGCTAATAACGCTAAAGTATATTCTCTATACTTATATCTAGGTAAGAAAGTACTATAACTTAAGAATAAACTAAATAAACTAAACCTTTAGCTTATACGTTATAGTAAGCTTATATACTAACCTTAAAAGTAGTAACTAGTTCTATAAGCTATTTAAGAGTTATTAGGTTAATTTTAGCTATATATATTATAAGTATCTATAGTAGCTCTTATTTATAAGAGTTTAATTATATACTACTACTCTCTTATAAGTAAATTAAGGTATTTAATTATAGTATAAGTAATAAAGATTCTTTAACTTTATCTTAACTTAGCTTTTTTAGTAGAGGTGTAGTTATATTACTAATAGATAGTACTTTAAAAGATAGCTCTTTTAGCTATTTTAGAGTCTTATTACTAATAGTAGTTTTAGCTATTTCTATTCTCTACTAGGTATTATAAGATAAGTAACTAAAGATAATATTATACTTAGGTAACTATAAATACGCTCTAGTAAAGAAAAGAGAGGTATAATCTTTATTATCTTCTTAGACTTTTTTATCTTCTTTTAATATTTCTAATTCTTTATTAGATTTCTTAAAAGACTAATACTTATCTATACTACTTAAAGATAAAGAGTATAGTATTATACTAGATAATATAAGTAGAAGTAAGATTTAATAAAGTATATATAAAAGACTAAAGTACTTATATTTATAAATAGACTTTTATAAAGAATTTAGTAGAGTTAAAGTTATAGTAGTACTTATTAGTAATAAGAGTAGTAGTATTATATAAGGCTAGAAAAAGTTATCTTATATCTCTACTATAGTTATATTAGTAGTAGAAAAAGCTACTCTATAAAGCTATAGTAAATTAATATATATATAAAGTAATAAGTAAGTTAAAGATATAAAAGAGAGGAGAATAAAGCTATAATAAGAATAGATAAGTATCTATAAAGAATAGTAAGTAAGTAAGTACTTTACTAGGCTATATAATATTATATAATAATATAGCTTAATTATAAGCTAAACCTATTATAATAGTAATAATTACTACTATTAAAGTTTTTACTATAGTAAATAATTCGTAAATATTTAGGCCTTTAACTCTACTATATACGTTACGTACGATATTATAAACTAACCTAAATATTAGTAGTATACTTAAAGCTATAAATATTTATTAGTATAGAGATAGGTATAAAGTTTATTAGTTTAAAGATAGGCGTAAAGTTTATTAATCTAGAGATAAATATTAAGTTTATATATACTAATATAGTAAAATAAGTACGTAATTAATTATATATATTACTAATATTATTACTTTTACTATTAAACTTCTATATTATATCTACTACTTAGTTAAATTACTACTTAGTTAATTTACTACTTAGTTAAATCTACTACGCCTAAGTCTTAATTTAAGCGATAAATTAAGTAAATAATAAAATCTTAAGATAATCTACTACCTTCTTAGTAGCTTATAAGTATTTCTTAGTAGAATAAAACTTTACTACTTATATCTTTAATAGCTTACTACGCTCTTATCTAAGTATAACTTAGACTAGAAGTATAAGCTATTAGACGCTAGTATAACTTGTAGTATAGAGCTCTAACTCTAGTAAGCTTATTATTATAGTTACTATAGTTACTATTACTACTATTACTATTATTAAGTACTTTATAACTCTAATAGTAACTTTAACTCTAAGTATAAAGAACTAGAGGTAGACCTAACTAATAAGAAGTTAGCTATAGCTAATAATAAATCTAATAATAATAATAAGAAAGCTAAGGAGAATTAGAAATCTAAGAAGAATTAGAAATTTAAAAAGAATTAGAAAATTAAGAAAGGTAATAAGATTAATAAGATTAATAAAAGTTATAATATAAATTATCTATATAAAAAGAAGTACTAGAGAGATAAATATAATAACTTATAAGTAAAGAAAGCTAAAGTAAATAAGAAGACGAGGTCTTAAATATAAAGTAAAGATACTAAAAGAATATTAAATAGTATTAGTAGTAGTAGCGCTAGAATTAGAATTTAGTTAAGAAACTAGGTATATACTTATTATAATATATAAAATTTAGACTTTTACTCTTTATAATTATAGGTTTTATAGCTAGGTTAATAAAGATAGCTAATAATTAAGATCTAATTAAGTAGTTAAGTTACTAAAAAAAGCTTAATAATCTTAGACTTATTTTTTATACGTATAGTAATAATAATCTTCTCTTAATCTTAATATATAAATATATTAAAATTTAAGGACTTATTCCTTATACATATAGTACTAATAATCTATTAGTTATTATATTTAGCTTCCTCTAATAATCTTCTCTTTATCTCTTTCTAGTACTACTTTTCTAAGCTATTCTATAGCTAAAGTAACTATATCTTAAGTTAAAGTTTAAGAATTTATTTTTTATATATATAGTAATAATAATCTTCTCTTTATTTTTTTAATACTACTTTCCTAAGACATTCTTTAGCTAGAATAGCTAGGTATCTTAGTTCTTTTTTTACTTTTTCTATTTCTTCTTATAGTACTAATAATCTATTAGTTATTATATTTAGCTTTCTCTAATAACCTTCTTTTTATCTCTTTCTAAAACTACTTTTCTAAGACGTTCTTTAGCTAAAGTAGCTAGGTATCTTAGTCCTAATAATCTTCTCTTATTCTTAAGCTCTAAGTATTAGATTTTATTATTTAGTTATACGTATAACTAGAGTCTAGTATAGGTATAGATATTTCTCTTTAGCTTCTAAAACTATAGCTATTTTTAAGATATTTAAAGTAGTATACTAGTATAATTAGTTATATACTTTATATAATATACTATAGTCTTAGTAGTACTAAACTACTAGAATTATAGTATATTATTATAAGCGTATAAATAAGGTTAGTAACCTTATTACTATAAAACTACTTACTACTTATAAATTAGTATCGCCTAAATAAGAGAAAGAGGAGAAGAAGATATAGAGAATAAAGAATAACTTAAGTATTTTTTAAAGACTATCTATATATTTAGTAATTAAAGAGGTAAGGTAGTAGTAAAGAAGAGAGAAGTTTAATAAAGTATATTATGTTCTTATTATTATTAGGCTATTACGCGCTTATTACCTAGCTATTATATACGCCTACTATCTTAGTTATACTAGTCTAACTACGTTATAAGTACTAGAAACTAAATAAAGCTTTTACTTTATACTTTTTTAGCTCTTATACTACTACTAACTATAGCTTTATATATATATAAATATATATACTTTTATAAAAGCTATAAACTCTAGACTTTTTTAAGAGCTTACTAATCTATATATAGTTAAGATAGTATACTACTTAGTAGTAGTACTAATAATAGCTTTTTTAAAACTCTAGTTAGGTCTCTAGTTTAAGCGTAATATTACGTATACTAGTAATACGCGCTTCTCTTCTCTCTACTATCTCTAGTAAAAATAAGAACTTTAATATAAAGGTAGTATTATTAAAGCGCCTTAAGACTATACGTACTTTTTCTTTCTCTACCTTCTCTACCTCTTTAACTTCTTCTACCTTCTTTAGTAAAGATAAAAACTCTACTAAAGAAAGCTTCTCTAGTACTATATTTTCTACTCTTAAAAGTAGTATATTATCTTAAAATACTAATAATAATAATAATAATAAGAATAATAATAAGCTAGCTTTAGTTAAGCTAAAGGCGCTTATACTAGCCTCTTCTACTAATAAGAAACTAATTAGGTAGTTATAACGTATACGCTTAAAAGACTTAAAATCTACTATTACTAGTCTAGTAAGTACTAAAAAGCTCTAGACTAAACCTATTACTAGTAGTTCTTATACTATTCTATACCTTAGATATATAAAAAGCGCCTTTAGTAGGTAGACTAATAGTATATATATAGATATTATTAGTACTATATAGTAGTACTATTAATACGCTTCTATATCTTATAAGTATAAACTAGTTCTAGTAATAGCTAGAAGAGTAGTAGTTAGTCTCTTAGCTACTTATAAATTTAAGGCTAATAAGAAAGTACTTATACTTTTAATTCTATATATATAGACTAGATACTAATATTATATAAAATCTAGATATAGCTTATACTTATTAAAAAGTATTATATACTAAGTTTATACTTTCTTTAAAGCTATCTAATTCTTCTTATACTACTACTATTAAGTTAGATAAGAAGCTAGAAGAGAAAGAGAAGATTACTAAAACTAATAGTAAGTAGTCTAAAACGCCTAGTAGAAGACCTAGGCGCTTTAGTAGCTATAATCTAGGTATACTACTAGCCTACTACTTACCTTCTAACCTTATAAAGGACGCTAGTTAGTCTTAAGCGCTAGGTATTCTTATAAGTAAGCTAGTTAATCTCTTATAAGGTTATAGAGGCTATTTTTCTATATTAGCGTCTTAGGCGTTAGTAGGCGCTTTAGCGTATTATATAGTAATTAAAACTTCTTAATATTTTTTCTTTATTATATTTTTATAAACTATATATTATTTTATAAATCTATATAAGCTTTAAATATATAAACTATTATATTAACTAGAATCTTAAAGTATTATTTAGTATAGTTATAGAGTTTAAAGTAATTATAAAGTTTAATATAATAGTAATTATAATAAAGGTTATTTTTATAAATAGTATAACGCTTTTAAAGTATATAATTACTTACGCTTATATAGACTATAAATATAGTTTATACTATATATTCTTTCTTACTAGCTTAAGTAGACTATTAATCTAATATATTCTAATCTTTATATAAACTAGATTATTTAATATTATCTAATTATATAAATTAGCCTTACTTTTTACGCCTAAGTCTTTATCTTTTTTATTACTATTAGCCTTATCCTTATATTCTACTATTAGAGTTTCTAGGTTAGCCTTAGGTATATATAGTAAGTAGCTTAGTTTAGTAGATAGCTTATTATAAAGCTTTACTATTATACTAAGTATTATTTCTCTACTAAAAGAATTCTTAAGGCTATAGTTATAGTATAGTACTAGAGATTACTACTTCTAGCTTATCTACGCCTATAGATACGCTTATATATTACTAGTAATAGTATAACTAGTACTTTAACTATTATAACTTTAGAATAGCTAGTCTAGTATAGTAGGAAAACCTAAAATAATATACTATACTAATAAATAAAGAAGATAGCCTATAGTTTAAAGTATAGATATATAAACTATCTAGCTTAGCTATAGTTATAATTAAGACTATATAAAGTAGTTATATAAAGATATTAGCTTATACTTTAGTAACTAGCTATATAAATTACGTAGGTTAGTAGTTTAGTACTAAATATATAGGAATTAAAAGACTACCTAGGTAGCTATTAAATATCTACTACGTATAGTTAAAAAAGCTTAGTAATAAATTATCTAGTATAGCTTAATAAAAGGTTATTTAGTACTTCTCTATTATATTATATAATATTAATTAACTATACTCTAGTAGCTAGTAAGTATTTATATATATAAGGTATAATACTCTAGTACTACTATTAAGCTCTAGGCTATTTTAGATAAGTTATAAGCTATTTATTAGCTATTTAGTAATCTAAAGTATTTAGTAATATATAAGATAACTAGGACTACTTATACCTTATATTTATATATATTAATTATAGATTAACTACTTTAAAATACTATTATAACTTAGTTAATTAATAACTATCTTAAATTAATACTACTTATTTAGGCGTAGTTATTTAAATTTTCTAGTTATTTACTACTTATAAGATTATAAAGATCTAATAAGTTTAACTAAACTAAGATCTTAATCTTTAGATAAGTACGTAAAGAATTTTAGTTAAGAATAGTAGGCTAAATACTATAGTACTTATTCGCCTTAAAAAGAACTATATTAAGAGTAGGTTTATTATAAACTATATAAATTACTACGTTTTTATTCTTCTTAATTATAATATTAAGGCCTTCTAGAAAATCTAATTTTAATAGCTTAATATACTCTTATAACTTCTTATACTTAACTAGAAATTAGAAGAATATAAGATAGATATACTTACTATAATTAATTAAAAGCTCTCTAATTAAAGATATAATAGCTTAGATAGTAGTAGACTTTCTATAGCTACTATATCTAGTAGTAATAATATAACTATTCCTAGGCCTTAGTAGATTAATAATAGTCTTTTAAGTTAGAGTAGTAGATATTAATATAATATTACTAGAGTATAAACTTAGATTAAAGACGTAGTTAAATTCTATTATTATTAATATACTTTTATTATAAATTATATATTAGTACTAATTAAGTATAAAATTATCTATCTTAGTATTACTATTCTAGCTTAATAGTACTATATTAATAATTATAAAAGTAATAACTATTTATTTTAATATAATATAAAAAAGACTTATATATACTATATAAAGCTTATAAGTATATTAAATTAAGGTATTAGTCTTTAATTTAATTATATTATTTAAGTTTTTAGTCTCTAGCTTTTACTAATTAAGTTTATTCTTTAAGTCTTATATAACTATAGCTCTATCTTTAAGTATAGCTAGTAGCTTTTTACGTATCTTATTATATACTTTAAAGGCGATATTAATTTTCTTAGTTAACTCTTTCTAATACCTTAAGTTATTTTCTAACTTTTACTTTTACTTTTTAAATTTTAACTCTACTATCTTAGCTACTTACTTTAACTTAGATAGTTATAACTCTAGTATATAGTTTATTATAGCTAAAATATTATATTATTTTTATAGAGCTCTCTTTTATTACTAAACTATACGTATTAATTCTATATAGGCGTTATAGTCTCTTTATATAAACTTCTTTTTCTTTTTAGTATTATAGTATTAGCTTTACTACTTTCTAACTAACTCTTCTATATTTATAAGTAGTTAGTTCTTTTATTTTATACTTTATAGTAATACTAGATTTTTATCTTTATAAGTATTAAGTTTAGTAATTACTTTATTAACGTGTAGAGGATAACTTAAGAGATAGCTAGGATATTTTCTCTCTATCTACTTATATAGATATTAATCTTCTAGTAGGTATTATAATAGCTAATATCTTATTACTATATTAGCTTAATATAGTATAAGTTTAACTAATATACTTACTTATCTTATTAGCTATATATAGATTAAGAAAGCTTAGAGTAATACTAAACTATATTAGAGACTTAACTATAAGTACTACCTAGTTAGTTTATAAAGTATTAGCGTATTATTAAAGACTTTAGTATTCTAATAGTTTAGATATATTTAGATTAGTAGTAACTATAATATTAGGAGTCTTATTTTATAAAAACTATACTTTAAACTTTTCTAACTTAATATTCTTTAATTTAATTTCTTTAGCTAATAGCTAAATCTAGTTAGTAAAGGTATATAGCTAGCTATCTTAAGGCTCTTATTTAATAATATATTAATTATACTTCTAATAGAACTTAGTAACCTATATAACTTTTATATACTTTCTTTTATTATACTTACTTATTTCTACCTTACTAGCTTTATTACTACTATTATTCTTCTTATATTAGAAAATAATTTAAATAGGTATAGTAAAGTAATAGTCTTAGTAATTTAAAAGTCTTTTTATAATTTAGAAGAAAAGAAAGTATAAGAAATTAGTACTCTAAAAGTAATAATAACTATAGGTATAGTTAGTTAGTATTCTAGAGTTAGCTAAATTACCTACTTATAAATTTCTTATATTATAGCTAAAGATAATACTATATATATATAGTCTTATAGCGCTTTATCCTAGTACTTTATTATCTAAATTTTATAAGCTTACTACTTTTTCTTTATTATATTTATTATTTACTATAGTATAAATATATAGCTAAGTATATATAAAAAAGCGTAGGCTATAAAAATTATACTCTAAAGAAGATACTTAAAGGTAATATAAAGAATAAGGTATAATATAAAAGCCTACTAAATAGTAATAATAACTAAACTTAGAGAGTATATATCTACCTAATACTAAAGTAGTTAAAAGATTTATAAAAATACTATAAAGAAAGCTAGTATATAAAGTAATAAAGATTCTAGTAAATAAAACTATATAAACTAAAACTATATAACTTTTTTTAGATATAAGTAAAATAACTTAACGCTACTAAGATTCTAATTACCTACTTTATATTTCTACCTACTACTCTTACTCTAGTACTAACTCTACTAGCTTATAAAGCTAAGTACTCTACTCTACCTACTTAGTAGAGATAGTATAGATTTTAAGAAAAAATATAAAATTATAGTATTAAAGAACTTTTTAAAGTTCTATTTTAAGTTATATCTAGTTAGATACCTTATCTTTTATAATAGTAGATCTTATAATATCTAGTATATATATATTTTATTTCTTCTTCTTATATACTTTAAGTAACTATATATAAGCTAGGTTAAGATACGTATACTATCTATTATACCTATACTTATTAAAATACTATTTTACTTATCTTTTTATATTTTCTTTATACTCTTTAACTTTAC
Organism: Shiraia sp. slf14; assembly: GCA_000498155.1. NCBI lineage: Eukaryota > Fungi > Ascomycota > Dothideomycetes > Pleosporales > Shiraiaceae > Shiraia > Shiraia sp. slf14. Next base: position 599,029 of record AXZN01000010.1, read on the forward strand.
GTAATAACTTCTAAATATTATCTATAAGAACTACTAACTAGTTTTAGAGTTTCTTTATCTTTTATATAGTATAACTTAAGTAGATAGAAAGGTCTTAGTATAAGTAGTAGAGTTCTAGTAGTATTTTAAGCTTAATTATTACCTTATAGTACTTAAAGAACTATATATCTTCTTTTTTTAATATAGTAAGAGCGCTATACTCTAAAGTAAGAAAAAATAACTTCTTTAGCTCCCTAAATAAGCGTAAATAAGGTAGAAAAGCTTTAAATAACTAGCTAGTCTTTACTTTATAGTAGACTATATATAGTATTACTATTATATATTTATATACTAACTTATATAGCTATTTTAGATCTATAAAAGAGCTTAATATAAGAGCTAGTATAGTAGATTAATTAACTAATTTAATTCCTAGTATATATATAGATAATACTAGATACTAGGTATAGTAAAGTAGAAGAGTAATCTAGGTAATAAGAAATATAATAAATCTTAAGCACTAATAATATATTACTCTAATCTCTTCTATATCTACCTAGTAATACTAATATTTAAGAGGTATACTATACTAGTACTATTATATATATTATTTTAAATATTACTATATATTATTAAGAATAGTAATTAGTATTAAGTAGTATAGTAATTTAAGCTAAGGGTTTTTTATTACTAAAAGAAGATAGTAAACTAGATAGTATTTTCTTAAAAACGCGCTAGCCTTACTTATAAATCTATTAAATTAAGAAGCTATAGTACTTTTTTTAAAGTACTAACTTTTAGCTTAAAGTACTATTATATTTATAGTATTATTATTAGTATTCTAGCGTACTATTATTACTAAATAATATTAGTATAAGGCTATAGAACTAATATATAGCTCTTCGCCTAAAAGCTACTATAGTAATAGGTAGTAGTATTCTAAGAGTATATAAGATATTTCTATATTAAGTTTATTATATAGCTTAGGTTATA